>JAWNMD010000055.1:0-739063 GCA_035044365.1 Drosophila neotestacea | reverse complement strand
AAGAGAAAAAAACTGAAACACAACACTGCGACAAGCAACGGGGATAAAGAGAAAAGTAAATGGCAATGTTGCCATTTGGGTTGCTAGACCCCCTGTTACTGTTTTAGTCTTTCAGTTGCACACAGTCAAATTAAGGGAGCAGGAGGAGTAGGAGCGGGTTGGGACTGACTCCCAGGCTAATAATGACGCAATTGCAGGCGTTGATGGTATGTCATAATGTCTAGCTAACCTTTGATGTGGGTCCTCTGATTTATCTGTATGTGTGACCACGTTCCTATCTGACAGAGAAAGTGCTTTAAAGGAAACAAAAACTAATGGATATTTAAGATACAATGATGTAATAGAAAGATTTTAAAGGAATAAGAGGGTGGCAAATGGCTTAAAAAAAATGGGAAATATGTCGATGCCTGGCAGAGAACCAAGTATAGGGAAACTAGGCAATTATTAAATAATAAACAAAGGTAAAACATTTTTTTAAATAAATAGTTTAGTTTTCTTTAATTTATTTAAAAAAATCAAGTATTAACAGCTTTAATAACCCTCCATTAACTACCTCAAAGCTAGGCAAAAATTAATAAACAAAGCTAAAACATTTTTTTTAAATAAATAGTTTAGTTTCCTTTAATATATGTTAAAAAATAAAGTATTAACAGCATTAATAACCCTCCATTAACTACCTCTAGCAAGCATTAAATTTTTTGTACTAAAAAATATTCAATGAGAAAAATTTATTTTGATCGTAAAAAGTACGTTTAAATAATTTTTTGTTATATGCATGCAAATAGGTGCATACTACCCCTATTTAAATGCTAAAAAAATCTTGAGAACACGCCCATCCGCCCACTCGTATATCATTTTTCAATTTCCCATTGCGTGCGTGCATAAAAACATCCAAAATGAATGTAAGCAAGTCAGATAACGCCGGTTAAGTGTGCGTAACTACGAGTTACCCTGCAATTGCATAAATCTTTTGGAAAGTTTTTAATTAAGAACTATTTTAAAGTCGTTTTCTTTTGCTGAATTTTCAACCTTTTGTTCTCGCTCTCGTCTTTGTCTCACAAACTTGTATGCCTTATTTCAATCCATTCATTGGTGCACAGTATAACAATTTATGGTATGTGCAATTCATGCCCGATCATAAAGTGGGCCATAAAATTGCAACTGATTGGAAACAAATGGAGGACGGGTTGTTAGAGTGTTAGTTCTACATGGTCATTCAATTAGGAGTCTAATTGGCTGCTCCATAGATGAATTACCAAATACAAAGGCCAATGGACATGCCCAAGGAAATAACCGATTTCCGGCAGACTGAAGACTAAAGACAAAATCAAATCAAGCAGCAAAACTTTTGTAACTAACTAGTGTAAGTCCGTGTATGTGTGTTTGGGTTTGTGTGAAACTGAGGCTTATTTAGCATAGAGTTACCATGTGAGCTTTTGGATGAAGGCACTCATGTGCATTCCTAATGAAGCCATCCAGGGTGTTAGAACTGATGAACAAGCAGTTGACTTTGACTATGAAGATGCCAGTGAAGTGAAGTTTTGTAAAGGCGGCAAAGTTTGCCAGGCCCAGGCAGGACCAATGTCCTGAACTTGCTTAATATCTTGCTCTGTATGCCTGGTCATGTGCGGCACAGAAATCAATTAAGTTAATTTCCGCACGTTTCGACAAATGGCAGGGGGATTAGCTGGATTCAGGGGTGTGGTCAAAAGGGGGTCGACAGTCAATAAAACTTTTCAACGACAACAACAGGATGTACATAATTCAGTCAGCCGATAAAGAGACGAGAAACTTTGCCCCCAACAATCTATGAACAAGAAAACAAGACCAAGTCAATAGTTGAATTGATTTGACGACACTTTTGCCTGGCTTTGATAGCAATGTTATGTCCTTACAGATTGGTCTGCTGCGCGGAGGCAAAATGCTGGCCGAGGAGTCTCCCGATTATCTGAGACGACAGTACAACGCTGACTCTCTGGAGGATGTCTTCCTGAAGCTCTCCGTCATGCAGAACATGGGAAAGCGCCGTCGATCCTCAATTGCCCAGGAGATTGTTGAACAGGTCACAGTGCCGGCCATATCGAATCCCGCACTGGACATGTCAGATGAACAACATGCCGCTGAGATCTCTGGTGAATTCGGTGATAATATATCCATGTCCTCGGCGGTCCGTGATCCGATCACTAGTACAGCACCCGCTGCACCGCCGCTACCACCTGTACAGGAGATACGCACATCCTTTTGGTATAATATGCATGTGATGCAGTCACATCATTTGCATGCACTCATCTGGAAAAACTTTCTCTGGATGATGCGGAATGTGGGGTAAGTGAGAGTAAACCATCTATTTAAATCAACTAACTAACTAGCTGTATGTCTCTCTCCTTGCCTCTTAGGATAATGCTGTTCATTGTGGGTCTACCTGTGGTGCAAATTTTACTGTTCTGTTATGCGATTGGACATGATCCGACTGGCCTCAAATTGGCCGTGGCGAATCACGAGATGTCCGAGGAAATGATTATGCAACAATTCTGTCCAGTGAACGCCGGATGCAATCAGACTATGCTCAGTTGTCGTTATCTCGATATGCTGGTCAAGAACAAGAGCATGGTTGTGGTGAGTACATGCAATGCAAATTACCTTGCTTAAAGGAGAGGATTGAGAAAGGGGTATACTGAAAGGGAGACAACAACTGTGTCATTGGCTTTTCCTTAAATTGTACTGTGAAAGCCAGAGAACTACAATAACCACTCATGTTGCTGTTGACTCTTGGTGTTGCTGCTGTTGTTGTTAATGCTGTTGCTGTTTCTGTTGCTGTTGCTTATTGAAGGACGCAGAGACGATGGTTCGACCCTGTTGGCTATTCGTGTAATTTATTTCAATTTGTGTGGACAGCAAAGCTGGTCAGCCAACGTGTGCATGCTCTTCAATCTACTGCATACAATGCCTGGTATTTCCCTCCCCTCGGCTTCCCTTCCCTACTGTGCTTCTTTGCACTCCTAAATCAACAGACCTACCCTATTCCCAGTCCCAGTCTCTTACTCTTGAAGTTGGCACCGTCTTGGCTGTCGTTGTTGTTGTTATTGTTGTTATTGGTGCTGTTGCCATTGGTGTTGGCGCACACAAATTACAGCTGCTTATCTTTGGCAACAGCACCAACAACAACAACAACAACAACAACGTGTGTGGCAGCTGGGCAGTTCGGCCTGGTCGAGATCATCAATAAATTTACTTGCTGTGGGGCAAAAATAGTAGTTGAAAGCAACCCAGTACAGAAGGACAGCCCCTTGTGGCAATTTATTGCAAATTAAGCTTCAAAAACAAAGCCTCTTGTTGTCTAATTTGAGCCCAAGTCCTTCGTCTCTTCTTTATTCAACGAATCCAAAGTCTTTTGCAAGTATCTGTTTGGCTCTTGGCAAAAAATTTCATTCATTTTGAATTAGGCATTGTAATAACAGTAAAATTTGCCGGGGATACAACACAATTTGTATTTTTGATAAATAACTCAACAATAGTGTATTACTGAAGCGTGTTGAAGTATCTTATTTATTTAACATTTTCAATTACTTCGTACTTTTAAAAAACGACAACTTTTATAATTATTTTTATACTCGACATGTTTTGCTTTTATCTATCGAACAAATTTGAAATTCTTAATTTTTTTATTATATCCCACAATGGTGTTTAGTTAAAAGCTAAATACCTGTCGGGTTTGTAAATCAATCAAACTCAAAGCACGCTGTCTTATGACATCACAATTAAGCAAATTCTCTTGGATAGTGCCTGGAGCATGACCTTTTTGAGCCGCTTCTACTAACTTGGCTTCTCTTTAATTTCATTATTATTTTAGTTGTTGTTTCTTTTTCGGCTAAAAACAATACAATAACAGTAACAGTAAGAGTAGCAATAAAGATGCCAACAACAATCTGCACGCCTCAACTGGCAATTTGCAAAGGGCCTACAGAGGAAAAAGTTTTGGATTCAAAAATTGAAAAGCCTTGGTCAACCACAAAGTCCCCCTTATCACTCTTAATTTGTGTAAATTCAAACTAAGATAAAAAATAAATAAACAAGAAGGAATAACTTTCTATTGCAAGCCAAAAGATACATACTCTTACGGAAATATTCCATACAATTTTAATTCAGCTCTTACGCAACTGACTTTTGTAAAATTTAATAATTTTTAAATTTTGAAAATGTGAATAACAGATTGTAAGCTTATGATGATTCAATTCATAATAGTCTTGGCTACTAGGAGTTGAGCGAAAAAAAACTTGATCGAAATACATCTCTACAAAATCTAAACAGTCTTTAATATAATAATAACTTTTTTTGTTGATGAACCGAGTAGCTTGATCAACATACAACTCCTAACAATACGTATTATAATAAAATGTATAAAGAAGTTAAAGCAAGAGTATAAAAAAACACGCGCTTTGCGTATCTTTGTATCTTTGCATCTGATTTTGGTCCTTAAAAATTGTATACTGTATATTTTGGGTCCTGATCTTTGTGTAGCCCCACCTTGCTGTTGGGAGGTCCAAAGTTAATTTTGCTCAATGAACAGCATATCAAGGAGCCATCAGCACGTGGCCAGCGGCCCCTACAACCCCATTGTCCTGCTATGCCCCTTAACCACAGTGCCCCTCCCCGATACGACCAACATGCCACCAGCTAGAGGCGATATTAGCAGTTGCTGAAATTTGAATTTCAGTTGTTGTCTTTGTGTGTTTGTGGTCGTTTCAACCGCTTCGAGTATTGACAGCTTTTCAATAGCTACCATAACCAACAACAACAAAAAAAAACAGGGGAACCTGCATGTTTACTGTTCACGTACCGCAGGCTAAAGAGGAAAACATAAAATGAAAAGCTGAAAAATGCACACCGAATTATATTCCTATACATATATACATATACAAATATGTATATATATATGTTTATTTTTTACTTCAAGGCTCTTTACTTTGTGGTTTGTCTAGATCAAAGGCATTCGGGCTTCGGCCCCTTATCTAAGTCATATAAAAATTGGTCTTTGTTTTTGGCGACCCTTTTAGGTGCATAGCCAAAGGGAAACTTATGGCAAATTTGACTTTTAATTTATGCCCAAAATTGAAAACTTACTGTAAAGAGGGCTGTCCCCCACCCAAGTAATGTTGTTGTTTTTACTTTTAATTAAAAGTTCATTAGGCGTGACAACACTGCTCATTAACCAGCCTTGGTTTCTTAACGTGGCTAGAGGGGATAATACTGAAAGCAGGTATATTGCGGAAGTCCCTCCTCCTAAGTGCAGTAGCTTTTATTGTTGCACTTGATTAGCGACAAGCTTTAACTTTAGGTAAATGCTTCATTTTTATGCTTGTTTTACTCAGTTGTTGTGGTTTTCTTTATGAGCAAAAGTTGCGGTTAGAATAGAGAGAGAAAAAAACTAAAAGAGTATGAAAATTACCAAGGTAGCGAAAAGTTTTCCCTCTGCAGGGCACTACTTCATTTGCTACACTCCATACAATATTCCTTATGCAACTCTTGTGCTCATCCTGGTTTACGTCCAAGTTAACTTCATTTGCGCATAGTTTGTGACTCAAGTTTGTCATAAACAATGTTCAACTTAAGGTTAAAGTAAAGCATAAAAGTTGTCAGAACTGCTGAATTGATTGCCTCTTGTTGCTTTTGATAAGTATGTCAAAGACTGGTCCACAGTGATTAAATAATTATTTTTATTATAGAGATGTTTATATATATAATATAATATAATCAGTCTATCCGCCTAATGGTTCTTAGATCTTCTCTTGAAATAGAGACATTCTCCTTACAGCAGAAAAAATCGATTTCCATATAATTTCCTGAAACCTCCGGAAAAATCCCCCGGCTCTCGGATTGCAACTTAAATTTGGTTGAAATTATGTCAGCAAAGTTTTAGCTAACAAATTCGATTAACCATTAAATCCAATGGAGCTTATCGGCGTGTCAAGCCATTTAACCACACACATGTATATAAACGATATGTGTGTCGTGTGTGTCTGTGTGTGTATGTTTGTAGCCACAAAGCCAGACGTGTGTATGACTTCATTTGTCTAAACATTAATGCGGCGATTGCGTAAATTTCACGCCTGTTGTTTCGTATCCCCTTTCAGTTTAAATATTTCCACACACATACACACACACGCATTCTTGTTAGCCACAAAATTGCTATAGCTTAGCCCAAATACAAATGCCGATACATGTGCCAGCAGTTGTTGTTGCCGTTCTCTGTGGGTTATTGTATGTAGTATGTACATAAGTGGCTGGGAAAACTTTAGGCCAAAGTTCTGGGCCAAAGTTGTAGCTGGGAACTTAATCAATGTATGAGCACTTACAACAACTGGCTTAGGAGTAAGGATATGCGGGCTGTATGCTGGCCATGACAATGTTTTCCCTCAGCTTACACTTCATTATTTATTTTTGCGTATTACGACGCAACTCAGACAAAAACAAAGAGCGAAAAAAAAACAATATATAAAAAAATCAGCGCAATGAAATTGTAAAAGATAACAAAAACATATTGTTGACACCAACAACATCAGCAACAGCGACAGCAACAACATACCAAAAAACAACATATCAAAAGGCGCAACGCAGAAAAGTAGGCAATGCATATTGTGTTGAGGCGCTTCCTTAAGGATCTGCGCATGCTGATGCTGCTCCTGTTGTTGTTATTGTTGTTTGTTGTTTACTGAATTTATCGCTTGACGCAAAGAAGAACGCACATTAATTACGCGGAGTTACTTTTATTGTGCCGCTCGACAAGACCGAACATGCAAACAAACAATGGGACAGGAAATGAAGCGAGACGCTGTAACAGTTACCAGCGACTGTAACTGTGACTGTGTAACAGTTACTGCTACAGTTAACTGTAACAAAGAGACTGTCGTAGAATCCAAAAAGGAAGCGCCCAAAGGACATGCGTTGCTCAATAATTCAACGCTTTTAATTGCGCAACAACAAAAGGCGCCAAGTCATGCCGCATTTCTCTACACACTGCGTGCAATAAGTATATTTACCAAGCACAAAGTCATCATTTTAGGGTCTCTGGGTAGGGTGTGCGGGCAATGGCAGGTGCAATGACTTTTAAAGCTAATTGAATGAACATTTGATTGATTGTTGCCATTTGCTGCTAACTGACTTTCTCCCTTTTTCTCTTTTTCTCAGAATTATGTAAATGATGATGAAGCCGCCTATGAGGAAGTTCGGCGAGGACGTGCATGGGCTGCGCTTGTCATACAGCCAAACTATACAGATGCCCTGGTCGAGCGAGTCGAGGATGGTCGCTATGCGGAGGATGGCACCGTCGAGGCATCCGATTTGGGAGTGCGAATGGATTGGTCCAGTAAGTAATTGGTAGCAGATATCCAAGACTATACTTACCCACAATCTTCTCTACAGATCAACAGATATCGACGCTGCTCTATCGTGATCTTCAGTACACATTCTTCAGCTTCGTGGAGAATATGTTGACGGAATGCGACATCAATCCTAGGCTTGGACGTGTGCCTGTGGAAATAGAGCAACCTATTTATGGTTATCGGAATCCCAACTTCACTGACTTTGCAGCCCCTGGTGTCATACTGACCATCATCTTCTTTCTGTCCGTGGCCATTACGTCGGGAGCAATGTTGATTGAAAGGAATGAGGGAATGCTGGAGCGTTGCCTGGTTGCAGGGATAACAGGACCAGAAATACTGCTTTCTCAGGTTGTCACCCAGTTTACGGTGATGCTCAGTCAAACCGTATTTGTGTTGATTGTTAGCTTCTACTTCTTTGAGCTGACACTGGTTGGTGACATTTGGCTGGTCGTGGCACTCTGCATCCTCAACGGTCTCTGCGGCATGAGCTTTGGCTTTGTCATCTCCTGTGCTGTGGATACTGAGAGAACGGCAACATATGTAGCCATGGGCTCATTTCTGCCCATTGTAATGTTGTGTGGCATCATTTGGCCCATCGAGGGCATGTATCCGTTGCTGCAGTTTGTCACCGCCTTTCTGCCACTGACCAAGCCAACAGAATCAATGCGCTCCATACTGCAACGTGGTTGGGGCATGGATAATCCAACAGTCTACAATGGTTTCATATCAATAACGTCGTGGGTGCTTGTCTTTCTGGTACTCACCATACTCCTGCTCAAGTTCAAGAAGGGATAGATTACATTACTTCTCTTCCAACTGTTACAACGAGTACCTATGATTTTACTAGGTTATAAGGGTAGTCCTTAGTATTTTGCTTAGGTTTCTATCTCTCTTAATGTAGAATGTGTTAGTCCACGTAATATACTTAAGGTTCCGGATGTCACATTTATTCCATGGAAATGTTGTGCCTTTTATGCTTAAGTTTTCATATCATACACATTGACACTGGTCGACATAATTATACATACGCATGTACAAGTATTTTGTGAATAAAATGAACGATAATTTTAATTACATTAAAATAAAGCTGAACAACTAATTTAGAAATATCATTCATAATTTTGATTTCCATTTGCCGATCCTGCAATGAATGTGTACGTTTGCATTGAAAAAACCTAATTTTCATTTAGCTTTGATTTGACAATTTGCGTATTTGCAAACCCTTAAAGTTAACTGAAATTTGCAGAAACCAATGCTTTTCATTATGCTGCAAATTGAGGTACTCTTGGCCCTTTCAATCAGTATTTGAATTGGCCAATATTTATTTACCGAGCAGCTGCAATCAAAGGTTGCCCAAACTGGCTCTCTATCAGTTGGTATGCCACATACCTCTACTCCTCTCTACCTTCCTTAACCTACCTACCGTCTTCCCCCTTTTTAAACTTGTTCATTATTTGTGGCACAACGACGCCCCGAACGGGAGGAACTCAGCTGAGCTTGTCATGCAGCTCGTTTTCGACACATTTCACATTTTGCGGCAAAATCAATTAAACCGGAAATGCATGTAGCAAGTGCCTGAGTGAGTAACGTGGCTCGTGCCACACGTGCAGCATCCGCTTAGCACAAGAAATCAACTTAACAAGCGGACAAAGTGCCAGGCCATCAAAGGATAAGAGATGGCAGCTTTTGTTCCTGTCCCTGCTCCTTTTCTTTCATCTCCTCCCTCTGCTTCTGTTGATGCTGCCCTACAGTGATCGAGTGTTGCAGCCATTAGAAAAGCAACACCCAACACACTCTCCAGCAAAAACACACACACACATGCTTACACTCAGTTACAATTGGGTGTTATATAGTATGCATATGTAGGTCAGTCCATAGTGGGTGGTCAGGGTACTTGTAACTGGCTCCACATGTCGTCCGTTTCCGTAACCAGAACTGGAACCGAGACTGTGACCGAGACTGCGACAGGGACTGCAATTGCCACAGCATTTGATGTTCATGTTCAGTGTCCATCTCCGCTTTTAAATGCAGTTTCCATCTACCAATTTCCATCAACTGAATGAGTTGCTGTCTCAAATCAGTCAGGACGGGTGCTCTGAAAGTTGCTATAGCTCTGAATCTGACTGGCCTCTGGCCCTTGAGACGTGTGTATTTACAATTAGATATCCGTCATCAATCGATAACGTCAAGCTGGTAGCATTTGCTGTTGCTATTATTTTTCACATTCGTTTTGATATGAATTCATGTTGTTGTTAAAGTTGTTGCTCTTGTACTTCTTTGGAAGCCATCATTGATTACTCGAGTGTAGCTGACGGCGCCACTCGAGCACATAAATTGAAAAGTTGAGCGCTGTAGAAAACGCAGTCTCTTACTCATGCTCATTCACAGTCTCTATCTCTATCTCTGTCTCATTCACATTTTCATTTTCATTCTAATTTTAATTTTCATGTTGCCAGCTCGCTGCTTTCCACATAATTGAAAGTTCAAACTTTTCGACTTGCCGCTGAATTAATTTCTCAACTTCATAATTTTACGTGCTCTGTGAAGCCTTAATAACATCCATCCAGATACTCCCTCACTCAGTCACTCAGTCATTCACCCAGCCAGTCACTCAGTCAGTCAGTCAGTCAGTTTGCCAGTCTGCCAAATGTCTTCAATGGTTCTTTGTTTGCGACTGCTCCTTTTACTGCAATCACAATCACGTTTGCTGCTCCTTTTCGTCCTTTTGGTCTGATGCGCCGTCTACGTCGCCGATTCGCGTCAAGTGTTGCTGCTTCGCCAGCTCGATGGCGTCTTAATTAATTGCTCAATTAATTTAATGTTCAGCAACGGCCTACCCTTCCCTCCCCTTCACATCCAACGGGAAAATACTTATTCAGCCTTCGCTTGGTTGCTTAAAATGTCAATTGTCTGTTCATTTTCAATGGGCCTCAGTTTTACAAATGTCAACGCGCAAATGTTTTGTGCTCCTTAAGCTAAATCGGTCCATGAACCCAGCATATCCTTTTCTTCAATTATATTCGGGTCAAAGCATGCAAATAAATAGCTCTCCATTTGCCATATTTGTGGTGACATTTGAATAAAATCAAGTCTTTGCTGGAACTCGACTTTAATGGTCCTTTATGCAATTTACACAATTTCAGGTGTTTTTACACAATAAAAGCTATCACAATATTCAAGCAAAACTCTCAAAGTTTAATCGATATATTAATTAAACTGGCTTTTTTATCTGTGTATATTTCACTTTTATTTTTAGATAAAAGTACAAGACTCTAAGTAATTTAATTGGATCAAAGAGTCACAAGCTGTGCGACACTCATTGGTTTGCCTTTGCTATAAAAGGTTTAGATATATTTATAAATTTCCTAAAAATAGCTTATTATTGAGGTGAAGTTAAGTTAAGTCAATTGTAAGATACATAAAAGATGGACAGACAGACAGAAGGATGTGTCTTATGTCTCTTTCATACTTTAGCACGAAACCATTCAACCTTTTTTGCCCATTATTAATTGGCTCGGGAAATAAAAATACTTGCTGAGGCTTCAGAATAATTATGTTTTAAAATCGATTTAATATTTTTTAAGTGTGTCAATCAGTTATTGTATTTTTATATCCTTATAAACAACATTGTTGTTGCTTTTTTGTATTGAGCCTTAATTGTTTTCACTTGACCAGATTGTGAGTGTCAGCTGCAAACTCTTGGCAGCGTGTTGACTGGGCAATCAATTTGCAATTGCCTCGTCTGTAATTTCATTGTGCTTGTTATTGCATTATTTATGTGCATTAATTGCCACTTAATCAGCAGCGAGCAGTTTGTATTTCTGCTGTAGAGAAATACAGCTGTCCCTTTTTTTTGTTGTTCCACTTTGTTGATTTTATTTGCCATCATCAATTTGCGAATTTTGCACTGACAAGTGCCAAAATCGAAGCAGGCTTTAATTATTTAAGCAATTACGTGAAATTTGCCCAAGTACCAAAAAGTCGCTCATATGTGAGCACTTTATTATTTTAATGACTGGCATTAATTATTTGTGGTACATTATGAGCAATTTGTTTAATTTGCCAATACAACCACCAGCAATAACAAAAATAAAAACAACAACGACAACAACAAAACCAACAGCAACAGCAATCAGAATATAACGTACACAGATCGCACATTTTCTGTTTCCTGACTTTCGTTTACTTGTTTTGCCTTTGCCTGGCAAATTGTATAATGAAAATGTCAATCAATTTTCCCACGATTTGCCACCGATGTGTATGCTATGTTGTCCTACCGCCCAGCACTCACACCCACTCAAACACACACACACAAACATACACAGATGCCTGTCACACTCAATGCCAATTGCAAATTGAGTTCATCTGCTGGCGGCAAATATTGACATGACAGACGCATTTTTATTTTATTTTATTTGCATTTTTATTTCACTCTTTGCTTCTTGTATGCCCCAACCTCTCTCTTATCCCGTTCCTAGATCATTTCACATTTCTCCTCCTACTTTTTCAATTTTTATACTGCTTCATCTTTGCTGCCATTGGCAAGGCTCATCCCTAAACACTTGCTAACCATGTTTTTGCTTTTATATCTTCATCTCCTTTGCCAGCTGTCTCGTTTCTTGTCTTGTCTCTCACACGCTTTCCATTATATGTATCTCAGTGTATATGTGTTTGCGGGTGGCTCAAATGACATATTAATTTCCAAAGGGAAACGAAATAATATAAATGAAGTTGTCGCCCGAGGCTTGGTTTAAGCTGGTAAAGGTGTCATCCAGCCGAGCCTGCAACCCGGAATCCGGAGCCCACTTAGGTATACAATCAAATGCAAATAGCTGACGACAGCGAAATAAATATGATCAAGCAAATCAACGCGTATTGCGTATTGCCCTGGGAGGGGTTACTGTCAATTCGTTTACATATAATATTACGCATACGCCATGCATACCGTGCAGTTTCTTACCCAAGATATTAATATATTTGGAAATATCGCGAATTCAATGAAGTTGTTCCTACACACACATCCAGAGAACAATAATGCTGTCAGCGTGTTCCGCTTGGAGCGGCATGCCACGCGCCTTCATCAATCATCCTGCGAAACGCCCCCAGTTCCCATCCCATGTTCACATTTACTTGAAGTGGCGCCAAGAAGCCAAAGGCGGGTAAAAGGCTGCCAAAATTTCCGTTGCGATGGCCGTCAGTCAACGGCATCTTTGGTCTGTCCATACCTCAATTGAAAAGCACTTTCAAAAGCATAATAACGATAAATATTTTATTGTAATGTATTTTGCAATGTTTACATGGTTGCCGCGTCTAAGGCACATGCGAGGGCCGTTCAACCACATACGGAAACCTAACAAAATAAGGCTGTGTACAGCTAAGAATAATGCTTTTTTTGGCCAAGCTCCATTTGATTCGTTGAGGGTAAATTATAGACTTTTCGAGCAGCCCTAGATGCTTTTATAACAGCTTAAACAGCATGTATTGCCATTATATTCTAAGGGTCTTGCGGATGCTGCCTCTGCTGTTGCTGCTTCCCAATGCATGTACCTAAATTTGCAGTCACTGCCTTAGTCGCAGTCGCAGTCGCAGTCTCAGTCCACAGCGGCGTTTTCTTTCACGCTGTTGCGCGCGCTTACGGCCAACACTTAATCGGCTTCCGGGGATATTTGGGATTTGGGGCGGAAACCTATTTGTGTCAAGACGCAGCGAGCGCTGCTTTCCCTTTTTGCTTTTCAACTTCAGCTATGTTCAGGTTGTTGTTGTTGGGTGCTTTTCATTTTGGGCATTTTCCTTTGGCAGCACTTGTAGTCTTTTGTTTTGCGACAATTTGCATCTTGCTTTTTTACTTAGCCATACTTAAAATTTACAACAAAAGCTGCCATCTCAAAATGAACTACTTAGTTGTTTTTCTTTTTTCTCGTTTTCCTTTCTTTTTTTTTATGTTGCTGCTGCAGCTGCTGGAGGCAAACATTACAACAATGAAGCCAATTCCGACAGCCCACATAGCCGCAAGTCTCACACAAATACACACACATATATACAAATACCATTCTTTATTCCTTTGGTTGGCAGGAAGTACGTGCTAATGGCTCAAAAGCAAATGACACAAAACATGAGCATAAAATGCGCCAAAAGTCAGCCAAGAGAACTCGCCAGCATTCTCATAAATACATATAAATATGTGCGAGTTTTTTTTTTCATTCTTCTTTCTTTTTTGTTGCTGTGTTGTGCCACGCCTCATACTAATAAAGGCCGCTGGCTGTTGCTCCTTACATACTTATATACGGTTAGGTCATTGAAAAATGTCGAGTATCTGGCACAGTTCACAGAAGGCGCAGCAGCAGCAAGGTTCAGGACTTGTGTCCCTTTATCTCATAATTCCCTGCTAATGGCTCTTTTGTGTGCACTCCCACAATTGACGTTAGCTCAGTAAATTTCCAATATGGCAGTTTAACACTCGAACTGACCGACAGTCGACTAGTCGCTCCATTTTAGCAATTTCTTTCTAATATTTATGATTTTTGAAATGCCAGAGCGCACTTTGAACTCGGCATATTTATTACAGTGGCAGAGTATAAAAATATTTCTCACGCCAAAAAAAAGCTCTTCAAATTAATTATCACTGAGAACAAGCCAAAATAAGTTTGATATTTTAATAATATGTACATATACAGCCAAACACAAAAGAATCAGCTATCCCATGAGTGAAATTCGAATTTTTAAAGTCAAATTTAAGAAAATTTTCATGCATCGATCACCTCAATTAAATGAAAGAATTAAAAATAATGCCATTGTAAGGGGTTGACTGTTTGTTGGTGGTCACTTTGAGAGCTGAATGAAAAATGCGAATGAACAATGAACAATCAAGAAATTTAAATCATTCGAGCACCCTATTCTTTCATATCTTTTCTCTCAATCCAATTCAATATATTAAAGTTTGGTTTGTACAGTCCTTTTATGTCATTCCTAATTCTATTAGCCATTTAAGAATGCATCAAATACAGGTAATGAAATGTAAATTTAGACAAGAGTAAAAGCCAATGTGTACATACGAATACAAGTCCAATTTTAGGAAGAGCTTAGCATATTGCAGAGTGCGACTGCAATGCATACCATGGTTCTGGCTATATATAAATTTTTAAATAAATATTTAACATTTAAGCGTGAAGAGAATGGTAGTATACCCTTTGCATGCCCTACTCGTTGTTGGGCCTTCAAACAGCCGTCGGTCGACATGCATTTTTTTATATGTATGTTTTGTATGTCTTTTATAAATGCGATTTAATTGCCACCGCTTAAAAGCCCAGCGACGGAAAGGTAAAGGGAGAATTTAAGGGGGGAAAAGACAGACAGAGCGCAAACCGGTGAAATGATGGCGATTATCGATGCACATGATGCGCATGCAAAGCACTTTTAAATTATCATCAGGAATTAATATAAAGGTAATACACACACAAACATCCGCATACATAGATATTTTCAATCAGGCACACAAAAGCGTACGCTGAAGGACGTGCCAACAAGACTTCCACTTAAAAAAACTTTGATTATTAAAATGTAATCAAAAATTAACTTAATTAACGTCACAAAAATTGCGATGAAAATTTTATTGAAATTTGTTTGTTGACGGAACAACAATAATGGAAAGACAAATGGTAATAAAAATCAAATATAACGTATACGCCGTGTATGCGAGACGCACACGACAATCAAGGCCATCAACGACACGTGTGTGTGTGTGTGAGTGTTTGGGTGTGTGTTATCTGTGCTTGTGTGTGGCTGCGTCTCATGCATAAAAATTACATATTACAAGATATTAGTGTGAAAATTGATATAAAAATCAATGAAGCAACGACAACGACAACGACAACAGCAACGACAATGACACCAGCAATGACAGTGATGGAAACAGAACTTTAAAGGGTCACATTCAGTGCTGTAAAACGACCTGGTCGTGAGTATTGTAAGTGTTGACATAAACATTAAATTTGATGGCCAGCTGTGTGTTGTTGTGGTTGTTGCTATTGTTGTTTTTGTTATTGTTTGTTGTATTTGCACTTTAGTTTTCATGCTGCGAATTAACGAGCAGGTTGCCACGCCCACACCCATGAGCTCAATATAAATTAGTTGCCATTCGCATACACACCCAGAGACACCACCGCACACACCCACACACGAATGATATTAAATCGTTGGGTGAGGACATGTCTTCAGGCACATCCTCTCGAGCAATAAAACGTATTTTTATGATCCTGGCATTCGTGTGGCGCACTTTGCATGCAGCACAGCCAAAGATGGCAACCCATAAAGGGAGTCATCTCTAGGACAAATAGCGCCACTAAATGGGCACGGATTATAATGACGCATACAGACAAGAACACACGCACAGGCAGACAGACAAATAGACAAATAGACAGACGAAAAGGTAGAGAGTTAGATGGGTGGCAACAACCGTAGACACTGGCAGGCCGTTAAAAGTAAGCCAAACTAGCCGTGAAGTAGGCAGAGCTAAAGGCAACCAAAGTCAACATCGTCGCACCAATAAATGTTAGTTTTTATGACCCAAAGGCCGTGGGAGGAAATTCACAGAATACCCAACCTTGTATAGAACCTTCTTCTCTTTCCGATCTACACTTGTTCGTCCATGCATCCGTTTGTCAGTCATTGAGCTCCCCAGCTGTGTATTGAAATAGTTTTTGGTCTAGCACACATCAATGTCAATTGATTGCAACCCTTTCAGACTTGGCAGTAGTCAACGAGTGGTGGTACTGCAGCACAGTTCGAATGCCAGACTCGGCTAAGTGTTTTGTATTTGACCAGAGTCGCTGTTGCTCCCATTTTATTTGAAAGCAAGTCGAGCGTGTGCTACACTGGCGCTGATTTTCTTTTTTGTTTCTGTTTTTGTTTTTACACTGTGCCACGGGATGCCTAAATAATTGAGCAGTTAATCGCACCAAATTGCTTGAATAGAATCCTATGGCTTCTGGATTCAACGTTGTATCCACGACCAGAATTTCAACTCCTTTGGTAACGCGACCTAATAATTTGTGTGACAGCAATTGATTTGTTCGAGTGTGCTTATTGAATTATGCAAATGCTGTACAAATTGTCAATGCAGATGTGTCCTGCATAAGCCAAGCCGCAAATATTTTTGCCCAAGGAGAGAATCTAAAGGTAAACTCAATCGATTTACTGCTATTCAGCAATTTTAGCCGTGTCCTTTATCATCTAAAGCCGATTAGTCAACACATTTAACTATGAACTGTCATTGGGCAGCATCTTATTGGGATTTCACTTGTCAAACATGGATTTGCGAGCATCATTTAAGTATGTGCCCGATGATGTGGTTTATTTTATTGAAAGCACTTTGAATTTGCTTAGCAATTGAGTTGATGTTCTTGTTAGGCTTAAAGTATAATTCAATTTGTTTACTTTAATACTAGAATTTATACCCTCTTTCCACTACAAGACTTACACATTTTATTCCATTATTAAGAAATATACAATTGTCTCCTATACAATTTCAATTCCCAACAAATGTATGTGTAGTGGAAAGATGGAACTTATAAGAGCATTCCGTATGTTTATTCTGTTGCCACATTTACGACTGCTGACAACATGGTCATGTTATACCAAGTGAGAGTCAAGTTTCAATTCCTTAAGCTGATACGCTGCATTACACGCACATTTTTGGATTGTGGATGCAAGGTTTTCCTATATTCGGTTACTCACCTGCTCATTTTACGCATTCAGTGAGGCCAATCACGTTCTGTGCCAAATCCCAAATAAACTACTCTCTCTCCCTCTCTCTCTCTCTCTCACTCTTTTCACCCCTCTCTTTCTCTCTGTCAGTCGGTGTGCAGTAGCTACTGGAATTCAATTCAAGTTGAAAATCCTGCGCGTATTTGTTTTTCAATGATGGCTGATTATTGAAAATCTAAATTCCAACGGCTGCTGCTTGCCTCAATGATGATTATGATTATGATGATGTGGATAAAGTCGATGCAGCTGTGCACAGGATAAGCCCGATACCAGTCGCTTTTTCGGTAATAAAGGAAAGCTCAGCTCAACTGCGGGGGATTTTGTTTGGTGAAGTCAACGTTGTCGCTTGATTGGAAAAAGCCTGCAGGTAAATGCGTAGTTTTTTCATTTATGAACCATGTTTATGTATTGGAATCAATTCTGATACTTTCATTGAGCAAATAGCACACACATACCTGCACTTTGCTTATATCATTTTAATTAAAAGCTACCAGCTGTATCTTTCCTTGTGTCTGTCTGTCACACTGCACTGGGATATGCTGATTAGATTCCTTTTTAAACTTAACTCGTTCTTGACTCTCGAGACGAGACTATAAAGCTTTGTTATTATTTCATTCAACGCGGCACGTGAATAAAACTTGAGCTCTGGCACATAATTTGAAATTCTTGTCATTTATGAGGCAGGCAACGAGCGTTCAGCGTTCTGTGTTGAGCTCTCGGCGCCTAAGTTGAGTTGTAAAGCTCTGAAGTTGTTGCATTGCTACATTTATACACATCCAGGCCAATAAGATTAAGACCATGGCATTAACACTCTACACTCTAAAAAGTATTTCGAGAACAAAGTCCATTTTAAAAATCATTTATAAATGTATCGTTAAAACTTTTATTGCACAAATGGAGTCAATATATAATATTCTTTTGCAATTCGTATGCGTTGAGTAGGACATATAATAGCTCTGTTTTAATACAATTTAAATTTCACCTGTTTTTTAGTAAATGCTACAAAAAAGCTTACCACAAAGCATACTTATAATTTGTAAATGTAAACACTGACTAACTTTCAAGATGATTTCTCCAAGTGTTGTAATGTTGTCAGCACTCGTTGGAGCAGCAGTTTTCCGCTGCTCATATGTGACTATGATGAACTGTACGAGACAATGTTGGAATTTTTATTAACCATCAAAAATCCGCATGCTCCTCTTTTTCTGTACCTCTCTGTCCCACACAGAGTCCTGGTATCAACCCAGATGAGCCAAGTAGCAGTGGTTAGGTTCCGGCCACAATCAGGGCGATGGTTGACTGGCGTGCAGCACGCACATCGCAAGAGATTATCTCATGCAACGCGCATTCCAAACACACACACACACACACTCACACCCGCAAGACTGCACTACAGCTCAGAGGCGCTGCAGCAATCAACGTGTCTTGGTAGTCATCATAATGGCAACAAAGCGGCGGCCAGGACATCACTAGGAATGGGCACGGCGGAGGATGGATGAAGGCGGCACTTGTGGTCTTAATATAAAAATCACTTTGTGTGTTGTGTTTTCCGCGCTGCTGCGTCGTGCACTGCTTTGCATTTCTAAGCAGCAGGGAGTCGGGCAAAGAATCAGGCAAGGAATCAGGCTAGGAATCAGGCTGGCAGGCCACCAGATCGTCAGACCGTCAGGCAGTGCACAACATTGTTGACGTTGTGGCAAATGTGTTAGGGATGCGGATACGAGAGATGAGCAAAAAGTGCAATGCAGTAGCTTTTGTTTTGAGACGCAACGGAAACGGAAGTGGCGTGCAGTTACAACAACTACACACTTCTACAACATTAACAAGTGCAACAGCACCAACAACTTGTTCATCAGATGAGTGAGCCTGCATATGTTTGAGTTTGGACCGCTTGCACTTCATGTGCTGGCCCCAGACAATAGCCTAACTGAACTGTTAGGGGGAGATACTTGTTGAAGACACTCCCAGTCCTCAGGAAAAGGTCAACGAGGCGTATGAGTAATGTCATAAACAGCTGGCGCAATCAGAATCACAGCAGCAGTCCGAAACAAAAACCGACCGAGACATTTTAAGCCATGTGCAGTCAAGCGAAAATGTCGCCAGGCCACAGACAATACAAAATCGCAGCTCTCTCTCTGAAAATGTCCCTTCTCTCACTCGCTTTCTCTCTGTCGCTTTTCCGTCTCTCCATCTGTATCTCACTCTATGAACTGGCAGCCTTTTCTTTTACTTTTCCATTTGTTTTCAGCTGCCTCCGCCTGCGATGATGGCTTAAATGGATAAAAGTTAAGTAGCTTTGAAGTTGGCAAGATTAGCACGTATATCGCGTTGACTTACATTCACAAAAAGACCTTAGGAAACAAAAAATAATTCAGAGTAGTACTTGAATGGAGGTTGCTTGCAGATGAAATACCCTAAAATTATGATTGCTTAAACAAATGAAATAAAAAACAGAAATTTTAATAAAGTACGTTTAGATGCCAGGCGATTGCAATCAGTAAAAATCTAAACATTTCTTTTCATGTATAATTCGCGAAATAATAAAAAAAATTTTGTTTATCTCTAATTAGATTCATCTCAAGTAATAAGAAAAAGGGGAATGATGGGGTTGACATTTTCTTATACTTGATGTAATGTAGAGAATGCAATTTAATATTTCTTATCCTACATTTCCGCAGATAGAAACAGACTTTTAAACAGATAATATTAATTTTTGACAGCCTTAAACGAAAACGACACACCAAAACTATTTTGTTTGAAGAAAGTATAGTTCCTACCAATATACACATAAACATAAATATATATCCTTTTTGAAAAGCCAAAAAATAAAAAGTCACTAAAATTTTAAGCACCTAACCGTGGAACAAATGGACGACATTCAGCCAGCTTTATCCAGTCAGTTACTCAGTTACTCAGTCAATCAGTTAGTCAGTCGGTCCGTCAGTCAGTTCAGTTGGAATTCCTTTGTTTGACGTGTTGTCGTTATGGCTGCATGGTATTTTTTGCAACAAAATGCTTTCATCAGTTTGAAAAGTTTGTTATAAGCTGCCAGCCAAACAATAAACAATGCTACTGAACATTGTGAGTGCGCGGTAGTAAAAACTAACTGAATTTTTAATTATTCGTTACTTCCACACAATGAAACGTCTATGAACACATTATGAAAAGCTTTCAACAAAAAATTACGGGCTGGCTGGCGACTAGCAGCCAGCCATGTCTAATAAGAAAGTTGACTGGCGACCAATGCAGCGTATTCGTAATATTATGTTATATGGGACATGAGATGGAGTACAAGGAATTTAAATACAATACATTAAAAGGTTCACCGTTTTTCAAGTTCCCCAAAATACTTTACTTGAAATTATCAATTATATTTACATGTTACTCCATATACACGTTTGACAAATATTAAGGTTTGTTTACGCATTTAAGTAAACGCCCAATAACAAAAAAGTGTCCATTTGAAATTTTAAACACCTTTTACAAAACGTTACCGAGCTTTGTTTTTGAATTCCTCTCAAACATATCAATTCATTCGGTTGCTCTTTGGTATTTGGCAGTTATAGTCATTAATGTCATGCTAAGCCGCAACCTATTTTCATTTTCCAACACTTCTCTTTCACCGTCTCTTTCTCACAAAAGCTTTGTTGTTGCTCCAGAAGCTGGCAGCAATGATGTGGCACAGATTACTAACAATTTATTTATGTGTGCAATTAGGCACGCATTTAAAATGCCAAACATACGTTGACATGGCGACAAAACAATGTAATAATTTACATATTTAGATGCCATCAGCTTTTAATGATTGGAACAAAGTATTGCTGCTGTACTGTATAGTCTGCTAAAATCGGTAAAAGTATTGACAAAACATGTTGAGTACCGATTCTTTTTAAGCAAATCACGAATCATTTAATTTTATTCTAGTGTTACAGGGAGTTCAAATTATTCTGTTAACTTATAATAAATATTCATCTAAAAAAACAAATTTCCCGCTATGAAATAATATAATTTTGTATTGTTTTATCGACATATTGCATATTTAAATTCAATGGATATTGGTTGAATTTATCACGCTTTAATTTGCCTGGCTACTGACAGATAGATATTATAAATTGTTTCACTAATTTCAATAAATATGTAAAAGGTCAGAAAAGCAAGTTCTATGCATTATTTATTTAACAATTTCTTATCTGACCGCACACACTTTTATGGGATAGTCAATAATTGCTTTTCACTCAAACGGTCAAACACTCAGACGCCCAAAGTGAATCAAATAGTGCTTTTAATTTGAACAAATGGTTTGCTACTTCAAGCAAGAGCTGTTAAATGCTATAATTCATTAAACCACACACCTCTTTGCAGGTGGCACACACGAATGCACAACATCAACACACATACATATTACATAGAGAACGACAACGATACTTAATGAAGTTGGCCTACAAAGTTCCAGGAATTAGCCAACATTTTGTGTACGAGTATTTCGTTGACGTTTTTACATGTTTGCCACATAGCCTTTGGCCTTTTGGTTTTTGGCAGCTTTATAATTGCACTAAAAACTGGAACACCTGCTGTGAACTCTACACGTATTTGGTGGTATAAATGTGTGAGTGAGGTTGTGTCATTAAAAATGTGAATATCACACGAGAGCGGAAGTAAATATTTTATATTTACATATTCGACACTAGTTTTTCATAGTCCCAACAAATTTGCATATTTTTTGTTTTCTGAGTTCCTCTGCTTCATTTCGTTTTTATTTGGAGCGCTTAATGAAGTCGACACAAAGCCAAACAAGAGAAAAAAAAATGTGTGCTATATAGCATATTTATATAAGAATAAAAGAGAAATTGTCGCAACGGAAATGTTTAAGCCCAGCGTCGGGACGAGTGACCCTTCGTCCGCTTTGAAATTGTGTCCCAGTTGTTTGCCCGGCAACTAAATATTTGTTATAAATTATGTTCTTAATTAAGTGACTGTGTTTCGTGAGAGTTACACAAACAACATGGAAGCCGGCTAGCTAAGCGCCCTAAGCGGCCCCACAGCAATTTCGTTTGTGACAACAACGCACGTGAAGGTTCGCTAACGCATGACAGGCACAGCACAAAGCTTCATGAAACGGAAATAAAACCTGTCAGTTGTTCTAGTTCCTGTTTGTCACGTCGAAGTGAAGAGCATGAAAGTAGGCAACACTTTTTGAGATTTGTGGTCGCTGCACATGGTTAACCAAGATTCATTAACTTTTTGGTAGAATAACAAAAAGAGAAACATGACTGCAGCTTAAAGATCAGTATTATCTAGCCAAGTCCTATTATAGATCTGACAATTAACGACTAGAGCATCAAGGCATCGGTTCAATGAGTTCTGTGTATTTCTGAGCTCGGAATGCTGTGAGGCACGTGTTGTAATGACGAGGCGTCGCTGAGTTCGCTGGGTTCACTGTGTAGGTAACCTCCAATTAAGCTCATCAGTTTAATGTGTTCTCTGTCGCCAGGCATCGCTGGTCATCCTTCTTCGGTTGCAGGGCATTAATATGAGTCACCCCTTGGCCGGGCCAACAACTGGGCCAGCCAGGCAGGTAACAAGCATGTCGACGCGCCGGTGTACGTGCTTGTGAAATTCGGCCAGGACTCATATATATAGTATTGTATATGTGACATAGCGTGGTGAAGTAGCTTAAATTTCAGTGCTGAACTCGGACTTGCAGCTGGCTACTATTGACACGTTCCGTTGTAAACTTGGTAGCGTTCATAAGCCAGCCATGGAACAAGCATAATCCTAGCACATCCCTGCACACACATTTGCTTATGACTCAGACACATATGTATATACAGAAGCACGCACACATGGATACGTAATGGCAGCAGAAGTAAGTAGAAGGCGAGGCCATCGACAGCTCAACTGTTGTCCGGCTTACGGGGCGTATGTGTAATGTCTGCAACTCTCGTCGCCTGGGCACACGGCCAGTGGTCAAATAGCTACTGCAGCTGCAGCTTCTCTGCTTCCTTGACTGTTTATTTGCTACCATTTTAGTTGCTTTAAATTTGCAGCTTAATGGCAATTCTACGCTTGGCCAACCGACACCCTTTGTAGCACTTGCCACTTGACTTGTTTGTCGTATGTCCACTTGCTTCACACAGCCATCGGCTGGGCTACAACTGCCTCCTGACCGTTATGCTTGTTGCCTCCGACAGTTATCCAGGCTAATATGGGTTGCTGCATGTGAGATTGCATAAGAAATGGCTGCTTACTCACACCAGACAGCCTCTTGGTAGGCTAAGACCTTAAGTAGGTGAAAGCCATTAGAAAAATAAATCGATAAAAACAATATTCTCCTGTTTCTGTTTTTATACAGAATTTTTCAATATTGGATTTTTGCCGATGAAGCTGAGTATTTGCATTGATAAACTGTAATTATTTGAAATTACTTTTCACTTATGTAATAAATCATTAAATGTATAACTTCAAGTCTCGTTTGATGGATCATTTGCAGCCCTTTATCAGTTTATCCAACAGCTGCAAACCTTAGCGCTTTGCCTTGGGGTAGCCACAACTAGATGGGCCTGTTACACAATGGACCACAATTGAAAAATGTTGGTGAAACATGCCACAAAGTGGATGCAATCATGGGGATGCCAAAACACTCGAATTCATGTGATTTGTGTGCCGCAAGGGTTTAAGCAGACTACAGAATAAAGGGATAAGGGATAAGGGATAAGCAACTGTCGCACATTATCGCTTTGACTTTATTTGCGTTTGTTTGTCGCTATTTGAACCAAAAATAAATATGCCATTTCCCCGCAAGAGAGACAACGGAGCCAACAGCTAGCACCGTTTACGAATGGTCTCTGGTGCCATTTTGTGGCCCCAGCAGGCCGACAAGGACAAAGCACGTTCTGCTTTAAAGCCGCGTAATTTGTTTGCTCACATTGCGTCCCCTTTGTGGCTCAACTTGTTTCTGTCTATCTCCGTAAATGTCTGTGTGTATTTGTATTGGTGTGTGTGTAACAAACTGCGCCCGCGATTGGCAATTAAAGCCAGGGCCATTGACATCCGTTCCAGCTCATGCCAGGTTGGCTTTTTAACCTAATTAAGCCGCCAAAAAATAAGCGCCTAAAATCGGCATTTTACCTACTTCATGTCTTTGCAATTTAGTAAAAATTGGCTTATAATTTTCTAAAATATTTTCACTTTCTCTGCATAAATTTTGTGAGCTTGCTAGCACAAGATGAACATTTAAATTTACTGAGAATAAGAATTTATGCCATTTTAAGCTTAGAATGCCTTTCGGTCCTTGTGTAACATTGTGGCATTTTCAGTGACTCGTTGTTATAACCATACCCTGTATATAGTTATCGGGTATGCAAAGATCTAATATACAAGTTGTAAATGAGATTTTTCAATAGACTAAGATAAAATTGTTTGTATTAAAAGTATTAAAAACTATGAAAATTATTATCCACTATGATAGGAAAGGTTAGTATATTTATATAAAAAAAATTATCTTACATACCATAAAAATATGTTATGCACTTAAAATAAGAATTAACTAAGAGTACTATACTCTACTCGTGGATACAGGGTATCTACAAGTTAAGCGCTCGTTTCAAGTCAAATTCTTATTTGTTTTTCTCTGTTTTTTTGTTTTTGTGTGCTAGTCCTAATTGTTATCTATGTTGAGCGCCGGTTTTCATCTTTGTAGCTAGCAACAAAAATTTTCTGCGTGCAGCGAAATCATTTGCTTTGCCTTTTATTAGAATTTTAAATATGTTTTTCGTTGAAAATGTGAATGAAATTTTAATGAATTTAATGCTTGTCAGACCGGCGCGTGCAGTTTCAGAAGAATATGCAAAAACCAGAGAGAAAAGTTATTTTTGGCACACCAAAGATTCAATACCCTTTCAGAGCCTTAGAAATATGATTTTTACCAAATTTTATCAGAACTAATAAAACAAACACACCATCTGCTAGTTTGGCAGTAGAATAAGAAACAACAAAGCATTTTATGACTGATGACTGATTTCCACGGACGGTTCCAATATGAAAGTGAGACACAAAATCGTAAATAAGTTTGGTTTGCCTCCCATATGATATGATGCGTTGTACATTTTGTGACAAATTATACTACCCTTTACAAGGATAATAGACCAAAAACCAAAATGAAAAGGGGTGAAGTGGCCAAAAAGAAAATCTTGGCATTTCAAATGAAAGGGCAATTATCCAATTCTCTAATTACTATTAAAAGGGAATACGAATGTTTTTGGAGTTAAAATAAAAGAAATGTTTCTTGGTAAATTTAACAATTTAAGCAAAGCAAAGGGATTAACAACAGTATAGCAATAGAATATACAGATTAATATACTGATAATTCCCATATCTCTACATGTATTAATATATTGAATTCATATAAATTATTCTCTTAAAGACGCTTTTGTTAATGAGATTCTGTGAGCTTTAACAGAATTAAATCCAGTTAATGATAAACTAAACTCAATTAACCCAACTATATGCACTTCCAACTCAATGAGCACAATTAAATAATTGATGTACTTAATTGTTGTCCGGGCCATAGAAAGTGGAAGTGCTAACAACCTCTTCCTCAGCCGCAGACCGCACCAACACCCCCTCACCCATGCCCACTATTCCAGCAGCAAAGACCATTTATGGCATCCCAACAATTTCAAGTAGTTGCCTTCGTCGCGACGCCCATTTTTGTTTATGCTTGTAAACACATTCCGGCGAAGAGTACAAAGCTTAAAAAATGTAAGAAAAGAATACAAGAAAGAATGCTAAGGAACAGATACTTAAGCCCAACAAAGTAATACCCTATTCATAAGAAGTACTAACGGATAGGAGACAAACTAATGTACCCGACTCTCAAGTGTTGAAGCGATAGGTATAAAGGGAAACGAAAAGAAATTGTCCCCTGTCAACGGCTGCGGCAACATACGCATAAAGTCTCAGTTGAGGCCTCGGTTTATGCCACCTCTTACAGCTGAACGCCTTTTGCGTTGTCTGAGCAATTTTCGACGGCCTCTTTTTTGTTTCGCTCCCCGCCAGCTCTTTGAAAGCGTTGACAAAGACGATGAGGACGGGAATTGCGACCCAAGTATATTTGCGGCACTCGGGCACATCTGCGTTTTATAATCGAGCCAAAGCGGAACGAACAACAGAACGGACCCCAGCATTCAGCATCTAGGCAAAGGTGGGCCTTGGAGAGTATCGTTGAAAACTAGTCTGCCTATTTTGCCCCTTCGCACACACACACACACACACTCATACAAATACAGACACATACCTAGAAAGAAAGCGTGAGATTCAGAGTGAGAAAAAAGTAAATTAGTGTTTTGGCACTTTCCGCAAACAAAGCAGCGGTCTGGCATGCTCCAACTCGACCCATGAGGCAGCCACTCAACCACCCGCTGACCCAACCAGGTGGCAGTTTATGCTGTCGGGCTCGGCTGGGCGCTGAGTTATCGTCCTGGCGTCTGTTCAGTTAGTTAGTTTTGTGTCCTTCAGTTCGTTTTCTCTTTTTTTTTGTGCTTTTCGCTGTTTGTTTTGTGCTGTACATTTTGTACTTGGTTGGTCTTTCCGTTTTCGTTTTTCATTTTGCCTTTTGTTTTTATTTGCCTTTTGGCGCCCTTATTATATTGTTGCACTTTGCCAGCAAACAACAAAGCCAACGACACAAGCAACACCAACAGCAACACTAACAACACCTTAGCAATATGCGAAACAGCAACAGCAACAGCGACACTCAGGTTAAATATATTTTTAAATTTGTCAAAGGTAAACCTGGCCCCAAGTATGCAGAGACTAATGCAAAAGTTATGAATTTATAACTAATACGCATTAGCAAGCCCATGCCCAAATTTCCTCTGCATAAATTAATTAGCCAGATAAAGAAAACTCAGTCCGCTGTCAGATAAAGGCTGATATTAATTTCGAATTAGGCAGGCGCCGAAAACCGAAGAGCGAGTACTGAAAAACAAAAACCGAAGCCGAAACCTTATGCCTGAAAAGCTGTCGACTGCATAATTTTTGTGAACCGCAAGTAGCTGCGCAAGGAGAGCAATTAACATGAAAGGTCCTTAGACCTTTGTGCACCCTTCGAAGCCTTCGTGCGCCACAATTAGCGATAAGCCATGGCCCCAAAAAATAGGCCATACTTGCGGTCCTTGGTCCCTGGTCCTCGGATCCAAAAAGGAAGCAGCTGTTCAAAATATTTCGGCCACGGGCGTCTGCTCTAAAGCGTTCAGCAAAAGTGTGTTTAACCTTTCAAGGAGCATATTGCCTTGGTCGAGCGGTTTGCTATAGAAGAATAGATATACTAAAGGAGCTAATTGAATTTTAATAATAACAACCATGGCTCTGTTAAAGCCGTGGAAATGTGATAAATGGAAAGAAACAGTATCGAGGAATAGTAAACGATATGCAGTACATCATTTCAGTCATGTGTCTTGTGTAATTATTGAATTAAGTTACTTAGCGACAGTTTTTCGCATATTTTACAGATCGGTATTTAAATAACACAACCGCGTATATCTTAGCAGAATGTTATTTGCAATGTTTGGTTTCATTTGTTTAAATGTTGGTTTAATTAAATGCTTTGTGAAATGAGGCCGATGGGCCCAACCACTTGACAAATGCCTTTTTAATCCATTTTGCCAACAATAACATGTTGCTGTCAGCTGTGTAGGAAATGAACAGAAAAAATAGGGAAATGTCAGCCAAAACTATGCAGAAACATAAACATAAATCCATGCATGACAAATCTGTGCGCCACAAAACTGTCAGCTGGCATGAATGTGTGTGTGTGTGTGTATGTGTGCGTGTGTGGGTGTGATAAGCAAATGGCACAAATTTAAGTTGCCGGCGCCATTTAGGTTTTTTTTTCGTTGTCCATGTGGCAACGATACAGCTGCAGCCTCCCAGGCTGGCATGTAGTTATGTGTGTCTGAGCAGAGATACACAAACAATATATATTTGTATATGTAAATAAATGGTGTGGTTTTGGTGACTGCATGACAGACTGTTAAAATGTCAAAATGACACATTTGCCTAGCGTGTCATTAATATGCGACAGTTTCATCCCAACAACAACTACAGCAAGACGAATAACAACAAAGTGTGCGGTAATAGGCGTCGGCAACGACCAAGACCCGTCAGCCGACAGTCCCGCACATTGACTGTTAACCGACTGACACAGAAACCAGGAAAAGGAACCGGAGTAGTAGCCACAACACGAGCCAAATCAAAGCAGGAAATTGCGGCGAAATAAGCGAATTGTGTCAGCCGCTCTCTTTACTAAATTTCCCAGTATTTTCACACTCAATTTGCCGCTTCGCCACTTGAGTGTAGCTCACGTAATTAGACGGAATGAAAGAGAGACAAGCCATGGACACACACAAGAGAAAGACAGAGGTGAAGGGATTGCAACTATATCATCGGACAATGCAATTAGGTTTCCTTCTGTCGATTATTTGCTTGAGCGAAATATTGCTTAACATAGCTTTGGGTTTTTAGTATTGCATACTTTTAGGAGCTGACTTCAGATACGTACTCCGCGAAAGATTTAAAATGCATGCAATTTGCTTTCAAATTGGAAATTATGTCAAGACCAAGCCAAAGAGTCTGTACACATCCCTGTGTTTGTAAGTGTGTGTGAGTACGCATCTGCATAGCAATTGCTTAAGTACATGAACATGTGTGTATGAACGCGCATTTTGTTAAAATTCAATTTTGTAAATGACATCATCAGTATATTCATTTGTTTCTGTCAGAAATTTGTACATTATTGCACCTCATATACCACATTGAGAGTGTAACGAAACTTTCCACATTATACACTACAGTTTGCATGTACATATGTGAACAAAAGGTTTTTTCGCTTTGTTACTTGGTTATTGCTTTCAAACAGTTTAATATGCAAATCGTTAGCATAAAAAACTATTTTTATACAAATAATTATATATCAAATGATGATTCCAATTCTTTTCGAGAACTTTTTCTCTTTAAACAATATATTAGAGTAGAGTTTTCTTAGGGTATTTAAAAACATAGCCAACCAACGCCATTACAGCTAAATTTTCATTTCTCACAGCTATATTTCTTAACAAAGGGCAAAAAGATTGGTTGGTTGGGTGGTTACTTGGTTTTTGTTGTTGCAATTTAGGAAAACGGCCGTCTGCCAACATTTTTCATTTTGTACTTTTGAGCGCTAATAATTCATTTTTAGCACAATTTGCTTAGTACCACCCGGCGCTCCCCCGACCAACCTTTGATCTTTGTGCCGCCTTTGAATTTGAACCAAACAGGATTACCTTACAAGCAAATGACGACTGCTACCTTTTCACACATTTTCACAATTCAGCTCAACTCAGTTCAGAGTTCATGAAATTTTAAAAACGAAAAAAATAAAACAAAAGCAAACAATTGTGACTTCTCTTTATAAGCCTGCCATACTAACAGATACCTTGCAAATAAGTGGAGGCCATGATATAATCGTATAGGTGAAGGCACAAGTTTGTCAAAAGTTTAAGAAAACTAACGTGTATGGTAAAACACTTTGCTTTATTTTCATATCTTGATAACAATTAATTAAGTTATAACATAGAGCCTAATTACCATCTCAGTAAACTAAAATACTCTGGCCTTTGAATCAAGAGCCGTCGCTCATCTGCTTCTGCATCTATAATAAGTGGAGTCTGTTTATTTATTATTTCTGATCTTACCCTATTTTCATATTTGTTGTTTACCGCATAATGAATTATAATATTTAAAAGTTAAATTCAAGTTGAATCAACGGTTCTGTTTAATCACTTAACAGGGTATAAATACAGAAAACAAAACAATGCGCGCGAGTTTTTAAGTGCGTAAGTAACATAAAGCTTAAGCATAATGCGTGGCATAAGTGCTGCTGTCAGGGTCACGATAAAGAGAGAGAGAGAGAGAGAGAGAGAGAGAGAAATAAAGATACAGAGAGAAAGCGAGCAAGGGAGTGTCTAAAATAAAATGACAGTGTGTGAACGAGTGAGACAGGCAACTGCAGACACTGTTACAAATTACTTTTGTGTTGTTGTTGTAGTTTCAGTGCCGTTTGCTTTGCTGCATTACAATTTTCATAACAATGCCTGTCATTATTATGATTATTTTTCAAAATATCTCATACACGCATACAGGTACAGGAAAATACCTTACATATAGGGATATAGGCGCCGCCATTTTAAACTCAAGTTGCTGTTGTTGTCTTCATCGTTGACGGCACTAATCAACAATTTAAATCCATTTTCCGGAGCTGCCTGCTTGCTAGCCTGTTGTTGTCAGCGCCGGTAATTTGCTCGTCTGCTCATCATTCAACGGTTCAACATACACACACACCTGCTCGTACACACACTTACTTACAGGAGCACGCTCATGTGGACTCTTTGCGCAACCGGATATGCCGCTTTAATGGCTCCAAAAGGAAGTCACGCGTATTTTGTTTATAACCTGAGTCCTGGCTCCCATTTCCAACTACGTCTAATGTTTAAACTTAATGCCAGTCGCATTGTTGTTGTTCTTGTAGCCATTGCTGTAGCTGCTAAAACATCATCACCTTTGCCATCCCCTGTGGCGGATGTGTAGAGTAGCATCCAAAACAACTCTTGGCGCGTAAATCACGAACGGATGTGCTACGTGCCAGCCAAAATGCGAACCGAGAGTGTTCCATACTCGCTCTATTGGGCATAATTAGTTTCAAATATTTGCGCTGAAGCAAATTTAATTTTTCCTACGCATTTTCCTAATTTTCAACGATGTTCTGTCTCTCCATCCACTCAACGGAAGGGGCTGAGAAAAGAACGCATAATGATAACATCATTGCTACATCTATTTACTCTGCATTGTGGAATTTTCAATTAAATATTGTAAACTTGAGTTGGCGTATATATGTGAAAAGTTTATAAAGCATTTGGGAGTAACGCTAATTACATTAACGAGCATTTAAATGTATATTTTAAAGTCTGAAAATATCGATTTAAAATTAACTCTTTCAGCTTTTACTTATATAGCTTGTGAAATTGAAGAATATTTTTGCAATTGTCGCTTAAAGAACAGATGTAGTTTATGTATATATCAAAGCTTATCAAAAACTTTTGCCTGCAGAACTGAATATCTTCGGCATTTACAACTGCCCGAGGACATCGTATAAATATTCAATCAAATCTCAAACTAAAGACACAAAACTTGGTTTTGATTGCCGTTGTGCCTGCAAACTGCAAACAACAATAAAAACTCTATTAAATACGCATAAATTAAGGCACGTTTTGGCTTCCATCTGATACTCAAACACATACACACAAACTCGTATTTAAGCTCAGATGCTGGATTTACGGTTAGCAGTTTTTAATACCTTTCCCCCTCAAAGTTCATGAGGAAACTTTTATGCCATTTTCTGGCTTTGGTCTTGCCCTATGTCTGTCTCATTCACATTGCCATTCACATTCACATTCAAATCAAATGAACACATCCACGACTCAAGCCACAGAATGCAATGAATCCAATGCAAAAGTTTCGTCCGGCTTACCGCACCTGGACAAAGCCATAGCAATCTAAGCCACAGAAGGTATGGTAACTATATCTCGGGTGTTAAGCTGCTCTAGTCCCGCCTAAGTCCACATAAAAGTTCAGACAAATTATGCATTAGACAGACAGTTAGTTAGTTGACCAAGTTCGCCCTCAAATTTTGTGGCTCCTGACATAAAAACCTCATATTTTTTGACCAAATACGCAAATTGCATGCGCCAATTCAACCTAAAGCTCACCTGCCACCTGCCACCTACCACCTGTGACCCAGCGTCGATGTGTTCTGGCTGCAAATGAACACTGACTGAACCATGACGTTGACGAGCAGTGTCGAAAGTTGAGTGAAATTGTCAGGTTTCCGATAGTTGCATTATTTGCTAGCTTACTAACTGACAGCTTGCGAAATGGCCCAACGTATGTGTGTTTGTATAAGAGACACATCCGCTTGAAGAGCTGTGTAAATATTATCTTAGATAAGTAGCTAAAGTTCCTTAGTTATATTTATAATCACAATTTAATAGACACTATTACGCTTTAATTCAGAATTTAGAGAAAGCTCAGTATAATTCTTTCTGCTCTGCACTGTTATAACTAGTCTTAGCTCCTTACATTAACGATTTAATAATTAATATTTCCTTTTTTTCATTTTCCAAGTTACTTCAGAGATATATATTTCTGATCTTATATTTTTCAGCTTGCCATCGTAATAGATTTAAAAAAACCTATTTAATATTGTACAAAAAACTTAAGAAATAAGTAGTTGGAAGCATATTTGCGATGCTCATTTAATGTGAGAATAAAAACGAACGCTTGTGGAAATAAAAAAATCTAAGAGAAACTCAAGAGTTGGCAAAGAGCTCATAAAATATTTTATGGTTCTTAACTCGTTTTTATGTCGGTTGTGCGATTGCGTTTGCTTCTGTCAAAGGGGAAATTGCACTGTTAGAAGCCATCACTCAAATCACATATCATAACCGGTATGAATTTGTTAAGGATGGCAACAGCAAATAACAACAGATATAAATTTTAATTTATCCTGATCCCCCTCTTACCAGCCACTCCAGCACACAACTACAAAATATTAGACACTAAAAAGTTATCAAGAAATTGTGTGCCATTGAAAGGATTTATTACACTTGTCCTTTTAACAAATTTTGCGCATTATTTACGGGTTTTTAGCCGGCAAACCGCACGCACACAAACAACAAACTTACCCATATACCTACATATATTAGACCCAGTCACATACACAGTCTCATATATACTCCAACCTATTCAGTCAGCCAAGCATTTATTCATGCCCCCACTCAGAGTTTCATTTCACTTTTTGTGCAGCTTAAACATTTTTTAAAAGTCACCAACACTCACGCATTTGTCAATCTCTATGAAAAGGGGATTGCAAAAGGAATCAAGAAAAAAGAGAAAAGAGAAAATAACACGAAGAATTTCAGGAGCAAACCCAAAACTGAGCCGGGCGCCTTGTCCGCATGCTGGCTGCCAATCCTTATTGACAGCAGCACTTCCGCTTTGGCAGCCAAAATAGCTGCGAGCGCCATAAATTAAACTCATGTGCCACAAATTTATTTCAGCCGGTCTCCTAAAGTGCGAGTGTGTGTCTGCGTGTGTGTGTGTGAGTGTGTGTGTGAATGCGCTTGTAGAAAACTTCAAAGTGAAAAGAGACTATTATATTGAACCGAAAAGGCAGGCGCCATATACAGGACGCACTTGGCATAAGCGCCCTTACAGTTTAGTATACGGTAATTGACATGTAATGCGGTTACGATTGACAACAACAACAACAACTGCTTCAACTTGTGACTGGCAACAATGTTGCCCACATCCGGTCGCCATTTTGACTTGCCCTTGCCCGAGAGTTGTTGTGTGACAAATTCCCAAGCATTTACAGTGCCAGAAAACGCCCCGAAAAACTTAACTGGAACTTCAGTGCACAGTGCCAAGAAGCATTGTATTTTTTTAGTGATAAAACATAAATAAATATATAAATAAAATTATAGAAAAATAGATTAACATGAAAAGTTAATAAAACTTTTTATATTCATGCAGTTTAGTTGGAAACACCACAAAATGTAGCATGTATTTAAGATGCAATCAATTGAGTATTAACTTATCTTTATCTTATTAACTTATTAAATTCGATTGATCTGTATGTTTTGTTTAATTTACTGCAGACTTGGCACCACTGTGGCAACGCTGACTGTGGCTGGCAATAAAAAGCAACTCAAATGAAATGAACCCCATGAAAAATGGCCAAGTGTTTGCCAAGAAATGTTTGGTTAGGTTTTTGCCGGCCAACCACCTGACCATTGAGGCGTGCACTTGGGCACGGCAATCGAATGTCGGCGCGAAAGCAGCAGCTAGAGCAACCACAGGATGTCAGCATAAATCAAAAGGCAATGGCAGGCAGAAACTGGTCTGAAGTAAAAAGAAACCATAAGAAATCATTTCTAATCCCAAAAGTTTTGTAAGCGCATCGCAGTAGACATCGTCGACCATGGAAGCTATCAGCAGGCTGGCCATGAGAAATGTTGCTTACTTGTTACCAATTCAAGAGGCGGTAAGCTGTGGGTGGCAAAGAGAAAGCATGAGAAGGGGGATAACCAATATCGCTAGCAACATTTTGCAGCTACTCTTTCATTGGGTACTTTTGCTTCTGGTTTGGTCTCTGCCCGTCTCGTCTGTCCTTTACCCGAGGGAACGCATAAATTGGACAACCAATTTAAGGCCTAAAAACCACTTTTGCGTTTATATTCATGCGCTCAACTTTTTGCTCAACTTAAATGCCAGGACCACATTGGCCAATGTACCTTGTAGCCTGTAGCCTGTAGACTGTCGACTGAAGTCTGTCGCCTGATAGGGATTTGTGTGGTCTTCTCTCCTGGTGTCTCTTGTCCCTCTACTCTGGTTTATGGCACAAGGTAAGCACGTGCAAACATTTGTCGTGGTTATTTCGTTTGGATTTAAATCGGTCTCCCTTGTAGTTTACAACCTGCTACTGATGATGGGCCAGGACTCTCGCTGATAATGCCGACAGTCACCAGCATTGGCCACGTGTTCGCTCACTTGGCCTTAACTTGGCTTTTTGGAATTGTTGCGTTAATAGTCGGGCGATAAGATTTAGCTTCGCACTGACTCACTGCTCTTTTTTTTGTTTTTTATCTGAATGTTTTTGCTTTGTTAGTATTCTTATAAATATATATTTAGATGGAAAGTGTAAAGTGTAATTGCCAGTATTTACTATTACTTTTAAACCAATATACTTAAGATAAGAGTAATTTTATTTACCAATTTTTACCTATCTATTTTTTTTCCTCTTATAGGCCGTTTATTAAAATTTTCAAGCCGAAAAATAGTGGGCATCAATCTTACATATACTAGAAAATTTTAGATGCTGCCAAGTCATTTATTTTACTATTCGCTTAACACAATAAAATTTTGCTAGCCAAAATAAAGCCATGTACGAGTATACAAATGCTTTCCAACAACAACAATAAGAAAAAGTCCACAAAATAGTTGCCAAAACAACTTTAGCCGCACTTCTGATATGACTTAAAATTGCTTGGCCGTCTTAAGTACACAGTTCACTTTTGTGAGTGTAAGTGAGTGTGTATGTGTGGAACAATTTTCAGGGCATAAATCTGCAAAATGCCGTGCGTTAAACAGCTGATGTTTTATGGCGCTCCGGATGCATGGGAAAGGCCGTCGAACTGTCTGCCAGAGTAAATTGCATTGCATTCTTTTAATTTTTTTTCTCACTCAACTTTTGCTAGTTGGAATTTCAAATTTTCCTTTGGCACTTTCTGGGTTCATGTGTTTTTGTTTTTGGCCAGGCTGGGGCTGGGTTAGAGACCTTCATGAAGATATTCGTATTCATGTATGGCCCGAAAACGGTGCCTTAATTTGAGCATAATAAGTGCTTTGCTCGGTCACGCTGGCGTATGATGAATATTCATAATGCAAACGCCGCAGCATCTTTATGGTAGCACAGAGCTCAGAACTTTGAGCAAACAAATGAAAAATGAATTTCCTGCTTATGTTTATGCTTGGCATATGTTGAATGCTTCACTCGACTTGACTGCACATGCCTCTGCCACAGTGTATGAGTGTTTGTGAAGCAAAGCAGACAAAAGCTGAGCGTGAATAAATATTACTCATACGAGCTGTTTTGCAACAATGTGAGATGCCAGAGGCAAGTATTTACACCTACAATGCAGCTGGCAAACACAATCAAATGCTACATAAATGTGTGAAAAATGCATAATATTCATAAATATCTATATATGGTTTCTCACACTCTGTGTGTATATGTGTGTGTCTGTGTGTGAGCAACAAAATGGCTGCTGTCATAATAACAACTGCAGCAATAGCAACAACAAGGACATCAGCTAGTGACGTCTGTAGCTCCACTCATAATGATTATCCATTGAAATGGAAATGCCAGCCAAGGATTTAATATAATTCCCAATGCGTGAAGTGCACTGTGAAAACTTTTTACACTGCAGCTGCAGAAGGAAAAGAAAAGGAAGAAGAATCATTCTCAGAGTCAGACAAAAATGCATCTCTACAGCATGAATTGCCAGTCAAAGAATAGAATTCAATTTAAATAGATTTCCGCTTAGAGGAAATTTAAAAAGTGCAGCAAATGGCAATTGTTAACACAAACTGGGCTGCTGTTGTATCTGATTCTCACTCTTCTCCTTTTCTCTATGTGTGGGTGTGTATGTGTGGCAAGTTGATTGAAAAACTGCTAACTACATACACTTAGTATACGTATAACGCACAAACACAAATACAAGCACAGCCTTACACATGTATGTGAAAGTATTGCAATAGTCATGCATTGAAATGAGAGGAAAACGGAAAAGGAAAACGGCGTGTCTTAAGGCAAGCGAATTAAGGCGAAATTTAGATTCCCTTTCAAAATGATCTATCTGAAAATTATTCAACTGGAACCGATAACTTCTGAAAATAGTAGTGTTCGTACATCAAGGGACTGCCTGCAAGAATTGAGTGTACTCGTAGTATTAAGGCTATAACTTGAATGAGTTTTTGGCAGCAAGAGATGCAGCCGAATTGCAGCTGAGTTTTCGGTTTCACCTTATTTGTTTAATTATGCTTTTCTTATAGTATACTTGGGTAAATAATCCGTTAGATTTCCATTTGATATTATTTCAAAAACAATAAAAGCATTCTGAAAGCATCTCCTAATCCATTTCTCTTTCAAAGTACTTTCTCTTAGGCGTTGTGTTTGAGAAGTGTATACAAAGGTGCCCATTGCACTGATGGCATCAGCAGCTGCACAAAGGTAAAATGCTAAGCAAACGTGCGTGCGAAAAAGGTAATTGAAAAATAGTTTCCGTTTCCTATTGCCATTTACATTTGCCAGCAAGAGCACTTCTTTGGCAATTTCAATTGCTTACTCTCCAATTTCATCTACCAACCCCAGTTCTGACTTCCAGTCAAATGCAATTGAAACACACTTTAAGGCGATACAACTCACAATGAACTCAATGCTTCATTTGATATGAAAAACTATTTAAATTGTAATTACAAATAAAAGAAATACAAAAAGGCTATACTTGGTATTGCAATGTTGATAGACTTGCCGAGATTTGTATTCAACTTTCGACTGACTACAGCTATACCAGTGCAGTCCTATAATTGTAGAGAAAAGGAAAATATTTTAGGCAAAGGCATACGATCGATTTAATCAAAATCCGAGCAGATACGTTTTAATTCAAACGGTTGTTCGACCAATTCAAGTAATCATTATTCTTTGTTTTCCTATTTTACATAATTTTAGTCAAACATAATCATAGTTTAAGCTTGCTGTGACCAGCTGACCATAATTTATTAAATCTTAGGTCGGGGCTAGTCTATTGGCCACATGCCATGCTCATATCTCAAAGTCTAACAAATCACTGCGAATGCTTCATATAGGAATGTCGCTCGAGTAATAAAACAAAATAATTAACATTTGTGACGTCTGTCCCGTCCGAGTTTGATAAATGGCGATGGGGCATTTCATTAATGTGTTGCATACTTTTAAGCGTTATGCTAATGGCCGAGCCAAAGCGAAACAGAACCGGAAACGGAAATGAAAAGGAAAGCGAAACTCAACCGCAGACTTGCATGGTAACTTTTAATTACATTTTGCAAGTGTGTGACGTGCGTGGGTGTGTATATGAGTTTGTGTCAGCTGCATTTGCATGTGTATGACAAACCAAGTGACTGACATTTGAAAGCAGAGAGATAAAGAGAAAGAGTGAAAGAGTGAAAGAGATAGAGCGGGATGCAAGGTTAGCAAAATGTAAGTAATGACTAAATGCGCACTCTGACAGTTTAACATGACAAAAATGTTGTTTTTTTTTCGCTGAGCTTGATAAATGATAGGGTGACAAGTACAACAGGAGCAACAACTTTACAAAGTAGACAGCACATCCCAAAAAGTTGAACCGGACCTCACTTTGTTGCCCTTCATAGTTTTTGTTGTTTTCCCAGTTACACTTTCTCTGCGTTTTATTTTTTTTCTAATTTTTTACTTCTTTGTAGAGAACCATTTTGAGTGAATAAGAGGGATTTCCGGCATAAACACACCAACACCTTCAAAGCGAAAATAAATGCACAATGAATATGAATAAGACTCTGAATGAGCACAAGCAAAGAGCCAAGCGAAAAGGAGAATGAAATGAAATGGAATTCCCAGCCAAATGGCAAAGAATAATTCAAATAAAAAATAATAAAAACAAAACATAGTACATAAAAAATGAAAAGGCGAGATTATTATTTATGACTTTGTGGCTTTGGGGTAACTTTTGTGGTTGAAAATTCTTGCTTCCAACAATTTTGTACCCTTCAATTTACAAAATTTAAGTATTAAAACATAAAAATGCTAAGCCTGTGTAACAAAAAAAATCCAAAAGTATTCACTTAGCGCTGCACCTTGTCTTTATGTTATTTTCAGTGTACAGCTTTTCGAAGTGTCAGCAAATACTCATTGTCAGTTCACCATTTCGTGTCTAATTCAAAGCAACAAAACTTAATGTGCTTACTTTTTCTGTGTCAACATTGAGGGCCATTTTCACTGTTGTTGTATCTTAAACATTAATAACAAAGTAAGTAAAATTCCTATTAAGCTTGCAAAAAGTCAAGGGCTAACTGCCCATTTTCAGCTAGAACCTAGGAAAGTACACGATGAAGTCATGGCTGAATCTCTGTGCAATTTGTGACTTTCATTGATTTAATTTGCACACTTGGACACTGCCCATGTACTTTTCCTGGTTCTTGACTCGAAAGAACAGTAAGCCAGAACTGATTTTTAAGTGCACATTGTACTCACGCGATTAAATAATAATATATTTGTAGTGCTTATACATTTTACTAAAGTAGCTTTCCAAAGCTTAACGACCAGTAGATTAATTTTATTCGGATTCTGCATTATATATTTAAAACAGATTTTAGAATTAGGAAAAAATCCTATTGAAATATATGTGTGCTATTCAGAAATTTAAAGGAAAGTTGATGGAATAAAAAAAAAGTGCATTGGTAAGTATATAAGGTATTAATTCTCGCTGATTAACCATTTTAGATATTCTCTAAATTCGTTAGATTCTTTTATCTCCATCAAACAATTTTATGCACGATTGGCCTTTTAGACTTTCTGGTATCCATTCTCAGGTTATTAGCTGCACGAATTGTAAAATAATAGATAAATTCAATAATACTTAGGATGCTGGCACCAAGAAAGAGGCCCAGAATACCCCCTAAAGAGACAACTATGTCGAGTTTGTTGCGAAGTGACTGCCGTCGAAACTGATATGCAGGACACATTGACATCGATATGCTTAAACTGAGTTTCTTTGATCCCGAAACACTAAAAAAATAATAAAAATTTGTAAAATATTCGAATGTAAGTGTAAAGTAATTCTAGCTCACTCATATTCTTCGTGCGAATATATATTCTTCAAGTCAGCTTCCTTGCAGGAGGGCAAGCATTCGCAATTTGGCATTAAAGCTTTATACTTTTTAATCATTCGCATATCTGAACTTATAAGTCCAAGCTGCTCTACACATAGATATCCGTCGTAATCACAGTCAGGAAAGCGTTTATCATCGAAAGGATTGAAATGGTAGAGGGAACAGTTGCAACGTTCTATTTGATAGATTCGGGTACAGTCGCTGATACAGGCGCTATAGCTATGCGCCTTATACACGCTCCTTGACAACACCTCTTCGGGAAAGTAGCAATCCCGAGCTTCTGGTGAAATTTCTTTAATTTCTGGATCATTAATCAAGGCTTCTGTGAAAAATTTAATTATTTTTTTCTTTCCTAAGACGGACACGAAATTGACAGATGGTAGTGCTGGATTTGGCATATCTTCTTCATTGAGTATATCAACACGTACCGACTGATTAACGATAAGCTTTAACTCTGAGTTATCATACTGATTGATACTGGCGGGTAACCAATGCTCTGATTTAGGGCGGTTGTTTTGCAGCGAGTTGAGCAAGAAGCAACGTCCATAAGGTGTCCACATCGGAAGGAAATACTGACAGCAGTCAAAGGTCTTACCCGAGAAACTGCACTCATTAAATATATCGGAACAATTTAAACTGAACTAAGAAAAGAAAAATCAATAATCTTAAATAACCCAACTTACAAGATTATTACACTGACCCATGAGGATATTTGACGGTAACCATTCAGTGGACATTTTGCACACTCCTCACATACTCTTGTTGTCTGACAGTTGGCTCTCAGTTTATGTATCGCATACCGTTCTGGGAATATTATGAACGCCAAATGATCGCGCACATTTAAGTCAATGGAGTCAGAACCCAAGCTTTACAAAAGAGAAACCATAATTTCTTTCACAACATTTTCATAAGCAAACTGTTAAACAAACCTTTGAACATAATTCCAGAGCTTATTCCCTACATCGGAGGGAATTTGACAAACGCTAATACTTGGATATTGAACCGGTGCAAATGGTGATATACTTTCATAGACAACACTCACAGCCCTTGTAGAAAAATCTTGCTGATACTCGCTGATCAGATGAGAAACGCCCATAATGGAGATGATTATGCAAATCATCCAAAAGATGCGCTCCGTAAAATGCAAACTGTTGTAAATCAAAGTGAATAACAGTGGCATCCCTAATTCCATCCTCAACTCACTTGTGATTGGCAATATAGGAAAATCCGACCAGGCTACAATTTGCGCAGTACTCCTTGATATAGTCCACAAATGTTTTAAGTTTTTCACGCCACAACCAACCTTGATTTACTTGCCCCAATTGTTGAGCCATGGCTGTCGAATTGTTCAATATGTTAATCAGAATTCAACTGACTACTGAATGAAGCTCTGGGATTGTGCTGAGCTTATAAATGAATCTTTTTCTAGCTGTATCCAAGCATAGAGCTGCGAACACGACTAGGTCAAAGGGTAAATGTATTTGTAGCAGGCGCTAAATGCAAAATGCTGTTAATTGCATTTGTTTTATGCATTTGTCAATTTAAGGATTTAAACATCACTCATTCATGTGTACACACATGAGTCTCTCTAGATTAATATTTAATGAACCTAAAAGCTGAAAACACGTGCTGCATGCAAATTATATAAAGAACGAGGAAGAAATTAATGTTTGAATCAAAAAGTAGGAAGTGTAAGAAATCATCAGCCCACTAAATGAAGATGAAAATTATTCAACTACATTATTGGTCAATAAGACCTCATTCGTCGATCGGATGGCATTAAATTTAAATAAATTGTGTGATGGTTAGACCTATACTTGATAACGTTTTAATGAAAAATCAGTTCAGTCTTAATTTCAATTACAAAAATACAAGAAAAATATAGCGCAAGCTAACTTTGGCACGCCAAAGTTTGGATACCCTTGCAGTGCCCTGTGTAAGCCGACAGATTTTTTACAAAATTTGTTAAATGTTGATTTCGAACCGATCGTTCCTATGGCAGCTAGATGATATAGTAGTCCGATTTAAACCAAATTTGGTCAGCCTGTTTAAAACTTATTCAAACACACAATGTGATTTGGTTGAGATATGTTGAGAAACAAAAAAGTTTTTCATACTAAATGTTGTTTTCGAACCGATCGTTCCTATGGCAGCTATATGATATAGTAGTCCGATTTACACCAAATTTGGTCAGCCTGTTTAAAACTTATTCAAACACACAATGTGTATATTTGGTTGAGATATTTTTAGAAACAAAAAAGTTTTTCATACTAAATGTTGTTTTCGAACCGATCGTTCCTATGGCAGCTAATTGATATAGTTATCCGATCCGGCCGGTTTCGACATATGTACTGCGTGCAGCAAAAAGACGGACCTGTACCAAGTTTCATCAAGATAGCTTCAAAACTGAGAGACTAGTTTGCATAGAAACAGACGGACAGACGGACAGACGGACAGACAGACGGACATGGCTATATCGACTCAGCTCGTCGCCCTGATCAAGAATATATATACTTTATGGGGTCTGTGAGGCTTCCTTCAATGCGTTACACATTTCGTGACAAAATTATAATACCCTCTGCAAGGGTATAAATATTGCCAGATATATTTACTACCAAAAAATTAAAAATTTTGCTATCTTAATAACTTTTTAATAGAAAATCAATTCAGTCTTAATTTTAATTACAAAATACAAGAGAAATATTGCCAGATATCTTTAATACCAATAAATTAAAAATGTTGATATCTAAATTATGCTGAAGTTAATAAGATTATCGACAATTAGTTTGTATCTATCTATCGATAAGGAAATAATTTTTCAATAATTAAGCTCTATATTTATAAACTAAATAGCTGTGGAGTATCTCGTGGTCCTTTATCTGAACAAACACATAATCAACAATTATTATTAACCGGAAAATTGGATCAAAACAACACTTTATATTGTTGCTACATTTTATTTTTCTTAAAACACAGAAATTAAATTCTTATTAAGACAGCAACCAGGCGAGTGCCAACTGTCCGATTAAGGGTCAGAAAAATGCAAATGGAAAATATAATACGAGGTCAGTGCATCCGCTGACTCCGCAATTTGTGAGTTTCATTGATTTTCTTCCCAGACATGGACACTTTCGCATTTTTGCTTTACATGGTTGGCTCGTGAGAACTATTTTCCAGTATGCCAAGATTGCAATTTAAATGCGCATTGCAGTCCTTCAGCCAAATATTGGAAGGAACAAGGAACCTGAGAATGTAATTTCAGGACTATCACATTTGATTAAAGTTAAAGTTAATTTCAAAAGTAAAATTTCTTTATCTGCCTTTCTGGCAATATAAATTAAGAATTTTAAAGTTAACAAGAAGATTTAAATTGTTTATTAATTTATTTGCATTGGTTTGTTTGGTGCTCAAGAAATAAAAGAAACGTTCTTTATTTGGTAATGTGATTCAGAATAAAATTTTGATAATTTAAAGCGTATAAATATATAGTATTAAATAACATATAAGTAAATTTATAAATTCCATTCGTATCTTTTCGTACGATAAGTTTATTCAAGTATGCTTCCTTGCATTCCTATTTGACATTCGTATGGTGTTTGCTGCACGTATTGTAAAGTAGTAAATAAACTCAATAGCACTAAGGATGCTGGCGCCTAGAAAAAGCCCCAGAATGCCACCTATAGAGACCACAATATCCAGTTTGGTGCGTAGTGCAACACGACGGAACTGATTAGTAGGCCACATTGTCATCGAGACAGTTATATTGGCATCTTTTGCTCCGGGATATCTGAAGAAGGTAATAAGTTTTCAGTATTTTGCCAAATTATTCAAAAGAACTCTACTTACTCAATATTTTCATTTGAATATATGGCTTCGATATTGGACTCAGTGCAGGCGGGCAAGCAATCGCAATTTGCAATCGGATGTCGATACTTCATCATCCATGCAATGTTTGGTTTGACCATTCCATGCCGCTCCAGGCACAACAAACCATCAAAGTCGCAGTCGGGATAGCGCTCATCGTTGAAGGGATTGAAGATGAAGAGTGAGCAGTTGCATTTATCAAATTGAGCCAATCTGGTGCAATCACTAATGCAGGCACTAAAACTATATGCTTTGTGTACGCTCCACGATGGCACTTCATCGGGAAAGTAGCAGTCCCGAGCTTCTGGTGCAATATCTACGATTTCAGGGTCATTTACCAATGCTTCTGTGTAAAATTTAAAAATCTTATGGATTCCTAATATTGCACTAGTAGTGACAGCTGGCAACGACAGAGTTGGTAAATCCTCCTCGTTGAACAGACTTAATACCGCCGCTCTTTTCAAGTACATGTGGAACTCTGGTATGTGATTCCGATCCAAAGTTGTCGGCAACCAATGTTCCGAGTCGCGCTTGTTGTTTTGCAGTGAATTGAGTAAAAAACAAGTTCCTGATGGAGTCACCATAGGAAGAAAGTACTGACAGCAATCAAAGGATTTACCAGAGAGCCGGCATTCGTTAAAGATACCACTGCAATTTAATCCTAACTGCGAATAAAAATTAATTTTAAAGTCATTCTCTTCAAACAGCTGAAGGATATTTGAATTTACTCGTAGGGCCAACTGACGGAAATCTTTTTTTGGACATTTTGCACATTCCTCACAACTTTCGTATGGCTTGCATCGCTTTTGTATAGTATTCGGGGAGTATCGATCAGGAAACAATATGAATACCATCTGAGAATGCACGTCAAAGTTGTATTCTTCACCTATGCCAGTTCCCAAGCTGATTCCAAAGAAACTGACGTTATATTCCTATAATTGTACTATAGTTTGAGAGCAACATACCTTTGGATATATTCCTCAAATCCACCTCCTAGATCGTATTTGGGAGGAAGTTGGCAAACGCTGATGGATGGAAACCTGATTGGCGCAAAAGACGATATACTCTCGTAGATAATACTGACAGCCCGGGTGGAAAAGTCTTTCTGATACTGACTGATCAGATAAGAGACTCCAATGATAGAGGCAATCACACACAATAGCCAAAAAATGCGCTCAGTAAAATGCAAACTGTTGTGAATTAAGATGAATAACCTTATGTTAAATTCCAATGTTTACTCACTTGTGGTTGGCTATATAAGAAAATCCCACTAAGCTACAGTTTGAGCAATAATCTTTTAAATACTCCCCAAATCCCCTAGCCCTATCACGCCAGGACCGAGGATGATTCAAAGGCAGTGACATGTCCGATCGCAACTAAATACTGAATGGGACTCGTGGATTGTGCAGGGCTTATAAATATACAAAGTATACATTTGAAATATGTGTGGTGTGGTTTTTTAGTTGTTTCTATTGGCCTTGGACACTGTCTCTCTTGCTCTGACTCTGGACAGAATGGACTGACAGTCTACATCCAGGTGACATACACGTCAATTTATTATTCGTTCAAACATATATACTCAACTACTTAATTGCTTATGTGAAATCGTTTTCAACATCGATTTTAAAACTTTAAATGTTTTAGAAACTTTCAGAAGTTCTCTCTGCCATACCTTGCCAAAATATATCTGTACTTTTTGCCACCTGTGTCAACTTTCATGGCGCAATTCGTAAAGTTTCCTGCACCAACTCCTATTCAGTTAAAATGGGTAGGATTGTGGGCGGACAACACATGTATTTTGGTGGAGCAAAATGAGTGAATAAGCGACCCATTCACACAAGAAGGGGAAACAACACCCACACGGAACGTGCCGCGTCGTATTGCAACGTGCAACGAGCAACGTGCAACGTAAAATGGACTCAACATGTTATTGGTACTCAGAACTTGACGCTAAATTATAATTATGCAATTACGACTCATTTGCGCTGGGGAAAACACTTAAAAACAATTAGTGTGCTTATTGAAATTTTAAGCGCCGCCTAGTTGACAACATGCTAGCTTTATGCACAACTAATGTGAGCGTTTTAATTATTTATGCGGCCAGACATGCAGGATAATGGTTTCGTAATCACGGTTCAACAATAGCAATGCACGCATCAGATTGTTGTTTAGTATTTTATACCCTGAAACTGTAGGGAACCAAAGGTTACAAAAGTAAACTAACAGCATTGCTTTTTCTTTAAAGATGTGCAAAGGGCTTATTAACAATAATATGTGTGTAACAGACAAAACGAGGCTTGGCATACTTCATAAAGTATACAACATACATTCTACATCTTTATTAACAAAAGAGAAAACAACAAGTAAGTTTTGGGAAAATGTAAAAAGTATTTTATTAGAATCCGTATCGATTTCTGTATTAGTACCGATACTACTATCAAGCCTTTCATATTGGTTAAGGGGTCCTCTATCAATTACGGTATTATTGCTTGGACCATTTTTACAAAATATTCATAGACTAAGATTGACTCGGCTTGAACAATTAAGAATAAGATAGTCAAAAGAGGCCGTATAAAATAAATAACATATAAGAGTTTATTCAACATTTATTTGCTCTCTCCCAGTGTCTACGGATTTACCAAATAATTTAAACAAAAAAAAACATTATTATTGACTAAAATTATCTTCGTTATATCAAGGTAAAGATTCCTTTACTTATTGAAAAAGTATCCCCTCTGAAGGCAGTCTCTTCTCCGTGCTACATATTTTATTTACGTATTAGAGTATCTATCTGTCTGGGCGCCATTATGACCAAAGTGTTCTTACTTGTTTTAGACACATTTTATTTTTTGTATCTGTATGCAAAGTGAAGCTTACTCAGTGCGTAGTGCACCATACCAAAAATGTTGCCGGTGTATCGATAAAATGTCAAACGCAATAGCTGCAATAGCAACATTGACAACAAAAACAACAGCAATAATAACAGCAACAAGAAAGACAAACGACATGGCAATTTAAATACTAACATGTGTATGAATGGAGGTAGCTAGCTCTATCGGGCAAATGGGATTTGATGTTGTTGTGGGGACTTTACCGAGAGGAAGCTGTTGGCCCATGCAATTGCTGGTGATGTCGACACACAATTAACTTGAAAATACTCCAAGCCATGTTAAGTGTCAATTAGTTGGCATCAGCTAAGCGCCATGCATACGAAATTAACCAGCTGAAATGAATAAATATTATTTACATTTTACATAGCATTTAACAACAAGAAACATTTACCTCTGTATCAGATGAAGTAAATAAATTGAGAATTATAAAAGTTAACTTCAAAATGATGGTCAAAGTTTATAGACATAAATACCAATCGTTGGTTTTTGGCTCGTGTCGCATTCCATAACAGAAAATTATTAAAAAACTTTTGGAAACGTAACAAGATAAAATCCTTCAACTTATAACCATTAAAACAAATGTGGGCTCTGTGTGGTGCACCCGAGTTGAACTCACATAATTTGCAAACATATCATCCAGAGTAATAAATGAATTTCATTTTGGTCAGCGCAATAACCAAAAAAGGGCAGCCGCAATAAACAAAATCGAAAATCAATAAAATCAAAATGATATAGGTAAAACATGAATGCCCAAATATAATATAAAGCCACAAACAACAAACGTGGCCAAACAAAAAATGACAACCACAAAACAAAAGCAAAATAAAATATCTATCAAAAAAGAAAATAAACAACAAAAAATCGTGTTCGAGTGCCACGTTTCGTCGTTTTTTCGTCTAAACACCGGGGCGGAGGCGACATCGAGAGCGACAGCAGCAGTGGCAGCAACTGCTGTTGTTTGCTAGGGCCATGCCCCATGCCCCTTACCACATGCAACACCACATTCCAACTCCGCACCATCAGTAGGCTACCCGGAACGCTTGTGCAAACAAAATGTTGCTGTTTGTGTTTTAACATGCGCTGACAATATTGCAACAATGTCGCTCGAAGTTCGAAGAACAACAAACAAATGTGAAAAAAAAACCAAAACATACTAACAACAAACAGAACAGCAGCAACAACTAGAAAGCAAAACCAAATGGCAAACAAAATCTATGATGAACATTTGTAGGGCCCGTTGTCAAAAGCACGTAAACAATTGCCAAACCACATGGGTTCTCCTAATGTCGAATGACAAAGGGAGGGCAGTTTGAACTGTTTTGCATGCCTAATGCTGCAACTGGATTCGGGTTTAAAGCATTAAAGCGATCTAAAGCTGTTGCCGGCAAAAGCCGAAGAAGACAAGAAACTAACAAACAAGCAGATGCAATAAAAGGCCAATAACAATGCAATAATCATAACAATAACAACTGCAAACCAAAGGCAGACCACAATGTTGCTGTGGCAACAGCAGCAGTAGCAACAACACCAGCAATAGCGGCAACAGTTGCTAGCAATATCAGCGATAAAAGTTGTAACAATTATCATTTGAAAGTGCATTGTTAAAGTAGTCAGTGGCGGCGCTCAAGTGGCTGCCACAGCCACAAGCAGCGACAACTAGCACGACAACAACTGCAGCTCGTGCCACCAACAACAATGACAACAGTTACAGTAACAGTAACAGCAACAGAATCAACAACAATGTTGTCGACGTCAGCAGCGCTGTGAAAATTAATATGCAGAAACTGCTGCAATTGCAATTTGTTGTTAGCGCTTGAAGAAACAATGAGGATGACGCCGTCGAAAGAAATATTTTGCATATTGCCGCATAAATTTCCATGATTATCGCTGAAGAATATCAATTAGATGCGAGTGCGAGTGTAAGTGCGAGTCTAACAATAAGTATTTCTATGGTTTGCCCAAGTCATTGTTTAATATGGAGCACATTCAAGTATTGAGTTATGGAATTGTCATTCACCAGCGATTGATTTAATCGCTTAGACACAATGAATTTTAAATTGATATAGAAAAAATTTGATTTAATGGTTGGTAATAAATCACATAAAAAAGTATTTTATTAAATAAAGCCGGCGTTATCGAAGCACAACGAAGTGTTCTTGTAAAAACTTATAGGTTTTGTCATTCAGATAAACGCAGCTAACATTTAACAAAGATATATAATAGCCTTAAATTACAGAATAATTGCAAGGTTGTCTTGTTTATTTAAATATTTAACATAAGAGCTTACATAAAAGTAATACATTTCTTTATAAATTTTATTCAACGACTCTTTTGAAAATCTAATTTAATATACTTAGGGACAAATGAACTCCATAGATATTTGAAGAAAATCACATTTAATATTATTATAAAATCAATGTTATGTGTCCTGAAGAGATTCCAAACTGTGCTGGCAAAAGTAATTAAAGCAATTAGCTCGAATCCAAAACCCAACCCGGGACAAAATCTGTTGGGGGTTTTAATATTGCCAGCCACATAAATCTTTTCATTAAAGTTCAATTAATCAAGAGCTTCCTGTCATAGCACATAAATCTCATAACGCACAAAATGCAGCCACAGCAACGAGTATGAGTACGAGTACGAGTACGAGAATAGCTATAGATACAATTACCAATGCAGTCAAGGACGCACGCACACGCATACAGAAGTGCACATACACAAACACACACACACATACAGAAAAGCCATTGAAGTTATTTGTCACCATTTTGGAGCCTGGAGAACAAACAACTGTGCAATGTGTTGTGCTTACAACGAAATTTGCCACGCCCACAGTTTATAGCAGAGCATTTTCCCTTAGGCAGGTAATAAGAGCGTCCGACAGCAAATATTTGCATTAGAGGTGAGAGCGTGAGTATCTCGTGAATTAATAAATAAATTTTAGTGCGATAGTCAGCTAAGCGATTTATAATTATACTTTGTCTGGGAAAGTGAATAAGATTTAAAGTTTTTACAATCGTGTCACGGAACATTGCGCATCTCTAATTTGCACAAAACTGCAGACAATCGTAGGAGGTGCTGGAGCAGGAGCTGCAATGTCCGGAACAACGGTATGCTGACCACCAAGTGCTTCCACTCTGATTACATTTCCCGTAAAGCCAACAGACCCCAGACTCAGACTCAAACTCAGGCCCAAGTCCGAGTGTTTCGTAGATCGTGGTCGTTCAGGTGCATAACATAGGCGTGTCTGTGGGCGGCACTCTGTTTGTGTTTTACCTGGGCAATTAACAAGCAATAAAAGCAAGCACAAGGCAGCGTTGATAAATGCTTTGTCGCTTAACAAAAGTGCCCGGTATGTAATTAACAGAAATAGATTTAACAACGCCCAATTGAATTTTGCCAGTTGAAATACAGCACCACATCGTTGAGGTGGAGAGGAGGACAGCGGAAGCTGCACGTCTTTTGCTTGAACTTTTGCCAAAAATAACTTCGATTGCCTTGCACTTTGCAAGCCAAATGCGGCAGTCAACACCTGAGCAACTTTTCGCTACATGTTCTCACTTTATGAATGGGATCTGAACTGAGTCAACCAGGAGAAACTGCAGCAGCAGAAGTGGAGGTAGTGGCAAGCTGTGTGGGTGGTCGCCAACACGAAATGCAAATTAAAAAGTCAAAGCCAAATGCAAGTGCAAAAAGTGTTACACAACTTACGAGCACATTCATTGACTGCAAATCGAAACGTGCGCCAGCTACGCCAACGCCAACGTCCAAAATTGACTCTGACTGCGCTGCGACTGAGACGTCAACGCCAACGCCAACGCCATTGACAATTACCAGCTGCCGGCTGCCTGGCTGCCTGGCTGGCTTACTGGGCTGACTTGGCGGACTTGGCTGACAAGGTTATGGCTCAGAGCCGCGCAAATATTTGGCATACCGAAGCGAAAAAATACCATTGCATTACGCATACGCACTGTACGCCCAGGCAAAATTCAAACAAAGGAAATTACCAAGTGTGAAAAATAAATTGAAATATGCAGACCAAGCGGCTTACTTTTGACGAATCCCTAGCGCACAGTGGTAATAAATAAGACAAAAGTGTTTTATTTCTTAACACATTGAGGCTTATTTTAATAAATAAATAAAATATTTATATAAATGTATATAAGAAAGTATTCATATTTTATTAAAGAAGGTGGCTTTAAGTAATCGAAAATAAATGCGATATTTGCAAACACTGTGCACAAGTGGAGATACCATTTTGTTTACAGACACCACACAGTTTAAAATAATTGCCACCGGGTGGTGGCATGCCACACGCCCAACCATACGATATCACCCCATAAATGTTGAGCTCCAGTGCGCCCCGATGCGAATCTTGAATGGCCATCGCCATTGCCGGCTAAATGTCACAGGCATATAAGCGGAATTATGACAAGCATTTTAACGACTGCGGCTGATACGAGTACACGCCCCCTCTGGGCCCTGAGCCCACAGCCTACAGCCCTCAGCCTAGCGATATGGCAACGCTGGCTGGCCGTAAACCCATAAAAAGCGACACGAAATTGAAACCCAGCCTGAAACGTAAACGCGAGAAACGCATGGCCGATGTACGTGAGATTGCGAGTCTGTTAATTGGCAAAAATTGGCCAAACTTCGAAATAGAGCGAGTCCCGGAGTCCTCTCCAGAATATACATAAGTATTTATGCGATAATGCGTAAATTTTAATGAAAAACAGAAAACAACAACAGCAACGGCAAGGAGAAGAAAAATGAAAGATGGAAAAACATTTGCTTTTGCGGCATGTCGTAAAGTATGCAGGCGGTTGAGCAGGAAGGTCCTTCGAGTACGTACTCTGTGCAATCGCCTGAAAGTTGATTTAATGAAGATTTCACAAAATGGCGGCGGCATCGTCGTCATCAGTGTCAGTGTCTATCATGTGGCAATCTGTGAATTTATGTGGTGTACACGTGCGTTGGTGTCTAGTCATGTGTTTGGTGTCCCAAACATATAATTAAGTGTTTGTATGTGTTTGAGGAGAAATTGTATCTTTTATCTTTTGGTTCATCTTCTTAATTCTGGCCAACTGTCGCTTGGCCTTATCGGCAACTTGCTTATCAATATACAACTGTAAATTCTTTGGTGGCTTAAATACTGTGCTGCAAGAAAATAGACGATAGGAATTTTGTAAGGTATCTACAAGTATAGTACTTACTCGCAAAAAGTGCAAATCGGTATGTTCTTGCAGAAAACTGTAACGAAAACGGGTCAGAAGGAGTCAGCAGGAGTCAGCAGGTCAAGCTCAAATTCGAAACTCGATTCAACGTCATAAACTCACTTGATAAACAGCTGCTGCATGCAAATCCAATTTCGATGAACTCGTTGTGGCACTTGCAAATGGCACGAGAATCCGTTGGCGGTTGCTTTGGATAATTGAGTTGATGTCGTCCCTGCGGTGGCATTAGGAACAAACAGATCAAGTTCAGGCCAAGAGCATCAAAATCGTTAGTGCCAAAATAAAAGCCGCCGGTTATTTCGGTTGAATTCCGAAGCATATACGATGTGTCCACCTCTAGGGCGCACACATCGATGGCCACGCCCATTTTGGCAGCAACTAGAAACATGTTCATTTCTTTGTTGATATTTTGAGAGCTTGGCTCTTTTGAGCCACTGACAATAAGAATGCTTGCATTGATTTTGATTGCTTTGCTTGCCTCGCGCTTACAGCGATTTATATAGGCTAGAGCCATACTAACTGAGCCACAAAGGAGATTTGTTGAAAAGCTCTTAGTTTGCGAATTAGACTCATCTATCATCACCTTCAACTCTTCAAATAACAAATTGTTTAGCCGCAACTTAGTCCAGTGCTCCACTGTTGCAAACTGCTCCAGCTGGGCGTCATTGTGAGAGACCGTCTCATTGCTCTCCACTGGATAAATATAATTTCTGCAAGCAGAACGAAAACTAAACTTAATTTGGGTCCTTCATCGGATTAAGAACAGTACTTACACGGATCGACTGGAGCAGCCTAGAATGGCCAACTTATTTGCGGAACGCTGCAGCAGATGGGCATTGGCCAGAACTATGATGCTGTTGACCACCTTGGTAAATAGCTCAGGATCGCGTCGCAGGTAGTCCTGGTTTGCATCGTGGTCAATGATAATACACAGCAAATCCTCATCAGATAATGCTGCAAACGTACCTGACTTCATGTTGTCACCATCTTGGTTCAAAGCCTGTGCAGCTCCTGGGTCTTGTAAATTTAATGAGAATTGTGAATTGACCGACTTTTCATTCATTTTAGTTACATTTATTTTATTAATTTATGACAGAGAGTGTCAGTCTGATTGCAGTGTTGTTAAACAACGCTTATTAAGTGTTGAAAGTATACTTAACGTAGAAATGGGTAATATTAAATTTAAATTTAAATTTAATTTAAGATCATGCAGTTTATTACAAAATAATTTTTCTTAATATCAATTTCGAAAAGTTAACTTAATTAATACCCGCTTTCCACGAGCATACAATGTGGTCAGGGTGCCAACTGCTCTTTGCACTGTATTGCCTAGAGAAGTGTTGTAAAGTATCCGTTTCAAGTTCTACGCTTGGCGCGGATATTCAAAAAATTTTATTTTATTAACTATTTATTTATTTTGCTAATTTATCTATTATAATCGAATTAATTTACGGTTGATGTTTTTTGTTGTTATTGTTATTGTTTTATTTCCTTTGGCACACCATGTCCTTTACTAAAGTCTTCCGCAGGATAAAAAATAGTAAAAACTATTATAACAACAACAACCGTATATTTTTGTCGATTGCAATATATAAATTAGCAAAAAATTTAATAAAATAAACAGGTTTGAGTATCGGCGCCAAGCGATGAAGTTAAAACGGACACTTTACAGCACTGATTTATGCAATACTATCGTTGTCTCGCTCTAACACTGTGCAAAGAGCGTCTAGCACGCTGAAAGTTTGTATGGGAATCGCCAACTTATCGTTTTTCGTCTTATTTCGACGTGTTCTACCGAAATCCATTAGATCTTGGCGCACCAGAAACTGTAATCTTGTCCGAATAGTGTCAGAAAAGTACCAAAAAGATGTGTAAATTATAAACTTTCGATAAAAAATACTGCAGTTCGATAGGCCGTTTGTGAAAGAATATCGAAATTCACCGCCATTCGCATCAATCGACTTGAAGCCCCATGGGAATTTGTACAGGCCGAATTCCTTATTCGGTTCAAAAGATGAAATTGTATCAAATGACGCCGAATGACGTCACATGGAAAGAGCCTACTACTGTGTATTTTAAAATCTTACTTTTCAATTTTATCTATTTACAATTGTAACTTTGTAATAATGTATTTCTCGACGTTAAAAAAAATACATATATATATTTTTAAATGATTGAATTTCAATACCCCTTAAAGGTATCTCTAAAGTATCATAAACCATAAGCGAATCAAAATCTCACACTTGTCAATCTTCCAGGGGCTCATCAATCAAATCGAATTTACAATGCAAGTATTTGCATATACTTAGTACCTCACGTCTGTTTACAGAGTTAAATCCAATCATCGAATAAAACACCTCATCTACATATCCGTGGAATCACAATGAACAATGCATTGTTACAACACGGCCACACACAAGCATTTTCGCGCCAAGGCATGCCAAAACAAACACCCAAAACAACTGCCAGCAAACAAATGAACAAGAGACATGGAGACAAACAACATTGTATAATTATGCAATATGGTTATGAGTCTGCGGCTTGACTGTCATCCCGTGGATTGTGCTAGCCAATCTCTGGCGATTTATCGGCTGATTTGGCTTTTTCTTTCGATTGGCTCATATCCTTTTTTAGTCAAATTAAGCGCAAAAAGCAACAAAAATTATGAACAACGAACACAAAAGTGCACAACAAAACACAAAACAACACGACGCAAAATTATGAACGTGATTAATTCATAGATGGTGGCGCTTAGCCATTGTTTTGGCCATGTTTGTCAGGCACTGCACGATCCACGATGAGGGGCCAACCTCACCTCAAGGGGCCATATCGAGCTGGCCCCCTGTTTGCGATTGACATCCACTAACTGAACTATCGCCAAAAACTAAATATGATTATGTGCGCTCGATTTAATCTCAGTCGATTTATAAGCACCTCCATCCACCCCCAACTCCTCTCATCACCAGCTCACCCGCCACAAGACATTTACGGACTTCTTTTTATATTTTTTAATCATTTGGTTTTTCTTTTTTTTTTATTGATTTTCACGAACGACAACGCAATAGACAGGCCACATATGTGACCAGTTGCTGTGGCTGCTGCCAAGCACATTAAAAATGAAGAGATTTTCCTTGAAAATTATGCTACCGTAAATGTGTATGTGTGTATACACATATTACTTTTGGTCAAAACAACTTTGTACTCAAAATTGGAAACCAGAATCGTAAAAAAAAAATGCCACGCAGCCACAGCGTGAGTAAGTCAGACGAACACCCACTTTTATGATACTCGCACTTCAGGCAACTGCAAGTAGTTGGCGGATTACGAGTGGACGAGACAACGGACAAACATTCGGACGGACAGCCTGATAAAGAGTCGTCGCAAAAAAAATTGGCTACTTAATTTGGTAATAACAATAATTACGCCTGACTGACTAAACGTTGACCAGCGGCATCATTGGTCGAACAAGCCGTTCCAGCAGTACCAAAAAAAAACTTGCCAATTTGATATTGCAGTTAAGAGTAAGCCAATTGACGGTCCATTGAATGCCCTAAGTTGTTAGAAGTATGGGGCAAGAGAAGGTGCAAAGACAGAGTGAAACTTGTAGGTGTAAAAAAACTGTTTCGCTTTTGGGAGCAGCTTGAATTAATGAGGTACGCAAGTCAAAGAAAATTATATTTAAATTAAAATAGATATTATTCTAGTATTAGTAACATAAGTATATTAATAAACATTAAACATAAATTTATATAAAATATAAATAAAATTTTGGAAAACAAACCTAATGAGCTAAGTTTTTTGCCTTAAATTTGGAAATGACACTTTAATGAATTTCGCACAATTATATAGATTTTCAGTTAATAAATAAGTTTGATATGTAAAACGCTATAGAGAAATAAATTGTAGTTAAGATTCTTAATTTAAAATTCTAAGTTTATTCACTCTTTTTAGCTTTCGTAGAGCATTTAGAAGTCGAATCGACAGTTTCTGGAAAAAGATTCAATGCTTTTCAATTAAAACGTTTAAAGATAATCAATTAATAATTTTTAAGCTACTTTGACAGCGCTGCCACTGCCTCCGTCGACGTCGCTGCTGACTCAGCTCTACGCTCAATTAGGTGCAAAGACATTTCGTGCCGCCATCGAGTTGTTACGAAGATTTGCAGTAGATTTATTGGCTATTGGCGATTTGGCCAGTGCGAGTAGTTAGCGCTGCCAATGGCGCTCTGTGTGTCTGGCCTAATTGGCAACTCAACTGGCGACTCTCGCTCCCAGCTTGAATATTGATACTGCTGGGGCAACCTATGACAAGCTTACTTACTACTCATACTCACAAATGCATGAACATCCGAGCTAATACAGTGGAAACCATTGCGATGCAATCGATGATAGGATTTTTGTTGTTGTCTGATATTAATCGAGTTTCATTTGTTGCTGGATCTGACGCAGTCGATGACTATTTTTGGCAAATTTTTCAAATTCGAGACTCATAATTCGTGCGATAATTTACACAAAATTAGGCAAGTGTCTCGCCAGCTATCCTTTTAAAGTATCTAACCGATCATCGAATTCAGTTCAACAACAAAAAAAACTAGAAATATTTGTTATCTTGCTTTTGGCGACTGTATTAATACTCTTGGAAGTTCCACGTGAGCTATACCATTGTATATAGCAAACTATAGCATACTATATTAATCAGAGAATCAAGCCGATACTAATATCTGTTTCAGTTTTTGAATATAAATTTCCCAACATGCTTGGCAAATTTACCTGAATTCAATTTCCTTAAAGTTTCCTGTGGCAAATTAAAATCATAAAATGTGAAGAACTATAATATTCATGTACTTAGTATAGAAACAACGTGGCAAAAAATATGTATCACATTTTTGAATGTTTCTTTTAACTACATCCTATATTAAACAATCAATAAACCTTCTATAAGAGTATACATTAAGTACACTTGCTGCGATTCCCACGCCAATTAGAATTATTGTCGATTGAGTGATATTTTCTTTGCAACTGCAAAATAATTGGATTGCACTCGAATGAAATTTTAAAAACTGTGTGTCTACTTTTGTATTTTTATACCATTTTATTTTTTGTTAGCTTCTGTTTGTTTTTTAATTCAATTTATGCAGCGCAAATTGCCCGACAATACTCGCTTATAAATTTCATGACAAAGTTTGAACGGTAGCAGCAGCTTGTTCCCATAGATTGGTAACGCTTCTGCGTATAATTTGTGCTAACAAAACTTTAGCCATAAAATGTGTGTGAGAGCTATAAAATGAGCACGGTGGTGGCAACAGCGGCTAACGCTATTTCGAAACTCTCATTGCGGCTAAAATATAATTAATGTGAAGCAAGTTTATCCCACTTTTACTTCTTTTGACCGCGTGTTCAGAGTGCTCTCTAATCTGGTGCTATCGAAAAATATTTTAAATGAAAATCTGAGCTCCCCCCTACAGAGCCACAACAAAGAAGCAATTAAAAGTCCAATTAGAATGTCATTAAGCCGCGGTCAACGCGGTCAACAATTAAGAAGTGATAAACGCCAAAGGTTCAGGTAAATATAAAAGACATAAATCTAGACAAATTTAGAAAAGTCCTATAAAATGTACAATGGACTAATAATGAACTCGTAAATTCGAAAAACTTATGCTAAATAAATTACAAGTCCATCTTATCTTAAATATATATTTAAGATTTGATCTTTGGAGTCTTTTCAATTTCAGTCTAAGTTTACACATTTCATTTAGATTGTTGTCAGATAAGTAAAATAATAAGTATTTGGTAAATAATAAATTCGAAATTTGTGGTCCACAACATGACAACATACTTTTATTATCCGAATAAGGAGCTTCAGGATGAATTGTCCTGCATTGCCAAAGCACTTGTGGCTCCTGGAAAAGGTATCATTTCTGCCGATGAATCGAATTCGACCATGGGAAAACGCTTTCAGGCAATTGGATTGGAAAATACCGAGGAAAATCGACGCCTTTATCGCCAGCTGTTAATAACCACAGATCCCAAGATATCTGAAAACATATCGGGATTTATTATGTTCCATGAGACGCTTTACCAGAAAACGGATGCAGGTGTTCCATTCGCTGAAGTCTTACGAAAGAAGGGCATTATACCTGGTATTAAAGTTGACAAAAACTGTGTGCCTTTGTTTTGCTCGATGGATGAGTTCACCACACAGGGCTTGGATGATCTGCATCTTCGCTGTGCCCAATATAAAAAAGATGGCTGTGACTTTGCCAAGTGGCGTTGTGTACTCAAGATTGACAAGAATACTCCATCATATCATGCCATAATGGAGAATGCCAATGTGTTAGCCCGCTATGCGGCCATCTGTCAGTCACAGCATATGGTTCCCATTCTCGAGAGCGAGGTGCTGATGATGGGTGACCATGATCTGGATCGCTGTCAGAAGGTTACGGAAACCGTTCTGGCTGCCCTCTTCAAAGCCTTGAGCGATCACCATGTCTACTTGGAGGGCACTCTTCTCAGACCAAACATGGTGACACCTGGCCAAAGCAGCAATAAGAACAACACACCCGCTGATATTGGTATGAGCACCATTTTGGCCCTTCGCCGCACTGTGCCACCTGCTATTCCAGGTAAGTCACAAAATTTAACTTTTCTGGTGCAATATGAACTCATTTAAACTCCAACGCAGGCATTATGTTCTTGTCTGGTGGTCAGGCTGAGGAAGAAGCCTCTGTGAACTTGAATGCCGCCAATAATGTTCCACTGTGCAAACCGTGGGCATTAACTTTCGCCTTTGGTCGAGCTATCCAGGCATCTGCTTTGCGTTCTTGGGGAGGCAAGAAGGACAACGTGCTAACAGCTCAAAGCGAGCTTATTAAACGCGCAAAGGTAAGATCTAATTTACAAAACTAGATCTAGATTATGAAACATTTATCCATTTCTTTTTTATTTAAAGGCTCACAGCTTGGCCAGCATTGGTAAATATGTACCTGGCTCCATCGAAAGCGCTGCTGGCAGTGAGAAATTAATAATCGATTCATATGAGGTTTGAAGTATACATTTGAATTAAAGGTAACAATATATAGAAGTAATTTCAAGATTTGGGCACGAACTGCGTAAATTACAGTTAAATTAACTTTTTTTTAACGAGTTCGCTTTTCCAATTGGTCCACTGTGTCATCAATAGCTGACACTTGGCCACAAGTCACATGTTCGATGTTCAATGCAACAACTCGAAATATTGTTAACAAGCGTGCAAAAGAGCAAAGAGCTGTGGCAGCAGCAGGCCCAACACGACTTCTGTTAACTGCAAAGTGTCGCATTAATCCACGGAGATTACCAGACGGCCACATGGCCAATACTCCAACACTCCAGCACACCCGCTTACCAACATGCTGGTCAACACTGCAGTGTAGCTTAATTAACGCGAACGCATGCCAAAAGCCAAGTCAATGGCTGTGGAACATGTTAAGCATGTGGCCAAGAGTGTTCGACTTAATCAGACGAAGCTCCAGTTCAGGTAGCGTCGACTCGACTGGCGTCAGTGTCATGTTGCTAGCAAATTAGTCAGACTCATAGCCCTCTCCATTGGAAGCCCATGTGGCTTGAGAGGCTAGCAATAATTAAAATTAAAGCACTGACTAAGTTATGGATGCTCTCCCCTATCGCCGAACTCCCCACAATAACAGAACAGACACGCACAATTTTATTCACACTATGCAAAAGCAAAGGGTATGATTGATTTCTCTACCCAATACGGAACATATAAGAGTTATGTCTGATTCCACAATTTGGATTTACTAAAATTAAGTTGAAATCAAATTTAAAGTTGCCAGTATTTAATAAAAAAAATGGTATTATTAAAATTAAGATTTATTGCACTTATCTCAGCTAACCTCTTGTTGGAATTATGAATGTTAAAGAGATGTAGTCTGGCTAATAATTTTTGCATTATAAGAATTATAGGACATCATTTGGTCGTATGTACGATCAATCTTGTTTTAAGCTTTAGTTAACAAGTTTTTAAGGTGCTATTATTAATTAGTTTTCCAACCTAAAATTAAGATATGCTATACTTATCTCTACTTGGATAACTTTTGTGTACTGGCTAAAATTAAGAAGCTTAAAGAGATTACACGTTTAATTTAGTGATTAATTATTTTTAATTTACAAGTATTATAGGGTATCACATGATCGTATTTCAACTTTCGCTTTCTCGCATGTTTTCACCTGCTGCTGCTCCTGCCTGTGTGACAACTGAGTTTTGTGGTTAATCCAATCGCCGTAGCCCAATCAGACCAACGTGAGCAGCATGTCATGTTAATTGCGTCGCTGTATGGCAGTGTGTGTGTGTGTGTATGTTTGAGTATATGTTGAGAATATATGTGCCTCAGTGTATGTGTGTGCAAGAGTGTAAATTGCTATTATGCTCATGTTTGCTTAATATGTGGCACACAGCCCACTGAGCTCTCAGCAGCACGCAACGCGTCAAGCCAATTAAAGCCAAATTATAGCAGCGCTTTTTAATGACATGCAGCGTCGGGTCGTTCTCGTCTTTCCATACACTCCACTTCCACACCCCTCAGTTTCCGCAATCCCCGCACTCTCCACACTTCACTTTGACTCTGTCCGTCAGCGAATTCAATTTGGCGTTAAAGATTTATGGGCGTGCCGCCTGCTAATGTGGCAAGACAAAAGCCCAATTCCAATACCAATAGCAATAGCAATTCTTACTGAAATGCAATGATCAAGCCTACAGCTTTGCTGTCGGCACGCGTTTAAAGACCGAAAAATGTTGCGAGTACATCAAAGACAGAAATGCCGACAAGTTCGAGTAAAACACAGCTAACGAGCTCGGACTCTTGGCTAGCTGTTGGTTGTTGGCCATAACTGCTCATGCTTAAAATGCAAACAAATCGCAAGCAGCGACAAGTGGGCGTTGGCCATGCCTTCAGCAGTTTAAGTATGACTATGGCTGTGACTACGACATAATTAGAAAATTTTCTGATCGAACTATGGCGCCACAGTGAGGCCAGGGGCTGGGGAAACTGTCCAGCCCAAATCACTCAACTGTCAAAAGCTTGTTGATTAATTTGGTGTTAATAACGCTTGGCTGCAAATCCTAGCCCAGACCCAATCACAATCACAATCGCAGTCACAGGCCAAGTACCCAATACCAGTCTCGATTTCTATGTCGGTCCCAGTCCACGTCCGCCAATTAATGTGCAGTTGTTGCATTGGCCAACTGTCGCGGGTCCAAACCGATGACCCAAACTTGGTCATGGAGCGTGAAAACGTTTTGCAGCAGCTGAGGATGCGTCTTGTGTTAATTGAAAGTTCGACTGACCATATAAGTGGGGAAGCCAAAAAATGACTCCCGCCACACAACCATGCACATGAACTCATATATGAGTTCGATTTGGTTGTCTGCTGATAGCCAAAAAGTTGTTGGCAACAACCATAAAAGGCCACACACGCGTCGCCAAGTTACCTGCCTGGGAAACTGCCAAGAGTCGTCCCAAACCGAACCCGTCTTAAGAATGGAATAGAGCCAGCCAAGCAACTGTGGAGCATTCGCTTTCCATCTGCCATATCATTTGCCCAAAGTAAGAGGTGTTTAAAATGCTAATTTGGACAATAGCAAATGGCAGGCCACCAACGGAACTTTGTTCAGCTGTCGACGCGTCGCCAAGAGATGAAGCCAACTTTTTGTTTTTCTTTTTTACTTCTTTGCATGACATAATAAAGTGTCACAGTATAGCTTAAAGTTTCACTTTAACTTTGAACTTAAAAGTGTTTTGTGTATTGCAATTATAAAGTTAATGTTATCAATCAAAATATACTTACATCATTATATCTCAGAAGTTCATAGTGCATGTTGCTCCTGGAAGAGAAGTTAACTATGGGAGAGAGTCAAAGGAACACCGTTTAAAGTGTCTTTTTATTTAAGTTCCAGACTGAGCTTAATATTAATGTGTTGCTTTAGCTAAAGACTTATGACTAAATTATAATCGTAGTAGCTAAGTGAAATCAATAGGTGAATATAACAATCTTCTATAACATATTACAATCTCTTATTTATCTATTGCTGTATGTTTACTTAAAGTACATTTAATAATGTCCTAGATTCTAACGCACATTTAAATCGTTTTTAATAAGAGGAACAGAAGCTACAGTATGTAAATAATAATTTCGCCTGCCATCTGGTGTCATTCCATCAACGCGCTCTTGGTCGGCTGTCACCACATCAACTTCCTGGGCAGGCACTGCTACAACTGCAAAATGTCAAAATGTCAATTTGAAAACGTTTAGGAAAATCATTTGGCTGCTTGCCTGCCAGTCCGACAGGCTGTCCGCCTGACTGCCAAATGTTTGTTGTTCGTATGGAAACAAGAAAAAGAAAGAAAAATTAAAAAAAACAAATAGCCATTGACTCGCTAGGAGTAGCAAAGCAGTTAGACCGACGAGAAGGCAGGCGTGTCCCCGTCCAGCTGGCAGTCCCTCAGTCAGTTTGTGGACTGGGACCCGAAATCACCATGAAAATAGTCCCAGTTTGTTTGGTCAGGTGTAGGCTCGCTTGTCTGAGACACATTACATTTGCTTACTTTTCCTTTATGCAAATGCAAATGTATTTCATTTTTGGTAAATTGAGCAACTTATTGGAAGTGGGGCGCGGCATTGGTCGATAGACTTAATAATTTGAAGTTTTTGGCAGCGCCCCGAATCTCAAATCATCGATGCCAAATCTATTGAGCTGCGTTTAAGCTGACAGGCGATGATTGAGCTGAGACCTCACCCGTAGCAATTGCCTCAAGATGCGTTTGCCTGACAATCGCCCGACATTTCTGACAAATACTCCTGACAAAAACTTCATTTTTTTCCTCTTTTTCCATTGCTGACAAGACTCATAGACAGTGCCTAGGCAAAGCATGTTGACAGGCCAAGAAACCACGCCGACATGTTGCAATTTTATGCAATTTTTCAGCAGCATTGTGTGTGCAGTAGCTGAAAAAAAAGACTGCATAAACATACAAAATTTGAAAGAAAAAAATAAAATAAATTATAGTCGCACAGCTTTACGACAAATTCAATGAGAAATCTGCAATTTAAATAATGTTAACTGGCATTTTGAAATGTAAATGCGGATTACAGTCAAGCATCTTGGACAGCTGCCGCAGTTGCATCATAGTATCCGCCCCCAAAGAGAGAGGCTGCATAATTAGCTTGCCAATGCGACGTATACTTAATGCAAGTGGCGAAACTTAACGCTTAGAGAATACATATTTTACTAAGTGTACCCAATATTAATTCAATTTATTAAATACCCTTTTACATTCAAATTTGTTGAATTTTTGGTACACTTTATAAAATATTTATATAAATTTAAATAAATTAAATTTTTATTCTGCGCTTATTGAACATTCTAAAGAAACTTCGCTGAATATCTGGAAAAATATTAAGGAATTAAAAATGAAACCTCTCACGTACGCAAAACGAAACAGAGGCCGAGTTTGGTGGAGGAAGAAGCAGTTAAAGAACTCCAAGGAAGCCTGCACAGACACACATACTCATTCTCACCAATATCTATAGCTATATATACAGCAAATAAATTCAATTTACAATGAAAAATGGCATCTGATGATGAAGATGGCGACGCCAACACCAGGGACAGGTGCTGAAAAAAACTTTATTAACATTTTTCGCATGCTGCACGTGCGCATTGACAACGTGGGCCGCGTATTTCGCGCTTTTTAATGAAGTTTCATAAATTGTGAAAATCGAACGTTAATCAAATAAGGTGCGAGAGAAATAAAAAGCCATGTCCATGTCCATGGCGCCTTAAATGGCCGCAACGAAGCGACAAACTGCAGACGCTCAAACGTTGTCAACGCAATTGGCCAAAAGAATCTGTCAATAAATCAATTAGTATAATATAAATCAAATAGCTGGCTGGCAGAGGGCGCCCCGATGCGACAATTTTGATATTTCTATTTCATTTTCAACTTCTGTGACTTCTGCGGCTTTAATTAATTGCAACAAATTTATGTTGGCCTGTCAAAAAAGTGGCCTACGGGCACAATTAGCCAAATGACAAAACCAACACGACCCAAAAGGCCCATAACTCATGCCACAACTCATGCCATGTCATGTTCGTCAAAGCCTGCTCTCACTGTGCTTTTCAGTTGTTCACTGACATCAGCAGTCGCACTACTGGCTGTGTTCATTTTTGACCCATTGGCCATAAATTCAACGCTTCCTTAGCCACTTCCGGCGTTTGCATGGGCCGCACAGCCAACGAGTGCAACGGGGCGTATGCAAAATGCCAGCAAATGAGCCAAAACGCACGGAAAGTCAAAGGCAAATACCAGAGGCGTGAGTGAAGCGAGGATCCAACCGACTTCAGCTCCTAATCCAATTTAAAGTTTATCGATAACACTCTGCAGCAAATCAGCCGAATTCCTTAAGCTCAAAGGAAAACCAACAATAGATATATTTGGTTTTAAGCTCCATCTGGTGGCTACTTTAAGAATACTTATTTTGCAACTCTTTCACATTGTGCCATATTCAAAAGTAACAATTTATTTAATCAAATGTAATAAATAGATTGAAATTACTCTCTTAATACTATCATATATATTTAGTTGTCCTTTGTCTAAAAAATACAATGGTCAGCGGTTAGTTTTCTAAGAAATACCCACTCTCAAATTTAGTTTTCAAATATTAATATAAAATAAAATGCTTCTTGACCAGTGTAATTTTTCAAGTTTGACTTTTGCTGAAATTGTTTTCTACCCCAAATAATTTTGACATTTGACTAATGCGCCGCATTAGTTCTGCCAAAAATTTCTTAATTTAGCTTTACCGTTGCTGTTGCTGTTGCCGTTGCCGTTGCCATTGCTCTAACGGTTCACGTTCCTGCCACAACCAAAAACACATTTGCAGGGGTAAACTGTGGGGAAGGTGGAAATGGGAATGAGTTTGGGTCTGCATGCCGAATTTATTTTGGCCACAACCCCATGCAGAAGTTTTTGAGTTTTATCTGCTCAAAATTTGTCACAGCAAATAAAAAGTTTTGCTTTTTCACTTCGCCTTGACGCTGCACTCTCTCCTTCCATCTCTCTTCGTTGTTTCTTTTCACCATTTGTTTTTTAATCCGCAGAGCAAGAAATAAAGATAAAACTTAAGCCGAAATAAGTTTTCATAAAAGTGCATGAAGGAGAGCAAAGGGTGAGCAACGTCCCAACAACAACAACAACATCGACAACAACATCGACAACAACATCGACAACGACAACAACAATACTGGAAGTGCAGCACAACTGCAGTAATAATGAAATAACAGCAATGCAATTAAAAGGCACCTGCTGCTGATTTGCTGGATTAAGGACACACACACACATACATTTTTATATGTATAGAAGGGCAGAAGGTGGATTGTCGAGCTGAGTGTCGCGATAACCTTGGGGCGAACAAACGCGCTAAAACTTCAAGTGGCTAAGGACTATAAAACAAGGTTGCCAAATCGCATTAACGTTAACGTCAACCACTTAAAGAGTTACGTAATTGCTTAGCTAATGCACAATTCGGTTGAGGGTGTTTCGAGGGCAGTTTTAAAGAAAGTTTTTATGAAAATGATAAAATTATAAAGTCCGAAATAACCAAATATTTCAGCATTCATGGAAACAAGGATATGGAATGGCAATACGGTAACATTGTATAGTTAATAAGAATAAAAAATGTTAATTTACACTTTATTTTTCGATTATTTTTTTTAATTCAACTATTTTGACGTACTTTAATTAGTTAATAAAATATCTTGGCCCAATAAGTGGATTTAAAGTAATCTCAAGTATGGTTTAAGTGTTTGCTTTTACTTAGCATAAATTCCGCCTATAATTTCAATATTCGCGTCCATTTTGTCCCGTCGTTCGAAAATGTTGGCAAACAAAACTTTAGAACACACAAGAAACAAGACACACATACACACATACACTTACAGTTCATATACATAGTTTTTGCATTCATGAAACATGTGTTCGCTCCGGATTTAGTTGTCGTTTTTGAGCGAAGTTTTGCCACAGCTTCGCCCAATGCACGTCACATTAAAAGCATTTACGATAGATACATAGATGAACGAGAGAGAGACTGAATGATGTTTGGCCAAAGGAAGAGGGAGACACATAAAATCCGGTTGGTCTCTCTCATCTTATCACTGTTGAAGTTTTTGTTTTTACTCTAGTGGTAAAATTATAATATAATTTCAACTACTACTCGTGCAAATAACTCAAATTAAAGTTTTTGTGCCTTGGGCGGACACACACAACCACACACACTCATACCTTATACACTAACACTTTCACATGCATAGAGCGGAAACCGCCATCTTGTTTTTAGTTTTCAAAAAGTTGAATGCACGCACAGAACAAGCAGAAAAACATGTCTGGTAGGCAATACCAGGGACACATAAATTTCTAGAGATCACAGTTAGTATGAACAACTAATTTTTAACCAGGAAAACATAACCAAACAAGTTTTGATCTATTATACATCATTACATCAATTTTTCAATAATAATAGTATTTTTAAAAGATATTGAAATTAAGCTGTAGATATATTTTATCGAAATAAAATTATGAATTAGATTCGTTTTATATACCTGCAGTCGAGAATAATTACAAAATAAAACTTGTCAGCTGTCGGAGAAACCCATTAACGATAATGCTAAGCATAATTACAAGTAAATCCGCATTCAAGAATGCTTTAAGGGTGTATATAAATAATTTCAAAGAGGTTCGCATCGTCAGCATCAATAAACTTTGACGAGCATGCGAAAAGTTTAAGCACAAAACCAACAACAGCAACCACAACAAAAGCAACGTCAACAACAACAACAACAACACAGCTGTACAGCCAGAAATTATGGCCACACTTTCGTTTTTCGTTTTTTTTGCAGTCGGCCGCAGGACAATGCCGAACGCGATAAGAACGCGGCATTGCAACATTCTTGAAATGCAGCCAACAACAGCAACAAAGCAAAGCGAAGGAGAGGGCGATGAAGTGGGGGATGGGGAAGGAGAGAGTGAGAAAGAGCAAGCAAGTGCAATGTGGGCCATAAACTTACGACAACGTCTTGCGAAAAGTTTTGGCCAACAGTAGTTGCATTGGTGTTGGTCTTTGGTATTCCTTATGGTGTTGGTGCTGGTGTTGGCGGCGGCTATCAGTTGGCCAGAACTTTACTGCTTACGTTTGTCATATTTACGCGTGAGTTGCACTGCAGTCCGGGAGTAAGGAGCAGCTCCTATCTCAGTCATAGTATATGAAAACATGCGGCTACTAAGGCAAATGCAGCGCCTGACAGTTGCCAGCTGCCTGCTGCCAATGACGAGGCAACGACAACAACAGTGGAATGTGGCAGTGGAAAGTTGTAGTGGCAGAAGCAGTGGCAGCGGCAGCGGCCACTTGTGACAGTTTTAAAATTGTCCAACAAGCCACCATGGACACCACCGCAACAACTGACTGATAAATGTCGCTGCCCAGGCAGCAAATACTGCTGAAAACATTTCCTTATTTCCTGCCATCCTGCCAACGTGGCACGGAAAACTTTTAGGCCAAAAGGAAACCCCCAGGCGGCGGAAGCATTCGGGGCCATTTTTATGCAAGTCATTGAAATTTACAAGCCCCAATGACAAGAATGTTAGTTTATGGCGTTAGTAATGCCACCTCAGCTCGACTTATCCATCCACTTTTAGCTCGTTTTTTGTCTACAAAGAGTTGTATTTATACAACAAAGATTTCATTTATTTATAAACCAATTGTAAAATTGTATAAATATTTAAATTATATATATATTAAGTACATATTAAGTGCTACTTGTTAAAGATCCTAACGAAACGTTTTTCCAAAAACGCTTCAAATATTTTCACTTATGGCTAACGTTGGCCTAAGAAATTACAGAAAAGCCGCTAAAAATAAAGCTACATTTTCCGATTGAAGGGTCAGTCACTGGGTGTTCATGTTTTGCAAAGCAATTGAGTTTGTTGTCAGCACTGCAGCAATGAAGGAGACGATGGGAAGAGGTGTAAGGGGGAATGGCATTTTGCTTGGGAAAAAGTTTTGTAACATTGGCATATGCAATTGGGTTTGCTGCACATCCTGTCGACAGCTTGGACTTGGCAAAGTTTTTCCCTTAGCTATTGCTGTTAAATGTTGCAGGCGTTTTTTAGGCATTTTCGTATTGGGACAAAGTTTTTAATAAATTTTATAGCAGCCGCTCAACCACTGAACCAATCACACTTAAGCTTGCCTGAACTTAGCTCATCTGAGATGAAACAGTGAAGCGTTCGATTACGTAAGTTAAGGCCAAAGCGTTTGCCGCTTAGTTGTTTGATAAGGGGGCCAGAGTGCAGGCAGCCAATCACTTTAATCACGCCAGGCTGACAAACTGACAAAGAGACAGACTGACTAGCAGACATACAGACAAACTGACGGCAGACAAACCGCTTTGACTTTGATGCGCTGTCATCGCTGTTGTTGCTGTTGTTGCTGGTGTTGCTGGTGTTGCTGGTGTTGCTTTCAGTCTGGTCATTAAATGCAGCACATTAAAGCCGCAGGAGCGTTGTCTGACAACCGTTGAGTCAATTACATGGTAATAAACTAATGGCAAACGCGACTCTCTGCCTCTCAGTCTGTCAGTCGGTCTGCATGTCTCTCTGGCCATCAGCATTAGCAGCAACAACAGCAGCCGCGTGACATGTTCGTTAATTTGCAGCACTTGTTGAACTTTTGGCCAAAAGCATGCGCCCACCAGCTCTTTTGGATTAAATAATAATTGGCTCAAACGACATGAGTTTTGTTATAAATTACAAACGTGCACATTACTTGCAATATTCCCAAATTAGAGCTTTATATATATATACACTCCTATATTGTTATACGCCTTCTTCTTTTTTTTTGAAACTTTGATGTGATTTGCCTTGACATAAAGAGCAACTGATTAATGCAAAGAATACGTAAACAACAAGTATATGATCAAATTCCTTGAACACTCTTATTTGTAATCAAGAGAAAAGTAAGTCAGTCAGACTCAATTATAGAAGATTTCCATAAGAGTAGATAGACAGGTCGTCCTCAGAGCTCAAATTACTCTCATCGCACATTTGATGACTTGATAGAAAATGCACAAAATGAAAAGCCATTAACATACATACTCATATTTTGGATTAAAAATTCTTCGATTAGGCACATTTATTGACATTGACATGAATATAAAAGTTGGAAGGCATCTTCAGCTCGCGAATCTGAACTTTAAACGCAGGTCTTTCTCAGTCACGCACACACTTGTTTATCGACAGCTGCCAGGTAGATCCGGGATCACAGCTGCCATGGATTGGTCGGTCCTTCACGCACTTGTTTTGTAACTTATCATAACCGACGGGACAGCTGGAACCGAAAACACCGCCGAGCAGCGACAGCAGCAGCACCACCAACCAGGTCAATTTGAAGTTCATTGTTATTTCTGAACAAAGAACATAGAATTAGTTAGTCGAACAGGTCTTTAATTCAAAGACTCACCTGACTCGAACGCTAAATGAAACTATTTACAGCTCTGCATTCGGCTCATGCTTTTATAGAGACAACACGCAAATGTTGAGCTTCTTATCAGAAGCAGCAGCAGCAGTTGTACTCAATTCTGAGTAAAGAAAGATCATATTTAGTTTTGTTAAAGTCAGCTGATCATTAGGTTAATGATGCACAAATTGATAGTGAAATACGAAAAACAACAATAAATCAATTATTATTTAGTTCAGTTTATTTCTCTCCGAAAAACACATCTGGACTCTTGCCTCTAATGATCCCATTTAAAACACACATATAGTTGTCTCTCTCAGCCAAAGTGACGGCAACATTTAGAGCAAAGATAATCCGCGCAAACCAAATTGAATTCATATAAGTATATATTTGCAGATTAGCTGAACAAATTTGTATATTGAATTAAAAACTACGAGTATACATAATACATTCAAGTTTTAAAATAAATATAAAATACATTGTATATTATTGAAAGCAAGGTTCACTTTTCTGAATATAATTAGATTGAACTGAATGTGATACATTATCATTTTAATACACAGTGTTTTAAAAAGATTGAAGAGCCAGTATAATTGGTATAAGAAAGAATAAAGAAAAGATCGCATTACTAGACTGATAAATAATAGATTTAAAATGAGTTTCCTTCTGCATAATTTCCTCCAAAATAAAACTAAGCACAATATTTTATTGTATATAATATATTTTACTTAAAACAAAATTAAGTTTTCCATTGTATTCCGTTTAACTGAATGTGATATATAATTGTTGCTTCGGAACCATTTTAAAAGGTATTATTTGTTAGACTTCTTCAGTTAACTAAATTTCTCCACATTAAAAAGAATTTTTGAAATTGAAGCACATCTTCAGTAGAATTTGAATTGAATTTCCTTCTGTTAAGAACTTGGACACTTGTCACTTTCTTTTTGACTTTGCCTTATCACACGAGTCGAACCTTTGACACAATCAGTGGCGTTTAAGCTCGCATTGATAAGGCATCTGTGCAGAGAGAATGGGTCAAAACTGAATCGAAAGCTTGACACATTTCTGAAATGTTGCAACAATGCATTGAATTGAGGTAGCAATTCCCGAGAATGAACAAAAGGGTCTCAATGTGGACGGGGCACTTGGGAGCCGAAGTAGGCGTAAAAATTGGCGACAGCACCAGAAATTCCAGTGAGCGTTACGAAATTGTCAAGGGTAAGCATACAGGATGGTCCAGGTGGAGGCAATGGAACATTGTCCTGACCAAAACAATGGACAGGTGGGGGTGCCTTTTGAGGCCGCCTGTCAGTGCCACAGTCTCTGGCACTGTCAGTGACGCTGATGCTGGTGCTGCCACATTGACAATGGACACATGCCACTGTTGGCCTGCCCGAGAGTCTGCTGGTCATGCATATGTCATTCAAATACAATTACATTCAGAGGCATTCACTGTCCGACTCTTTGGGCGAGATATGAAATCATTTTCGATACCTTTTTTTCGGCAGCTGCGCATAAATCAAATGGTAACGAGCCATAAAGCTTCATTGTCGATGGCCATAGAGTTCAATATTTGTACGAGTATGTTACGAGTGTGGATAGTTTGATATTGATGTATGACAAACAGTTCCCACTTGAAGGTGGCCACCACTCGAATTGAAGCCGAAAAACGAAATCGAAACCGAAAACGAAGCTGAAGCTGAAGCTCAAGCTGAACAGTGCCTCATAACTCACTCAACACTTGGCTAACAATACTTCAATACTTGTACTCCTATATGGTTGCGTGTCCGTTCAACTTTTGGCAGCACTCGGTCTATGGTCTGTCCAGGTCTGGCATGGTCATGCTTTGGCTTTGAATTATTGATGGGCGTATTAAGAAGATTAATGTGATGAGCCATGGCGTAGAGTTTTGTCGTCGTCGTCGTCGTCGTTCCTCATGTTAATGTCTTCATTGTCGGCTTAAAGCTTTACCTTTACCGTTAGCTCTTAGCTGGCACCTCTCTCTCTCTCTTTCTCACTCACTCTCTCACTTTGAATCGCTCCAATTGAACGTTGTATAAGAGCAATACACGTTCATCAACGTTGCCATTTGAGGGTCAGGTCGATTGGTCATTTTGTCCCCTCTTCCTTTACCTTCTACCTCCTTCTACAAGTATTCCAATAGCTCCTCCATTTATTCGTTTGTTCCGTTGCGCGTCCATAAGCCATTTTTCTTCCTGATGCACATAAGTTTTAAGCTTTGTGTAATTTATTTTTATAGCCATGTAGTCGACGTAAAGATTGCAAATATGTAGTTGGCGTTTGCCGTATAAAAACCTGGTGTCGTTAGTTGCAAATCAAATGCTTGTCATGTGGCATGGGGCATGGGCTTGAGGCATAAGGCATCGGGTAGTTAGCTGCCCTTTTGTGGCAACCCCATTTGCTTGTTGATATGCAGGATATTCGATATGAATGTGTGTATGTGTATGTGAAATGGATTGCATGACTATTAGCAGTGGATTCTATGTAATTTTCCTCAGCCGAAAGGGCACAACTGAAGGACATTCCCCACTACATACTAAGGATAGTTATAAAGTTTAAAGCGAAAAAACAATCAATAGTTTAAGAAAACAGAGATGTCATGAAACACATCTTCCGATTTAGTCAAACTGTACAGCTTCTCTATCACCAATAAATTAAATTATAAACAAACTGAAACCCTTCTCGTCTACTTGAAATATAAACTCAACTGATTTCCAAGCGGAATATCTTGTTTATCATGATTAGCCTCCTCCTTCTTACTTGACTTACTGAACTTCGCATAGCTTTCCACATTGCTTTTTCTTTAGCTTCAGATAAATAATCAACGCGAAAGCTTCTCTTTCTTTTATTTCACTCCTCGCTTAGCTTCTCGTTTAAGTCTCCTCTTCTCACATTGCTTTCCATTTAATCTTCCTGAGGAAAACAGACACTTGACATCTATTCCTTTATCTTAAAGTCTATATTTAATTCGTACTGGTATATTTTAATTGTAGCTAAGTATTATATAGGGCAAGTCGAGGTTCTACTGCGACTGTTAATGCCACACAGGCAAACAATTTAGTGCAATTGATGCATTTCTCATTACGTTGCTTATGTTGCCGCTGGACGCGGTTTGTGGCAACCTCAGACATTGACTTTGGTGAAACTGTGGCAGGCCATGCGGTTTTTGACTAGGCCCGGACTGGGGATTCATCAGTAATACAGTTACAAAGCCATGGCCAACTCACCCCAACCAACCCCCAGCTGGGTCAGATCCAAAGCTAAAGCCAAAGCTGAAGCTAAACTAAAGCGAATGTTGTTTTTATTGCTGCCGCAATGTTTTAACTTTTGTTCCGCCGTCACCGCCAACCAACTGTCGCGTTGCATGTTGCCGCTATTACTGCAGCATTTAACCACTCAGGCAACCAGGCGATCACCCGCCTCGCCTTTGCCACAGTGGGCCAGTCAGCCAGGCACACAGCATGGCAAAACGTGCTGAGTTTTCGTAATTAGTGCGCCGTAGTGCAGCATTGCCACGTACAGAGGACAGGACAGAAAAGAGGCAGGACAGGACAGAACAGGACAGGACTGGAACAGGCAGGAGACTAGGGACAGGGGACACATTGGTAAAGAAGCAGACAGAAATGTTACCAGTTCCCCTCCTGGCACCCTTCACTACCGTCGGTTGGCTGAAAACTGCACGTTTATGTCTCTTAGCTGTTGCCTTGGGCCTTTTGAGTGTCACATGACAATGTCTGACAGTATGTGTGTATGTGTGTATCTTTGTATTTATGTGGCTTTGTGTGTGTTCCCTCTGCAGCTCTTTGTTGGCTTAAGTAAGTTGTTAGTTGCGTCGCGTATGACACACAAGTTGTCGCCTTTAAGCTGCCCCTTTGAGTACTAGCTGCCAATATTAAATCCAAGCACATTACTCGCATGTATCTTTGTGTGAGAATGCGAACTACTTATAAAAAGTAAAATAACTTCTCTCAGACTCCTTTGCTTAATTAGAAGACCAGATATTGTCAGTGCAGTGGATAATAAGTACATATATGAATTTAATTCACCCTCTGTAAATATTGCCTTATAGGATCCGATTAATTAAAAGATTAAAAAGAATAAATCGGAAGATATGAATAAAGAACAGTATTTAACGTCCTTAAAGCTACATCAAATAATTCATCTCGTTTCCATCTAACTATGAAGAAATATATTATTTTAATTAGTTTATTGAAAAAAAGAAATTTAAGAAGAACATAACAGTATTTAACGTCCTTAAAACAATTTCTAATAATTCTTATAACTTCTCTCTAACTGACAATATAGAAATAATTTTTTTCCTATTTTAGCTTCTATTCAAATGTTATTAGAGACACTCATTAAATGAACAACAACAATAGCTGTCGTAAATATATAATGACCCATAATTTAAACTACAATCAATTGATTCTTTGCAATAAATCATTTCGTTATGAATAAAATTATCTTTGACAATTAGTTTGCAATTTATATGAAATAAAAACCAATTGTGAAATGTAGTTTGAAGGTCGTAGGAAAGCTTTATAAAAAATGTTAGACTAGCCAAACTACTGTTTATGGTTTTTTGTAATGTTCTGGCCCAATGCTAACGACATTGGCAACGAGCAGCTTTCAGCCTTCAGCTGCCACGGCCTTAATTTTACTGATTATGGCAGAATCAGCAGCAGCAAAGGCAAACTTTTGGCCATTAAAAGGATTCGTTTTAATGAGTTTGGCAGGACAGGCAACAAGGTTTTCCCTCTCTTCTGCCAAAATAAAAAAAAAATGCAACCACTTTATCGATGCCAGTGTAAAAACTGTCGCTGTTTATCTTTGTTTTTGGCCAGACCAAAACTGTAACTGCAATTGTGAGAAAGAGAAAGAGAGAAGCAGGGAAATGTGAAAAAATTTGCATTTTGGTGCAATTAACAATGTGATGGGCACAATGTTCTCCAGTTTGTGACTTAAGACTGCGGACTGCATAAATCAAGTACAGTGCGTAAATAAAGTAATTGTCCAAATGTGTTTCATATTTATACAGCGACGTCACTTGGGCCTATCCTTTTATGGTTGTTAATTTCTGGGCCAACACCCAGAGACAGGTTTTTGGGGCAATTCAAGTACGCTTTTACCTAAAGTCTGGACCAAAATAAATTTGGCAGTACTTGAGTGTATTTTTTAAAGAAGCTGCGTCTGCTCTTGAAGAGACTTAATGAATTGGAAGCGGGCGCTATAAAATCACTTGTACCGCTAATTGAACCGACGGCACAATTAAAGTTTTCAACTTTCTCGTTACACACAACTCAACTCGTAACTCAGATGCATCAGTCTTCATTTTTGTTTTATTTTTTTTTTTGAAATTTTGTTGCTTTTTTATGCCAAGAGCAACTGATTGACAGCTGTCACGGCGATAACCGCTCTGGGACTTCGAGTGGAACTGGGAATGGGAATGGGACTACAGTTGCGGTTGCTTTTGGGATTTGTGATGCAGTTTTTCTGCATAAAATGCAGATACAACTGTCGCATTGCTCATTTTCTCGCGCGGTGATCGTCGTCTTGTTAAGAAACTGCTTGTATAATTTTAATATTTCACAATAAATGGCAACGCCAACGCATTCGAAGTTGAAGTTCAACTAAAGCCCTCAGGCCAGAGGGACTTTCTCTGTGCCCGTACATAACGGTTTGACAATTTGCAATGCGAAACGAACCTAAACAATCATCTGACTAACCGAGCCACAGAAAGCAAAAGCCAAGGATGGTCTCGTCCCATGAAAAATGCATGTGGCCCAAAGATAAAAAATATATATATGTATATAAAAATAAAATGAAAATCAAGTCGAAACAATGCCAGTGCAGATATAATACTGCTGACCGATATAACCCTATATGGACTTGTTTACTCTTTATGTTTATTAGTGCACTGTGCCAGCGCCCACTGGCCAAATGACCAAAAGCCGCCAATGCCAACAATAACAACAACTGCAGTCGATTGCAGATTCCAAGTGAAATGAAGTCATTTTTTTCCGTCTCCTTAAATGCGGTAAGTGTGGCAAATTAGTTGAAATGAGGAAAAATTGCCAAGTCATGACCAGCAAAATCAACTGCCAACTTTTTTGTCGCTGATGAGAAGCACTTGGAAAGATTTGAGAACTTCTTGACAAAATGATTATGATGCATTGGGGTTACGGATCAATTCAGAATTTTACCAATAAAATCTTTAACTAATCTTTAAATATTAGGAGCAATTAATTTTTCTTAAATTTCATACAATAAATTCTCCCTAGTGGTAACACTTATTAAACGTTGCTAATTAGAAATGCTTGAAGATGGATAAATCAAAACGAAAATATATACGACAAACTTATTAATTTAATAATGAATCTTATACTAATGTGATACTTATGTATATGAACTTTTTAAATATATTGCCAGAATATAATCACGGAATACACTAATAATTACTTCATCAGCTTACAAATAAATATCTCAACGAGTATGAACACAAAAATGAGCATACTTTAATTGCGCTTTGTAACTATCAATGCTAAACCTAATTATTCACACTACTGTTTCTATTTGAAATTCACCTAAGAGCAAACAGCATAAGCATCTAAAGGATTAGCTCATTGGTCATTTGGCCAATTTGTGGTCAATCTGCGAATATTCCTGTTGTCGAGTTTTACCCATTGAGTTCCACACCATGTCCAACATTTGATGAAATTGGATTGTGGCTTCATTGAAATTAGAGCACAGTATAAACATATTGGACTTACCTAAATTAATTGAACTGAGAGCAGTCAGGTGAATGGCTTATTTGATAGGATTTATATGAAATGCCTCACATAATCAATAATTAGAATAATCGTGTAGAAAGATTAATTTTTACGCAATAGAAATAAGTATAGACATATACATAAAAAATATGGCCAACAAAGGAGGCAGGCATCTGTTTTGGGCAGGGCTTTGACTTTGGTTTTGCCGATGGCCCAAAATGTGAGCAGTTAATTAATGCGTGCAATTTAACAAAAGCATAAACGATATATATAATCGACAACTCCAAACGCCCCCAAGTCAAAGTACACACACACACACTCCTACAGACACACACATACCCAACTGAGTGGGCAATAAAATTAATCAAATAATTACGCCAAGACAGCGCCACAGTTCGCAGTATGAAGGGCTGGGGGAATGGGGATGGATACAAATAGTACTCTTTAGTTATCAGCATCCATAAACGAGACATTAAAAATGGTCAGGAAAATGAGGCAATTGCCGCAACCCAAGACAGCGTAGTTAGCGCAGTCGGCTAAGAAAACTGGGCCCATTCCATAGCTCTTTGCCGTCTTCCGTCTATCGACTGCCGTCTGCGGTTTTTATTTTCACTTGAGCGCAGTGAGGCATTTATCATTTTTAATCGAATGCGGAAACAATGGAGCGCGTCTAAGTGGAGCATTTGATGTGGGTTGCCCATTGACGATACCATTGCCCGATGTTGAAGCCATTGCCCGTTTGGTGGGCGATGGAACGTAGCCAAGAAGTCAACGAACACAAGAAGCAGCAGCAGCTAGCAGCAGTTAGTGCTCCAAACAAATCTATAATAATTTCTTTTAATTGTTGAACTCCATTGATTGGGGAATAACAGATTTTTCAGACGTTTGGTAGCACAGGAAAATGGATTAAAAAGTTCCTGCAAAGTATAGCCTAGTATGGAAAAATAAATGAAGATATTTATATTTGGAACTCAACTTTTTGGAGATTAAATTAAATAAATCATTCTTTAACGAACGAATGAATGAATCACTTCAACTTAAACTTGAATAGCAAATTCTAAACTGAGTCATGAGTATCATCCACTTTGGTCATATTTCTAAAGAATTAATCTAAACGGTTTTTATGATTATGGCCCATAAAAAAATGATTTACAACCGATCCAAGTTCCAATTAAGTACTTCATATGTCACGTTTTGACGCCCACTGACATGGCTTAAACTAACTAAAGAGCTGTTAAATTTTTAAAGTTATGTAGTGTATACGAAAATCGAAATCTAGGCAACATAATAGTTGGCTGATTTTCCATCTTGTGGCTCGCAGAGCCAATGAGCGCAAAACGCAAACCTAATGTAGCAGAAAATTACTTTATATGCACATGGCAGGAACTGCTGCTAACCGGCAATAGATGGCGCTCTATGAAAAATACACACACACACACACACTCAGACTCGAGCCTATCAGCAGCCAATAATCGTCGGCTGCAGAAAATTTAATTTGCTTTAAATTGTTGTTAAATGCGAGCAATTGAAATTTATGCCAAAGCAAATAACCAAAACAAAACATTGCGATAATCTGTGACTACGACGTCTCTGCCATACCCTCCTCTCTCTCTCACCATGCTCTCCTTCGTCACCATTCACCAACATCGTCATCATCAATTTAGCCAACAATCGGCGACGCCATCGTCGACCAGTTGGCGCCGTCTGGGGGCGCATGCGCCAATGTCCTTGTGTGCTATTTCCAGTTAAATTTAACATAATAATTTTTGTGAAACGCCGCAATTTGCAGTCTCTGACTGTCTGTCTGTCTGCGTGTCTGACTGTCTCCCATGTTCGAGTTGTCGTTTAATACGGCATAAAATGTCAATTGGGCTGACTCCGTCTCCAGCTCCACTCCATCTCCGTCACTGTTTGTGTGGGGCAACCTGTGCGCCCAAATAGTTCATATAATCAAATTCAAAACAAATTTGTACGCCAAACTGTTCTCAGTACAAGTGAAAAGCGTTAGACTAACTTGCAACTTGGATCTTGCAACGGGCAACGTGTAACAAGGCTCGACATCACAAACTGGTTTAAAGTTATTGTCCATCTTTTGATTTCTTGGGCTGTCGATGTTGTCGTTGTCTGCTTTGTGGCACTTGCTGCTGCTGCTGTTGTTGACTCTTATTGGCTTTTTGGCTCGGTGATTAGTAGGTCAGAGTTTTTCATTTCCAATTGGATGTATGTTGCACAAGCACATGCGGCACACACAAGTGTGTACAAGTGTGTGATGGCGGCCTGCCCATATTAGGAAAGGGTACAACAACTCAAAACAAACATTGACTACAAGTACTACTACTCGAACATATATGTAACTACAAGGCAATATAAGAACTGGGCAATGCACCAGCCGCCACTTTGATTCATTTCAAGTGTTTGGCTTGTGGGAAAGCGCACAACCCAAGGTAGCCAATTGGTCGCGACACACAAAATAACGAACCCAACCGAATAAAGAAACCGAAAACAAAATCAGAAATACTGAAGGCAACTCAGGATATTGCTTGACAGTAAGGATTGGTATTAAAGGAGCTACAAGATATCGAAAACAGGAACAAAAAACTAACTGTCCGTTTTAAGTTTACGAATGAGCTTTGAAAGAAATGGGATAACAATAGAACAACCCTCTAACAAACTCCTGGTGCCCAAATTAGAATAAGAGAATACTTCAAAGTTGATTCTGAGGTGTTTCATTTATTTGTAAAAACTCAAGCTAAATATACTTTATGGGGTCTGCAAGCCTTCTTCAATGAGTTACACATTTCGTGACAAAATTATAATACCCTAATCTAGGGTATAAAAAAGCAAACAAAAAAATAAGGAAGCGTGAAGTTTATTAATACTTAAATCTTGGATTATAAAATAATAGATAATAATTTCCTACTCTAAGGTGTTATTTGTGTTTATTTCATTTCTGACACAATACAAATTCCAAAGATGTTAGCCAAGCTACTTAATTATTATAATTATTGTTTATATATTTTTATTTATTTTTGGTCATGCAACAATAATTGATTTGGTCAACTCTTAACGGTTACCTGAGATCACGAAATCTTTGTTGACTTGCTGGTTTTTTATTTGTGGGACTACGCCCTTGTGTTGGGGGTCTCACTTTGCCGGAGGCAATTGGGCGGGAAAGCAAGAAAAACAAATAGAGAAACGTGGCAAAAATGTTTACAGTTTTCTGACATTTTTTGTTGTTTTTTGTGGGGGTGGCGCCTAACGAAACAGACCCAAAATGTCGAACGTTGGTGGCCTCCAGTAACAAAAAAATTCGCACGAGTATTTAACACCAAGCGAGTGATTGTAACAACAACAACAACAACAACAACGACAATCATTAAAAAGCGAAATAACAATAAAAAGCAAATAACAATAATAAGCGACTGGCAATCAATTTGAAATTGAAACGCGTTTTTATTTTGCCTGGTAGGTGTCTCCCATTCATATACTCATATACCATGCGTAGGCCACATTATTTGGCGTCTTTCCTTTCCTTTTCATCTCTGGTCCGCACTCTACTTGGGTCTGGCTCAGTCTGTGAACCTCGAGCAGCTTTTTGGCCACGCCAATTGACGCTGATTATTTGCAATTACTGTGGCCGAAACCCAAGGCAACATTCGTGATGTGACATCCACCGACGCGAGATCTTTAAATACCAGACTCCAGTCAGTATAAAAATAGCTGGTGTCATAATCTAATAGCCCTCTTAACACTCTACCAACATGTTTTCTTTTTCTCTTTCATTTTATTTATTTTCTCGGTTGATTGCATACTAATGTGCGTGAATGCAAAATGCATGGAAACATCAAAGACTGCGCTATTTGCGATATTCGAAGCCTTTTAAAGCGAATCGACTGTAATACATCATGTCCAATTTTCGTACTTATATGTAGTTTTTTTTATCTTCACACTTTTACAGTTTATGCATTCATCTTAAATCGTTTGTAGCAGTAGTTTTGAAGAAGCAATTCTTTAAATAAAAACATATACAAAATTAAATTTTTGAAAATAATTTAAATAAGTACAAATATAATTTAAAATCTAAGCATAAGACAAATAATAAACGAGAAAGAATCATAAGAATCGAAATATGAAATAGATTAATTAGGTTTAAAAAATAATAACTCATCTAAAATAAAGCTGACCTTTATAAAAATCGGAGGACAATTGAAGCATACCTTATAATCCATACATTATTAGTTATAAATGCTTATTTTATAAATTATGTTTCCGGATGAAATATCAGAATTTTTATTGTTGGTAAGTCGTTTCCCGAATAGCATATGAACTAGTCCAGTCTTTAATCTCTTTAACGACTCTTTGTATCGATGCATTTTTAACAGATTGACTGACTGTCTAAATATAATATATAGACATTATATATAAGAATTTATAGTCCGTGCCCAAAGCTAACCCAATTTGCAACGCCCTCGCTCAGTGGCGACAGTTCCCGCTGTTGACCAGCTCACCTGCCCTGACAGATAGCACTTACCTCTTTATTTGAGGCACTTTATTTATAAAGCAGACACGCACCCATCACACAAATATATATTATAAAATGTTGGCCAACGCTGGCGCTGGCGTTGGCGTTAACGTTGGCGTTTTGTCAACTTTTGGGGACGCCGACATATAATCCAAACAGAGCAGAGCAAAACGATAAAATCACTTTGATGAGCATCAGCATTGACATATTGTTGAAATTATTGTCGCCTGTCATTTTGCATACGCGTTTATTCACTCCTCAATGGGTCAGGCGAGCTTACTCTCTCAAACTGATTTCCAATTATAATTGGCAGCAGGCTCCAGGGGCAAATGGGGGCTGGCTGATCCAATCGGTCAAAATCAATATTTATTCAATGTGTATGTGCCTCGTTTGGGCTGATTTTGATTACACTAGTCAACAACAATCGGCAAATCAAATAGAATCTAATAAATATTACAGTATGTTAATTTCTTTAAAGTCACATATTCAAGTTTGTCTTTCTCAGCTTTTATAAATAAGTAGTAAAGTCGAATTGCTTGATTTTGTTGTGTTGTGTTCTTTTTGCTGACACTGATGAGCTAATGCCGCCAGCAGATATTAGCCAGGCCAATAGACTCTCACACACAGCATCCAGTATATCCTCACAATAACCCAATGTCATGTTCGCTGTCCATTTGTGTGAGCCTCATGCAGCATGTGCCACATGCTTCTGGCCCCATCAAGATTTGCATGGTTTATTAACTGGTGGCAATTGGGGTATGGGCTATGGGGGTATGAGATATGCGTCTGTGGTTGCGTTTTGTTGACAATTTGTAGCGTAATTAATTGAAGCCAAATTAATAAAAGCAACAGCATAAACAACACAACAGCAAAGCAGCAAAGCTGGCAAACAGATGACGACAGCGCCTGCTGGGGGATTACAACTGGCAGCGCAACTGATACATAATGTTAAATGACTTAAATGTTGACGGCCAACCAATAAAACAACAACAGTCATAGCCACAGCAACAACAACAACAACAACAACAACAATGAAAGACAACAAAAAATGGACAATCACAAGTCAAAATCACGTTTCAATGAACAGCAGACAAAACACCGCAAACAGACGCCACAGCCATCGCTCACGATTAACTTGGCCAAGATCTGCCTCAGCTGGCGCTTTGACTTTTTCAGTTTCACCTCTCTCGCCTTCCTATGATTTGTTATGCTTTGTCAATGTGCTTGCCAGACAGTCGGACAGGCAGTCAGCCAGTGAATGCGTATTAATTTTAGCACACGATTAGTTTTTGATCATAATATCGTATTTTTAATATATCTTTTTTATGGGTCGATTTGAAAAAGTTCAGACAGGGATTAATTCTCAAGTTGTCACTCAATTTACCGAAAGCAATTTTACAACTTACTAATCTGACTTAAGAAATGTATATTAAGCAATACGTATGAGTAATATGTGTTCATACGTATTCGTAATATTTTGTATATTTTGAGAGGAAAAATCAAGAGAAGCTAAATCATTTGAATTAAATAAGAAAGCCTTTATTAAGATCAATGAAAACTATATATATAAATATGAAAATAAAGTAATATTAATAACATTAAGGAATGGTCTTCTTCGGCTTTTCGAAGATTTGATAGGAGAAAGATTGACAGGGCCTTGATCAAGAATATATATATATTCTGCACACGCTCTCCTACATCAATAACATTGCAACGTTGCATGTAAAATAATATTTTACTAAAATACGAGTCACTTGGACATTATATTCAGTTAAAAAAAATTATCGTTTAAATATCCTCGATCTCATAATTGATTATTTCAAGGTAATTACTTACGTTTAATTAGAACCGTATATCTAAAATAACAACAAATTTACAACAAGTTTTCTATATTTCTATGAATTGTTCAAAATGTTATTATTTAAGTATGCATTTAATGCAAATATTTTAATATAGTTTAAGAAGAATTTTAATTTTATATATAGCTGTTCTTAAAAATGTCTCAAAGTACAACTAGCTTTACTTTGCGATTCATAAATGAAAAATTCAACTTATTTAAATATCTTTCGCCCACAATAAAACAAAAAAAACAAGACCCACTTTCCAAGCGGCCGTCAGATATGCAAATTACGAGTAGATGTGAATAAAACAAACAAAAAACCAAATGAAAATGCGTATAAAATTAATTAAAAACAACAACTTAATCGCTCGGCATTTCCGCTCGACAATTCGCTGCTTGAATCCACTCAAGTGGCTATTTTGGCCTTACCTAAAGATCATATGCCAGCTTCCACTTCCACTTCCCCAATGAATGAATGAATGAGTTGGCGCTCCGTCATTCACAAAGGCCGATAGACCCAAAGTGCAGGTGGTTGTTGTTATGCCTTTGAGTTGGGCTTGGCGTGTGGGTGGCAGCTGCTTGTCTGGCATTTCGAGTGTATTTCCGCTTGAAAGCGGCAATAACAATATTTGTAATAATAAATTTACGTAAAAATATAAATAAAATCAACGCCCCCGCTCCAAAAGTCGACCCAGCGCCAACGCAATCTCCGTTAACAGCGACGCCAACAACTTGTCAAGAAGCTGGCCCAAAGCGATGCTCACAATTAGCCAACGACTGAGTAACAGAGCTGAGATTGAGACTGAAGCCCAGACCGTGACTGAGAGTGAGACTGAGAGTTTGCTTTCTCACCGCTTTCCCAAAGCAGGCCATAAAAGGCATGCGACGCGAATCCAACTTCCTAAGCGGGTTCGGGCCAACGGAGAGCGATACGAGTACCTCCATAAAGTCATAGACTTGGACTCGCGTTTTGTGACCATATTAAGGCAAATGTTATTTGCAAGCTGGTAATTAAAAGCCAAAGTAGAAAATTCAAATGTGTGTAGAGCCGACTTAGAACATTTGCATAAACAATTCGCACACAGGGGCGTCGCTTGAAAAAGGGTATCAACTAGATTAATTTTTAATCACGAAAATTAAATGGAATTAAGAAATGTCACTCTGGCATGCTAATCATGGTATTAAGAGGAAGAATGTCATTATCTAAATATCTTAAATACATAGAAAAACCAGATTCTCCCCTTTAGCGTTGGCCCTGGGTTCGATCTTAAGCATAAAACAAAAACATAAAACTGTGACGTTTGTTTTTTTTTAATTATGGCCCGTTTGGTCATGTTCCTGTCTTTCGACTTGGCAATAGATTAAGTTGTCAGCATATTATGGCCAACAGTATTGGCCAATTTGTAAATATATATAAATTTATACGTTATATGTTTGTATCTGTCTTGACTTGATAGTGCAAACACTCCTCAAAAAGCGTTGCGATTCGCACGCAAATCAAATTAATGTTGCATGCCTTAATTTTTCTCTCGATGACCTTGCGACATGAACAAATTTATGCTACTTAAGAGTACTTCCACAGCTGACCAGATGACGATGCTGTTGAAAAATTATAATCAAATTTAACTGTTGTCATCATGATTTATTTCTTTATGTTAAAGAACAACAAAAGCACAAAGACAACAACAATCACATGCTGATCGACAGACAAATGAATAGTCAGTCAGCTGCTGTTCGGGTCGATAGCTCGATCAGTCAGTCCGTCACTCTGTCATTCAGTCAGTCAGTCCGTCTGGTATTTCAGCCAGCAATTTGTCTAAATATTCATACATGTGTGTATGAATATATATCGAAAAGTGCGGCTAGTACTTACGAATGCCGTCATACAACTTGTTGTTTTGCCTGCAGGAGTAAATCCATTTTGCAATTAACTATTGCCTCTTGCCCGTTAATTATAATTATTTTCTTAATAAATTATAAATGACCATAACACAATTGTTTCATAACAAATTCAACGCCAAGCGGCTTAACTAATTTGAATGAAAAGTTGATATGAAAACAATGTAATAAATTGCTCGATATCTATAAAATAAATTACCGAGATGTTTAGATCATTTAGAGATACTTTTAACATAATTTATCATATATTTGGAATAAATTTTTAATTATATATAAGGCAATTAGACATAGAGTAAGTCCTATCTACAAGGTAGAATTAAATTAAGGCAATTAGACATAGAGTAAGTCCTATCTACAAGGTAAAATTAAAGTGGGATAAGAAACATTGTGAGGAAAGAGGACGTCTCAAAATTATCCTAACTTAAATGAAGTACTTTTGTAGACTGAACCATTATTCTAACAAAGCAAGTCAAGTCAAGATTACAAAATTTGTATGATATGTTTGGATATTAATAGAATTTGTTTGAAAGTTTCAGAACCGCAAAACTATTTAACAGGCCAAATATATAATGTGTATAAGCACAAGTCATACAAAAGTAATTATTGTCAGAGAAGTTAAGCTGACAACACGAGATTTCAAAGTTTAATTTATAACAATAAAGTTCTCGTGTTGTCGAGTGAAGTTTAACGAGCACGTGCTGTGATTTGTCCTACGAGTAAATGTAGATACATACTTCTCTCTTAAATTCAGATTAACACAATTCTATTTAATTTACATTCATATCTCATTTTCTGAATAAAAACTTAAATACGCGTTAATTTATTCAATGGAAATAACTTTTAAAATAGCACAAAGTACTCTCTATAATAAAAATTGATCCAACACTTCTTTCTTTCTTCTATTAAAGGGGTAAGGTCAGAATGTTAGATAACGACAAGGTATTCAAGTCGAAAAGTCCAAGTGAATTTCAAAAGCTTAAGAGTTATTCAATATTATTTTCAAAGTGTTTTGGGGTATTATTCTCAAGTACAAGCTTCTGTTTTTTTATTTTATCACTTAATTCTTATTAAGTGTCCCATTGTGCACTCTAGAATGCTCATCACAATTAAGTTATTTCATTAACATACTAGAGATGAACAAACATACTCTTAGGTATGCGATCATCGTTGTGAATAGCTTCTAGTTATGATTAGAATTACTTGAACCACTCAAATGAAGTTGAAAAATCTGACTGAAAATCTTGAAGGTAGTCACAAATTAACATACTGAGCCATAACAATGTTTGACTGATATAAATGAATGTCAAACGGCGCAGCAACATAAATAAAAAATAAGTAATAAATTTAAATAAATAACTGCCTGGCAATATTAGATCATACCGAGAGACAGACAGACAGAGCGAGTGAGAGATTGAGAGAAATCTTAGTGAAAAGAGCACCGCCAAATAAACTCAACTCGAAATGAAATCGAAAATTGAATACAATTCTTTATAATGTGTATCCAAAAAGTCACTCAAGAGCAGCCGCAAATCGTCAACAGACCCGACCGAATCGACCGAATCGACCGAAACGATCGGACGATCGGGCAACCGGGTTGCCAACGCAGAGACACCCACACAATCCAAGTGAATTGAGTGGGTGAGTGGGTGAGTGAGTGGAGAGCATTAAGCAGTAAGCACTAAGAACTGGTTTTTATGGAACTGCTCATGCTGCTCAGCGGGGATTTGGGTCTACGGCTCTGCCTTCAATGACGCTGAGTGTCTGTGTGTTGGCGTTGCTGGCGAGCTGAGATCTCGTCACAAAACAAACCAAACAGCGGTGGCAGTGGGTTTAGCGGTTTATTGGTCGGCTGTCGAGGCTCGCTTCCAGTCGTAGTCGTATCTGTAAGATACAAACGTAAAGTGCTGCTTTTTAATGCCGCATTTCATTCATTGATCGTTTCAATAGCGCACCGCACGCTTAGCGCAACAGACAAGTGCCGGTCCCGGTTTCCCGGAGCGTGTTCTCTGTGATCTGTTCTTAGTTCTCAGTTCTCTGTGATCTGTACTCGGTTCTCTGTGTGGGCATCAACAATAACAACCAGCTAAAAACCAATAAGCCTACTCAAACCAGCGTTGGTTTAGCTAACGGAGTCAAAGCCAAGTGCTGTTGCCCCAACATAGACACACTTAACTAAGTGGACGACATTGACGGGTGACGACGACGGCGACAACAACGACAGCAAACGCTGCTCAGTGCATAGCGAACAGGCGCAGCAAGCGGACGCAGCACGTTGAAAGACGCAAACGCAGACGCAGAACGCACCTTTCTCCAATAAGAGGCAACAGTCTAGAAGCCACAGCAACGGGCCGTGTATTTTTGTGCGCCAACTCGGGTTATTGGATACAGATACAGATACATAGATACACAGCAGCAGAAGCAGCATCAGTAGCGCGCGCACTCACGGATATTTTTAGCAGCCGGCCTCACACACTGGCACACAGATAAATACACACACTCTCTCACACACACAGTCGCAATCGCATTGCTGACACACGCGGCTCGCACGTTTTGGAAAAACGGTTCTTCGAGTCTTTTCTCACATTCAGTTGCATCGCGTATCCATCAGATACTTTCTTATCTGCCAGAAAACCTATCGTTAAAGCGCAAGTGACAACAAACTAAAAATAAAAATAAATACAAAAATATACAAACTAAAAAAACTAGTTTGCTGTGGAACTTCGAGGAAATAAAAATAATAAAATTCAAATCAAAAATCAAAACAAATTTATTACTGTTGTGTTAATCTGCCAAATTTATGCATGAGGCAAGCGTTAATTTAAAATAGAGTCGAAATTCAACAAATTCTATGACTAATTAGTTAATGCTGTGGAATTTTAATTAAAACTCACATTCAAATTGGAACTAAGATTCGATTTCAATTAAAAAATAAATAAAACTTAAATAAATTGAAATAAATAACAACAAATATTCTGTTAATGTGCTTGAAAAGTGTTAAAAATACAAAAAGTTACTTGAATATTGAAATTTTTTGTGACAACTGGAATAATTTAAATTTTCTAAACGAAAACAAAAACCACAATCAGCCCAGGGACCTCGCACATTTTTGGATTTATGAAATCAAAAAGGTAAATAAATATGTACATATCTCATATGCTATCATCTCTTGTTATTGCTGTTGCTGTATCAATAAAAATAGACAAGCATCTAGCATATGTATATAAGAAGAAGTGGCAACAACTGGGGAGACCCAGCAGCAACCCGAGGTGTTCCACAGTGGAAAGCGAAGCATTTATTTGCCCAAGGTGTTGAAAACTTTTAGCTCTTCTTGGGCTGTGTTGGGCGTCCAACTTGTCAACAGTTTTCATGCAATGCCCCTGGGGTGGACTTCATATTCGGTATGCCCTCCATAAACAGAGTTGACTTTGGAGGGTGACTAGCTGGAAAGACATTCAAATTCAATAATATGACTAAGTCTGTGACTCAAGATTCGCAATAATTTGTATTTTATTTAAAGTAGCATAAGTCTATATAAAAAGATGAAACAAACTTGTGAATTCCCTTTAGACAACGTTAGTTACATCAGAGGGAAGTGTCTTCAAACCATATCCTCATCAATCATTTTAGAATAATTTAAGATATCTTTTAGTCGCACACTCTCAATTATTTATAAGTTTATTTATTTTGGCATACCCATTATTCATTTGTCTTGATTTAGTGTTCATTTTTATTAGATTTTGGTTGCGTTTGTAAACAAACCATTGAGCGTTGATCAGATTAAACAAACATTTAAAAGTTATTTAAAAACTAAATTAGTTTTGGTAAATCTGTTAAAGTTGCTTGTGAACAAATAAGGAAACTTTGAATTTATTCATCAGTTGTCAAAAATTGGTAATTCATACAATCAAACCATGGCCCCATGACCCAAATTAGTTAGTTAAATGTGGGAACAGCTGTTGCTGTCTTCTCCCCAATGAGCAAATAACAAAGGGAATTAACCAAAAGCCAAACGGCAGAAACCTGTCAAAATTCAAGCAAATCAAAACCAAAAAGAATAACAAAAAACTTAGGGGTAATACAAAACCACACAGTCCTACCAAAACACCAATACCAAAAGAGAGAGAGGCAGAGAGAGATAACGAGAGAGATTGTCATGTCGTATGTAAACACAAACATATCATACATACGCAACGTGTGCCAATATTAATAAACAAACTATACTTAAATGGAAAATCAAACAAACTCATGTGAAGCAAGTCAACAAAAAAAGCGAACAAAGAATAGCCAAAAGAGAAGCCATAAACAAAAATTGAAAGATGCAAAAAGGAATCAAACAAACTAAAAGCAAAGAAGAGAAATCAAAATCAGAATTTTCCGCTGGCTGACTAAAAATAAAAAGTGCCCAACGGCAACAACACGAGATGCTGATGTAGGAAAACAACAGAAGCAACAGCATGTAACTGACAACAGCACGAGACAAATACAACAAAAACAACATCAACTGCAACAAAAGATGCATCGGAAGAAGAAGAATTCGTTGATTTCCACAAAAAGCAAATTAAGAATCACAAATCGAAAAGAGAAAGAATGAAAAACCTGCATACAATAAAAACTAATTTTAGAGCTGTGGCAAAAACAGAAAATCTGAGTCAGTCAGACTCTATAGAGATATGCATTGATCGAGGGCAGCTTCTAAAGTAACAAACAATTAAAACAATGAGAATATTTGCTTTAATTTTTAACTATAAAAAAATGTTAAGGATACTTTAATCAATTGAAAATGAACTAACTAACTATGGTTTTTGCCCCAATCATTATCATTTTAGTAATCCTTTATGATCTCTTCCAGAATATTCAGCCATACCATAGTATAAATTTTTTTTTAAAAAAAGTATATATCCCTTTCATAATAGCAAATTACAAAGCAAAGTCTACAGTTCTGTTTGTATTCTACAAATTTATTTATTTAGTCGAATTCATTATTATATCATTATTGAGTTGCCAAGCATACCTTCTATAGAATCAACTACTCATTTCCCCTCTCTTTCTGCCAAGCTTTCATTTGTAGCTTTTCTCGCATATTTCGTTCACTTTATCCAGCAGACGCTTCATTTTCCATTTAACCGCACCCGACTGCTCACCTTCCGCCCTCCTGCCACACCCCCATACACAGACACACACATACACACACACATACAAACACAACTCACTTTGTGGCGTGCAGACAAGCGTGCAGAAAAAGTTCTAAATTTAATGGCTACACCTAAAAATGCAGCGACTGCAACTGGGAAGTAGGGGAAAAGGGAGAAAGCGGGGAAACGGTGCTCGTCGGCAGTTTCAAGTGCACTTTGGATAGACAGCTACTCCCTGCAGTACCCAGAAAGAAGAACAGGGAAAATAAAAACAAAACACAAAAATTTGAAAATGAACCTCGCCCTCCCTTTCTGCCACTAGCTTGTTGCCTCTTCACGGCTGGCCGCACGCACGACGCGCCTTTTGTCTACTTTGTTGTTGCATGGGAATGCTAAACGGGTGAGCGGGTAACTAGAGAGAGGGGGGAACGTGAGAGGGTGTCGGTGGGCTATACCATGTATACTTGTTGTCTGCGCATTTCAATTGGTTTCGTATTGTGCCGCCGTGTAATTGAAAACTTAAGCAGCCAGCGAAAAACAAAAGCGCTCTTCAAATTTTCCAATCAGGAAAAGCGAGAAAGTGCAAAAAGCCTGCACCGCATCCTGTGGCGCTTCCTGCACATCCTGTGGCCACGACTCCAATCACGCCTCCAGCTCCTCCTCCTTCTTCTCCTGCTGATTTCACTGTTGCTGTTTGTTCAACAACATTTATTAGCCGCGAATACCTTTAATCGCATGCAATTTGTAGACTCAGCACACGGAACTTGCTAATTTTCACGTCATTTTGGCGCCACAGGCAAAAGCAACCGCTAACCAAGACGACCCCCTACTCTTGGTCAGCGAAAGGGGGGAAGGACTCCGAAATTACAATGCTCTTAATTGCACCTTGTTTCTTGCATGTCGCTTAAGCTTTTTGTGCACCTCAATACACTTTACTGAGCCTCTATAGGGCATATCAGCATCTGTAATAAATATGTAAGCTGCATTAAAATTAGTTTTGGCTTCCTTCAATGAGAGTATTATTGAGAGTATAAAAATTTACAGAATTGTGAACAGGCCAATGTAAACTTACATTGTTTATCTTTAACTCTATATTATTTATGATAAATGTTTAATAAAATGTTTCACAAATTGACTTCTGAGCTGATAATATCTGTATGTCACAAAGTAAGCCTAAAGTAATTTTAAAACTAATCATTTATTTTGAATTTCCTCAGCCAAGCGCTAATATTTCTCAAGATTTAAAAAAACAGCACAAGTACAAATAAGTAGTTACATTGAAAGATTAAGAATTTGTAGCATATTTTAAGCTTGGTTATTCAGATTTTCAAATATTTTGACTAAATCATCCATGATTGCATTTCCCAACCTCACAATAGATCATTCAATAGTCGCCAGCTTGTTTTCAGAAGACATTTTAGATTTCATGTTTCAATTCAACTAACGTCGCGTGGCAAAAATTAATTGCCATGCAAAACAGGAGAACAAACTGTAAGAAAGAAAAGCAGTCACGAATGGACAACAAAGTGATTTTTTCGGAACGTGTTGAAAGTGGCAACATTGAGGAACTGTTGTAAGTTGAACATTCAGATTAGATACTAGACAATCAGTTAGCTGATTGCTGAAAACTTTGCTCTCTTTCTCTTTGGATGTGTCTAATAGCTCGACTAACTGTTTATGATGAAAAGTGCAGACAACAATCAATAAACAACAACAAGAGCAACTTGTTTACGTCTTGGTATGGTCAAAGCTATGCAACAAATGGCAAGCAGGGAGGTGGCACAAATCAAAGTAAGAGACTGGGCCGGGCCGGGCCGGGCCAACAGCGACAGCGACAGCAACAGCAAGAATCTGATTCCAATTTTGGCAATCTGCACTAAATTGTCCATTTAAGTGAACCTGACATGGACACCACACACTTCTCGTCTGACGACGACGATGATTGCAATCAATCTCCTCAGATTTACACCTCTGCACAGCTCAGTTCAGCTCTGCTCTGCTTCAGAGTTGGTTGCAGCAATTTATGAGGCCAAGGCACAAGCCATGCAACAAGGCAAGGGCGTTAGCATCGATGCAGAAACATTCGACATTTTGCTTAGGCGGTGGCAACTTGTTGTTATTGTTGCCGCTGCCACTGCCACTGTCTCTGTCTCTGTCGCTGCATTCGCCTCTGCTGCTGATGACGTTAAGTCGGTTTCAAGTTACATTTCATGTAACTTAATTCTTGCATTAAAATGCATTCATTAACAATTTCTATTCGTTTGCCGTTACTCTGTTTGCCTCTTTGCATGTTGTTATTATTTTTTACTTAGTTAGTCGGAACCGCAACCGCACAAAAATAAAGTTAAATAAAACACAGAAAAGCTTGTGGAAAAAGTAATGCAAAATATTTAGTACAGTTGACCTACCACAAAAAAAAAACTTTCTCGAATGCTGAACAACATTGTTACAAAGTTGACTCTGGCCAAACATTATAGACAACTTTTCAAATATTAAAACAACTCTTTAGTCTCACAGATAATGCAACAGCATGAGAATGGACACTAAATATGATTAAGTTGGCAGTAACTAATGAGAATAAATTAAATTAGGATAATAGTCTGGATATTATGTCAGCTCAAGAGGAAGAATAACAAAATACTTAACTTGGTTAAAAAGTATTACAATGATATTAAAGATTTAGCTGATATTATAACTTACCTTTCGCCATATGAAAATTCATATCGTTTCTTTGGATAGGATAACATTTAATGTTATTAATATATATATTCTATATATTATAGTATTTCATTCCAAAAGAGTACTTCCAATAGTTGTAACTAGTTGTAGTTTCTTCTAGCTCTGTGTTAATTTACAAAATAATGGAAACTCTTTCTTTTATTAAAGTACATAAAATTAGTTGATATTGGAAAACTGTAAAGTAATTTCAGTTGGTGGTAATAATTATTTTACATAAGGCTGGTCGATCAGATTGATGATAGCTCAAAAAATGATTGGCATTCGAGAATTGCGCAGTAGTATTAAGTGTGAGATAGATTAACATCTTGAGGTGGATTTGTTGGATGCTTAAACTAAGTTGCAGCTGAGTTGCAAGTGCTACAGCTGGCACCTTGAGGCAACCATTTAAGGATAAACTAAGCAATCTGTTTAATCAAACTGAGCATGAGTCAACCTGAAGAATAATTGTATGTGAACGGACTCGTGGCATTTACAATCGTGCAATACGAGTACCCACACTCACACTCACACTCACACTCACACTCGAATGCGTATTCGTATTCGTATTCGTATTCGTATTCGTATTCGTATTCGATTCGTATCATATAATCGCTATTGGTTTAATGAAGTCCAAATTCGATTGCTGAACCCTGCCCCGAAAGAATAAATTTGTTTATGACTATTTGGTTGATGCGTTTTTCGGCTTCAGTGGGTTTTATGACGGAAGCAAAGCGTCATGAAGGAACCACCCACACCACTCCAGACCACACCACACCACAGCACATCGTATCATAGTACTTCATCCGCAGCGACTTCAGTTCGTATAACCAATTAGAACCTTTTACGGAAGTTGTCGGATGGGTTAGACCAAGATACGCTCTATTGGTCTTCGATTTTGATAGAACACCGAATCGAATAGCATTTTTGGACAATTTAAACAAATTGTTAATTGCTTTTGATTGCTGGGGCGGCACAGCCTACGCAAGAGTCAAGAAGACGTCGTCTTCGAATTGAATTGAAATCCATTATGAACGAATGTCTAACTTGAACTTTCACTTTTCCGCTGCCATTCCAGATGAAATCCAGCACATATGAGCTGCACAACTACGCGGAACTAGACATGGACCTGGACAGCGATCAAATGCAATCCGGAGTTAAAGATTCTCGCAAAAGGAAGGCCAACAATGCGGCGGGCTGTCGACGTGGCGAAAAGTATTCACTGCGGCAAAAGCGACAGAAACGCATTCCTGGTGAACTGGCCACATCAACGCCATCATCACCTACCGCAGAATTGGATCCAACAGCAACAACAAAAGTATCTGCAACTCCAGCTTCCTCCAAGGCCAAGAGTTCGGCCAAGACGAAAGCGCCGCCTTTAAGTAAATATCGCCGCAAAACGGCAAATGCCAGGGAACGAACTCGAATGCGTGAGATCAACATGGCATTTGAGCAACTGCGTCATTGTGTGCCCCAGTCTATTACTGGCGAGGATGCGGTCAATACCAACGAGAAGCTAACTAAAATAACCACACTACGATTGGCAATGAAGTACATTGGCATGCTGAGTGAATCCCTTCAGGACCCGAGCTATGAGAGCGATTTCTTGGTCGAGTGTCTGCGAGAGAGTGAGAACCGTGAGGCTCATGTCAGTCTCGATACAGATGCAGAGGGTGAAGCAGAGCATGAGTACGAGTTGGAGGTGGAGATGGAGGTGGTACCAGCGCCGCCAGTTAAGGCCAAGAAGCAATCCAAGGCCAAGAAGCAATCGCCTGCAAAGCGACAGGCCAAACAAGCCAAGACCACTACGACAGCAACAACATCAATGACATCGAGCAGTTCACCAGAATCAGAATCTTGTTATGCATCCTCCTCCGTCGGCTCACCTGCATTCTGTGCAGCCGCCTGCTCTCCAAGTTCAGCCTACGCCTCGTTATCCTCATCCGCCTCCACGAGGAGCAGCAGCAGCGGCAGCATTAATGGCAGTGCTCCTTTAGACGCGGATAGTTTGCTCGGGATGCAGGCACTCAGTGAACTTAATACCCTACTGCTAGAGTCGGACAGCGAGTCGCTGCACTGTCTCAATCCCAACTATCAGAGTCTGCTGACTTCGGCAGGATCTATGCTGCCATCGCGGGGTGATTTGCCTATTTCAATGCATTCGCCGTTGGATAAACCGGATGTGGAATTGAGTTTACGATTGCTAGATCATTCAACAGACTCCTTTGACTTTGCCAGCGATCAGCAACCGTCAGCTTGTATTAGCCCTCTGGCCACACTGGACAGTTTTCATCCGTTTGCAGATCTACTGCATGGCGAGTTCCCAGACATATTTCTAGCGTGACCAGCTCAACTGAACGTGTTTTAGTTTATTTATTAATAATTTTAATGATATTGATACTACATATAATTTGTTACATTGTTCGTTTAAGTTTAACTTAGTTGATAGTGGGCGGCAAAACCTAACCTCACATTAGCTATAGCGTACAGCGTACATCGGAATTCATCGTGTCATAGCAGACAGGCAGGCAGGCAACTGCATTTGCTCACAGCAGACAGCCCGTGTCCATGTGTTACTTTCTTTAATGAATAACCAAATTATTCAGCTAAGCATTTCAATCATTTTTTCAAATCAATCATTTTTCATATCAATCAATTTTCAAATGTAAATAAATCACAAAATGTTCAATTCGAATTTGTTTTATTTTCTAAGAGCCTCACATTATATCACATCATAAATTCAACGTTTTCAAGAACATGCATAAATATGAAAATCCCGAGACGGACTTTCCCGAGGCTTACAAGCTATGCAAGCTATTTAATCTTACCCACGACAATCTAATGAGCATTAGGAATGGCATGTCCCGTGAGATAATCGCCGGATTGGGAAGGGATACACATAGTCGTTCATCGATTCCCTGTTTCCTTAGCTATGTCCAAAACATGCCAACTGGACGGGAGCGTGGACGCTTCTTGGCCCTGGAAATGTGGCCCACAAATTGTCGGATTATGTTGGTCAAATTCGGAAGCGAGAAAGATGTCTATATGAGTTCCAAGTGCGTGATTGTGCCCCACACGGTTGCGGGTGCACGTGGCACACAATTGTTTGATTTCCTCGCCGCAAATATTGCCATCTTTGTTAAGGAAAAAAAGGTGGAAAAAGATAATCTGCCGATGGGCATTGCATTTGCCTTCGCATTGAATAAACTGGCTCTGGACGTGGGCATGTTAGTTGCTTGGACAAAGGGCTATGGCGCCAAGGGTGCTGTGGGTAAGGATGTGGTTCAGCTCCTTCGCAATTCTCTTGCCCAACACAAGGACATCTCTGTTAATTTAGCGGGCATCATTAACATATCCGCGGGATCTCTGATGGCGTTGGCCTGGTCCAAGACCAACTGCAAGATTGGGCTAATCATAGGAACAGCCACGAATGCCGCCTACGTGGAACAGAGTTCGGAGTGCGAATTGTACGAGGGTCCTGCTGATTTGCCTCTGATGATAATCAACACGGAATGGGGAAGATTTGGAAGCAATGGCCATATGGATTTTATGCGCAATGAATTCGATAAGTTGATCGATGCGGACTCTAGTATTCCAGGAGATAAGTATTTCGAGAAGTGCATCAGCACTCTATATCTAGGTGAGCTGGTGAGGCTCGTTATTGTGCGACTCATGGACATGGGAGTCATGTTCAAGGAGTTCAATCAGGACTACATTGGTATTCACTGGAAGATGGAAATGAAATCCTTAATAGCCATCGAATCAGATCCCCCAGGCGTCTATGTGAAGGCCCAAGAAGTGATGGACAAGTTCAAGATGCGCAACTGCGAGGAACATGATCTGGCCATGCTGAGATACATCTGTCAAACGGTCACAGATCGCTCCGCCAAGCTTGTAGCTGCCGGTTTATCAGCATTGGTCAATAGGATGAACTATCACCAGATATCGATTGCCGTCGATGGTGGCATTTATAGATTATTTCCCAGATATCAACGGGTTGTCAATCACCATGCACTTCTACTGACCAATCCAACCAATCAATTTGAAATTATTGTCGCCGAGGACAGTCCTGGTGTCGGAGCTGCAATTGTTGCTGGCCTGGCCGTTTCCTTAGCCCAATGAAATTAAGGGAATGATGCTCTACATACATATATGTATATAAATGATATTCCGATTCCTAACTCTATGTAAAAGTTTAAATTTTAATTAAAATATAAAGAAAGCTGACAGACAAATTTTGGCTGCGTTTACATTTGTCAATAGATAGTTCCGAAAATCCCTTAATATTCCTTTAAATCTTGAAACCGAAAGGTGCAATTATATCAGACATTCTTCCCCGACTTATATATTTCCGTTTGAAAACAAACTAAGCACTCGATGAGTACTTCAAGTAATTCATTTGAGTTATAGTTTATATGTCGACTCAGAAGCTCGAGCATTTCAAAATTCCAAGTTTATGATAGCTAAGATAGCGCCTAGCTCTCCGGAAAGCATTTGAGATGATGAAGCCAGAACAAGAGTTTCCAGAGGCTTATGAGATATGTCGAGAATTCCATATAAGTGATCAGAACATGACTGAGATTGTCAATCGGTTGACCAAGGAGATCAATATGGGTCTGGCCAAGGATACACATGCGAGAGCTGTCGTTAAATGCTATATCACCTATGTGCAGGATCTGCCCACGGGGAAGGAGCGTGGCAAGTACCTGGCTCTCGATCTGGGTGGCACCAATTTTCGTGTATTGTTGATATCGCTAAATAGTGAAACGGATATTGATATTGTGTCCGAGAGTTTTACGATAAGCAAGCTGTTGAAGGAGGGTCCAGGACAGAACCTGTTTGCTTTTATTGCCGAATGTTTGGCTGTGTTTTGCAAGAAGCATAAGATTGAACAAGATAACTTGCCATTGGGTTTCACATTCTCATTTCCCCTGCAACAGGTTGGTATTAACAAGGGCATATTGGTAACCTGGACAAAGGGTTTCAAATGCGATGGGGTAATCGGCAAGAATGTTGTCGAGCTACTTCAGGATGCAATCAATCGAAGAGGTGATCTCAAAGTCCGAGTTGTTGCCATATTGAATGATACAACTGGCACGCTCATGTCCTGCGCCTTCGTGAACCGCAACTGTCGGATTGGCCTCATTGTGGGCACCGGGAGTAATGCCTGTTATGTGGAGAAGACTATCAACACTGAGACGCTCGAGGGATACCAGAGCAGCAATAAACCATATATGATCGTTAACACTGAGCTGGGTGCCTTTGGGGACAATGGTGTGTTGGATTTTATAAGAACAAGCTATGACAAGGATGTCGACAAGCAGTCAATCAATCCGAATCGACAAACGTTCGAGAAGTGCATATCTGGCATGTACCTAGGAGAATTGGTTCGCCACATTATTGTAGAGCTTATGAGCAGGGGGCTTTTGTTCAAGAGGGTTTCATCGGGGGCTATTCACGAGAAATGGAAATTTGAAACTCGCTACATCTCTGAGATTGAGGCTGATCCACCGGGCACCTATCGCAATGCCTCCATGATTATGGATCAGTTGGGCATCCGAACGAGCAATGAAAAGGATTTGGCCTGTCTCCGATATATTTGTCAGACCATAACAACGAGGTCCGCTAAGCTGACGTCCTGTGCCCTTGTCTGTTTGATTAACAAAATGAATGCAAAGGATTGTTCCGTGGGCATCGATGGTGGCGTCTATCGTTATCATCCTCACTATCACAAATTACTTGTGGAAAACATGAACATGATGTTGAAGGGTTCAGTAAAATTTGAGCTGGTTTTATCAGAAGACGGTTCGGGTCGTGGAGCGGCCCTCATTGCTGCTGTATGTGCCTAACTAAGAGGAGCCAAATAAAATTCTTAGTGCCTATTGTTGCCTTTTTTATCATTTAAATGTGCCGCGCATCGCAAATAAGAGAAGCATTACGCGAAAAAGAGTCAACCATAATACCCCATGTAAACGTTGTTTTCTGCTCCTCTAACTGGCATTACGCACTCCTCACTTAACACAAAACGCAAAGAAGAGCAAGTTACGCGCAGTAGTGCTCCTACTCTTCCAGTTAACATAATCTGCTCCACAATTTTTAACATTTCATAATATTTAGTATCGATACATTTGGCTTTACATTTTGCGTATTTCGATACATTGCTTGTTTTGGCATTTTACCGATTGTCAGTTGCTGCCACACTGCTAACTAGTCTTGAGCGAAAAAAGTTCAGAATGTACGTAATTTATTAATTGCCAAACATAGAGCATGAATATTAATTGCAATTTACTAGGTTTGCACTATCCAGCACACTTGTGCGCTCCCCGGCGCTCCGTCAGGGCCTCCAGATGGCCGCTGCCAACCGCCAGGTCTCTGTAAAAGTCGTATCTGTCGGCTCCACACTGAAAGATGAAACCTTCTTCGAGAAGAACGAGAGAATGGGTCGGGAAATGTCCCCTCACTTGACCATATACAAGCCTCAACTCACCTCCATGCTGTCCATCATGCATCGTGGTACTGGCCTTGCTCTCGGCATGGGCGTCTGGGGCTTAGGACTCGGCGCACTCATCTCTTCCCACGATATTAGCCACTATGTGACCATGGTCGAGGGTCTAGGAATGAGTGCAGGTGCCTTGACCGCCATCAAGTTCATCATCGCCTATCCAGTTGGATATCACTCTGCTAACGGTATCCGCCATCTGTTGTGGGACACGGGACGTTTCCTCAAAATCAAAGAGGTCTATTCCACTGGTTATGCAATGGTTGCTGCCTCCTTTGTGATCACTGCTATCTTGGCGCTCGTGTAGACTATACCTGCTGATGGTGGACTACTTAAAATACTGTTAAAATCTAGTGCGAACATGTCGACAATTTGTTAAATGCAGAATACATGTACAGTTTATTTATAACAAGTTTATTCGTTCTCCTCTGTTATGTAACAACTTGCAATTTGTTGCTTTTTGTGTGTTAATGTCCGTAATTCGGCAGATATCGTGACTCTGTGCATTCTCCAGATAATGTTATTAGATAGCTTCAATTCTAAACCCCCTCCCTGCCATAGTGTGGAACAGGGTCTACATTGCTATTGGGTATAAATTTTGACAAAATGCTTCGCATGTCGATATAAAATGATCTTGTTTTTGTGTTTCCCGCTTTTAACCGATGTATAACGTTAGATCATGGTATTATGCGTGCATAATACCCTGTACTCTTAGATGTAGGGACGGCAGGATGCATCTATAAATGTTGTTTAACAACTATTGTCGAGCCTATAACTATGGAGTTTGCGAGATAGTAAAAGCAGTGTAATGAAGTGAGTATCTGATATATTTATATCTTAAATTTGATGCAAGACTTGTATATTGTAGGAAAAAATTTATTCTGCGAAGATTCATCAAAACATGAATCTGACATGTATTCAACTTTCTACTGATGACAGTTAAATTATATATTAATTCCGTTTGTTTGGTTGTAAGTGTAAAACAATTCCAAGCACATCATTTGTGAGATCAGTTGAGAAATCTCGAGGGGAAAAAAGGTTTTAATACAAAAAGTTGAGTATTAATTGATCGATCCGAAAGCTGCTATATATCCGATCCGGCCAAGTCTGAATAGTGTGTATGTGTTATATCCAGCAAAAATAAGGACTTCTACATAGTTTCAACAAGATACCTCCAAGACTATATCAAGTTTATTGTTTAAAATGAACGGAAACTAAATAGTTCCTAAAAAGTTACACTCATTTATTGTGAAAATTCTGTTGAATTTTGTCATGAAATTAATCGCTGTGCAACATTTATATGAAGCTAAAATGTATCTAAGAACTAATATCACAATTTATTATTTAATTGCAGTATGTGTGTATGTATGTTTTAAGTGCTGGTGTGTCCTCCCACTTCCTTGCTTCTCTATTGTATGTTGTTCTCCGATTTGGTTTCATTCAGCAGCTCAAAGTCACAGACCAGAGAGAAATGATCTGAAGGATATTGAAAGCTAGGCGTGCGATTTTTGCCAATTTGCTCTCCAGCTGGAAATTCTAAGCAGTTTTTGATCTGAAATATCGAGAATAGATTGATGTTAAACTTAAATGGGGTAATGCCACGCCCACTTACCTTTAGCTTCTGAGGAGTGTAGAAGACATAGTCAATGGTATGACATTCCTCGCCATCCTCACGGATTTTCCATGTGGTGTATGGTGGTTCACGTTTAATAGACTGCGAGACTAATTCATTTGGGTTCTCACAGCTCTCGAGGAGCAGCTCCCGTTCCCGTTCCTGTTCCCGAGCCCTCTCACGTTCCAGCTTCATATCCGCATATGCACTGCCGAATTTCAACAGATCACAGCTGAGAATTGTGGTATAAATGGGCTCAATGGGTTCCGCATTGAAGTCGCCACACAACAACAAAGGGCTCTCTCCGGCAAACTGTTTAACAAATCGAATGAGATCGCGTCCCTGCTCATTACGCAACTTGGCTAGAAGAGCTCCGTGTCGGGCCTTCAGATGAGTGGTGCAGACGCAAAACTCCTTGCCAGTTTCCTTCAGCTGGAGACGTGCAGCAATGGCCACTTGGTTACTTTGAACACGCCACACCTCAAGGATGCGAGTATCATATCCCATCAGCTGGAGTTTATCCTTCTTGTAGAATATTGCACAGCCATCGGGTCCATTGTTCTGCTCTATATACAGACATGGTGAGTCCGGTTTCGGGAAGAAAATGCCAGCATAGTTCTGGCTGCCAAGGACAGTCTGCAGGAACTTAAAATGGTCCACTTCCTACATTAAAAAATAGATATGTCGATGTTAAAGCGCGACTGCATAACATTATATCAGAGGGGTTAAATAAATACTTGCAGACAAACAACATCGGGTTGGTTCTGGAGAATCTCCTGGACAATCAAATACTTGCGATGCTGCCAAGTCAAAGCCTCTTCAGGGCAACGCACAAAGCCATCGTTGTGCTGTCCCAGAGCTATAACGAAAAGTAATGATTATTAAACATTTTATTATATTACAAAATTAAAATTTGTGCAAAATGGTGTGCACATCATTCTTACATATAACTATTCAGACACATAAATCTTTACTTACTTTGCGACAGAATATTCCACTGCAGCAATCTTATATTCTGGCTACCATCATTCTCAACGGGCGGACTGCAAACTGAATTGAAATAATAGTTTACAAAATCAAAAAGATACTAGTTCAGTTACCACTTACCACGGGAGACGGCATTTAGCTTGAGGCAGCGCAATCCATCGGTCACATCCTCGCTTATCAGCGATGGTTTGAGGAAGGATCGGGTAAGCAGCGAGGGTTGATCGATGCCACCGCCGCGTAGTTTCTGGACATGCTCTAGCAGGGCTGAGGTGCTTAGACCTTTGGGCAGCTCCAAGCCATCGTCCTGAGAATCAACATTGTTGATTTTTGGCGCCGAGTTAAAGGAGCCCATCCTAAAAGATTGGACAATAACCAATTACATTGATATGTTTGAATCTAAACTCAAATTAAACACTGGCCGTGCTTAGAAATTCTTTATTCGATTCTCTCTGCTTGCATGTAAAATAATCAATATTAAACTTCAATTCATAACATATAAAAATTTATTTTAATGTTTAAAAACATTTCGATAATTTGAATTGTTTCGTTTTTGATTTTTTGGCATGAGCATTAATCGAATCTTAATCTCTGAATAACGGTCCAAACAATTTCTCAAGCCTAAAAGCAATATTTAGCAATAACAACAACAGCAACAACAATAATAACAGTAAACAATAACAACAGCATGAGCATGTTTACAGCAGTTGGGATCATAAACAATTAGTATGATCAACAATATTCGACATTTGTAAATACTCACAAAGCATTTGGTTTTCTATAAAGAATCTTTCGTAGAATTACGCTGAAAATGAATAAGCTATGACTATATCTTCGGCTGGCATAGAACTTAGCCATATGAGCGTTTCTGAAAAGAATATTTTATTTTGAATTGGAATTTGAAATAGACTTCATTCTGAAATTTTGGGATGTTATGCTATGAACTGTTTGAGTTGTCTGTAAAAATTGTGTATTTTGAGTAATTCATGAATTTGTCAACTAAACATAAAGGCATTAAATTGAAAAAAAGTGTAACTCATAACTGAAGTGAGGAAACAGGAAAACAACAAAATTTATATAATTTAGAAGTAACCTGAAGAGGATAAATTTGCTAGATATTAATACAGTTTTAATTTATTTATTTCGAACTCTTCCTACTTTCAAATTATTTGAGATTTAGTTTAGAATTTGTTTATTATATATTTTTGCCATCAATCGAATTTTGCATTAAACATATATGTTTTACAACCAACGAATAATAAAACAATTATTCAATAAATCATAAGACTGTGATTATAGCTGCAGTTTGTTCCGAGTGTGTTGGCTTTCACAATCGGATAGGGAACTCGATTTATAACACTTAATGCCCACCCACACAAAAAGTATCGGATATTGCGAGATGTCGCACGCGGCTTTAAAAAGTCGCTCGGTCAATAGCTTTACAGCTGTTTGGCTGGTTTTTTGGTAAATCTGTTTTTTTTTCTCTTGGCTGGAGAATGAAACCAGTTCTGAGAGATTGTCAACGCAATCAATCAATAGACGTCGCAAAGTCTCTCTCACCTGGTCAGCATCACCCTTTGCAGGTAGGCCTTGCGATCGTTCTTGCAGGGCGCCTTATTGGCGCGTTTCAGTTGCATCGCTTGCTCCATTTGGTTGGGAGGATCAATTGCGTTCACTTTCTGATTGGGAATTGGTTGAATTTTGGTTTGGTTTTGGGGTTTTCCGAAAATTGTGCGAAGTGCGCTTGTAAGCGACATTTGCGAAACTGAATGGCAACTGAATTGCGGCGTTTTATTAGAGATCAGCCAGAGCCATTCAGACAGTCGGACAGACAGAGGGAGAGAGAAAGAGAGGCAGAGAGAGGGTAAAAGAGCAAGCACACAGACTTACGCATAAACGGGTATTTCAGCTTAACATCATACACACACAGACACACACACACACACACACAACCAGACACAGACAGAGACGCACAGACAAAGTGAGATGTATCTGCAAGATTCAGAACAAGATCAATACGTTCTACTCACGTGCGTTGCTCACTGGCAAAAAATATACAATAACAACAATAACAACAACAGCCACAAAGTGAGATACATCGAAACTGACAGATTGCTAAATATTTATGCGTAGCATTCTTTATGTAGATACATTCACATGGAGCTGCACGCTCCATTGTCTCGCTTTCGTTTATTGTAATGAAAACAAAAGTATCTTTTGGGATACCGGCCGAGTGGGCCATTGAGCGACTGTGCTCTAATGCCCACACAATTGATTTATGCCTAAACAAATTTTGCTAAATGCAAATTACGTAGACATTCTGCGGCCCAAAATGCGCATATTCAGCATATCTGCGCCCATATGCCGGCCAAAGATATCGATTGAGATACAGATACAGATTTTTACAAATACAAATAAGAATTGTATGTTATTGCGAGTACAATTTATACAACAACGCAGTTACATGCGTAATGAGACACAGCTGGCCATTCGATCTGCAACTTAAAGATACTGTATCTTTTTTTTTTACCTGGGTATGGGCACCGCCACACGCCTCGCAAACGTCTTCGATGTGACAATCAATCGCGATGTTTTCATTAGAAACTCCATTTTGCTCGATTTGTTTATAAAGTTTACTTAGTACTTGACGTAGTTTAACTACTCGGTAAGTATCTGTACTTCTATTAAGTAAACGTCTCTCACACTGTCACTTTCCTTGATATTTGGATTGATATTTTATTGATATTTATTATTTTAGTGAAGCTTCTTTCCGCTTAACTTGTTAACTTGAAATATTTTATATTAAGTGTCAGTATCGCAATGTCAAAGAGACGCGGTTCAAGCTGTATTTCCTAGAATGGTAGATTAGCAAAGGTTAAGCATTAGTTGGGATTAGTTTAGGGTATTCTAATATATTGAACCACTTGCAATGCAAAACAGATGACACCATCATACAGATGTCAGCATAATCAACAAACACGTGCTAAGCTTCCAAAATCAGAATCGTTGTTATAAAGTTTATGTTAAGACACGCAGCTGTCGCCATACTTAATTAATAGATAGTATAATATGTAATTTGTAGTCTAAGATAGTGTGTAATAAATGGGGAAAAATAAATTTATATAGGCATCTACCTATCGTCTCATTCTTGTTGCTATAATTTCAGATTTAGCTTCAACTTGATTCAAGAATCAGAACACAGTGTACATCATTATCTGTCAGTAAATATAAAATAGCTCAGTATCAACAGCTATTGTTGCAGTTTGCTCATTTAGATAAGAACAAGAGCTCTTGTAATTATTGTTTATGTGAGCAATTTTCACAAAAATTGCGCAAGGTTAGTTATGTTTTTGATTGAAGCCAATTGATTTGCGGCCTGCCAAAGTTTAAGAACACTTGACACTCTGTCAATGTTGCCCATGAACTTGATTTATAAACGCAATTGCCGCTGGCTACTAGCAGAAACAACAACAGCACCAACAGCAAAAAACATCAGCAACAGCAACAAGTTTTGACACTCAATGCCTCGCTCACATTTATATCTCACCTCACAAGATACAACAGCAGATCTCGCGGCGGCGGCGGTGTCTCGTAATCAGCGATTGGCGGCAGCGTGTCTCCAGCAACAGCAACAGCAACAGCAGAGGCAGAGGCAGACGCAGATACAGCGGCAACATCAGCCTCGTCGCTGGGTGTGGCACTGCCCCCCGTTGCCTGTGACTCGAGCTCCATTTCCAGTTTACGTGCGGCGAGACGTTGTTTCATTTTTGTTGTCGAGGTCATTGCCGAGGTCTTGGCCAGCGCTTCCGCAATTTCATACTGCTTAAGGAAATCCTTGCGCAACTGTTGCAGCTGTGCATCCTGTGTGGCCAACTGGCCAGTCAGGGTGAGACCACGTCGGCACTCCTCGTTACAAAGCCGCAGGCACATCTCATTGATGGTCGCATTTGGACCACTCAAATGCTCTGGTGCCGTCTGGTTGCAGTTGAGACAGGGCGTGTAATCTGTTGAGTTGCCCATCAGTTGCTGGTGTTGTCCGTAGTGTCCCGGATCGGAAGAGTTGTTGTCATTCGGCGATGGCGGCAGCTCCTCGGTAATGCTAAAGTAACGTGGCGGTGGTTCATCCTCATCCTCGACAGCAGCACTGCGAGCATGACTTGCCTTATTCGTTTGCGATAGATTGAGATTGAGGAGCAATGCTGTCACAGGCATCGCCTTTCCCAGAGCTGGCTGTCGGCGATGGCCAAGACGTTGATCTTGTTTTTCACTTTGGTTATCCATGGTGCATGAGTCGACTTTAACACTTGTATCACTTTATTCATTGGCCACGCGGCGTATGCGCAATTTATTTTATTGACCGTTGCGCGTTTAGAACGAACATCCAACGTATTAATACGCGCGTGCGTTGCTTTTCCTTATTTATATATCTTTGGTCGCTCTAGCCAGATCGAGGCAATCAAGTGGACGCTGACTCGACGTCTCGCTGCCTTGTCGCCTCGTTCCCTCCTCTCCCTTACGCTCATTAATTGAGCACCGAACACCGTTGTTGCTTATGTTGTTAAGCTGTTGTTGCTGTTGTTGTACAGTCATAAGTAAATAATTTTGTGGCTCTCCGTTGTGCGCTCCTCTAGTTAAGGCAAACGAGATTTTGCGTGCGCACTTTCCAAAATGTCAAAACACACAATTAGCAACAAAATCAAACAAAATCAAACAAAACAATATATCAAAAATAAAAAAGTAAATATAATTGCGCTACCTACAAACTGTGTTATGATTTTATTTTATTATTTCAACGTTGTCTTTCTTTTGTTTTATAAGCCATCTGCTTCCAGTGGGCGATCATCCATGGACTGTGATAGACCTCTGACATTAAGCCCTAAGTTCAGTTGACAACATGAATACTCAATGAGTATACTCGTAGTCGTATTCATACTTGTACTAACCGCACGATTAATTCATAACATTAGTGTTATCTCCGAGGCATCAAAACAGATTGACAGCTAGTCAACTTTGTTGTACTGGGCGAATGATTAATATTTTGTTAATTGGTACTTTGTAAGCTAAAAAGTGCACTTGTAAGTCATATTGTAAGCTAATGTGCCATATAAATTAGCTTCTCAATACCTAACAACTTCCAAAGTGCTTAAATCGATTTAATAATATCGTAATAAATTGTATCAGCTCTAGTAATTTCCCACTTTCTATCGTCGTTTGTCGTTTGCCCACTGTGATTGAGTCTGATATCTTTTCACCTCCAAAATGAATTGTAGCTAATGAATTTTTCATTCAATTTCACATTTGCATGGCAAAATTAGCATATATTCAAGTACAAATTAAATGTATCTTTTTAATTTCTATTTAATTTCTATTATCTAACAAAACAAATGACAAGCATTTATTTCCGCAAAATGCTAATTGCAAAAGAAAACAAAAGCAAACATTTACTACAGTAGAGCCAGTTGATGCGGAAAATACATTTGTTTACTTAAATATTATCTGATCTCCCAACGAGAGTAAATATAAGACTGTATATAATGTGTATATGAAAGTATATGAAGTAGCCAATCATATAAACGTCCATGTGACCTATTTTTGTTTGTTTTCCCCTCAACGTTAAACGGAAAGCTTGTTAAATAAAATTACAAACATTTTTAACAAACAAAAAGAAAAAAGAATTTTGTATTGACTGATTATGTAAAAAGTATTGCATACCTTTGGGATTGCAATGAAATACCTTATTTAAAAATCTGTTGCTTGCCTTTTTTGTTGAAAAAGGGGCAGGTTGATAATAGAAAAAACCGCTTCTCTTAACTATATGTACGTACCTCAAGGTATCTTGAGTGTTTCTAATTATTGTTAATCAGTTTACTTCCTCCTCAACAATAGTATTAGTCAGCTCTGAATATATTCAGATGTAGGTGCTAATATAAAATAACACTTTACCTATAATATCTTATTTTAGTTTATTTATTTATTTTATTTTTTGGCAAGCTGACACGGAAAGCGTAGCAAAATCAACAAGAGCAGCGGCCGTCATTGAGATTATTTTTATGGCTCACATGCATATATTTCTATATACACGAGTAAAAAGCATGTCGTCGACATGTTGAAAATTTCTCATGAACTTGGCGGTGATCAGTCAACTCTCATGCTGGGGGAGTTCACATTTGCTGGACGGACACCTGTGAGGCGCCTATCAAATTAGAGGTCATCGGTCGTCCTTCACTCGATGGAACTGTGTCTAGCTTAACTTCAACACAGACTTATTGTGGCCTGCTAACTGATAACCTTATCAGCAATCGGTTTGTGGGAACAATCAGAAAATTGGTCGACAGCAAAATGTTTAAGAAATTGTTGAAAGTTAATGAACAAAGGCGGGTGGTAATCTTTAACTATATAAACATCACGAGACTCTTTTATATTTATCTCAAAAGATTGTGGATGTTAAAAAATCATTCCTAAAATATATTTGTTCACAAAATTATATTAAAATCATTTACTTTAATTTACCTATGCAACAGATACTGCCAGTTTTTTTATTTGTGTAATTTGTTGATCGATACAATTTAAACCTTTAAAAGAGATCCCTTTAGATACCCTTTTTCGGTTACTAAAATTGAACTAAATAGGTAGTAAGGTAAGTATATGAAAAGCAATAAGAAATAATTCCTAGAATATTTGAAATGTAAAAAGAAAATCTCATACTTAATTAAACCCTAATGCCCTTTTTCCAGTGATTGGAATATATTTTTTAAAATTTCATCATCTTTACTATGTATGAATACGAGTGTGCGTATATAAGTACGCTTTGTTTTGCGATTACCAGGGTAGATTTCGTTATACAACAGCAGCATTGGAACACATGGTCAGTCGGGGAACACATATCGCGATTTGGAAATAACTGGTTCAGTACCGGCGTAGACTGAAATTGTCCGCCTGGAGATGCGGCTACTAAATGCAAAGTTCGAGAATATTGGCTATTTGTGCAATTCTCCGCAGTTATTACAAAGATCCTAACGCATTGCAAATGGTTTTGGTTCAGGCAGCTGGGTTATGGAGAAGTTGTTGTCTTTAACTCACCATTTTTATGCCTGCACCACGCCACAACACATTATCCACAAAAATGAATTGAAGTTCACAAGACTGTTGACTATCGCGTTATAGTACAGTGTTTTGGTCTTTTGGGGACCCTATGTAAATTTTAGCGTAATGCCAGCGATTCAAACCCGCCGTCAAACCGCACAGAACTAAAGGCGACAATTGGTGCTTTGCGTGATTTATAGAGCGGCATTGAAGAACAGAAAGTGTTCTCTTTGCTCGCCATATTGGCTAGCTGATAAGGATACAGACATGTTATGAGAGCAGCTCTCTCTATACGCCAAAGACCTGATATGATGTGAGAGAACATTGCACAATCTATCTACGCAGAACGTTCTGTTATCTCTCTCTTTCTATTTAGCAATCTTCCTCTCTTACTGTAACTAACTAAAAGCTCTTATGTATTAGGTTCAATGGATTGATCTTTCGGAATCTGTAATAGTAAAATACTAACAAATGTCGGAAGAGGCAGACACTGTTCCTCGTGCCTAGAAGTTAACAGTTTGACACATAGGTTTATTGTGGGAAATACCTGAAAAAACTACAAAATTTCAGTTTACATGGTTTATTTATCTACAGCTAATATAATAAGTATGAATAATCATATTATGACAAAAAGCTCTGTGTCATATAATAATATGACAAGAGTAATAAAATCGGAAGACAGTCGCAGTAGGTCATGCCATTCGCTTCTGAAATGTACTTGATAGCAATTCTTGAGAAGTCTTTGTCGTATTTAACTATGTCTGGTATTGTACTTATCAGGTGTGGTATGTACTCATTATAAAAATTGCCATAAAGTGGACTTGCAATATTTATAAGACCTGGAGATGATACATAGTTGCGATAAGCCCCCTTTGGCACATGCAAAAAGTGACTTGGAAATCAGGATCAAATTGGTTTGCATTAGTTTGGAGTGGTTTCTAATACGCCGTAAATCTTCAAAGCATACAGAACTAACCTTCCAGTCGGGTTACTGCCTGTCTGACTGTCGGACCCACTAACTAACTAAATGCGAATCTATCAAGGGTATTAGGTCTGGTACGCTGATTAGAAGTGCTTTCAATGGTTTTACGATTATATTGCTCACAGCCAGTGGTCTAGCCATTGTGATTAGATAGTCCATTTACTGACGGCCTTGTTCAAGTGAATGGGTATAAAGTACAAAAAAAAAAAATAAATAATTCTATTTATCGTACGTGGCATAATGCACATTATCACTTTCATCTTTAATGGTCTGTAATGCTCATACATATTTCTATAGTGTATACAAGTATTAGTATATGTGCGTTCTACTGTGATTTTGATTTTGTTTACGTCGACGACTCGCTGGCTGCCTTATCAATTTGGGCAACGTAAGCGTGCCTCTGTATAGACTACACATAATCACATACAGAGTACATACATATATGTATATGTATACATATTTACTCTCTTTTGGAATTTGAGCTGGGAGCACTTATCTTTAAAAGCATTTTCTAGTAGCACTCAGCAACTTGACGTATGCATACTTTTATACTAAATACTCGTTCATCAGAAATTACATTTTTGTCATGCTGGCTCACACGGGGCTTTTGTGAATCCCTTGACAAGTTTTTAATCGAAAATTTATAATGAACTTGGGGTTGGTAAAATTTTATATACAAATCAGATATTCACATAAAGAGAACATCTCTTTAATGAGTTAACAATAAAATTCATCATAATGTTGAATTTTCATAAGTCAAGTTACAGAAATAATATAAATATACAAAAATAATGTTCTAATACCGTTAAGTTATAGCAAAATAATGAATTAAACTAAGAGAATTCTGAAATCAGACAAGAGTTCAGTCAACTGCGAGCCGTAACAATAGGACCCATTTCCATATTAACTTGCTTAACAATAATCAGATCTTTGTGTTTGATATGCGTATTAAATTATACTGAGAACCGCCGAGACATAAGTATGTCCACACAAACTCATACTCGTACTATCATGTGGGCTGCTTGTGAACACACTGGCAGTCTTATACACAAAGCGCTGTTATAATAATTAAAAGGCCATTACTGTTGTCATCACTTTAGGGAATTTCATTTACGAAAGTACTCGACATAATTCAAGGGCGGGGGGCAGACATGCGAGGGGGAAACCAATGTGGGGCTAGACGGCAGCCAATTTGCTAGCTGCCTTAAACCCAAACAAACAGTTTGATGACACCGCAAAGAGAGTAAGAGTGTGTGAGAGGGAGAGTGAAAGAACGCTTTTATTTGCTCTCCCAACTTGGATGCTCTCACCAACACTTTGACATTGGCTGTTTAGCTTCTCTTTCATTGTCGCATTGAAACAAAAGTCAAAATTATTTTTTTAATAAACTTAAAATTATGCACACACAGTTGCTCACACAATTTCTTACATAGAAAGTAAACAAAGTGAGAAAAGGTGACTTTATAAGTGCAAAAAGAGAGAATACACAACATTGAATAAAAGGGATGGTGCGAGGGATAGGATGGAAAAGGGGGATACCATAAAAGCGGATAAAGCAAAGGGCATGCAAATTGCAGTTGTTGTTGCTGGTTGTTTGTCGCGTGTTTCGCTCGTTTTGTTTTATCAATAAATTTAAAAGCCGGGCAGGTTAAAGAGCGACGCGCCCTAAAATTTGTAAGTAATAGGGCATTAGGTAATAGACTTACAAAAATTTCCGGAAGAACTTATAAAATGCCACCAGAAAATAAACAAGCGTAGAGATTATCTTCATATTGCACCTAGCTAACTAATGGATTTTAATTTTGTAATTGTCTTTGACTATATATAAGCAATTCAATTGCAATTTCACTTTTCATACGCAATACAATTTTTACAATAATTTTGATACTTTTCGTGAATTATTTTGGTATATTTTTTTTTGGCTTTCAGTTGCCGACAAAGTTATGCACTCCACTGAGTTTTCACTATCAATGTCATTTCCGCGTCGAACACGTTTTTCATACTAAGCTGGCATAAAAATGAGGGGACTACACTTTACTCTGTGCTTTACATATGTGTGAAGGCGGCGCCATGGAAACAGGCAAAGAGTAGAACAGAAAGAGAAACACAAAGTGAGAGAGAGAGAGAGTGAGAGAGAGAGAGAGAGAAAAATGGTAAGAAAGAGAGAGGGCCAACTGTTAGCAAGAGCTGCTGAAAGGAAAAGCTGGCATTCATTTTGGCAGAGGTTTACAAATTCAATGCGGCTTAGAGTACTTTGCAATGTCCTACAAGAACAACAAGACATGTTTATTTTGGAAAATTTAAGGGTAAAATGAACTTTGTATATTAAAACTTTGTATTATTCCATTTCAAATCAGTTAATGATTAATTTGAACTCTACATAATAGCAACCTATATACCCGACAAGAGTAGAGTACCCAGTCACGTCCACTTGTTGTGAGCGGGGCAATAAACTCTTGTGTGGGCGAATCTAAGAGAGAGGCAAGCAGCTGTTAAATTAAGAGCGCTTGCTATAAAAGCTTCATTTGCTTAAGCAATGAGCAGCACCAGCAGGTGCATGTGCTTTTGCAAAGCTTTAACTAAGCTCTTCGTGAACTTTAAAGCACTGTACCGAGTTCCGAATGCAAAGGTTCTAAAACAAAAATATGTTAAAAGCTTAAGGTAAAGCTTTTTAGAACGTCTTAGCTGCAAGCGTAGTGCATATTGTATGTTGATAAAGTAAGCTTATTTGACTAATTATTTTTTCAATTAAATATTTATCAAATAAAGTATTTGTTTAATATAATTATTAAGCTAGCTTATTGAAGGATATTATTTTACTAGAAATTCGATGGCCTGTAGTCGAAAGCCGGTCCAAAGCGTATTGAAATATTGACGGGCTGATTCAAATAATCTGTGATGCGTCTGAAAGGCAACGTAACTAATTATTAAGACACCTTGAGCATACCAGGTAAACAAAAGCCTCTGGCTTATCTATATAAATAATATACTTACTTTTTATCTGCATCGGTCTCATAATGCTGATAGCCCTTCCGCCTTGCCGATTTATTCATACGCAATGATCGACGCAATTCTTTGGGCAGTGGTTTGTTTGTTTCGCGTCTCAGGAAGTCACCGAATTGCTGAATTTTGGATGAGAATGTCTGCCAGGCGATTCGTAGCAGACGCCTCTGTCGGGATCCTTCAGTTCTGCTGGTGTTGGCAGAACAATCGCACAGATCAATATTGGAAACGGCCCACGACGACATGTTGAGCTCGCCAGCAGCAGACAAAGACTAAAAACTGAATGGCAAGACGGGCAAGTTGGCCAGTTACCAGCCGATAAGATTGGCTAAACTCACTCTAGAGCAGCGAGTTCGGATAGAACAAAAACTAATCAATACTCAAAAGTATATTGCAACAATGAGTCGACTATTTGATAAATCAAATGTCTAATTAACTCGGAATTGGTATTGCAATTGAGTCGATATTTGAATAATTCTCGACAAGTCCCAATTGTTAGCATGGAAATTCAATAATTTGCTATTGAAGAGAGTAAGTGTACATATCACGTATGTATGTGTGTGTGTTCTGGCCTCAGACAATGGCAGTGAATGTCCTGGCCCTGACCAAAAACCGAACCTAAATGTGCAAATGCTCGCTGCAGTTATGAATTTTTGGCATAGACAATTTTCAATAATATTTGTAGCCTGCAGACAGTAACTCCCTTCATTTTCCTCTCTCTCTCTCTCTCTCTCTCTTTCTCTCACTCCCTTCCCCTCTCTTCGTTCCCTATCACCATGCTTAGAGGATATGCCCAATGACAACATGTCCTGTAACAAAATACAAATAGCAACGCCAGCCTGGGTCCCATGTGGCCAACACCTCTGCCCGCTTGGACCTGCCCCATCATAATGCCACACTCAGTTCCACAGTTCCATTTCCAGCAGCAGCAGCAGCACCGGCAGTGGCAGTGGCAGCTTACCCCAAAAACAAAATTGCATGTGGTTCCACGCAGTTTGCCTCCCATTTGGGCACATTGGTCTATTGGCCCATTGGCCGGGCCAGTGTGATTGGGGTTTTTCGACCAACTCGAATTGCTATAACGAAAATTCGTTTATTGCTGTATTGTTGTCATGTTATTCGAATTTGTCTTTAAAATGCTTACGTGTGGCAACTGGCCCTGTTTTGCTTCATTTATGTATTTGCAGCTAGTAGTCGCCTAGGCAAGAAACTATAGGGTATACATATTCACATCTATAAAATTTTGGAAATGTTCAGATCATTTAAAATTAATTCGAAATCTCGAAATGAAGTTCCAAATTTGAGGCAAAGGATTGCCCTTAATTATTAAGATAGACACTTTGGAAACAGATAGGGCATTACGTAGTCAATGTTGATTTTCTGAATGAAGCAATATGCTGTGAATGTGCGAAAGAAAAATTGATTAACCTCACCTGGCTGATCGAACACCTTGTCGAATTTACAGTCAAAACAATTGATTGTATTTGCTGCCCATTGAGGTCCGCTGGCTTCTAGCAAAGTATATTGATAAAATGCAGATGACAGTAGGCAATTGTGACAGAGGCACATAAACAGGGGAGAAGGGTGTAGCTTACCTCAGAATTTGGACAAGCATGCTATATACACACACACATACAGCCAACACGAACAGAGTTTATCGTTAAGGATAGAGAAATGCATTTAAAATTTCATTTAAATACCAAAATAAATAACTTTCTGAAATATCTCTTTTAATTTTTGAACAAAAATATTGACTTTAAAAATGTTTATTGGCTGTCGATCTGATAGTAAATTAAACGGTAATAAAATTATCAAGTAGGAAAAACTAGAGTCGACCACGCGACTGTATGATACCCTGAGCCAATGTATGCAGAAAAATATTCCTTTTTTTGAAACTAGTATAAAGATGATTATTTTCCATTTGGGGGCTATTCAAAATGTCAAATAATTGTAATAGGGAGACCTACATAACAATATAACAGTCGTTATAAGTTAAAAACAATAAGCAAAAAGACTGCCAATATTATACTAATGCTGACCTTTGTTCAAATCGAGATTAACTTTTTTTTAGATTCAAAAGACTATAAATATCACGAAGTCACGAAATAAATCATTCCAATTACATAATTTATTTTTTGTTTAATAGGTTATAAATGATACTGTGCAAAAGTATGGAGGGTAGATGGTGAGTAGCTTAGGGAAAACTTCGGCTTACAACATTTGCTGAGTGATGCACACTTAAGTGAAGCAAATGTCTGCCAGAAGGTCGAATTTCAGACATTGTGAAAATAAATATTAATAGCATAGTCTCTTTTCTGTTTCTCTCATATTTATTATAGATTTATTAAATGTTCAATAAATCCCATAATTTAACTTTTGCTCAGTGGATTTGTTTGACTAGAGCAACTACTGAAATTTGAACGTTTATTTTATACCCTTTCACTGGAAATTGAAATTTGTCATTTAGCTCTTTGAGATGCTTGGTAATGACTATGTATATGAAATGAATAAAAGTCTTTGTATTTTCTGTACATGATTCGCCTAAACTATATGTAAACTTTTTTTTTTCTTTTTAATAATTTAAGCTTTTCAATTTACGTTTATGATTTTATAATTTTATAAAATATTCAGACCAATCTACAATATATATACATATATATAAAAGTCGATCAAATTCCAGCTTGGGTAATCAAAAGCTGTTTATTAATCGGACCAACTCTTTGTTCTTGCAAGTTTGGGAAAGAATAACAATTAGTGTATTTAAATGTCGGTAACTCAATATCAACTTTGATTCGTATTAAATTTTATTTAGCTATTTTGCGGCCCCTTGCTTTTAAATATTTTGCATATTTCTGCCCATATTCGAATACAATATACTGCTGTTTCCCAGTTTGCAATAAAATGCTCAAAAATTGTTAGAATCGACCATTGCACATATCAATCAATATTTTATTTGTCGACTTCAGTTCGTTTTGTAATCTGAGTTTCAATTTTATTTGCAATTCCATGTAAATATTTGTGGCAATTTCATTTCAAGTTTTTCTCTGTGTCGCTAGTTGCCATCAGAGGGGTCAAGGAAAGTACGAGGCGTATATAAGGTAACAGTTGGTAACAAAATTATATGTCCCAGCCTGTTGCAAAACTAATGCCAATATGCAGTGCTTAAAGGCAGAACCAGCTGCTAAATGAGAGCAAGTTGTAAGAGAGGGCGTGAAAAAAATAAAGAAAATGTTTGAGGAAACTTCAAGGATTCGCTGCACGTTCGCATCTTTAACGCCATATGTTGACTTTTGCTACATTTTCGTGCTCACACACACACACACACATGTATATCCTTTATCTTATATGCGCTATTTTATGCCTGTTGGCAACAACTACAACAGCGTCCGTCTTTTGCCTACTCTTTTTTATTTCTCACTACCTCTCTCTCTCTCTTTCTCTTTCTTTCTCCAAACAGTTTTGTTGTATTTGTGTTTGTCGTTATTGTTGTTGGTGTTGTTATGGTTTCTGCTGTCGCCTTTTTGCCAATAGATTGTATGCCACACTTTGGCATTTTATAACATAAACTTTCATTTATTTTCGCTCGTCTTTTGCCACATCTTTGCCGTTATAGTGCCTGTAATGCGCTCTTCTTGCCTGGCATTGTAATGGCGAGCCACATATGCTATAGCCACAACTCCACACTCACAATCACATACACACACACACACATACACGCTCATATACATGCATAAACGAGTACACAATATGCCGTCTGCTGTCTTGACATCTGTCTAACCAACCCACAGTACGAGCACTCTTGAAAATCGCCCCAAAAATTTAGATTTGCATGCACATCAGCATTGGGCATACATTTATCTCGCTCACTGTGTCGGCAGCGGTCGCCAAAGTAGGCCTCCAGTTGTTGCTTAATGCGACAAGGATATCCAAAAGGAGGCAGTAACCTTCCTCTGTATGCCGAGCCGTTTTTACTATCTTCTCATTTTTTGGGTTTTTGTTTGCAGTACTCAGTTTTGTTGACTGGCAACTTTTCTTCTTAAAGTCATAAGAATAAATGAGTAAAGAAATTAACTTAAAGTTTTTAAAATACTAAATATTAGTTAGATATAAGATATCAAATAATTCTGCTTAAGAATTATTCATTAATTGTTATTTATTTATTGATATGAAATTTGAAAATCACTGCTTATGCAGTCCTATACATCTTTGCTTTATTATAATTAAGATGAGCGATAAATATTTACTTTCTCATTTTTCATATAAAAGTATATTTTTTTTTTGAATATAAGTCTTAAAACATATTTTACTTTACCAATATACAAATAAAAAGCAACTCATATGAATACATATTTCAACTCACACATGCGGCTTTAAAAAGTGCTTACCTCTCGTTTATTTGGTTTAAAAACAAACCTATTCCGAATATGTCAGTGGAACGTCTTTATGTAAGCAGGAACTGTCATTTGGCCGTAGCCTTAGGTTGTCAGGACTGCCAAATCGATCACATCAGACTCTAAGCAATGCCTAGGAAAAGTAGAAGAAACCATTCAACCGTTATTTCAGATGCTAGCCTACACTGAACCATTGTCGTCCCATCAAGCCACCGACCATTTGACTTAAATATTTTATGCAAATTTTCAATGTAATAAAAATATCTTCATGTCCACACATACATACGCACACACTCGCACATACATGCAAGCCGAGAGGCGAATAAAAATTGATGCCAATGCCGTTTGTCTTTCAATACATTTCTCTCTGTCTCTGTCTCTCTCTCTCTCCATCTTCAATCCCTTCCTCCATCTCTCACTCTGAATGCCTTTTTCTCTCTTTTTGGCATTCGCTTTCAGGGTGTATGTCTGCAAGTACGCTGGCAATGATTTTCAATATGTCGCAACTCTCGGCCCAACTTTGCGTTATCTGTCGAGCAGGGTTATCTTCCAAACATCCCTCTCCCTTAGCATCCCTTCTCTTCCTCGTCCTCCCATTCGTCGATGTCCCTTACGCGACTCCTGTGCCACAGCAGCCTGAAACAAATGCCGAGTTAATGCTTTGCCTGACGTCGCCAGCGACATCACCAATACAAACGACAATGAATGCCGCATGGACATGACCTCAATTGCATTGGGCACACTCGCTCACACTCACACACATTCAGTGGCATTCAAATTGGTTTGATCGACACCAATACCTAAGGGTTGTAATATGTGTGTTAACTTCCCGACCGCCCCAATCCTTCCCATTTACACCCCATGACAAGGCCAGAGTAACACATTGCCATCACTGTCATCTTTTAGGCTGACAAGTACGGCATTACGAGATGTCGTCACCAGTGCAGCAGCAACACCAGCAACAGCAGCAGCAATAGCAGCTACTGTGACACCTTTCCCCTGTCACCTGTCTTCCTGCTACTCTTTTTATCATTTTCCCGTACGCCACCATTTTGTTTAATATATTGTCAGATGGCTTTAGCTTCGCTCTTATCATTTTCACCATGAGAAATTGGAACGTCAACACTTTAGCAGGTAACTTTCCCATCTAGTCTAATGGCTTAGCTTCTGACTGTCTGTCCGCTTGTTATGGTCTGCCTGGGTTCATTGTTTTCTGTTTATGATGCACTTAAATTTAATATTTAATTTTAATGTTTTTTGCCAGCAGCAAATGCAGCAACAAAGTTTCCACATGTCCATGGCATAAAACAACATCTATTGAGACCAAAGTCGAATAGTAAAATACTCTCTTTAAAGAAAGTGGAGTTCTTGTTTAGTTTATTGGCTTTAAAATGTTTCAAAAGAACTATAACTTACAGTCTGTAAGCTTACATACAATAGGATATGAACAAATTCCTTACCAATTCTTAAAATCAGTAATTGGAACTCCTAATTCTTCTTAATCTTAAGCAACAAAACATAACAAATCAACAAGATACCTTGGTCGCATAATTTATGTTCAACAGTGTAGACGATAGCCATTCCATTTTAGCTGACACGCATTTGTGTAGAATACTTCTGTGCGCCTTTGATGTGGAACGTTTGTCTGTGTATGTGTGTGTTTGTGTGCGTTGTTTATTGCCCCCGTCTGGCAGCTGGCAGCATTGTTTAGCATTTTTTATGTTTTACATAATTCCAATCAACAGTTTGTATCAATAAATAACATTAACAGACCAACAACCCCGCTAATGAGGCCCAAAAGCTACCTGCCGGAAAAGCACAAAGAAAGAAGCCGGCAAGATGAAGAAGCTTACATACACATACACCTACACAGATACATATACATACATATATAACATTGAGTGTCTCGTAAAAATTTCAATTATCCTAAATGATTAACTTTGTTTATTACACTGCCTGGATGCGAGGGTGGCACAAGGAACAAGGCAAAAAAAAAAACGAGCTACGTCCTGGCACATCATTTATCAGTTTATGACTTGATTCTATTATTTATTGGCACTCGAATAGAGGGCGCCAGACGGAGGAAGGGAGGCTGAAGGCAGCCTCAATGCGTCGCAATTTCAATTATAATTATGTGCAAATCGTAAAGAAAAGAAAAGAGAAGAGGCGCCACCTTCTGTGCCTTAGATAAAAATCACTTAGTGTCGTGGAGCCCACACACACACACACACACACACACACACACACACACACACACAGATACATGCAAAGTTTATAGCTTACAAAAATCGTTAATAAATTAAGCGGAAATATATTTTCCCAGCCATTGCCGGGAGGGTGGTGGCTGTTTTGTGGTTGCCCTTGTTGTTGTTGCTGTCTCGCTCCATTTGGCCCTTTTAGCAAATACTCATATAATATTGCTCTTGGCTTGGTAATGGTTTTTTAATTTTAGTGTCGTTGAAATTATGGTCGAAACAATAATTTAATAAGTTAATGTCTTCTTATGCCTCTGTTGGCTCTTCTTCTTTAACTTTTTCTTATTCTTTACTTGAAGCCAAAGGCAAAAGCTTCACGTTGGCAGCGTAAACAATTTTCAATTGTTGCCTGCCCCCTGTGCGTATGAGGCAACGAAGACAAAAACAACAACAAGAACAAGAACGATTCTCCTGCAGTAGCAACAATATTATTTATGTTTTCAGCTTGTGTTGTTGTGGCTATTGGTGCTGTTGTTGTATTTGAGCAGCCAGCAGGTGCAAACTTTGCGGGGGAATTTGTTATATCCGTTTGTATGCCCTTAAATGGTTTTCCCAGCGGGGGAAGAGTGCTCACGGATTGTTGCCATATCCAGTGGCTATTAGCTACAACTGAGAAACAAGTAAGTAACTGATAAACATGCATACTCTTAGTAAAGGCTCATTAACTCTTATATACATATGTGTATATATGTATATACTTATATAGTATATTCCGTCTCGTTTATTAAAATTTTTAGTTAAATTTGTAAGCTTACAGCTTGTGTTAAAGCTGCGCAGGTGGTCCCATTAAACTTGATCCAATCACAATCAAATTTGTTCTAGTTACTTTCCCTAAATCTCCCATATGACATTCTCAGGGTCTGACAGATGTTTGGGCTGTGAGCATAACCCTAACATGGCCCGTTGACATACAGACATAATACGTTGCGCAATGTAATGGCAACAACTTTATGGCTTGATTTTTTATTATATGTTATTTCATGTTTTATGCTTTTTGGGCCAACATTTTCAAGGCTTACTGTAGCCTGATGCTGGCCAGCATCTAGACGTTTAGCTAGAAATTTTGCATAAATATTTAAGCATTATACTTTATGATTTTTTACAATTTGGCTTTTATTTACATTGGCCAGCCCGAAAAAGGAAACAAATCTCAAATCGAGTGAATGCGATTGAATAGATACCCTATGCATGTACTCAAAAAATGTTATCGCTTAACTCGTTCTGAAATTTTCAAGCCACCTCTTTAATTCTCTTTATGTGTAAAGGGTGTACGAAACAAACACACACATACACACACGCCCAGGAGAGCTCGTTTGGGTTGCACACATTTTTTAAAACAAGGCAAATAAAATAACATGGAAAATCAACAAGAATGATGACAAGCCTGATATGCCATGTGTTCTATGTCCTGTCTCTAGGTAGCCTGACATTGTGGTTTACCGTTTGGTAACAAGAAAAAAGGAGAAGAAAAAAATGCAGTAAGCTACAGTGGAGCAAGCTCGACAGTAGGAGACCCAGTACTTTTTTAGTGCAATTTAATAATTCGTCTTTAAAACTTTGTTTTTCAATTTCTAGGGGCGGAGGGGAGCGTGGCAAATATCTAAAATAAACTTGATCAATGCAAGATATAGATGAACCTACATGCCTAATTTGGTGTCTCTAGCTCTTATAGTCTCTGAGATCTAGGAACTCAAAAATCGGACAGACGGACAGACGGACATACAGACAGACGGACATGGCTATATCGTCTCGGCTGTTGATGCTGATCAAGAATATATATACTGCCACGCCTCCTTCTGCCTGTTACGCACATTTGCACAAACGTAATAGACCCATTTGTACTTTTTTAAAGTACTGGGTCTAAAAAGGAAAAACACCCCAAAATATGAGGAGAGTACACATTGAAACCCCTGGAACAAAAACACATACGCAAAACATAACCAATTTGTGTCATCATAATTGTAACTCTTCGTCTGCTCCTGCGGTCTCTTTTTGTTTTGTATGTGGTCTGAGCAGCTGTCTCACTCTCAGCGGGGTCTGTCAACTCTTTCAGTCTGTCCGTCCGTCTGTTGGTACAAAAAACAACCGCACTACAAAATTCAGCACATATTTCCATAACATATGCAAATTTTTCTAGCTGGCTTTATTTAAGAAACTTTCCGTACAAATATATTTGCCTGAATACTTTCAGACGTGCGGAAATCACGATAGAACAAGAGAGACAGAGAGAGAGATAGAGGGGGGAAATGGAGAAAGAAATGCGGAGATGCGAAAGATAGCCATTACTTTTGTCAAATTAATTTGGCAAATTAAATTTGAGAGAGCATCAATAAGCTGCCTGGAATGCTAGTCATGCGAGAGTCGAAACAAGGATCTAGAAATAAAGTTTAGTCTGAAAAGGTAAAAAGGTAGCAAACCCTTTGGCGCAATCAGTCATGAAATCCATTATGATGATTGTTAAAAGTATTTCTTGTGGCATTGCGCAAATAATCGTGGCCCAACAAGTATTTATAAAGTAATAAAAACATCGCCGAAATGTTTTCTGGTCAAATGATAAAGGTTGTAAGTGGTCTAAAAGAACGAAATAAAAAAAAAAAACTTTTGCCAAAAGGAAATTAATAACAAAAAGGACAACTATGCGAGTATGAGTACAATACAAAACAAAAGAGAAATCAAACAAAAAGTAAAGAGCCATTGCTCAATAATGATGGCAAAGTCAGGCTCTATGGCTGTATATATGTGGTCTCGATTAAAAGAGAGAGATGGCGAAACCGAAGGCGTAGAAGGGGATGTGGAAATGGGAATGGAGGAAGGAGGAGGAAGCGGAACTCATAGCCAAGCAATCAGCGCATAAGCACGCCCTGTAATCAAGCATAGACCCGTGGCAAGACTCCATTTCCACCCAAACAGAGGCACAGCGTGGCGAAATGAAAAGTTTTATAATTAAAATTGAAGAAAAAAAAAGAATAAGTGGAGAATGCTTCTCTCGCTCTCTCTGTGTGCGCGAAGACTATCAGAGAGTGTTCTCGAAATTAAATTCAACAAATTTTCGGCAATTTTCTTGTAAAACTTTGAAAATACATTTCATACTTAGCAAACATTTCAGTGACTTTTTGTCTCATTTGGCGCTAAATCATTTTGTAGAACTCCCCATCCGCTGTCCAATGCTGTGTATGATTGAAGCCTTACAACATCATTTACTAATGGGAATTCTGGGAGCACCCTTTATATAACATATGTCCGATTCAAAGTGCTTGCCCGACATTCCCATAATGATGATAGCCCCTATTTAGAAATTGGCATTCGTAGTACTTGTAATTGCCCGCAGTTATCATGTGAAGCATAATTGCTTGGCAAATGTCCTAGAAGGAAAATTGGAACCTAACCTACAACTGTTAAGACCCAAAGAATGTTAATACACATTCGTGAATGTCTATCAATCAGATACTCAAATATGTATGTATATGAATAGGTAGTTATGTGCAGAGGGCATTGATAAATTTCATTGCATATTAGTTGACAATTAGCAGTAATTTGAGTGATAAATACGCAAAATCAATTATTAGGCCATGTGGCGTTTGTTTTATTGACATGTGGCATATTAACAGTTATGGCAATCCATTAAATATGCATTTGTTTCAATTACCTCTCTGTGCGGATATGTGTAGGATTCTGAAAAAAATGTTTAAAGTTATGCTTATGTTAATTGCTGCATCCACGAGTAGATACAGCTGCAGTTGCAGACAAGATTCTTGTTAGGCAGTTGTAGATGCATGTATCACTTGGGGCATTTAAATTTACAACTTTGAATGCAAAAACCACACACACACACACACATACACACACTCGCATAAAGACTGACACACATGCATATCTGAGACGCAAATTAACTTATGGCAACAATGCGCATCGTCCACATCATCATCAGCTTCATCATCCTCAACATCTTCAGCATCTTCATCATCTTCGTCGTCTTCATTGTTGTCGTTAGCTGTCGTTGACGATGCTGGATAACAGCTAGGTATACCTACCAGTATGCTATGAAGGAATGTGTATATGTATGCCTGAATGTATGTATACATATACTGGTGGCACAGTTATTATACAAATGCCTTGACGACACAGAGAAGTAGTTGAATAGCAAACAATAAGCAAGAAATTAGCGAATCTACGAAGTTAAGAATGCTCTACTACATCCAATATAAGACTACACTTACTTTACTAACAGTAATAATATTAAAATACAATAACTGAATAAAATTTTAAAATTATTTTTAAATAAATAAATGTTCACCATAATTTGAATATTCAAATTTAACTAATATAATAAGTTTTAGGGTAACAGTCATATATAATAATAAAATAGCATTAAAAATGATTCTTTAATACATAATTATTATTTATTTTATATTAATTTTAAATTCATATATATATTCATATTCATATATTCATTATAATTCATTTACCTTTTGGCAATTTATCGGATATTTACATCACATTTATCTGTGCCTGATAGCTTTAATTAAAGCAATTTAATTACAATATATACATTATATGTATTACATTATATTTATATAACTATTTGTATAACTATGTTATAAAATGAATTTTTACAAATAAATTTATTAAGTCACAAGCCAGACGATATATTTGCAACACTCGAAGAAATGTAGATTATTTAGGTAAAATACGTTTCATGCCAACGGGCGTCTCTGGAAATTGTGGCAATTTCGCTAGACTTTTGTGCAGGGAAAGTGCGCGCATGCAACGTACTTTTGCTTGTTTTCATTCTTAATTAATAATTAAGAAATAAGCATGACAACCGGCAGCATTGGTGACATTATTGTTGTTGTTGTTGCTGCTGCTGCTGTTGCTGTTGCCATTGTTGCAGTTGAGTGTGTCATTACTTTAGGCAGGCAATTCACGTGGTTTAATTAGCCAGTTGGCTGATGCCTAGGCTTAGAGCAGAAGCAACCACTTTTAAGCTTAATGGAAATGGCCATGGCCAGCTAATTGCTAGTCTGCTTGCGAGCTTATTTGGTCTAAAGCCATTTGCTTCTACTCCTTGGACTTTCAGTTCGCACACACAAACATTGAGAGAAGCCCAATCACAAATCGTGGCATTTGCGATTCAATAAAATGCAAAATTATTACTTGGCAAATGAAGAAGACGTTGTGAAGAACCTCATAAAAATGTAAAAATTTTGCACCCCACGAAGCACTTAAAAAGCGAACCACAATGCGCAACGATTTCCAACATCTCTACGATGTATGTATTGGTGTTGTGTCTATGTGTGTGTGTGTGTGTGAAAGAGCCACCAATCCACAGCCAATATGGACGGGAGTGCGTGTGCGCTCAAACCAACGCACTTCCGGTTTAATTAAACGGAAACTGATTTAATTGCATATTTGATGAGCTGCGAGGCAACGGCCAAATGGATGGCTAGGCCCAACAGCGAGGCTCTTAGCCAACTTTCATGTTGTTGTAATCCTTGGTGTTGTTGTCATTGTTGCTCTGGCTGTCACCGGGCGCACTTAGTTATGCAATAGAAACAAGAAACAGTCACAACGCCCAGGACTCAGGACTATATGACTTGAAGCTTTGAGAGCTTAGCATAAATTGTGATGAATACTAAAAAGGCATTTTATTTATGCCTCACTTAATTACACACACACTCGCAGTCACACACGAGAATACTCTTACACCAACAAGATGTGGGAGTGTCGATATTTGTCGCTTCGCAACTGTGAAAAAGTAGCCATATCCTAAGCATCCTCGTCACCTACGAGAAATAAATAAATAAAATGTCAACGCCACTAAAGTCGACCCCAATGAGGAAGTTGCCTTCTCCTCAGAGATACGAGTTCTCCTCGGGTTATACGCACAATTTGAGTTACTATGCGAAGCTTATTTCAAATGAAATGCTTAGTTCTTGAAGTTCTGTTGCGTAAACTATACTTTTAGACTAAACTTAACTTTCCAGTCCGACTACACCATATTGACAAGTTGACAGCTCTGATCGAATTAGTTGCCTGATTGATCACAGCAAAACATAGATTTAAGTAAGACTTAAGACCACACTCTTAACGAGTTACCCTAAAGTCATAATAATTAAAAGAGAATTTTATGTTTACAACTTTAGAATCTGAATTATACGTGAAGTGACTTTTCATGACATAACTTTTCGCATAAACATTGGATGTATATAACAGAGTATATAAGATCCGACTACGGCCCGATAGTTAATTTTTATTATTTCCTCTTCGCGCTACGGCCAATGAAATTGACATTGTCCAGTCTTTTTCACTCTCTTCTTTGTCGGCTGCTGGCTTTTAATTTAATGTGCGAATTTTTATGAACATGTTAATTTGATATTCAATAAAGTTGGTTTGATTTTCGGCTTTTAATGTATTCTCGCATTTAATGACATTCCGCCTGCCAGCTTAAGCTCCAGCTCCATCTCCAGCCCCACTGTCCTTCTCTCTTCTCTGTTTCAATGCTCTCACTCACACTCCCTTAGTCAACGCTTCGCTGAAGATTATGTAGTCCACGTCTTTTTGCTACATTTTGGACTGGGACGGGGTGCGAATTGCTGCACAGCTTGTTGAGTTTCTGATTTGTGTACTTCTTTCCATAAGCTCATTGTGGAGCTGGGCGCTCCGGCAAAACTGAGATTTTCAAATATGAAAATCTATGCATAAGTATGCTATAAAGTGTTGGTTCAGCACTCAACTAGTACTATTGAATCTGTGATTTTAATTAGCTTCAGTCATTAACGAAAAAATGTTACTAAAGCCAAGCCATCTAAGTGTTAACAAAATGTCACATAGAGATTAAAAAAAACTTAGCGTATTGTGGAACTTGGTGGGATAATACTGCATTGTTATAAGTACAAGAATGAGAAGTCGATTAAATGCTCATTAGACGTTCTGTTAATTATATAGAATTTATTTTAGAAACTGATGTATGTATATTATGTTAATTATTTAGAATTTATTTTAGAAACTGATGTTTGTATATTGTGTTAATTATTTAGAATTTATTTATTTATTAATGATAAATCACAAACTGTCGGCACAATGTTAATTTTATCATTTTTCAGTCACTTACTATTTAATTTTATTTATTTAAAAGTCAAGTCATTTTTTGTGGTTTTCATTTGCTTTTGTTTACTTATTTAAATATATAACTCTGTTTAATTTTTCAAAGCTTTGTAATCTCTTACTTTTGATACTATAGTAGTAGGGTATTCTAAAGTCTGAAGAGTCAAAAGCTGAGCCCGAGTCTTTAGCTGTTCTTCAATTGGGTTTTATTCTTAGCGTATTTCAGTGCTTAACCCTTTGCACATAAAACTCACCTAGTTTTAATTTAATAGCCTGGACGAGTAACAGTCTTCCGCGTAGATCATGGGATGACCTTTTCACTTCTACTCTTTTACGATTTTGCAGCACATTATTGAGTAATTATGCGGCATCAGACGGTAACCCATCCATCCTTCAGGCCAGCCAGAGCCAACTTATTATTTTGGTTGTCCAAGTCGATTAAGACCACTTCTCTATCTCTCTCTCTCTGTCTCTCTCATTTCGCCAATTTTACGAACACTCAAAATGCAAACACATAACATTAACAGACTCATTAACTGCGAACAAAGCAAATATAATTTGTAGCCTAATAAATTTGCTATATTTACTTGAAGACTCCTAGTCCCATAGCCTACCCGCTGCTGTAATATGGTCTTAACAAATAAGTAGAGCCCAAGAAAGCGGAAGCCACAAAAAATACATTGAAGGCTATGCAATAGTACAACAAGGAAGAATGAGATAGAGACAAAAATAGAATCAAGTATCAGGCAAGAGAGATGAGAAAAGAAATAGAGGGAATCCTTTTATTACTTTGGCGCGGCAACAGATTTTGCAGGCACAAAAATGAATTTAGCATAAATGAAACATTTTTACGAGCTGCCATTACGGCAAAAGCAACAACATGACAACAATAAAAAAAACGCCGAAAAACAAACAGAAACAAAAACAAAAATAAAATGAAGAGCAACAGACAGACAGACAAAACAAAACAAACCAAATATTTGGTCAGACGAGACGCAAATGATGAACAGTCGAAATTTACGTATGCGCAATGCGTGCCACGTATATATAAATCTTATATACATATACATATATATTATAGACTCCTATGCAAGTGCATATATGTTTGTGTTTGTATGTGTGTGTGTGTGTGCTATATAAGGCAGTCACAAGTTATAGACACACAGTTCAGCAGATAGCTTTGTGCAATAAAAAACATCATCGAAGCCATTTGTCAAAGCGGCAGAAGAAGCTTCCCAGGGGCAGAAGCAAAATGACAAGCAGGGATGATGGCAAATGGTTGAAGGGGCAACAGTTCGCATTTCGTATTTCGTATTCATTGCCAAAAATCACAATAACCGCGTTGCGTTGCGTTGCGTTGGATGCTCGTCTCATTGTTACAGCGCTGCGAAGTAGGCAACATAAAGTGTCAGCGTACCAATTTCCCTTTTTCAGCTTAACGAATACACTCTACTCTGCTAACTTGTGTCCAAACACGCGCGTCTACAAAATGCGTTTGGCCACACTCATGACGCCCCGTTCCCACGTTCCGGATACGGATACGGATGCCAGTACCGCGTCTATGTCTATGTCTGTGTTCGTGTCCGGAGCCACGTCCGGGGCATTTTAAAGCGTGCCTGGGACTTCGTCTACTGTGAGAAACGCATAAATAATCTTGATGCCTCACGGCTGTTGAAATGGCGTGAAATAATAAAAGCGACGTGAAAGCAATAGCGACCAGGCAATCGCAATCGCAATGGCAATGGTAACAGAAACGGCAATACAGCCCAAAGGCTGTTGAGTTTTGTTGCCAGATATTGCCATAGTACTACTTATTGTTGTTGTTGTTGTTGTTGCTGTTTGGTATTCCTATAGTCCAGCTGCAGGCCATTGCCGAGTCGAGTCGAGTTGAGTCGAGTTGAGTCGAGTCGAGTGCGTGCCAAGTGGAATCGCGTCTTTTAGCGTGTCTGCTATTTTTGCATAGTGCACTAAGTGACTGTGTAGATTGCGTATACGCAGTGTGTCCGTTGCAAGCTGACTGAGAATGTGAAGTGGCTGACGAAACAAAAGGAAATAAAATAAAGAGAGTTAGCTCTGCCAGCCAGAGTCGCGCACTTGACAAGAAACAAATTAAATTAATTAAAGCACAAGTTAGGAATACAAAAAATGTAGTATAACTAGTTGGCGAAATAGCAGAAAAACTTATAAATGGCTAAGTGTCAATAAATTAAGAGCGAACTGGTCTAGAATTTCTCTGCTGGAAATGTTATTTGATCTGTTAAACGATAGTTAACTTAATTAAAAAAATACATACATATCTATGGTGCTGCTTTTTTTTAGTTTTCTTTTTCAAGTTTTACATTCATTGGAAATAGAATTTCTGGAAATCTGATAGAAAAAGATTTTACTATCAAAGGGACCCACATAAAAAAAATTACTTAGGTGTATTAAACTACATTGTTCCAAGCTCTGACTGACTTTCAATTGTGTGCCTATGGATACGCCAGTATCTGTACTTTAAATAGTCAAGAAATAAGGTCGACCTATTTCCAAGCCAAGTACCTGACCATGGCTACTGTTTACCTTTTGTCTGGTTCAAAACATGTAAGCGCTGTCAGCGGACTCAGGAATTATTTATATATTTTTTATTTATCCGTGGGTGTTGGGTATAATATAAGTATTCTACAAATAAATAAAGCTAAGTATATGTACGACTGCGGGATTTCATAATATTTATTAAAGTAATCGGAGCTTGGGGAGGGATGGAAAAGGGCAACTCAGACCACATGGCGCGCCCCAATGAACCAGGATCCCTACGCAACGCTCTACTCTCTGTCCCCTATTGGGATTAGAGACAAATTAAAATTGTTATATTTTATTTATGTGAGTTGTGTTGAAGCTGCTGTTGGTATTGTTGCTACAACAACCACAATAACTGCTGAGGAGGCAAAACATTTGTCCTGCCACATTGTCATTTAAGTGTTGCTGCTACTCGGGTTGTCCGGTTGTTGGTATTAGGGGTTAATTTGTGTGTTTATTGCAGTTGGCCAAGTTTTGCGTTTGAGTTTGTATTCAGACTCTGCGACATGGGAGGCCAGCCAGATACTTAAATGTATTTACACGCGATACAACAACAACAACATCAACAACAACAACATCAACAACAGTAATAAGAAACAATAAGCAACAACACGGCAAATGGCAAACGGCAAATGCCGAACGGCAACGAAAAATTGTAGACTATTTAAGAAATTTATGTGCGGATGTTTCGCCGTCGGGATATTTCCGGTTTATGATGATTATGTTTTGTGCGCTGGCACCCGCACTTTCCCCCTTAAGGATGCCTCTTTCTCGCTCCTCTCTACTCTCTCTCCCTCTCTCTATCTCTCTCTAGCCCCTGGCTCTGTCGCTCTGCCTTGTTGTGCTACGTTTTATTTTCGTTTATTTTTAACAAGCGGATTACTTCTTTGCCACGTTGTTGTTGTGTTTTTTTTATAACTCTGTCTCTATGCAATAGCTTTGAGCCGGAGCTTGGGTCGCGTTTTCATTTCTTTTGTTGCTGCCAGCATAATGCATAATAATCATAACAATAATTTCTTTTATTTTTATTCCCCTTTCTTTATGTTGAGCAAAAGTTTTTTTTATTTGCCCAACGCATTATTCTTGCGTGCATTTTAATTATTATTTAAAAAGCATTTTTATGCATTTGAATAGACTGCTTATATAGATTTATTTTATATTTTTTTCTTGCCCTGTGATGTATGAAAAGTACTTATAAGCTAGGCAGTTTCAACGTCCCCTAACTACGGAGTTTTAATTAGAGTTGAAAGATTTAAAAGACTGCAGTGAAGCATACCCAACTGTCGGATGACCTATACTTTCTGTGTAAAAATTATATACACACAAAAGTATAAATTCAGCAAATTGTTTAATTCTCGTGCACATTTATTTTGACAAATTTAATAAGTCCTTAGAATTTTTTTTAAAATAGTTTTTACAGTAAAAATCGATTGGCTTAAAATAAGTCCATCTTACTGTAGAATGACATATAAGTCTCAATCAGATTTATCCTTTTTGTTTGAGAATACATTTTGTTTTTCTGTGATTTTATGACTATTGTATTTTATTTAAGTTAACTCTGTCCCCAACTACTTGTGTCGGTATAACTTACAGGCAAGTATACACGGCTTGCAAATTGTTATATAATCACAGCTAACAAAGCTGACAAAGCCGTAGACTCCAACTTCTTTAAAAGTGAACAGCTCCAAATTTATCGAGGACCAAAACCAAATAAAAAAAAAAATCCAGAGAAGTGAAAATGAATTTGCTTGGAAACATGAAGAGTGCTAACAGAAAGAGAGAGTCCGAGAGCACCAACGATGACAATACACACAAAGAATGGTGGGTATTATTTTTATTTCTTTATACAAATGCGACATCGTCTGCCTTTTATTATGGGCATTCAGCTCACTGGCATTACATTATGTGCCCCTTGTTGTTGTCATATTGTAGTTGTTGTCGTTATTGCTGTTGCTGTTGCCGTTGCCGTTGGTCAACGGTCGGCCACAAAAAGTAATCTCTGAGCATAAACGCATATCCTGACTGCAATTATGCCGAATGCTGAGCATAATGCGACCACAATTTTCATTACCACACAACGAACATGGCCTTTTGGACATGTCTACCAAAATATCAGCGTACCAGCAACAACACAAAAAAAAAACCAAAATTTTTATGTGTTTGTTTGTGTACTTGTGCTTCATCTATTGCTGGTGTAAAGCTCTAAGCGCGGACACGACAAAGTCGCTTATTAAGCCAAAAACAATAACTGGGCTTTAACCCGACGCCTAGCTGCATGCACGCCTCATAAAAGTCTAATTAATTAAAATCGTGCTCGAGTCGCCCAGCGGCTCTAGCAACGCGACAAACGCGCCAACGGCACACTAGAAACAGCACCGGCAACGTCAGTAGGAGCAGCAGCCAACGCGTCGTATGCGTAATGCGCACTGGGACTTAGGCGGTAGACGCTAATTAAAAGCCTGCCGCACAAGTTTTCCAACAAACAAGTTAATAAATGGGTTGTCAGTAAGCCGAAGTTTAAATACGCTAACAATGTATAAATGTGTATATTAACCAGAATATGCCTGTATATTTTTCCAAGCCTAAATCATTATTTATATCTATATTTTTGTATTTGTATTTGTTTTGCTCTGCATAGATCTACGCAAAATAGATCAAAGAAAAGCAATACCCTAAGTAAAATCACAAGGTAGAAAAATCGTAAGCCAGAATAGTTACAACGCAGTTGCGAACACGCTTTTCATGTGAGTTATAAAGTTAATCAGGCCTCAAATTTTATCCCTAGGGCAAAGCTGAAGCAACAGAAGCGCACTGTAGGAATTTGATTAAAAGTACTTTTAATAAAGTTCTTTTGCTACCATTGATGATATTTATTGCATACGATTTTCATGGTCCGCTAGAATGTTAATTAGTTTTTATGATGTCAGTGTGTGTGAGTGTGTGTGTGTGTATCCTTTGTGTATGCGCACAATCTAGAAAAGGCCTGCGGGATTATGGCTTATTAAAAGGCTTATGAAAGTCAAAAGAAAGTTTACTTAATTTCAGTTAGTTAAGCGCCAATGAAATCCATCCACTTGAGCATTGACCAAAAAGTTTGTTGGCCTGCCAAATGGCCAATAAAAATGGCTCAGCTCGAAACACAATTCAATGGGGACGCGCGACTTCGTACTTTCAAAAGAATTTTTGGATTAGACACTCAGCCAGTTTATGGCCTGCACATAAATTCAAATGTTGCAACATAAAATCAAATAAAAATCTGCAATAAACATCAAATTGACAACACGTTGTGACCATTTTCTGGCTCTGCTGTTGGTCTGATTTGGGGACAAGCTCATTCTCGATTTATTTAACGAAATAATTAGAACAAAAAATTACTGACTTTTCTTTTAAGACGTGCTATAAATTACGGAAGACATAAAACACGGTAAAAAAGCTTGAAAAAAGATTTTTTTATAAGCAGCATTTCAAGTAAATTTCGTTTTGCATAGTATTTATCAAACAATGGTCGTTGTTAAGCAGTTTACACTGTTCCTCAGTATAATGCTTAAAAGCCAAAGGACTAGACTATAGACAGAAATAGGAATAAAGATGGAAGGAAGCCAAATAATGCCTGAATGGCTAGAAATTCTATACCTTAAACAGGATCTCATCTGTTTTCTCCCCGGGCACGATTCAGGGGTATTTTACTCAGCAATTGTTAACGCAATTGTGCGCACTTTTTTGTTGCCAACTTCAGCTGCGCATTTTAATGTAGACCCCCTTTTTAATTTTTTATCCCCTTTTTTTTTTGTTGTTGTGGGAACATCTTTGGCAGAAGAAGAAATGGTTAGAAAAGAGTTCAAAGCATGCTGGGCACGTGCTGATTGATGTAAAATGCGTAATGAGTGCGGTTATACTTATGGGAAAGGGCAATGCTTTGGGTATGGACAGATAATGGCCGACCGATGAAAAAAAGTTTTCTAATTACGTGGCTGTTGCCAAGTGTACTTAGAAGGTTGTCCACCCTTTTTTAATTTCGCTAGGACTTCAATGAACCAATTAGATGCAATCATACAATAAGTACTTTGGTACACAAATGTGATGAGTTTTCTTGAAAAAATCAATCTAAACGGTGTCAAAATTGGGTGTTCTCTGATTTTTCTCTTTGCATACTTAATTTAGGTATTTTGATTACGGAAGTTTTTGTTAGGATTTGATTCGCCAATATTCTTTATTATATGACCTATTAATGTCTATTTTACAATCATTTATAAATATAATAATATGTATTTAATTTTTCTACATACCAAATTAAAGCTTAGCAGAGAAAATTCTCTAATCTTTAAATTATTTGTTCAATTTTGCACCTAAATTATATCAATAAAAGAAGATAAAATAACCTAAAGAAAGGAATGGAAATGTATAAATTCTTCATGGATTTTATGATTTTCTATTTCTATTTGACATATTTGATAAGAAAATAAGTTTCCCCAGCAGTTTTATCAGCTCCACACACACAAATTGATATTTTATTTACTTGTAACTTATCTCTTAATTGGGTTATTATCAGAACATAGCAAATAGTTCTACTTTGATTCTCTCTCTCTCTCTCTCTCTCTATCTCTCTCAATCTCCGTCTAACTCTCCGCTCTCTCACTCACTCTGTTCCTTTATCAATGTCTGTAAACTTCTTATTCACTTTACAGCTGTTAATAGAATGAGTTCAGTTCAGTAGGTGCACATGGTATTGTCTCATTTGTATGGGCTTTAACAGCCTTAATAGCTTTAGACCAACACAACTTATGATTATTATGGCCAGCCCAATGCGACCAAAGAGCACTGATGCGATATCCAAACTATAGTACTGTACAAAGGACATATCCTGCTCGGAGAGACGCATATGTGGCGCACCCTTATGACGAAGGACATATTCCGTCCACCAAACTGCAGTTTGGAGTGGATTCATCGGCTGATCGCGAAGTCGCATGGACACCTGTTTGGCGTTGTGAGAAAATTTGGGATTCTCAATGAGCTCTTTAATTGCTTGTATTGTCAACTCAACGGTCATTGCATTAATATCCAAAATTTTAGCCACGCCCGCGTGTTTCATTCGCTCTGCATTTCCAAACTGATCGTAGTACATAGGCAGGCAGAGCATTGGGACAGCATTATAGGCAGCCTCAATAATGCTCAGGATTCCGCCGTGGGTGATGAACAGCTTGACTTTGGGATGAGTTAGTAGCTCTCTTTGGGGCAAAAGTGGACTTATGTAAATTCTATCCGATTTGTTTTCCAGTGTCTCCCGCTCAAATTTCCAGACGACATGCCAAGGCAGCTGATCAAAGCTTTGCTGCAATACTTGCAACATTTGTTGAGGTAGCCATTTATTCATAATTTCCAAACCCATGGATAAGTAAATGACGCCATGCTCTGCTTCATCAAGAAAACGTTTCAATGAAGGTTCCAGCTCAACATATGATTGTTTCATATGCATCCCTGCCACTTCGATGACATTGGGTACATTGGATCTGGCGCGACCAAGACTAAAGTGATGATTAATCAGCATCAGGGAGAAGTTGCGTCGGATATCGTAGAGGGTCTCAGCTGGCTGATTAAAGAAATGCTTATATAAGGACACCTGATGGGGCAAGTAGACCAGGCGTTCCACCAGCCATTCCTCTGTGATGTAAATCCAATTTCTGAATTTTTCCAGCAGACTGCTGCCGTGCAAATATCCCTCTGGCAGCATTGGTTCGTATACACTAGGAGCTTTATTTCCAGCCAGATAGTCTATATTCCAAGCGGTGCCATAGGCCGAAATTCCCACCAATGCTGCTCTAAAATGATGTGCAAAGCCATATAATGCATCAGTGTGAGATGCCTGTAGTATGACCATATCGAAATGAACATTGGGATCACGAAGCAGGGCCTGTACTCCAGGATCACTCAAAGTGTAAAGCGAGCTATTGCGAAACATCTCTGATACCCACGTAGCTTCTCCCCATTTAGTTGAAGGTAGTGACGCCTCAAAATCAAAGTTCATCAGATCTGAAATGAGCAAAACAAGTGTAAACTATGTGTTATGAATTAACTTGACTTATTTCTTACCTTCCATTACCTTATCCAGCATTTGCACACGAATATGTCGAGCACCATCAATATCGTCCAAGTGACTCGGTGATGAAACTATGGTAACCTTATGGCCATTATGGACAAGGGCTCGCAAATATGGTGCCACGAAAAGATAGGGTGAGGCGGATGTGTATGTGAATACGGCTAATATATCGGCCTCATGAGTTAGCTGAAAGCACAGCCCTAGAACCAGCAGAGCACTGGCCATGTGCCCTATCATATTGCAAAACGTCTGTACATTTCACAGCTCTTTTGTGTACTAACCACTGGCTTTAGTATTTTTTAAATTTTGATATGGTTTCGATAGCTGACAAATATTGGAGAGCCAAGTGCTAATCTTATCTATTCACAATGCTATTTGCCAGTTTGTGAGTAAGGTGAGCGCCACTTGAACTTCAGTTTGATTTCGCGTCTGCTTTTCATTAGAACGGTTCGACAAAACAGAATTTCATTTAGAATGTTTTTACAACGGCTGCCGTTTGGGGCAGTTGGCCTTGCAACACTGCTGCTGCCACTGTGCCCCACATGGGCTGCGAAAATTCTGTTTGTCTTTCCCTACGACATGAATTCGCAGTGTAGTTTGTTGACTCCCTACTTGCAAGCATTGCTGGATCGTGGTCATCAACTGACTTTAATACACACGTTCTCAGATTGTGAAATCCTGGATCAGTTACACTCAATATACATAAACGATCGCCATAAATTAGCGCTGGGTAAGTCAAACTGAAATTTTGTACGTAGGGTATTCTGTACCTATTTGGTACTACTTAACTACTACTTGTTAAAAGAACTTGTATTCTCTATTTGAGTAATTAGTATTTGTATGAACTAAGGGCTTTAAGGATCGCAAAAACTTAACTCAAGATCAATTGACTTAAATTTTAACAAGCAATTTTTCTCTTTGTGTATACGTAAACTGTTATCCGATTATTTTTTCTAAATATTTTAGTTCTTTTATCCAAAAATAGAATTTAACTATGAGGAGTTCTGGGAACTGACCAAATGGGATGAGATGCACTCCATTCGCAACTATTTGGTAAAGACCTGTCTCAATGTTCTTGACAATGATGAGGTTAAACACCTAATGCAATCAGAGGTGAGCTACGATATGATGGTGATGGAACCATCCCATACAGACGCTCTCTTTGGAATGGCGGCACATTTCAATGCCACATTGGTTGGGTTGGCCACAAGTGGTGGGGATTGGAACTTGGATACGTTGGTAGGCTATTCGGCTACTTCAACACTTGAACCTGTTATATCCATTGGCTTTAGACGTGGCATAACGCTATTGGATCGCTTATATAACTGGGTGCTCATCTCTGAGGAATGGTTGATGCACAGACTTATTTATTTGCCAGCACTGCTCGCAGTTCATGAGCGTTTCTTTGGCCATCTTAGCCAGAGTTTTACGGAGATACGTCAAAGCTTTTCGTTAATATTGCTTAACCAACATTTTAGTCTCTTCGACGCTAGGCCCAATGTCCCCAATGTTATTGAAGTTGGAGGCATGCATGTACCGAAACAAACCCCACAGCTACCTCCTGAGCTGGTACAGTTTATAGATGATGCACCTCATGGTGTTATTCTAATGTCCCTAGGCACAGAATTACGGAGCAAGGACTTGACAGCGGACACTTTGGCCTTAATATTGGACACCTTTGCAGCATTACCACAGCGAATTATATGGAAATTCGAGGGAAACCTAAGGCCCAATGTGAGTGATAACATCTACATGATGGAATGGCTGCCACAACAGGCTATACTGGCGCATCCCAATGTCCGACTGTTTATCTGCCACGGCGGCATGCTGGGTATCATTGAGGCAACTTACCATGCCAAGCCTGTACTGGGTATGCCTCTTTTCTTCGATCAGTTCCGTAATGTAGAGCGTATGCAGTTAGAAGGAGCGGCTCTGCTGCTGGACATCCTGACGTTGACTAGGCAGGACTTTGAGTCAACTATCAGACAGCTGCTGGATAAGCCGCAATATCATCATAATGTGGAAGCATTATCAAAGCGCTTTCGCGATCAACCCATGCATCCGTTGGATACAGCTGTCTACTGGACTGAGTATGTACTACGGTACAAGGGTGCGCCCCATATGCGAATATCTTCCTCCAATATAAAGTTTGTGGATTACTATTTCTTAGACAATCTTCTTATGATCATTATATGCCTTAGTCTACTAGTTACTCTAGTAGTTTATGCTCTACACAATTTGTTGAAACTCCTTGAAAGAGCTTCGAGTGTTTTCCTTATATCTAATACGCCATTAGAGGAAAACAGAGAGATAAGAAGCGAGTAATTTAATTATCAGATTTCGTAAAATGTTATACTATCTTATCTGTGTATATGGTAACTCCCTTTTAATTATATCAAGCTGATTATATTACGTGCAAACAAAGCTCTGATGTTTTACCAATCTTATCATATTCCTTGTCAATCTGCCATAAATTCGAAATACTATATGTACACTTTTCCTTTATGTTTTATGGTAAAAATAAGAATCTTAATTTTTCTTCCGGAAATACTTTTCTTTTTTGTACATAGTCATTAATTAATATGCTTATGTTAATTTAAAAAAATTATGATTAAATATAATCTACATCCAAATATTCCAAACAATATGTTTATAAAAAATTATTTTCTGTGAACTTACTAATTTTACATAAAACAGACAGTAGTTTTTTTTTATTATTATAAACTTTTTGATTTTATCTTATAATTCATATAATTATACTTAAGTATTTAAAATTAATTATGTATAAGCTATTTTTAAGCTTTCATAATACAGCTTAAGTACTTTAATTAAATTACTTAATATTAATTATTCAAATGTACTAATTCAAATATTATTACGTATTTTAAAGTACACAAGATATTTTACAAATATTTTATATATATTTTGTATTACTTTTCCTGACTTAAAATACCTTTCACTTTGTAGGGTAGTGTAGCTCAATCAATTCTCAGAGAGTATAAGTTTCATGATTTGACGCTTTTTACGCTCAATTTAACACTGTGGGCAAAGCAGTTAAACAATACGTTATATACGCAGAGCTTATCAACAAACCGGTATGTTTGGCATAAAGAGAGAGAGAGAGAGAAAGAGGGAGAGAATAAAAATTGGAGAGGGAGAGTCAAAAAAAGAACGCTTGAGATGAGAGCGGAGAGCGAGAGCATGTTGTTGCTTGCATAACAACTTAAAATTAGTAAGCAAATAAAATTGTTGTCAGACGCGCGCTCCTATGACGACGTTCCCGTCAAAATAAACGGTTCTAAAAATAACAAACAAATAAAATAAATAAATAAAAATAAACTACAGCTACTATTTCAGAGTATGTTATAACGAATATGTTGTTAGGCTTCAATAGTTTTTAGAATTTCTCTCACAAACTTTTGCAGTTGATAAAAAAGTTTTTTTTTTTTTTTTTGGGCGATAATTATGCCAAATTTATTTGTTGTTTGTTAGCTTAGTTGATGACGGAACATAAACCAATTCGGTTGTTGTCGGTAAAATGGAGCTGCGTTGTTTTCGTTGGATTTTGGCTCTGCTGTTAGTTGGGTTTAGGGTTGAAGTGGAGAGTGCAAAGATCTTGGCGGTGTTTCCCTTTCCGGGTAAATCGCAATATATATTCGCCGAACAGTATCTGAAGGAGCTGGCGAGTAGAAATCACAATGTGACTGTAATAAATACCTTTGGCAGCACCGAAGTGCAGCCCAACTTTAGGGTAATTGGCGCATCTAAAATACATGAGCTCATGGCTGGTAAGTGGTCATCATAAAGATAACGAGTACAATATGATAAGGTAACAAATAAAAAACGCATTAGCTTTTGGTAGTGCGGACTATTCTCAGACAGCCAGCCAGTGGACAGTGCTTACGATGACCACGCAATTTCTCAATATGCTTACTGCGAGTGTGCTTGAGGATGTTGCGGTTAAGGAGCTGTTACAGGGAAAGGAAACCTTTGATTTGGTCATATTGGAAACGGTTCAGACCGAAGCGCTCTTTGGCTTAGCCCAGCAATTCAATGCGCTGACCATTGGCATCTCTTCATATGGCACAGATCGTCACATTGATGAGCTAATGGGCAACATATCGCCATTGTCCTTTAACCCGATGCTGTTGTCTTCACATACCGAGCACATGAGCTACGAACAACGTCTGGGAAATGTTTGGGAGGCATGTGTTGCCTGGTTGCACAAACGTCTGGTACATATTCCCAGCCAGCAAAATCTCTATAATCAATACTTTCCCAAGGCTAGCAGAACATTGGAACAGGTGCTAGATAGTTTCTCATTAATGTTGCTTGGCCAGCACTTTTCGCTTAGCTATCCACGTCCCTACCTGCCCAATATGATAGAGGTAGGCGGTCTTCACTTAAAACAGCAACGAGACCCGAAGCCCCTTCCCTCCGAGATAGCCAAGTTTGTTGAGGAGGCCAAGGATGGAGTCATATACTTCTCAATGGGTTCGAACATAAAGAGCTCGGATTTTCCAGCGCCAACACGTAGGGCGCTGCTGGAGGCCTTTGGCAGCCTTAAGCAGCGTGTGTTGTGGAAGTTTGAACTCGAACAACTGGAGGATCAGCCAGAGAATGTGCTGATTAATAAATGGTTTCCCCAACCTGATATTCTGGCGCATCCCAATGTAAAGCTCTTCTTGACTCATGGCGGTTTATTAAGCACCATCGAGAGCATTTACTTTGGCAAACCGGTGCTCGGTCTACCCGTATTTTATGATCAGCACTTGAATGTGGAGCGTGCAAAGCAAGCAGGATATGGGTTGGGTCTCAATTTGTGGACTTTAAATGCCACCGAGCTGCATGATGTGATTTTGGAGCTGCTTACCAATGAAAAGTATTCCCAGGCTGCGCAACTAAAGTCCAAACTCTACAAAGACCAGAAGGATACTCCACTTGAACGGGCCATCTGGTGGACGGAGTATGTACTACGGCACAAGGGGGCACCGCATCTGAGATCAGCATCGCGTGACTTGAACTTATTCCAACTACACGGCCTCGACACGTGGGGCCTTCTATGTGGTGTCGCATCCCTGATATTAATTATACTTTTGTATACCTTGTCTTGCATATTAAGAATATTCCGCTACATTCTAAGAAAACGCTCTAAAGTGGATACTAAAATAAAGGCTCAGTAGAGCAACAAAAGTCCAGACCACTTAAAAGCATTATTTGTAAGGAAATATTGTCTTAATAAGTAAGATCATTTATTTTTTGTGTAATTAATTAATACTCACAGCATTTAAGTTTGCTATTACGTTGAAATTGTTATTGAACTCAAAATTGATTTAAATTATTATGACATAATGTAACAGTAGATTATCATTCTACTTCCACTTCTTTGACTTAATTCCAAATGTTTTCCAGCATAACGCAACAACGATCATTTATAAACAAAATTTGTTTGCCCACCATGACTGGCAGTTTTCGAAATATTTTTCATCGTGATGCGGCTATTCTGCGACCTTGTTAAGAACACAAAGTAAAATACAGTCGGGAGATTGCAACTGTGTGATACCCTGTGCCTCTAGGTGTTAAAGCTGCTGAGATCTGTTGATTGTTACACCATGTTAATATATTCCTCACACAGGGTATACAAATTACTGAGGAAAATATAGATTAGCTTAATAATCTTGTGGGTATTCATACTGCATCTATAATGCTGACTGTCAGATTTAACTAAGCCGGTATGCGATGGCATGCTTTGAATTGTAATAGTCGCACAGCTCTCTGGGAGCTGGGCTTGTTATCAAATGCACGACTAGCGACTATCTAATCTCAACAATATTACCCATAAGTGGGTTTGGTTTCATTTAAAGCAATTTAGTCGTGAATCGGATTCCGAGAGCGTTACACTGTTTTTAAAATGTTCGCATTACGGTTATGCTGTCTAATACCAATAATTCTAGTGCTGCCAAATCTTCTTGATGGAGCCCGTATTCTTGCGATATTTCCCTTTCCGGGTCCTTCGCAATACATTAATGTGTTGCCCTATTTAAAGGCGCTAGCCTCGCGCGGTCATGAAGTTACTTCGGTAAACGCTTTTCCTCAGAAAAAGCCAGTCAAAAACTTCCGTGATATCGCTGTACCTGAAGTATTTGAGACTTACGATGGTATGTACATGTAGGTTTATATCTACAATTCACGACCTACAAATGTTTCTGTTCTTTTCAGATTTAATTAGTGAAGTTACTCAGGAAAAGAGTAAGTGGCAGGAAAACAATTTTGTTAACGACTTCTGTATCAGCGTTACGAAGACTGTGTTGAACAATGTCGACGTACAGCGGGAACTGCTGAAGCCTGGCAAGGATCATTACGACTTGGTCATTGTTGAGGCTTTGCGTACTGATGCACTCTACGGATTTGCAGCGCACTTCAATGCACCCATGATTGGCCTGTCCACGTTTGGCACAGATTGGAATATTGATGAGTTGGTGGGCAATACTTCTCCGATCTCCTATAATCCTCTCGTCACAACGGGTTTGACCGATCGAATGACGTATTGGGAACGTGTGTATAATTTTGCTGATATTTTAATAGCGTCGCTTAATTGGAAGCTGATGCATCTCCCAGTTCAGGTCAAGCTCTATGAGCAGTTCTTTCCTCATGTTGCACACAAAGTGCCATTGGCTGAGTTGACCAAGAACTTTTCACTAGTATTGCTTAATCAGCATTTTTCGCTGAGTTTTCCCCGTCCGTATGTTCCGAATATGATCGAAGTAGGAGGCCTACATATAGCTCATACCCCAGCACCCCTGCCAAAGGACATTGAGGAGTTTATTGAAGGTGCCGGCTCCGCTGGTGTTATTTATTTTTCCTTGGGCTCGAACATAAGAAGCAAGGATTTACCTGACGAGAGAAGACAAATGCTGCTTAAAACTTTTGCAAATCTGCCTCAACGTGTACTGTGGAAGTTTGAGGATGATCAACTGGCTGGAAAACCCGACAATGTTTTTATTAGTAAATGGTTTCCCCAACCTGACATTTTGGCGCATCCAAAGGTGAAACTCTTTATTACACATGGCGGCTTATTAAGCACCATTGAGAGCATTCATCATGGCAAGCCCGTGCTCGGCTTACCATTCTTTTACGATCAGTTCTTGAATGTCGAACGGGCAAAGCGAGCAGGTTTTGGACTTGGCCTTGATCATAAAGAGATGACGTCTTCCGAACTCAAAAATACCATTGAGCGGCTGCTTACAGAACCGGGATTTATGGCAACAGCTCAGAAGATCTCAGCTCGCTATCGAGATCAGCCAATGAGTCCACAAGAGAAGGCAATCTGGTGGACAGAATATGTGCTGCGACATAAAGGAGCACCCCACATGCGTATTTCTGGTCAGGATTTGAGTTTTATGGCCTATCACAGCATAGATGTGATCGGAATGTTCCTTGGGATTGCTCTTTTGCTACTCATTACAATTTTATTTGTGCTATGCAAACTAGTACTAATCTGCACTAAAAGTAAAAAGCCATCTAGTAATAATAAATTGAAGAAACAATAAATAAATAGTTTCTATTTATTTCTTGTAACATTTGGTTAATTAATGATTATACAAAACGTAGATAAAAGTAAAAAGCGTATGTATTATTTGATTTTCAGGGTTAACAATAATGATTGAATACGAGTATACTCAACAATAAGAGTATGCATATTATACAGCTTTGTAATTATTATAAATTGCAGAGCCATTTCCGTTATACTTGTATTTGGACGGTTATAAATGCCCGTATCGCCAAATGCTTAATCAAAAATTTATGAGCTGAGTTCACTATTGGCTATTGTTGATGTTGTTGGATGTTGGTTGTTGTTGGAATTTGTATTTTACACAGCTTTAGGTGCGGTTGATAGCGTGGGAATGAGACCGTTAGACTAAAGAATGGATACAATCTTTTATTAATATTTAATGTTTTAATCTATTAATATAAGAAAGTTGAATTCTTTTAAAATAACATTTTTTTCCCCTTTAAAAATTAAAGTACATGCTAAAATGATGTGAAAATGTAAAGTATTTGTAATTTTCTTGCCATTCTGAAGCTTGTCAAGCAAACATTTTTAACACAGTGCCAGAATGTCCAATAACTAGTTGGGAAAGTGTCAAAATCTGTACTCAAGTCAGAGATTCTGATTTCTGTCTATTGAAAACAAGTGCAATTTACAAATCAGTCAGTTCGATGCATTTGTGCACAGTTCGTTTCCATACCTAAAAGAAGTAAGGCTGTGAGGATTGGAACGAAGGCAAGTCCCAAACATTTGCACTTGCTGTAGCTTGTCGACTCTACGTGTTTGTTTTTACAGCTATTTTTAAAATTTGTTCAGCTGAGACGATAGTGCAATTTGCTATCAAATTCAAATATCAATAAAGTTTGTTTTATTCTCATTTAAAATTTGTAGTATTTAGCTCTTATATTATTTGAGCTCGTCGCGTCAAAGCTCCAACTTTATATCGATTTAAGTGCGGTTTGTTATGTAAGAAATTAATGAATAAAAGCATATTCATTAGTTTTGCAAGTAGTAGCTAAAGAACTGAAGACCGCCTACAGACGGTCTTACCCGTTAGAGGGTTAATACGCACAACTTTTAAGTTTGATATTACGCTGAAATTTTTAAGTAACTAAATACTGATTATAATTTGTATGACATAATGTAACAGTAGTTTTCCGTTCTATTCCACTTCTTTGCTTAAAGAGAACCTTTTTTGTTTGCTTACCATGACTGGCAGTTTTTCAGATATTTTTCATCATGATGCTGCTATTCTGCGACCTTGTCGCGGACACAAAATAACATTCAGTCGGGCGATTGCAACTGTATGATACCCTGTGCCTCTAGGTATTAATGTTGCTGAGATCGTGACAGTTACACCATTTTAAAATATTCCTAACACAGGGTAAACAAATTACTATGGAAAAGATAGATTAGCTTTATAATCTTGCGAGTATATTCTATAATGCTGACTGTCAGATTTAGCTGAGCTTTGAATTGTAATAATCGCTCAGCCCGCTGGGAGCTGGGCTTGTTATCAAATGCACGTCTGGCGCCTATACAATCTTAACAATAGTGCCCCCAAGTGGGTTGGTTTCATTTAATCAATTTAGTCGTGAGTCGGACTCAGAGTGCGTTAGTGCGTTTTTAAAATGTTCGCATTACGGTTATCCTGTCTAATACCAATAATTCTAGTGCTGCCAAATCTTCTTGATGGAGCCCGTATTCTTGCGATATTTCCCTTTGCGGGTCCTTCGCAATACATTAATGTGCTACCATATTTAAAGGCGCTAGCCTCGCGCGGTCATGAAGTTACTTCGGTAAACGCTTTTCCTCAGAAAAATCCAGTCAAAAACTTCCGTGATATCGCTGTACCTGAAGTATTCAAGCCTTACGATGGTATGTACATGTAGGTTAATATCTACAATTCACGACCTACAGATGTCTCTGTTTTTTTTCAGGTTTGATAAGTAAAGTTACTCAGGCTAAGAGTAGTATGTGGCAGGAACAAAATTTTTTTAACGACTACTGTATCGGCGTTACGAGGGCTGTGTTGAGCAATGTCGACGTACAGCGGGAACTGCTGAAGCCTGGCAAGGATTATTACGACTTGGTCATTGTTGAGGCTTGGCGTACTGATGCACTCTACGGATTTGCAGCGCACTTCAATGCACCCATGATTGGCCTGTCCACGTTTGGCACAGATTGGAATATTGATGAGTTGGTGGGCAATGCTTCTCCGATCTCCTATATTCCTCTCGTCACAACGGGTTTGACCGATCAAATGACGTATTGGGAACGTGTGAATAATTTTGTAGATATTTTAATTGATTCGCTTAGTTGGAAGCTGATGCATCTTCCAGATCAGGTCAAGCTCTATGAGCAGTTCTTTCCTCATGTTGCACACAAAGTGCCATTGGCTGAGTTGACCAAGAACTGTTCACTAGTATTGCTTAATCAGCATTTTTCGCTGAGTTTTCCCCGTCCGTATGTTCCGAATATGATCGAAGTGGGAGGCCTACATATAGCTCATACCCCTGCACCACTGCCAAAGGACATTGAGGAGTTTATTGAAGGTGCCGGCTCGGCGGGTGTTATTTACTTTTCCTTGGGCTCAAACGTAAAAAGCAAGGATTTACCTGACGAGAGAAGAAAAATGTTGCTTAAAACTTTTGCAAATCTGCCTCAACGTGTACTGTGGAAGTTTGAGGATGATCAACTGGCTGGAAAACCCGACAATGTTTTTATTAGTAAATGGTTTCCCCAACCTGACATTTTGGCGCATCCAAATGTGAAACTCTTTATTACACATGGCGGCTTATTAAGCACCATTGAGAGCATTCATCATGGCAAGCCCGTGCTCGGCTTACCATTCTTTTACGATCAGTTCTTGAATGTCGAACGGGCAAAGCGAGCAGGTTTTGGACTTGGCCTTGATCATAAAGGGATGACGTCTTCCGAACTCAAAAATTCCATTGAGCGGCTGCTTACAGAACCGGGATTTATGGCAACAGCTCAGCAGATCTCAGCTCGCTATCGAGATCAGCCAATGCGTCCACAAGAGACGGCCATCTGGTGGACAGAATATGTGCTGCGACATAAAGGAGCACCCCACATGCGCATTTCTGGTCAGGATTTGAGTTTTATGGCCTATCACAGCATAGATGTGATCGGAATGTTCCTTGGGATTGCTCTTTTGCTACTCATTACAATTTTATTTGTGCTATGCAAACTAGTACTGGTCTGCACTAAAAGTAAAAAGCCATCTAGCAATAATAAATTGAAGAAACAATAAATAAATAGTTTCTATTTATTTCTTAAAACATATGTTAAACTAATAAATAGTTTATATTGTGTAAATTTAATCAATACAATGATTATACAAAACGTTGTTAAAAGTAATAAGCGTATGTATGTATTATTTGATTTTCAGGGTTAACAATAATGATTAAATACGAGTATATTCAATAATAAGAGTATGCATATTATACAGCTTTGTAATTATTGCTCATTGGTATGCAATTATGGTATGGGTAGCAAGAATATGCGCAAAAATATGCATTAACCGCTGTCCAATCAGTTGCATTCGTTGCGTATGCGTAATATTAAATTGCAGAGCCATTTCCGTTATACTTGTATATGGACGGTTATATATGGCCGCATCACCATCAAATGCTTAATCAAAAATTCATGAGCTGAATTCACTATTGGCTGTTGTTGATGTTGTTGGATGTTGGTTGTTGTTAGCATTTGTATTTTACATTGAAAGCTATAGCTGCAGTTGATAGTATGGGAATGGTTATGATTTCATATGATTTAATTTTCTCAAAATAGGGAATTAGACCGTTAGAAGCTCACTTGTAAGTTCCATGACTACAGAATAGTTAAAATCTTTTATTTATATTAAGAAAAAGTCATTTTAAAATCTATTTATATAAGTAAGCTGAATTCTTATAAAAACATTTTTGTTCGCTTTTAAAATTAAAGTACATGCTAAAATGATGTGGAATTGTAAAGTATTTGAAATTTTCTTGCCATTTTGAAGCTTGTCAAGCAAACATTTTTAACACACTGCCAGAACTTCCAATAACTAGTTGGGAATGTGTCAAAATATGTACTCAAGTCAGAGATTCTGATTTCTGTCTATTGAAAACAAGTGCAATTTACAAATCAGTCAGTTCGATGCATTTGTGCACAGTTCGTTTCCATACCTGATAGAAGTAAGGCTGTGAGGACTGGGACGAAGGCAAGTCCCAAACATTTACACTTGCAGTAGCTTGTCGACTCTACGTGTTTGTTTTTACAGCTATTTTTAAAATTTGTCCTGCTGAGACGATAGTGCAATTTGCTATCAAATTGTAAGAAATTTTGATAAAAAGCTTTGAAAATATGTTGTCAATTTTTGGTAGTCAGAAAGTTGATCCAAAGGTTTTATTGCTGGTGTTGCTTTAAAGCAATTGTCGCACTTGTTTCTGCAAGCCAAAATGTAGGTGGTGTTTCATAAAATATTTGTGTTTGTATACCTGAACTTCAATTAAAAATGTATACCAAAATCTTTCAAATTCTGAATTAAATTGCAGCGAATCCAATTTACAAACAAATAAATCGAGCTCGTCAAGAGAACACGACTAAGTGCAAATACATTTTGCGCAAAAATAAGTGCAATAAATTCAATAAAATTTAATTTATTCTCATGTAGATTTTAAAGTTTTTAGCTTTTATATTATGTGAATTCGACGCGTCAGAGCTCCAACGTTTAAATACTCCGTTTGTTAAAATTAGGCATACTTAAGTCATAAAATTGTATTATCTTCACTTTATATTGATTTAACTACGGTTTGTTATATAAGAAATGAATGAATAAAAAGATGAAATAAATAAAATGTCACCTCAGTCAAAATGAATTTGAAGATAGTTATATATTTCGCTGTGTTCGCTGCTTTGCCTGGAAGAAATGGACATTGGAGAGGACCTATTAACTTGGCGGACTAAAAAAATAAAATAAAAATGCTTTTTTAATAGACTAAGCAAAATACAAGAAAATTTAATTAATTAAATCTCAATCTCAGCTCAATTAACAGATTGTAGTCCTACGCATCCAAAATTATTGAAAATCGGTTTATAGAATCATATAGCTGAATAATATAGCTGAACTGAAACATGACTCTTTGCTGTACATAACTACATTACAATACAATAGACTTTTTAACGCATCACATTTTTAATTAAAGAGTACTTAAAGTATTTTAATTTTAAGAACTCAATACTTAAGCGAATCAACGGCAAACTCTCGGCAAATTTAAGAATAGCAAAACGTAAAGAGCAACAACAACAGCAACTGTTGTCAGTTTTTTGGATAGCATTTTTTTCATACTTCTATCATCCACTTTGCAGTATTTGTTTATGTATATATATTTCTTGTTGTGCACTTTTAATGTGGCCGCCATTACAGCCGCCAACATTTCCGGCGCGGACGCTGATTTTCCACTGCGGCCATGGCCCAAAACAGTTGCAATAAGTTGCGCTAAAACTTTTACACGCCTTTTGCACGACCCCGCACCTACCCTCATCTACCCAACAGCCCTATTCTCAAAATTCACCATGCCTGCAACAACTACTGTCAAAAAAAGCTCGACGAAGAATATAAAAGCGTTGAGCGTGGGCGGACGTTTGGGCGTGGGTGTGACCATGGCACTGCCAATGGTATTGGTTCTCCTTTTGCTTCTGGTGGGTATGCTGCTAAAAATTTGAACGCGCTGATGGGCATTTTTACAACTGAAGCGTTAACTATGCGCAACTAACAAAAAAAAAAGAAACACAAAAATAATAAAATAGAAAGAAAAAGCCCAAAAGAAACTAAACTTTTTGAGACAGGGCACAGTGTATGCAAGTAGAGGGTGGAATGAAAGTCTTCGATAGCTATACAAAATATTTCTCATTTTATTTTACTTTATTTTTTTTTAAAGCTTAGTGCCGACGGCAAACTAACAGCACTCCACCTTCTATTTTTACTAGCACATCAAACGCTTAAAGTGTGGTTTATACTTATAGATAGAATACAAACATATATCTCTTATCTAGTATAACTTAATGTTTAAGCTCAACCTTGACTCAATTACGTTTTACTTTTGGCTTAGACGTTTGACGACCAAAAAAGAAATCCTGAAGCGCACGCCATACTCGACGTATGAGCAATAACACACAATAGAGCACGAACAGAATGCCACCATAGAGTATAAGAATGGCATCCAGGTTATGGTATTGGACAAAGTTAAGATCCTGGGAGGCACTTCTCAAATATTTCGCACCCTTGTGTCTACTGACATGCTCCACCCAATAGACAGCACGTTCTAGTGGCAACTGTGGCTGATCCCTGTAGCGAGCGGACATGTCCTTGACCAGATCAAAAGCCTTCGGATCCTCAGTTAGTTGTTTAATTGCCGCCAATAATCTCTCAGAAGTCAGATCTTCATAATTTACCGTCTTGCCATAGCCGTTCTGTTCGGCACGTGCCATATTGAGGAACTGGTCGCCAAATATTGGAATGCCCACAAACGGTGTACCATGGTAAATTGATTCCGTTGTGCTCAGTAGGCCTCCGTGAGTGATAAATAATTTGACATTCTCATGCGCCAATATGTCATCCTGTGGGAACCAGTCCGAAATGAAGACATTATCCGGTTTGCCTGGCAAATTGGAATCTTCAAATTTCCATAGCACGCGCTGCTTCAGCTTGCTAAAGGTGTCAATTAAAGCCTGACGCTTCTCTTGAGGCAGAACTGAGCTCTTCAAGTTTGAGCCCATGGAGAAGTAAATGACACCGTGCTTAGCCCCATTAATAAAGTCCTCAATGTCCTTTGGCAGTGGTTGGCGCTTGCGTTGGATGTGCATACCTCCCACTTCGATCATGTTGGGTGAGTAAGGACGGGGGAAGCTCAGGGAGACGTGCTGATTCAGAAGCACCAGGGCTGCATGGCTGCGGGTCTCATAAAAGCTTTGCTTATTGTTGGGGAAGTACTTGGTGTAGAGCAGCTCCTGCCTTGGCAAATAGTATAACTTCATAAACAGATACTCGTAAGTGAGGAAGGCCAAGTTGATAACTCGTTCGACAAACGTCATACGATCGGAAAATTTAAGCAGAGCATGCGGCACATAGGAGGCTGGGGATGGCGAGCCAACCTAAGACCATAAAGATGATATATAAGTGTATTTAACGAACAAAATATATTTACTTTACCATATCAGTGTTCCAGCTGATGGCACCAAATGTGCCTATCCCAATAAGTGGAGCATTAAAATGTTCTGCCATGCCAAATAGGGCCTCACTGAGGAACACCTCGACGATCACAGCATCGAAGGTTTGATTAGATGACATGAGTTTTTGTACAGCTGGATCTTGAAGCATTGCTTCAGTAATTCGAATACCTGCAATTATTTGCTAGGTTTACATTCAGTCAAAAGAATAATAGATTGTCAAATCTTACCCATATCATAGAAGCCAACAATCTGTTGTATAATGGGCTTCTCAGAATTTGTCAGCAGATTGTCTATATCGCCTGAAAAGTTAAGAATTTATTTTATGAAAACTGATGTTTACAGATATTTACTATTATTAAAATTCAATTTGATGTACTAACTCAATTCGGTAAGAGCTACCATTATGCTTAATGGAATATGCTGGTTTAATTATGAGCTAAGCTAATCGGTGGTGTGATAAGATACAACAAAATTTATTTATCAAGGCCATCGATTGAATTGCAAAGCTATAACTGTTGCTATCTTATTACCCATATGTTAGTATTGCAATGACTGTGTTCTTATTATCTACAGTCGGATTAGGTTTGTTAGACCCAGTACTTTGAAAAAGTACAAATGGGTCTATTACGTTTGTGCAAATGTGCGTAACAGGCAGAAGGAGGCGTGGCAGACCCCATAAAGTATATATATTCTTGATCAGCATCAACAGCCGAGTCGATATAGCCATGTCCGTCTGTCTGTCTGTCCGTCTGTCCGTCTGTCCGTCTGTCTGTCTGTCTGTCTGTCTGTCCCTTTTTGTGTCGCCTAGATCTCAGAGACCATAAGAGCTAGAGACACCAAACTTGGCATGTAGGTACATCTATATCTCCCATTGATCGAGTTTGTTTTAGATTTTTGCCACGCCCCTCTCCGCCCCCGGAAATTGGAAAATACAAAATTTTGAAGTCCAATTACAGGAGCACTTTTAAAGCTAGCGCCTTGATATTTTGTACAAATGATAAACACTATGATCCAAACCTGTCCTGAAAATTTCATTTCAAACGGGTTATAAACGCGGAAGTTATTCAACTAACAATGTTACGGGCAAAAGGAAGAAGAAGAGACGCTAGCGACCTCTGTGTTTATTAACTCATTTCGTAGTGGCGCCATCTATTGCATGGTAGGGAACATTGAAGAACAATCTGTAGTGGACGCTTTGCTCTCAAAAAGTACTGGGTCTCCTACTGTCGAGCTTGCTCCACTGTAGCTTACTGCATTTTTTAATGATAGATGTCACGAGACCTTTTTCAGCAGAGAAAAATTTTATTTCAAGATATTTACCACTTAAGAACTTATTAGTAATTTATTAATTAAAATTAGTTGGTTGAAACTGTTACCTACCGCCCATATTCTTTAGTACGTCTGGAACGGGGACATCGATAATATTCTCAATAGGTTTTTTGAGAGTAAATGGTGAGATCAGAGTCACCTGATGACCAGCTGTCGCAAGACCCTTGGCCAACGCCGAACCAACATTATAGTGCGATCGAGCACCGGTTGGCAGCACTAGAAGATAGTTATAGGCCGTCACAGAGCTCAAAAGTCCGATTATCAGAATTGCCCCTAAACAGGTTTTATTGCGTGTCATTATTTTATCTATTGATTTTGTTAACAATCACAGTAATTAAAAAAATCTCAATTTATTTTTGGATTGTATATTTATTAAGCAGACAATTCCATATACGATCCACACGCGTCTCCGTCTCGATCCAAACTGACGAATTTCTCGCATGTATTCCGTAAATATAATATTTATACTCGCTCATAGAGAGCGCGATTGGAGTCGTAGCTAGACTACAGTGACAGCAAATGTGTGCTGCACGTACATACATATATATATCGTATATATACGTTATAAATTGTTGTGAAGTCACAATGAATATGTTAAATTATAAGTAATAGTCATATTGAATAGTTCTTATCGTGGGTCAGTTTTAAAACTTAATCATATTCTCGTGAGTATTCTGTGTCCACACCTGTTTTGTACAAAGCGACGCGACGTCGCGACTTTTTCGTATTTATCCATTCTACTTTATTTATTTGCGTTTGCTTTGTTCTCATTCCTCATTCGGCATGTCGCCGGTTTTTGTATACTCAAATAAACAAATTGTTTTTGCTATTCTGCCGGCACTTGGAAAAGCTTAAGGAAAATCGAAGAGATAACACAAACGTTCTCTTTGTATTTTACTTATTTTTATATTTTATTAAAAATTTTTAATTCAATGCATGTATTGTGCTATACTCATCATGAGTACTAAGTATTTTCGACATTTTTCATTTCACACAGTCGCTAAAGAGTCAGCTTAACTTTGCTCTCTTAATTGTGCTCTTTTAATAGAGAGGCTGTACAGTTTAGAGTTCTTTTTTTTTTTTTCTAAACGAAAGCACGTAAAAATACGACAATACAGAATGTGTGACCTTTAAATACCCTACTTTCCTTTATGATAAACATTTATGTAAAACGTTATCAACTAGTTACGTTTTAGCTTCTTTGACTTTTCTGTACACTTACTTAATTGACATCTGATCACTTTTAATAGAGAGACCAAGAGGTAGACAATGGAAAAGAGAATGAAACCCAAACCACCAAAAATCATAGCTAAGACATCCAAATTATGATACTCTATGAAACTTAAGTCCTGGGCAGCACTTCGTAGATAGTTGGCACCCTTTTGTCTGGTCACATGCTCTACCCAGTAGACGGCTCGTTCTAAGGGCGTTTCATGTTGATCCCTGAATCTCGCCGACATGGCAAGAGCTTGCCGCGTATAGCTCGGATCACCAATAACTTTGTCTATAGCATTCTTTAGGGTTTCTTTAGATAGTTGATCGAATCTGACTGTGACTCCGAAGCCAGACTGTTGGGCACGTGCCATATTCATATTCTGATCGCCAAACATTGGAATTCCCACAACAGGTGTTGCATGATATATGGATTCCGTTGTGCTCAGCAGGCCACCATGAGTAATAAATAGCTTGACATTCTCATGCGCCAAAATGTCATCCTGTGGGAACCAGTCCGAAATAAAGACGTTCTCCGGTTTGCCTGGCAAATTGGAATCCTCGAATTTCCACAGGACTCGTTGCTTGAGATTGCGGAATGTTGCGACAAGCTCATCACGCTTATGCTGTGGTAAATCTGCGCTCTTCAAGTTGGAGCCCATGGAGAAATAGATGACGCCATGCCTGGCACCTTTAATGAACTTTTCGATGTCCTGAGGCAGAGGCTTTCGCTGGCGTTGCACATGCATGCCACCCACTTCGATCATGTTGGGTGCATAGGGTCGAGGGAAGCTGAGAGAGACATGATTGTTTAGTAGAACGAGAGCCGTATTGCCACGCATCTCATTAAGGTTCTGCTTGTTTTGTGGGAAGTATTTCTTATACAACTGCTCCTGCTGTGGTAAATAGATTAGCTTCTGATAGGCGAGATCAAAGGCTGTGAAGAGCAAGTTATGAGCACGCTCGAAGAAGTTCATACGATCGCTAATGGGAAGCAAAAAGTGTGGCACATAGGAGGGCGGTGAGGGCGTGCCAACCATTTCAGTAGTCCAAGACGAGGCTCCAAAGGTGGCGAATCCTATCAGAGGTGCCTGGAAATGTTCTGCGAATCCAAAGTGAGCCTCATTTACAAATACCTCGCAGATAACAGCATCGTAAGTTCGATTCTCCTTTAAAAGATTCTGGACCGAAGGCTCCTCCAACAATGTTTTTGTTAACTTTAAACCCATGCCATAAATAAGAGGAATTCGATTTATCAAGGGTTTATTCGCATTCTCAACAATTCGGGACTTGTGCGCTGCAAAGAGAATATGATTTTTTGTTTTTTCTTATGAAATTAAATAACTGAAAAGTGATCACACGTATTTGATAATTGGTGCGATATCAGCCGGCGTTTCAGTGATAACACGAACGTGACAGTTGTAAAGTGAAATATATAAATACGTACCATCCATTAAAGGTATAATGCCAGGCACAGATACATCCAGTAAATTCTTAAATGGCTTCTTTTGTGGAAATGCAGACACCAATGTGACCTCATGTCCTGCTGCAACCAAGCCCTTGGCCAGAGCTTGCCCCACGTAAAAATGAGACTTGGCAGAGGTTGGCATTACCATCAAATAAGAGTATGCACAGACATGGCCCAAACTGACCATTAACAAAGCACACAAATAAACCACTTTCATTTTGATAATGTTTTCAGTTGCAATTATGTTTGGCAACTGACAATAGAACCCGTTACGAGGCTTTTTATTATAGTCTCGATAGGGAAATAAGTGATAGCTGATAAGCACAATCTAAAATTTCCCAAAACAGTAAGAGCAGTTAGTCACAAGCCTTGTCAGTGCTTCTCTTTACTAAGAGAGTCTTTTTTGACTCAGGTCAATTAATGTTAACATTCTATTTTATTGCACAGAATCACTTAAGAGCTAACTTAACTTTGCTCTCTTAGTGAGAGAGCCACAATTTTAAATGTGAAATTTGTAACTTAAAAAAACAGAAGTTGACAAAATTTTGTAATGTACTACATGCAAGCTGATTCCGTTTAAAGAAACTAATAAATATTAATTATTGCTTGTTATTTTCAGTGCTTGTAAAGGCGATCAGACTAGGCTATTTTACTTTACTCTTACTTCGCACTTGCAACCATTAACTGGAAGGATATTATGATTTCACAAACGTTTATAAAGCACATAAAAAATAACAGTCACAAAACAAACTTATTATTATAGTATTTCCAATAGACACACTCCGTGGAAGCTTCGCTAGCCTGCGCACAGTGCAGCTTAAACTGTGGAGATCATCGGTGGTTGTTCACTTGGGTGGGCTTAAGACTTACTGTACTTAATATATAAGGTATATTTTGCGGAACTGCCTTTTAAGTCGATTTGCTAGATTAGATCTATACCCTGGTACCTGTTCCATTGCGACACCAAATATGGGTGTATATTATTCACCTTTTGGTGTGATCGCCGTGGGTAAGCCTTATACATTTTGCATTCAGGGACAAAAGCTATGGCTACTTTTGTGGAAATTCAGATATCAATGTGCTGTCACCAAGCTTTTGACCAAAGCTTGCCCCACATAAAAATGAGACTTGAAAGAGGTTGCCAATATCATCAAATAAGATTATCCACAGACATGACCCATTTTGAAGCTATAAGATCATACTGCTAGTCATAACATTACGGAATGAAAAGTGCAAATCGTATACCTTAAAACAACCATAAAGTAGACAACAAAAAATTGCAAAAGTTATAAATTTTTTTTCATCAATGTTGAAGAATAGAGAGCAAATCGATAGTTGATAAATATCGATTTACCTAGACAAACTCAAATCACACAATAAAATTATTTTGCAAATTTATTGATATTATACCTGAAAGCTTACCTTACTATTTAAAAGTTGAATAAACCATTTTTGAACACTGAAACTCGGTCAACTTTGAAGGGTTTGGCTTCTAAACTAAAAATTTGATATTCTTGGTATATATGTATGTAATCGTTGAACAATTTGGGATGAGTTTATTAATAATTTCGTAGGCGCACATAAGAATTTTTGCAACCTCTCTCGTTCCTGTGAGAGGTCAGTTGTAAAATTTAACCAATTCTCGTGTCTAGTGTTCGTCTACAACTGCTTGGTAGCAACGTTGCCGATTTATCTATAGTACTTTATTTACTTTACTTTGCTTTGATTTCATTCGTTATTCGGCATGTAGCTGGTTTTTGTTATGTTTCGTTTATGCTTTTCTGCCCCCCAATGCTGTAGAGAAATCGAAGAGAAAACACAAAAATCTCTTTGTTTTGTATTTGTTATGATCTTTTATTAAAAAATTTAAATTAAATGCAAGTATTGTGCTGTGTTCATCATGAGTTTTAAGTATTTTCGTTAGTTCTTACTTCACACAGTCGCTAAGAGTTAAATTAACTTTGCTCTCTTAACTTTGCATTTTCGAAAGAAAAACTTTACAGTTAAGAGTTTTTTTATTCATTTTTTTTAAAGTAAACACGTATGTGTGCCACAATCTAAAATGTGATGGACCCTTTATATAAAGCAGTATCAACTAATTACGTTTCAACTTCTTTGACTTTTCTGTACACTTACTTAATTTACATCTGATCACTTTTAATAGAGAGACCAAGAGGTAGACAATGGAAAAGAGAATGAAACCCAAACCACCAAAAATCATAGCTAAGACATCCAAATTATGATACTCTATGAAACTTAAGTCCTGAGCAGCACTTCGTAGATAGTTGGCACCCTTTTGTCTGGTCACATGCTCTACCCAGTAGACGGCTCGTTCTAAGGGCGTTTCATGTTGATCCCTGAATCTCGCCGACATGGCACGAGCTTGCCGCGTATAGCTCGGATCACCAATAACTTTGTCGATAGCATTCTTTAGGGTTTCTTTAGATAGTTGATCGAATCTGACTGTGACTCCGTAGCCAGACTGTTGGGCACGTGCCATATTCATATGCTGATCGCCATATATTGGAGTTCCCACAACAGGTGTTGCATGATATATGGATTCCGTTGTGCTCAGCAGGCCACCATGAGTAATAAATAGCTTGACATTCTCATGCGCCAAAATGTCATCCTGTGGGAACCAGTCCGAAATAAAGACGTTCTCCGGTTTGCCTGGCAAGTTGGAGTCCTCGAATTTCCACAGGACTCGTTGCTTGAGATTGCGGAAAGTTGTGATAAGCTCATCACGCTTATGCTGTGGTAAATCAGTGCTCTTCAAAATGGAGCCCATGGAGAAATAGATGACGCCATGCCTGGCACCTTTAATGAACTCCTCGATGTCCTGAGGGAGAGGCTTTCGCTGGCGTTGCACATGCATGCCGCCCACTTCGATCATGTTGGGTGCATAGGGTCGAGGGAAGCTGAGAGAGACATGATTGTTTAGTAGAACGAGAGCCGTATTGCCACGCATCTCATTAAGGTTCTGCTTGTTTTGTGGGAAGTATTTCTTATACAACTGCTCCTGCTGTGGTAAATAGATAAGCTTCTGATAGGCGAAGTCAAAGGCTGTGAAGAGCAAGTTATGAGCACGCTCGAAGAAGTTCATACGATCGCTAATGGGAAGCAAAAAGTGTGGCACATAAGAGGGCGGTGAGGGCGTACCAACCATTTCAGTAGTCCAAGACGAGGCTCCAAAGGTGGCGAGTCCTATCAGAGGAGCCTGGAAATGTTCTGCGAATCCAAAGTGAGCCTCATTTACAAATACCTCGCAGATAACAGCATCGTAAGTTCGATTCTCCTTTAAAAGATTCTGGACCGAAGGCTCCTCCAACAATGTTTTTGTTAACTTCAAACCCCTGCCATAAATTTGGGGAACTCGATTTATAAAGGGTATATTCGTAAATTTCATCATTCTGGACATCTGCCCTGCAAAGAAATAATGTTTTTTTTTTCGAAATTGAATATTTGATAGTTGGTGCGGTGTCAGCAGGCATTTAAAGAACGCAACAGCTGTAAAGTAAAATAAATTAATACGTACCATCCATTACACGTATAATGTCAGGCACAGATACATCCAGTAAATTCTTAATTGGTTTCTTTTGTGGAAATGCAGACACCAATGTGACCTCATGTCCGGCTGCAACCAAGCCCTTGGCCAGCGCTTGCCCCACATAAAAATGAGACTTGAAAGAGGTTGGCATTACCATCAAATAAGAAAATCCACAGACATGGCCCAAGCTGATGAATAACAAAGCACATATATACAGCACTTTCATTTTGAAAATTAATGCTTTCAGTTCCAATTATGTTTGATTACTGGCTAAAGAACGCGTTTCGGGGCTTTTTATTATAGGTTCGCTATTGAATTAAGTGTTAGCTGATAAGCACAATCAAGAATTTTCCATAGTAAAAAGAGCTATCAGTGGAAAGCCTTCTTTATGTTTCACTGTATAAAGAGAGACTCTCCAACTCAATTCAGTTTATGTTTCAATCATTTGGCAATAAATTCGTTTATATATTTGTAAATATTTTGTAACATTAGCTAGACGTATCTGCCACCATTCACGCATACAAAATCATAATTTCAAAAATATACGTTTATATATACATAGGTACACTCTTAGTATTTTGTATGTATAAAGTTTCATTCAGTTACACATCGATAGGCAGCCCCAAAAATAGATGCTAATTTATATGGCAGCTTCCATTTTGGAGTCCTATTTGAAAATTCAATATGTCTATATGGTAAATACATACAATGTAATACTTATTGTTGTTGCTAAAAGCTATCAGCCGCAAACAATACGCGTGCCCAATGATTGATTTCAAAATAGAATGTCAACGAAAATAAACAAAATTTAAATTTAGACAAGGGAAAGAATTTAAATAAGCAACAGAGCATTAAATTAAACAGAATCACAGTTCTATTGAAACCTTTACACACGCTCACCGAGTGCCATCGCTTCGAGGTGCAAACGCTCGAAATTGAAGGAAATGAAATGCCAAAATAACAAACTTCTGGGTGAGTTCTTGTGTGTGTGCAATGACATTGAAAGGCAGTCGGGAATAAATATGTTATGTGAGCCAAAAGTTAGCTATGCAAAAAAACTTTTTTGATGGTGCGCTGAAAGTGAAAAGTAAATTTACGTAAAACTCGCCGAAATGCAGAGTAAAAATGGTGAGATATTTCAAACGGTAAGAGTGTTACAGAGTGTGAGGGTAACTTGCAAAAGAATATGAAATGACAAAAATGCTAAATGAAACGGAAGTTCAAGCTGATTTGTTTGCAGGCAAAGTCGCAGAAGCCACAAGTATTATCATCTTCAGCCGCATAGGCAGCCATTTTGAAAGCGGATGCGGATGCTGCGTTTCAATCATGAGCCTGATGAAGTTACGAGTGGCAAGAGCAACAAAAATGCTTCGCAACACCACAATAGTGTCTACATACGGATGTATGGCTCGCCCCAAGCACTTTTATGTGAGTGCAAATAAATTTAGCATAAGAATACTTTGCAATTTGTATGTGAATAGGCGTTGTATGTGAGTTATGCATATGATTTAAATATACTGCCCAATTTTAGGGCAATACAATAACATATATTGTATGATTTAGTATGAGATTCATTTGCCCATTTCCTATCATTGATTTTATTTGGTGTCGTTTTTGAAGCGCTTGCCGCAAATCTTAAGCTCATTCCCTATTCATTGTGATCCATGGCCAGACACTGCGGTCTTTAATGGCGCAGTAACGTAATTAAAAAAGGCATTGCGGCGACGACACTTTTTATTTTGGATTTACTGATATATTATACACACACACACACACACACACACACACACACACACACACACACACACACACACATATACAAACTTTCTCCCATACCAGATTGCGTTTAAAATGACAGTTGCAGTTCCACAATGACAATATCCTCGAGCTGGGAGCTCTGCCACAGGGCTCTGATGCCCGCAAGGGGTGGCCATTGACTGCAGCAGCAGCTTGCAAATTGATTGCGATTGTTGAGTTGATTGGCAGGAAAAATATGCAGACACACACTCATACATACAGAAACTCTCACACACATACGCACAGTGACTGCATGCGACACTCACAAACAAAAACGACGCTTTGTGGTTTTCATTGTTATTTTCCCATTTTTTTTACTTCTCTCCTCAGCGCTGTTACATTTTTTCCCCATTTATTTTTTGTTAGCCGTTTAAATTAAGTTCGTTTTATCTTTTACATATTGTCTTTTTTTTAAGATACTTTTAACACTCGCAATTTACAAGATGACAGACAGTTTTCTGCATAGCAATTTATGAGTGAGTATCCATTGTGTGTAGGGCTTAGGCAACTTTTAGTAACAGTTAAATAAGCTTATTATGTATGAATTGATTTCTACAATGAGAAATTCTCAACTTCTTTTTTAGATTTAAACCTAACTGGAAATTCTTATTATTCCCTTGCAAAGGGATCAACATTTTGACTTGTATGCATAGGTTGTTAGATCTTTACAAGGTTGAATGTGATCAATGAGTTCAGACACCCATATAATTATATGCAACAACACTTTAAATCTGATTCTGAGGCGATTCAGTCTTTTTTTTTTAAATCACTCTAAAATCAACCAATATTTTGATCTGTCAGACCCTGTCAAGGTGCAAGGTGTTTGAAATATTCAGACACTCATACTCTGGAAAACTCAACCGATTTCTAAGCGGGATATCTATATCATTATGCTTTGTTAATTCTGATGCCGCCATAGCTTTGACAGATATGCAGAGGGTATTATTTCCTATAACCTACATATAACCTATTTTATGTTTTGTATACCGATCTACAACAAATTCTCTAAGGAAGTACTTCATTAAAATCTGCAAAAATACTGTATAAAAAATTGAAATTTAAGCAGCTTTAACTAGTTGGCGTCAAGGTTTAGCAGATACATGCACTGCGGTTAAATGCCAGTGACATATTAAGTATTTTACAGCCTGTCCCCTAGCTACTAGGCCATTACGCTGGGGAACAGAAACCATCAAATTAGCCTATGGGCGTGCTGCCAAAGTTTCGAAATTGTCTCAGTGCCTATGGCCAACAGCAACCGATGGTCAGCAACAAGCAACAATAGCAACAACAACAACAACAGCAAGGAGAGCAAACAAGAAGCAAGTTCCAAGCTAAGATCAAGCGCGTGCCAAGTTGCCTATGTTTTTTATTGTTTTTCCTTTTACTTTATTTTATATATTTGGGCTCTGGCGCACTCTGAAATATTAAAATTAATAATGAATGTTTACGGCCTTCATTTGTATTAGTGTTTGCGCTGACTGTCGTTCTTATAAATGTAAAATCTTCATAATGACCAAAGCATATTGTGATGTCTACTCTCGGTAGTCCAATTCTAATTCATTTTTGCCGCTCTCTTTCTCTCTCTTTCACTCTCTCCTTTTCTTTCTACTCTGCTTTTTTAACAACTAGCTGAGATTTTTATTTCGTTTAGTCACTTTCCGTTACCAGTTTCTTGTCTCTCATTTTAACTCGCATTCACTTCATTTTTTTCGCAAAATTAAATTTTATATAACTGTTATGCATGAAATTGGTAACAATTGTTATGACATTTTTATGTTTCATTGTCCACACACACATTCAGACCAACAAAAATTGGCGCTAATTTGTTTTTAAATTATTTAACAATTTTGAACTGCCAGTCGGTGCTGGCGCCAACCCAACCCAATGGAACAGTTTGTACGGCTGCCAGAACAATCTAATTAGATTCTGCTCCCTTGGACAGAGACTGACAATGCCGATGCTGTATTCTAGATGCCGGATGCTGAACACCGATTTGCTTTATGCTACTTTCCTTGGCAACAGTTGTCGTTTATGATTGCCAAAAGGAATTTGGCAGGAAAGCCCAATGGCATTGGCCAGTGCAACGGATTGGGGTTTGAAAGCAGTTCTTGGATTTGTGGAAATTGGCTTAAGAAAATGCAAATCTTGGCTAATAGTTTTTGCCTATATGCATAATTGTGCAAAACACATAAATTCACTTGTTTACTAGATAAGTTGCGGCCGTTTTTCTAAATACTAAATATAAAAACATGGAAACTTTACAGATTATTTTCGACTGTGGAAGACCCCGCCCTTCCTCTATAAAGCACATTAACACACAAAACGTTTCTTCATCTTCGCTTAAAATTGTCAGGATAATAATATAATACCAAATTTGATTGTTGTCTTTAAAGTTTCAAATGTTGATGATCAAGATTTTAATATAATTGAAACAAAGGGAAATTTTAATTATTTCTTTAAAAAAGATAGGTCTAAAAATATAGAAAATAAATAAGTCAATAAAATCGCATATGATTAAATAATTTAATTAGTGAGTAGCCATTTACATCAAATGTCTAAACGACTATTATATTACGTAGTTTTATTTAATACCTAATATTATTTTACTCCTCACACGATGTTAAGACCAAGTTTTAATTCCATCTGAAAGCGCTTAAACTGTGGCTTTAATAAATGCAAGCTGGGATTGCTCGCTTGGCCGTAAAGGAAATTTATAATGAAATTATAAAATTTACGCTAGGTGGCACTTGTCAGGCTATTTGGCAGGGCAGCGTAGATATATAGTATGGGCCTGGCTCTGAGTCTGGGTCTGGGTCGGCGACTTGCATCAACTCAATTGCCAATTAAAACGCATCAACATTAATGCTGGCCATGATAATGATGATAACGGGCTGCCGTCGACCATTGCACGTATGCCAGCAACAACAATGGCGGTCATAGAAAGAGATGCACGTAGATTGTCAGAGAAAACGAGTGAGAGGAAGAGAGAGAGAGAGAGAGTGAGGAAAAATCGAGAGAGAAAAAAAGAAAGCATTGGCCATGATGGTCTCTGACTCTGGTGTTGACTGTGAACGCGGGTGCTTCAGTGGCGTTGACATGTCGCCCGCAATGTCGTGGTCCTTGTCGTCCTTGTTGGCCTGACATCTGACGGTAAATTAAAAAGCATAAAGCTCTTGGACAAGAAAACTGCATGCCCAGTGACAGAGAGGACACAAAATGGCAGCACGAAAATTTATGCACGACTTGCATATTAAACGTGTGTTAATTTTAGAGCAGCCAACAGCTATGATGCCATCTCCTCCTTTACTCCAGCCCCAGCTTATGCTGCCTCTTCTGCAGCAATCCTGTGGCTATTGCTGTGCGTTTTCCACAAAGGCGCTGTCAATTTTCATTGCACAGGACAGCGGGGCGACGGGTCGGCGGGTCGGCGGGCCGCCCAACGCGTCCTGCTCAAATGGCGCATGAAACGTCATTCTGAGACAGCCCTGACTGACATTTGTGGTAGTTAGTGTTGTTGTTGTTATTGTCATTATTCCAGTTATTGTTGTTGTTGTTCTCGTTGGAGCTGTGGTTATTGTTGAAATGGTCGCCTTTTCTTCAAGTCAACATAGAGTGTGTGCTGCTAAAAAGTAAGTGAACTCCACTCGCCGCGGATCTCAGCGTTGCTGGTCATGCAATTTTCCAGTTCAAAAGCTTAAAACTGAATTAAACTTTATGACTTGCCACACAGCAAAGAACATGAACAGGATTTGCGGCAACTACAAAAAGGATTACATGCCATGTGAAGAATAATGCGTGGATTCGTGTTATTGTTATAACACTGCAGTAGCTCGACTTACTGCAAGATCTTTTAACAGAGCATATTAAACTTAAGAAACTGAATAAGTATATACAAGTTAAACTAGCCTCTTGAATTCCTCTTTATTATTTTATATATAACAAACAGCACTATGTGTTATTGAAATGTTAATGAAAAGTTAATATGAATTAGGGGGAACTGATTCTTAGAAAGCTTCGTTCACCTACTTATTTACAGGGTATTCTATAGTATTCCCAAGTTTGTTATAAGCAAATGACTTGGTCTGGTTGGTTTCTCGCACTGACCAAATAGGATTATCGGGCAAAGCAAACAGATGAACAAACAAATAAATGTAATGAGTTTAAGTGGTAACGACAAAAATTGTCAGACATTTTATTGAGCAAATATTAAAAATATTACGAATCGTTGGCCATTAGAGGCAGCCGCTGCCCAGGCTCTTTAGTTTGAAGAGCCAGAGATACAGATGGTGGCACACAGACAAAGACACACAGAGAAAGAGAGAGAGAGAGAGAGAGAGAGAGAGGAAGCAGTTACAGATATAGATACGAGTAAGACAACCACTTAATGCTGATATGTATGAATGTGGCAAGCGAAAAGCAAAAAACGAATAGAAAGGAATTCCCTTATCCCCTTACCCACATATAGCCACAGCGAGATAGCAAACTTAATGTAATGGCCAAAAGAACCAAGAAAGCAACCAAACACAAACATTTGTGATTCTCATCCCATCAACTTTTGCTCCTTCTCCTACTGCTCATCCTTTGGTCGTTCTCTGTTTGCTGGACATGTGTTTCCAATGGTTTTTGCCCCAACAGCTCTACCATTTAAAAACGCACAAAACTTGGACGCAAGGCGAAAACAAAATTTTTCACTAGAAAAACTCAGTTGGCATTGCAGTTGCAGCGTTATTTGATTTTTACACACCGATTTTGAGCTATTCTTTTATTAGATTTTTGCTTGGCGTTAGCAATTTCGAAGAATTTTTTTTTTGTATATTTTCTTCTTCTCCTTGCATTTTGTTGGTCGTTTTTCCAGTTGTGAATTTGTGAGATTTGATTTTAAAATTGCCACGACGAAAAGTGAATGGAAGAAAAACTAAATAAAAACGAAAGATGTTAAGATAGAAAGGAGCCTGTGTTCTGGCAATGATTTCACTAAAGACGCAGTCTTAGATAGACAAATGGTAACTGCTAAGCTTGGATTAGTGCATGTATAGGTCATTGACCAAATTATGGATATTCTTTGATATGTATGAGCAGACAACATAAAAGAAATAATGTGTTTCTTCAATTTGTAAATATGTTTTGAGAAGTGACTCCAGTTTAAAAGTATATTTTACTGCGCATTTAAATTGACATAACTCAAACGCGACCATCTGCCAACAATTGCAATTTAAAGTCATTACGCTAATAAATAATCTGCCACAATTTAGCACATTGATAAAATACACACGAGTGCCAGCAGATGCCTGCATTAAGGCTAGAGATGCGCCCACTTAGAGCCATTGCCCGTGTCTCCACTGAGACCCTCATACCACATCTTATATATGTATGCTTTTTATGGATGTTTATGCTGTGACAGAGAAAACGCAAAAAAATTCATATGTTGGTATTTCTGCTGCTTTCAATTGCTTTTGGCACGATATCCACGTTGCCATCGAAGGCTGCTTTCAATATCTAATAATATTGCGCATACGCGCTGTGCGCCTGGCACCAAACTTCCTTGGCTGTTGTTGCTGCGACTGCTTCTGCTTCTGCTTCGTCTTCTGCTCCTGCTGATGCTGATGCTGCTTCACTTACATTGAGTGTGTGTTGGCGCAATAATCAACAGTTATATTATGAATGCACAAACACATCGGCAAGTACACTCACACACACATCGACGTGCGCATAATGCGCACTTTAACCCCTTTCAGCATGGGGTGAAGAAAGGAATGATATGGACCAACGCTGATCCCCCGGCATTCCCCATATGACACTCCATCTAAGTGATACGATAAATTTGGGATTTTCTTTGCATTATGCGCAGATTTTGCTGAATTTCTCTACCCATAGATTTCTCTTCATTTTTGCACACTGGCAGCTTGAAACTTTTTTAATAATAAATAAAAGTGCTTAACTTAATTCGAGCTGTTCAAAACGTTCTTTCGACCTCTCCCCCAAAACTGTACGTTTCTGTGTGAGTGTGTGTATTATGGATTTTCCGCTTGTATTTGCCCATTTTATTTGTTTCTTTGATTTTCTCCGCCCAGTTTCAGACTCACTCATACACACATTTGCCCATATTGTGTGGATATAATTTTTCGATTATTGTTGAGTTTTGGTTTATTTTTCTTCCTCTGTCTTTATTCTCATATTCTGTCTTGCTCATATTTCTCGCCCTCATTTTGTAGCATTTTCGGCTGTTTACCTCGCCAGCGGCCAAAATGCAATTTATGTGCGTTAGCCAAGTGCAGAGCGTTTTAGCTCGGGTTTGATTTTAGTTCTCTTTTATGCTCATCCAATGTTATTGCCACTTGTCATTTGCGTGATTTACGCTTATCGCAGCTACGAAGTGTGTAATTTTCGACGCTTGTCAGCTTAACAAAATTATTGTTGAAACTTGATGACATTGTTCTTAAAGTAAAGTCACAGCTTTCACGTTTCGTATGACAACAAAATTAAAAATAATCAAAAATATAAATTTATTTATAAAAATTAAAGTCTCTTTTTAAGTAAGTTATTTTGGGTTTAAACTCTGATTAAGATACGATACTCAGCACTAAACTCTGCACTCGAAAAGCAATCATGAATTGTAGCAAAATAAAAGAAAAAGAAAATTGTACGTGGACAAAGACTATTAAATGACTAAGAATATTCAAATTTCATGCTCATAATAATAACCTTTTCATGCAAAATATACATATGCATATACACAGGCATCAAATAATATCATGCAAAAATATTAAATTCACTTTAGTGCGAAGTATGCAGTTGACAGATTTTCAGACAGGAACGTTAGAAGCTTTGACTTTCGCTCTTAGTTCGAGTATCTGAAGCTAAGAAATATTCGTAAATATTTTCAAGTCACAATGAAATGCATCTATGACATTTTCTCTATAGATAGCTAACACACAGATAGTTTGTATTAGTGTGTGTGAGTGCACTTTACACTGCCAATACTAAATGAAATTCTGCAAAAATTCTTCTCAATACTTCGAACAAGATGCCTAGCAACTGGTCACAAAGAGTCTGCTGACTACATGCCCTTCACATTCTATCATTACAAGTCAATAGTTGGTTATTTTTGGGTTGGGCACCACAATATTGCTGTGACTCCGGACAGTCGAGAATGTATCAATGAGTTACGCACCCGTAAGTCACACCAAACAGTAGGTTGCATTTTAGACATTAAGTTTGTTCTCAATTACAAATTTTATTTACAGAAATATTAAGATTTTTGTTTAACGAGTAATATTGTTTTGATTAAACTAATAAAAAAAAAGATATACAAATCTTTAAGCTAAAAAAGATTGTACCATTTTAGTTTTGTTGATCTCCAGATTATTATCTCCTTACCCTCTTATATAGTTATGGCATTCAAGTTTGTAAAAATATTCCTATATTTTGTAAATGTGCCCGACCTGCAAAAGCAATGCGCTCTGTTTAAAGCAGCTTTGCATACTCATTAACAACTCTTCAAAATCGCAACTTAAAAGTTCCAATTGCTCGTATAATCGGAACCAGTTTAGGTTACGTTAAATCTAAAATCGTTTGATTTTAAACGAAAACGGAACTGAGAATATTCTGTAATTGTTTGCCGAGCTTGACCCTTGGTTGTGGCAAAATCAATTTTTTACACTCTGTGGATTTGGTGAATGACTTTTTGGCACAAATTAAGAGTAGAAAATAACTTTCTTTGTTAACTCAAACAGATAGTATAGGAGTTCTGAAAATATTCTTTAAATTTCTCCTTCACACACTCTCTCATGTAAATGTCACATTTTGAGTTGACCGGAAACTTGCCTCAATCTCGTCCAAAAACCTTCTGTTAATATGAAAACCACAAAATAAAACCAATCATATTTAATACATATAGTTAACAATATCTTGTCTCATTTGTTTTCTCAACATCTAAAAATTCAAAGATTCTTTTACACTAATTGGATTTTTTCAACATCTCCTTCATTCGATTAAGGGCACTGCCAGCTTTGAACCACTCAATCTGCTCTGCGTTGAAAGAGTGATTCAACTTGATTTTATCGACACTGGCCCCGTTCTTGATCTCGCAATCGATGGGTTGTTCAGGTGCCATCTTAGATAGATTGAGCAGCGATATCTTGCTGTTAGGTTGGATCTTGTCGTAGTCGCTGGCATTGGCAAAGGTCAGAGCAAGAAGACCCTGCTTCTTAAGATTAGTCTCATGTATACGGGCAAACGACTTCACTATGATGGCCACACCACCCAGGTGACGTGGTTCCAGAGCGGCATGTTCACGGGATGAGCCCTCACCATAGTTCTCCTCTCCGATGGCTACCCACTGGATTTTGTTTGCCTTGTAGTCACGGGCCACCTCAGGCACAGTTCCCCAATCATTGCTGCGCTGGTTCTTGATCTTGTTCATCTCATTATTCTCGGCATTGGTGGCACCAATAAACATATTGTTCGAGATATTATCCAAGTGGCCTCGATACTTCAGCCAGGGACCGGCAGCTGAAATGTGATCGGTGGTGCATTTCCCCTTAACTTTGATAAGAACAGTGAGATCTGTCAGATCCTTGCCATCCCACTTATTAAAGGGTTCCAAAAGCTGCAGGCGGTTTGACTTGGGATCAACAACAACTTTTACACTACCTCCATCTTTAGGCGGAGCAGTATAGGTATCCTGGCCGGGATCGAATCCCTTGGCGGGCAATTCCTCGCCCTTGGGTTCCTTTAGCTTAAACTTCTTTCCGTTGCTGTCGGTAAGCTCGTCTTTCATTGGATTGAATCCTAAACATCCGACAATCGAAAGAGCGGTTACCATCTCAGGACTTGTCACAAAGCAGTGGGTAGCTGGATTTGCATCATTACGTCCCGTAAAGTTTCTATTGTACGATGTGACAATGGTATTCTTTTCACCCATCTTAACATCTTTACGATCCCACTGACCAATGCACGGTCCGCATGCATTGGCCAGTACAGTGCCACCGAATTTGTTGAATACTTCCAACATTCCATCCCGCTCAATGGTAGCACGTATCTGTTCCGAGCCGGGAGTTACATTAAAAGGAATTTTGGCCTTGAGTCCGTGATCAATAGCGTCCTGGGCAATACTGGCACAGCGTCCCATATCCTCATACGAGGAGTTAGTGCAGGAGCCAATCAGACCCACCTTGATTTCAATGGGATAGCCATTCTTCTTAGAATTTTCACCAAGTTTGCTAATCGAATGAGCCAAATCCGGTGTGTAAGGACCATTTACCAGTGGTTCAAGTTTGTCCAAATCAATCTCAATCAATTGGTCGTACTTACATCCTTCATCGGGTGTCAGCAGCTTCTCATACTTCTTTGCTTCATTGGCAATAGTTCCACGGCCTGTGGCTGTCAGATACTTCACCATGCGTTCATTGAAGGGGAACAATGAGGTTGTTGCGCCGATTTCGGCACCCATATTACAAATGGTAGCCATGCCTGTACATGAAATAGACTCGACACCCTTGCCATGATACTCAATTATAGCGCCAGTACCGCCTTTGACAGTTAGGATTTCGGCTACCTTTAAAATAACATCTTTGGCAGAGGTCCAGCCACTGATTTTACCAGTTAGATGAACGCCAATTACATTAGGGCACTTGAGCTCCCAAGGCATTCCGGCCATCACGTCAACAGCATCGGCTCCGCCCACTCCAATACAAAGACCACCCAGACCCCCGCCGTTGGGCGTGTGGGAGTCGGTACCGATCATGAGCAGGCCGGGAAAGGCATAGTTCTCCAGTATTATCTGATGTATAATGCCGCTGCCAGGCTTCCAAAAACCAAGGCCATACTTGGCACTGGCACTAGCTAGAAAGTCAAACACTTCCTTGTTTGTATCTATTGCACGTTTCAAATCCAATTCCCCACACTTCTGTGCTTCTATTAAGTGATCACAATGAACTGTGGATGGAACGGCCACTTTACTCAAGCCCGAGGAGATGAACTGCATCAGGGCCATCTGAGCAGTCGCATCTTGCATGGCCACACGATCGGGACGTAGCAGCAAATAAGACTTTCCCCGCTCGATCTCCTGTTCAGAAGGATCATCCAAATGTGAGTACAGTACCTTCTCCGACAAGGTAAGCGGACGATCTAAGCGATACTTTATGCATTCCAGTTTTTCACTTAGTTTCTTATATGGTAAAGGATTGCCGGATTCGAGCCTTGTCATGGACACACCAGCGGCTTTGGAGCTCATAGAAGCGTGCCATTGACTCATCAGCGGTCGAATAGCCCTCCTGCACACTTTGCGCACTCTTTCGGCAGTATATGCTATAATTTGCGTTGACATTGTGGAAAGTTTCTTAAAACAGTTTCAAATTGAAATTTTGTTGTGTTCGTTTTTAGTGATGTTGTTTTCTTAACGTTAATATTTGGACTAATTCAAAAGCTTGTTTTTATTGTGGTGATATTTTTTTCCGATTCTCGTTACAATATATGTATACTCAGTTTTTACGGAGTCGCTTCAATTCTTTTTATTATAGCTACCGCTATAACTATATGCATTTTTCTTGTTTTTATGAGGTGTTACGAATTTATTTTTTTTTACTGAAATTGTAAATGTGCTGTGCTGATCATAAGGCCACTATTATCGGCTGTCTTGCCGATCGTTAAATATATTCTGCAAAGATTGGACCAATGGTCATTTACAAATCGATAAATGAACGCTGCGTTTTGTTATGGGATCGTTGATTTCGATTCAAGCCATGAGTTAAGGTGCAAAATATATGCTGAGGAGCACATAGGCACATGTCAGATATCAGCGGAACTGATGTAGCAACAAAGTTAGGCAAGTGATTCATACGAAAGTATGCCTGCGCTATGCCTCACAGGGTCAAACATTCTGACAGGACTTATCCGTACGAGAGGCAAACTGACGAACAACTACAATACAACTGGCAAGAGATGGACAACAAGATGTGGAGACAAAAGTGTCAACTGCAAGTGAGATACACGACGAACTGTGGGTCTGTACCCAGTGATTGTGTTTGCCATAGTGTGCTGAGTATCAGAATGGATGGAGAAGGACACAGTGGACACACTACACAAGTGGACATACCGGACAACCGTCAGACCGGTAGTTGGCTGCACCACATTCAATTGAAATCGACGTGCCTGTTTGCCACAATGCCGTTGACAACGGTCAGCTGGCCAGAGGTGCAAAGAGGCAGAGGGAATCGACCCTATTGTAAGTAGGTAGCGGCCGTAACAATGCCAAAAATTGATTGCCAACTACTTGGCACACACACAGACTCGCCTACCAAACTTATTCTATATGACAAACTGTGCTTCGAACTTCCCACAATGTTGGCTATGATTTTCTATAATTGATGGATTCAATTTTGGCCCCAAAAACGGCTCACAAAATTGCAAAGTTGACCCTCGTCCAAATCAATTTGAACAACGTTTCGATTGAGCTTCAAACCTTAAGTAGAAATAAGGATATTTAAAGATACCCTGTAAGCAATCATAGTAGAATTACTTTATTCTAAACTCTGAACAGATACATAAACATAGGAAAAATAATACATCAATGACCGATATTTACAATTTATAAGTGACACGTCATGGTAAATGCTTTAAAGATCTTAGTATACCCATATACGACATGTTCTATTCATAGGGTATAAAATGTCAGGGTTGCGCATATTGTACTTCAAATATGACAATTCTGTGTGCCAAGCAGCAAATGAAAATATGCAATTAGCTTAAATATATTTGCTCTTTTTCTCATCAAAACATTGTAGATCAAATTACATGGCTCTCTTCTGCGTACTTCATGCATTGAATTTATTGCTTTAAAGAACTTTTGCCATTATTTTTAAAAAACTTATTTAATGTAATTGAACTTGGAAGTAAAATATAGGAAAATTGGCATCTGTAACAAATACCTAAGCGTAGAAATCTATATATATTATTGTAGTCCGGTACAGTAAATACCCAGAGCATATGGCATTACATACATAATTATACAACAGTTATTGTAATCTACCTAAGATATTAATGTACTTAAAAAATTTCCTATTACACGAATAATTTATGCCAAGTGGATTTGTGCGGTACTTTAGGAGTTGTTTATGTGGCGAAGCGTATTGGAGTTTCGTTGGTTTTTGTCATTTTAAGTTTCTAGTTCGTCGACTTGTTGTCTGATTGGGTGCAAAGTAAATGCATCTGCAGTGGGAAAATGCTTGAAAATTGTCGAGAAAATTTATGTACTGTTCCGTTGATTGTGGTGGGCGACTGTACGAGTATGCGGCTGGGTGTGGCACTGTGGTGTCGGTGTCTGTGGCCAAAGTTGCAACAAAACTGAAACTTTGGACTACAAAAAAATGTTAATCCTCGTTTTTGCAGCAACTAGCGAACAATACGTTTGTTTTTGCTGCCACTGCGCCGTTGCTGCTGCAGCCTCAGCACAGCTTGCGGTAAAACTTTTCAATAATATTCCCAAAAGTCCAGTCCAGCCGTCGACGACGATGACAGCAATGACGGCGACGACGACGAAGAAGACAACTAAAAGCAAGAGAAGGACGACAAGAGACAACGAACAACGAACTAAAATGGGAATGGCAAAGGCAACGGAAGTGCCGCCATAGTTGGACATATAGCATAGTTTCGGTTGCTCTGGCAGCCATATTGTCATAATACCCGAAAAGAAAGAGCACACATTTATTTACATTCCAAAAGCCGATTTCACATTCAAAACGTAGACGATTTAATTTAATACAACACACACAATAGACATAAGCAAAGAAATGAATTAAAAGCAGTAAGCAGAAAATTGATTTTAAAACAAAAGCAATGGAGCTAGAGTACTATTGATGATGGATTCATATTTTAAAATTTGAATAGTGATACTAAAATCATAAGTCTTAAAAATAAAAGAAAATATAAAATATAAAGTTTGAAAATATTTGGTAAAAACTTTTCAATACTTATGATAACTTAAAGTTGCTTCAAACTATTATAAGCTTAAAAAAAAGTTTAAAGTAAGAAAATGGTTCAAGTCACTTAGATTTACTATGTAAATTTTGCACCTGAAATATAAATATGTTTTCTGGAATGCTCGTGTAGTATATTGAGGGTATGTGGAACCTATGCAATTTACCAGGACACCCACAAATATTGCTTTGTTTTAGTGTGCCCGGCAGACAAATTCAGCATTTCCCACACACGTGGCTTTGGCGATTTCCTTTTGTGCAAACATATTTTACCGCAATTGCGGCACACGAGTTTTAGCGCCATTGAGCCGTAAGTAACTGACCTACACCCACCCAGCCGCATCACCTTAATGAAACTGAGCCCCCCTCGTTTGTGTATAAATATGGATTTTTTTCCCCAGTGCGTCTAACTGCAGGCTGTAACTCGGCCACTGTTTTCTCATGCTCCAGCTTCTTGGTTTAAATATGTTTTGTTCTTCCTGCTATCCACTAAGCTCTTTTGTTTCTCAGTTACTGGCATCGCTGCGCTCCGATGACGTTGCATTAGAGCCAACTTGTGGTCAACTAGCGCACCTGGAGCATATCTACCTGGTTGGCCTGTTTGGATCCATGCAGCGCCGCTTTTATCCGCATTGTTTCCGTCAATAGACGCATTTGTGCGGGTCAGTTGGATAAAAAGAAAGCAAAGTCGGCCAGGTTGACCAACTGGGATGCTGTTTCTGCCCCAGTCCCCGTTCCAGCCATTGCCACAAGCTCTCATTGCTGTTGTGGCTGGAGTTGTTGGCCGAACATAATTAGATTTAATTTTTCAGTTTTCCATATTACCTGCCCCGGCATGCCCTCGGGACCTCTGCGTGCAAGTAAATGACTCCATTTAGTAGCACAGAAATTATGAGATTCAGGTTTAAAGAGCAGCAAAAATATATTTCACGCTGATCTATGGGCATTAAAGCAAGCTGTAAAATAGATACTTAAGAGTCCTTTCGATGAGTCCTTCAGCTAGCGCTTTACTCTTGTGTATCTAGTGAACCAGCATCCCAAACCCAATGTTACATTCTGATAAGTAGTTACTTTCCAACGTAAATAACCTTTTGGTGAGCAGCACTTAAAAATACGCAAATTTATTGCCCATCTTCCATTTTGGTTTCGACTCAAGGCGGCTGGCGGCTGGCAGCTTCATTTGCAGTTCGTCGAGCACTGCCTTATGTCCATCAAGTCAACGATAAACCCTTGGTTTTTATGCTACTATCATAATACGAATATGTACACAATTATTATTCCCCGGACGGATTAAGCCGTGAACACCGAACGAACGGGCGTATAAAATGCTTGAACTGTACAACTCCCAGAGTTGAGGCCCGGTACCAGACGACCCTCGATTGCCCCAGGACGCAGTCAAGCACAACAAAGTGGACAAGTAACAATGACGGGGAATTGAGCTTTAGCAAATACTTGCTTTAAGATAAGTAACTGTCTGTAAAGCTCAAGTCAACCATAGTTGCTGCCACTTTGGTTCAGTTCATCTTGTTCAAATCCATGTTATCAGCTGACTTTCAAAACATAAATTTGCAGCATGCTCGTTGTTGCGCATGTTCTTTCAACTGCATTATGGAGTGCTTACAGATATTAAGTTTAGTACATATACTTATAAATACAAAATATTATTTTGACGTTAGAAAACTAAAGTCCGAAATAGCCAACAAAGAAAGTAAAATAATTTATTTCTCAACACGGTAGGAATATTTTCAGGTAGCAATTTTGGCTATTTGGCATCAATTGCCATCAACGCCATTGCCTTCATCTTGGTCTAGCTATTTTGGAAAAACCGGAAATTGTGCTTATGCAATTGTCATTGGCGTAAGTGCACGGGTGCTTGTTCATATCCGGGCAAAGGCAGCACTTCCTCACAAATGCATTTATAGCAAAAGGACAACAACAAAAAGAAGAACGAAATGAAATGTCGAAAAATTTCAACTGCAAGTCGAGCTGAACTCTCGGGCCTTAGACAATGGTGCGTAATTTGCTGAAATGTTAAGTAAAACGTAATAGCTGGGAATTGACAAAGTCGCTACTGGGGAATCTCAGCTTGCAACTCACGCCCATGCCCAACCCCAATCCTCAATGCCCAATGCCCAATGCCCAATGCCCAATGCAATCCACCCGCCTGTCAACAGCAATAAAAGTCAATTGTCAGCGCTGTCTGACATTCCGTTTTTGTAGTATCCCCTTTTCCTTTTTTGTTCTTATTTCCGAGAATTTCAAGAAGATTTCAGAATTGTATCTGCAGTCCGCTTCGTTCCTCTTGCGTGAGCGATTTCCTAGTATGCAGCTTCACTTCCACCTGGATCTGCAAGGCATGCAACATGCAGCTGTCACTTAACATTTTGTCAAGCGTCAACCGAGCACACTCACACTCAAACATACACAGACTTACACACACAAACTTTAAAGTTGGACACTGGCACATAGAGAACAGACTTGGCCATATTGTGGCAACTATGCAGAAATCAAAATGCATCATAGAACGGAAATGAAAACAAATGAAAAATGATTTTCACTTATGCACAAATTGTTCCAGTGTCATTTGGGTATTTTACCATTTTGCACCAACTGCTTGTTGCAAACATATTGCATTTGTGCTTAAAGCTGTATCAACTTTTCTGCTGTCGGTGCCACACCTTTAGCCCTAGTATTAGAAAAGTTCTGAAAAAGAACTCGACGATGAAAACCTGATTATAAATAGTTACAAAAGCACCAGGTTACTTATATAAATTGAGCCAGGACACTCAAGCAAAACGACTGTCCCTAGTCGTATTCCTTAAAAAAAAAGGCTTTAAAAAGAAGTGTCCCAAAAAACAAAGAGTTTCATCTTTTTCGATAACTTGTCAAATTAGTTATCTTGAAAGTTTAGCATATATGAAGTCTCTATCTGTTTGGAGAAATGGTTACCTTGTTACATAAGGAAGGAAACTCCCATGAATAGCAGCTGCTGAAGTAAGAAAGGACTCGTTTTTTAAGCACTTGTAGAGCGCTTGCCTTCCAGGTTGCACGTTTTATTAAAAACGAAACAAAATTGTTTACCAAATTGAGGCAAGAAAAAAATACAACAAAAAGAAGAACTCATTCCCATTTTTTGTGCTTATATATATTTTTATTTTTGGTGAAAATAATCAGGCAACTTAATTGAATTAAGTAACAAGGCAAGGCAAAGCATAATAGGCGACAAAAGAAAAGGGCCGAAGAAAGCAAAACAACGACAAAAAACAAGCCGCAAACACAAATTTCATGAAAAGGAGTGAAAATGTGCGCAAGAAGGCAAATAAAATTTAAGTGAAAACAAATAGACCAGTCGGCTAGCTGTGGTAAGGAAGGAGCTGAAGGAAGAGCAGTCGAGTGGGTGTTCCATCAGCAGCCCACAACAGCTCGACCTTATTTATAAATTAACAGTAACAATTTTTCCCGCCGGACATACACTTAAGATTTTTGCGAGCATAAAAGTTTAATATTTTGTATTTTTTTCTCTCTGCTCTTTTCTGTGTTTTCTTTGTTTTTTTTTTCATGTTAGCATTGCCGGCAAAAGGAAACCCGGACAAGGTCCTTTACCGTCGCTTAAGCAAATAATTTCTTTTCTAAGGCATCGTCGAGTGCGCTACACCTCTTCTGCTTGGCCAGTTTCACGCGTATTGACAACCGCCCACTTTCAACTTGCCCCATACTGTTTCACTGCTTCATCCTTGTTCCGGTTGTGGTATGGTTGTTGTGTCGTCCTGTTTCCTGTTTTGCGTTTTGTTTCTAGTTGCCGACTCTGCCTTCGCTTGTTTGGCCTGCACTTCTCACGCACTCACGCTGGGGAATTTACCAGGCACTTTCATCCTATCCCTGAGAAGCTTTTTAAAGACATAATAAACTTAAAGCAAGTTATAAATCCTATCAATATGTTGACTATGCCACAGGTTAAATTGCAGCAAATAATTGCTTCAATTATTTCATGGCATGGCAAAATCGATATGATTATAATATTTTAAACTTGCCATTCTTGAGTTCTTCTAATCCGTAATAATGGATAGGAAACAGCTAAAGGCAGACTGCAATATTTTTGAACTAAATGAAATGTTGGATATTAGAGCCTAAGTTAAGGAAAGAGACCTGTATATCAATGAAACATTTTATTATTCTCTCATTAAACATGAACCAGAATTCTCTTCATGGTTTGTCAAACTGAGCTAGTGAAGAAAACAGATGACATCATTGTTTTCAGTACACAGCTGATCGGAACGTTCCTATCGCATAATGTAATCATGATTACGCATACAAATATTGTTGTATTTATAACTTGTTCTCTATAAAAGCTACCGTACTTTGCAATTGAGAGCTCAGTTGATGTTGTGAGATCAAACGGGTGACTCGAACGATATTTCATCATGAACCTGTTGTCGTTGTTGTTAATGACATTACTGGGTATTTTTCAGTATGCGCCGCAGTCGCAAGGTGCCAAGATTTTGATGACTTTTGGATTTCCGGGCCGTTCTCAGTATATGTTTGTGGAGACATATTTGAAGGCGTTGGCAGCTCGTGGTCATGAATTGACCGTCATCAGCCCCTTTGAAAACCAACCGGTTAAAAATGTAAGATTTATTACAGCACCAAAGATACTTGAATATTATGATGGTAAATAACTTGAAGCAACTGTAAAAGAACTATTAATAAACAATAAATATTTTTCTTACAGAAATGGTAGCCAGTATAAATATGCCTGGGTATTGGGCACGTAATAAACTCTACTCTTGGTTACACAGAAATGTCTGTGATTGCATACTATCTGACAAAGGTGTTCAGGATCTGATGAAGTCTGGGGAAACATTTGACTTGGTTCTGGTCGAGCTGGTGCAGACAGAGTCATTGTTTGGATTAGCAGAACATTTTAGTGCAACACTAATTGGCTTCTCAAGTTATGGAAATGACTATCATATTGATGATCAAATGGGTAACATATCCCCGCTCTCCTATAATCCGCTTATAACGTCACCACACTGCAATACAATGACATTCTATGAGCGCCTAGAGACCCGCTGGGAAGTCTGGACGGAGAAGCTGGCTTACTATCTAATACACTTACCACCAATGGAAAAACAGTATACAAACTACTTTCCCAATGCCAAGAAAACTCTTTCTCAGGTGATGGATAGCTTTGATCTGGTATTACTGGGCCAACATTTCACACTGAGTTACCCACGTCCCTACTTGCCGAATATGATTGAGGTGGGTGGAATGCACATTCCCCACAAGCCGAAGGCGATACCCGAGGACATCAAACAATTTATTGAGACTTCCCGCTATGGTGTCATCTATTTCTCATTGGGAACTAATGTAAAAAGCAAAAACTTGCCAGAGAAAACGCGAAACACACTCTTGAAAGTCTTCGCAGGCCTCAAGCAGCGAGTGCTCTGGAAATTTGAGAATGATCAGTTGCCAAATAAGCCAGATAACGTATTCATAAGAAAATGGTTTCCTCAAGCTGACATTCTAGCCCATCCCAATGTCAAGCTGTTCATCAGTCACGGAGGATTGCTAAGCTGTATTGAAAGCGTTTACTTTGGAAAACCTATTTTGGGCTTGCCAGTTTTCTACGATCAATTTATGAATGTTAAAAGAGCCACTAAAATGGGATTTGGCCTGGGATTGGATCTTCAAAATCTCAAGCAATTTGAATTGGAGCAAACAATAAATACTCTATTGACTGCGCCCAGTTTTACCAAAGCTGTCACACTTATCTCAGAGCGTTATAAAGATCAACCAGAGACTGCGCTAAATCGCGCCATTTGGTGGACAGAGTATGTAGTCCGCCACAAAGGTGCAGCTCACATGCGTGCAACAACTCGGGACATGAGCTTTGTGCAACTCCACGGACTGGACACCTTGGCCGTTCTTCTAGGTGTGCCCCTTGTAGTTTTAATTTTATTGGTTAAACTATCTTGTTGGCTATTTCGTACTACCTTTGGGTCTAAACAAAAGCATACCCTTAAGAATAAGAAACATTAGGCAAATAAACTGAATAACTCTGTTTTGTATTGTTCCCAATGTTATTAAAATTTAAGACTTTTTATATTATTAAACTGAATTTTATTTGTATACCCTTGCAGAGTGTTCTATATTTTCGGTTTTCCTCAATTAATACTTCATTACCTTCAGCCTTCGCTCTCCAAGTCTGTCTAGCTTTCCGCATTATTTGTTTTGTTTTGCGTTTAGTATGAAAAACAGTTTCTTACATCCCTTCCAAATTTGGTGCAAATCGGACGACTATAACATATAGCATCACCCCGCATCACATCGCATCACATCACATCGGGGTGATGCTATGTGATGCTATGATGCGATGCGATGTGATGCGATGTGATGTCTTTCAAACGGTAGCTACCGGAAATCGTGAATTCTTTCTAGCTTCACCCTTTCTACCCTAGCGCTTATCATATAGCTGTCATAGAAACGATCGGTTCGAAATTAACATTTAAAAAATTTTTCGCTTCACATCGCATGGCATCATAGCATCATGTTATGATGGGATGCGATGTGATGCGGGGTGATGCTATGATGCGATGCGATTCATCTTTCAAACGGTAGCTACCGGTCGTCGTGAATTTTTTCTAGCTTCACCCTTTCTACCTTTCTACGCTTATCATATAGCTGCCATAGATGATGATACAATGATTGGCTCGAAATTAACATTACAAAAATTTTTCGCATCACATCGCATCGCATCATAGCATTACCCCGATGTGATGTGATGCAAATAAGTTAAGAATAAAGTAGAAGCGGTTGTCGATAGTATCGCTAGTACTTATTACAGATTCAATCAACGAAATCATAGATGTTTCCATTCTTTTTTATAAGATGTAAATATTGCTAGTGTCGTCGTTGAGACTCCATTTCCCAGTAAAGATTACTTCAAATACAGGACCATTTTTGGCTGTAAATAGACGCAGCTGACTAAAGATCTAGCCTATGTAGCAACATAAACACTATTAAATGGAAGTACACTATTACCGTCCGCATACGCAATATTAATCGAATTGCCATTGGAAAATATAAAATAAATATATTGGGTTAAAAAAGTTTTTTAGTGCCTTGGAGCTGACCAAAGTTTACAGAAATTAACAAGTCAAAACTTTATCTTAATTGCAGACAAGTTTTTTGTATAGTTTTGTTAGCTTATGGCTCTGTTGCCAATGCTACATGTGTTTGTTGCGAGAACATGTCCCTAAATCACTGACTTTTTATCAACTTTAACTTTGAAATGAGATTCAAATATCGTTTTTTCCGCACTTCTTTCTCTTTCTCTCTCTCTCTATTTCTCTGGCTCTCACCCTTGGTCCCTATCTCTAGAAGTGTGGGCGTTGTCCCTAACAACAGGGTGGCCGAAAAACTCGCAATGGCCACTTTGCACTGAGTACTCACACTCAAAATTCTGTTTGAAGTTGCGATGGCCACACCTGCACAGTCAATGCGCTCTATCACCATACCATTTCCTCCCTCCCTCCCTCTCTCTCTCTTTTTTTACTATGCTCCCTTCTTCTTCTTCCCTTCAGCTTTCTAGTTACACGTACGCCGCGCCCGGCTTGTAAATTGTATCCGTTTCAGGCACATAAATTGTTGTCAACTTCCGTTGGCTGCGACAACGTCGCCAGCACTGACCACTTCTATTGCCGCTGCTCCAGGTCCAGGTCCAGCTCTTACTCCTGCTCCTGCTCTGGGTCCAGCTTTCTACACCTTGTGGGGTATGCATTGACTTGAAAGCAGCTCGACTGTCCATGTTCTGGGCGTTTGTCTTTTTAGTTCGGCCAACTTCTGGCTTGCCTCTCTATTTTTTCTCTGCACTCTCTGCTGCTTCAGGTTCAGCTTCCAACTCTAACGTAATTGAATTTTTAATCTCGTTTATAGTCAAGTGATCTCTGGCATACACTGCCCGTGTACAACTGCGCATATTTTACGTGCCTGGCGCCAGGACCTACGTTCAGCTTCAATTTTGGGGCAGGCATTCAACAGCAGCAGCATCGGTCGAGCCAAATACATGGCGCAAATAAAGTTGGTTACTGTCAGGACGGTTGGACCCATGGCCCCATTGGACGATCTGGCCTCATAATGAGCCCCCATCGTTATGCTAAATAGTTGAAAAGGTAACTTTTCAAGCGGCCAACGGGTTAATATGCACACTAAATTGCATATATTCAACTTTTGGACTGTAATAAAATATTTCATGGAACACAATTTGTGGGCGTAATCAAACAGATGGCTCTGCATTACCAGCTGCCAGTTATAAGCTATGAGTAACAGAGTTGCCGCGCCAGAAAGTGCGCCAAGCAAATGTTTTAATGAACTTCTGCCAGATTATACACATGCAGATAATCTCTCTTTCTCTCTGGCCCAAGTCCCCTTGCCTTAAAAATAAACCCAAAACTTTAACTGATTGCAATTTAAGTTCTGGGGGCAATCGGGCGAAACCCGGGAATGTCGTGTCAAAGGCTTGTAAACGATTGCATCATTAACTTGCTTACGTGAATGTTGCGGTAAGGACGAAGTCGAAGCCGAGGACGCGAACTAAGACGTGGATACCGTAGCCGAAGACGAAGACGAAGGAAAGGTTCAATTAAGGCGTAATTATAAGCAGCCCCGCTGCATACTTCATGGTGTGACACATTTTTGAAGCATTAGATGGTGCAAGGTGGTTCCAGTCACTCAATTATCGCATCGCAACCACATGAAGCAACACTTACATGGTCAGGTTACGCATTATATTTTCTCAAATCGACCTCAATTGGATTTTGCTTTACTTCGAAGAGCGAAATCAAAACTGATCAAATTAATCTTAACTAAGTGAACATATTTGCTTCTGGATTATTTCTATCAACTAGAATTGATTTATTATTCAAAAGCAACATTACTGATCATTTATATGATAACCAAAAATCTAGTAATTTATTAAACCTATTAAATTATTTTGAATTTGACTTCAGTCAATTAGAAAAATTTATTGTTTCCTAGACCATATTACTATTTTCTCAATTATTGCGGTCATTTGGTAGTTGCTCGGCTTCCAAAATACTCTGATAATTGTTATTCAGATTGCCTTAGTTTGAAGTCTAGTATAATTATTAATTAAATATTAAATCAGTTCAATAGTCAATGTAAGTTTTCGTATTATTGTTGTTGGTCAAAGAAGAAAGGTCAATGCAATGGTATTAGTCAGACATTGGCTTCTGGCCTATTTGTATTTGAGATGCAATTGTTTGATTTTCACCCAACCGAAATGCTTATCTTAATTACAAGATTTTGCAATAATATTTAGATTAGTTTGAGTCACTGAAATTGCAGTGCACTACTGTCTGTCTTTCCGCTTGTCTGTTCGTTTGACTCAGCTTGGTGCAATGTAAATATTTGTAGAGTATTCCAATATAGTGCGTATACGTAATTCTTGTATCTGTTTGTGCTGTGTGTCTGCTTGTACGGTTAAGTATTTTTGGTCTTTGTGCTGTCTCTGTTGGGCTGCGAGGCAGCTGAAAATCGGGCTAAATTTTTTAACTGCAATAATTATACGGCAATTAGTAAAATGTTCAATAATGCAGCTATGCAAGGCAGCCGTTACAATTTTTGACTGCACTCGGTAAACTTCTAATTGCCATTAGCGCACTTTAGTTTTTCAGCCACTTCTGAAATGCGGTATGAGAGGAAGCATTGGGTGAAAGGCAGGTAAGCCCCTATCCCCACTCTCCACCCGCATTACACATTTTGCAGTTTTGGCGCGTAATTAGACCGCGCCGTTAGCTGCTGCAGCTGCTGCTGGTTGGCGGGTTGTCGGATTGCAGGGCTGCCTAGGTGGCTAAATGTCTGACTGGCTGCATGTCTGACTGGCTGGTTGTCTGTAATTTAGTACTAATGGCGCACTTAAAGTGCAGGCAATTATTTTAGACCTATTCCTATACCTATAACTAAAGGACAAGGTGTACAATGTTTAGTGTATTCTCCAGCTCAAAAGAACCAGCTCGAGTGGTTTCAATAGCACCGCCCCAAATGCGAACCAAAGGTCCTGCTCATCTCGTATTGTATCTGTAGTTGAGCATCTGAATATATTATTCAACAGCGAAATCGACCATTTAGGTTCTTGCTTATAAACACTTCCAAGCAATGCATGGAATCCCATGATTATCTGCAAATATGTATAGTTCTTACCCATGAGTTATCAAATTTCTAGGCGAAATAATATTGAATATTTCTCGGATGAAATAGATTTCAAACGCAACTGAATTTTATTATTTCAATTAAAGTTCATTTATAAGTAGCATGTTCTTGATATTGAGTTTACTCAGTTTCATTTTTAAGACTTTCAAATTATTTTCTTGCTTTTAACTTTTATTTTCAGCTAACAAGATAAAAAGTCTATATCAAAATGCGTAGATCCACATAAGCAGCTTAAAAATGTCTCCTTTATAGGGTCTGCTACAGTTTCACAATGTAATACAAAACAAAAAATCAAACCAATTGGCATGTTGTTAAGAATACCCCAAACTGTCAGTCATATAAATCTTATTGAGCAAAAGTTTGAAATACTAACACAATCTTCCACATATAAATGTTTGTGAATGTCTATGTGCGAGACAATCAGACTATAACTGCACTTTTATGTACCAGCTCACTGGAGACTAATGCTGGTGCTATCAGAAATATGCAAAAATCAACTCGGCTATTGCAAGTGCCACAAGTGCCGCAAGTGTTCGGCTGCCAAACAACGGAAAGCAATATGCACTGGCAATATTTTTTTATCTACAAATATTCGTAGTTGCTTGAAAAAAAAAATCGGAAAAATAAAAGGAACAACAAGTTTTGACAAGCTCTGAGGGCGGGGCGCACACGGGCGTTAGGGAAACAATGTGATGTGTGCGGCATGTCTTGATTTGCATAAGCCCCGCTTCTGGATTTTTCCTTTTCTTTTTTAGCGTTTTTATGACAGTGACAATCGATAGTCAGATAGAGCCATAGTGCACTCGCTGTTCGGGGAGCCATCAATCAAAATTTCATATGTCTAATAGCATTCCAGCTTCATTGCCAGAGACCACCTCCTTTCGCATCCCAGAGCGAGCTTGGCCAGACCAATGGTTAGCTGGCCAAACAAATGCGGGTTTGCTTAATTAAAATTCATGTGGCTTGTATTGATAAATACAGTTAAATTTGTGTACCTGCCAAATGAGATTCATAAAAAACTTGTATTAATCATTAATACTATTAATAATGCAACTATTACTACATTAAAAGTCCAATAAATATAAACTTTTATGCTTCAAGTGTTTGAATAAAGAATAATTTGCAAATGATTTGGAACAAGCTTAATCCAACTCTGTAAAGATCTAATACCTAAAAAATTATTTTATGTATACATTTTTGAAAATAATGGTTTGTTTCCTTAGCGTTTTTGATCGATCTTTTGGATTATAGGTATTTAGCATTGATTCCTTTCCTTTTTCCTGTTTTGTTATTGACTTGCATGTTTGAACTTGCTTAAAAGTTCTGAGTTCAATATATTTTGCTGTCGCTTTATTGTTGCTTCGATTTCTTTTCTTTTTTGTTTATGTTGCTGCTGTTGTTGTTGCTGTTGTTTCCAACGCTCTTGTTCGTTGTTGTTGTCGTTGGCGGCACCCAAAGCGCTCATAAATCAAAAAAAGCTGTTGTTTGCTTACAGGCGCACCCACTCTATGTCTGAGTGTGCCTGTGTATGTGGATGCCAATGTGTGTGTGATGTGTGTATAAATCACAAAGCATGTCCTTTGCCAATACAAACACAATTGAGCATGCATATGCAACAGCAGCATGTCTCAGTGTGCGAGGCGAGCAAAAGTATGCAAAAGAAATTGCGTTAAAAAAATTTGATTAAAAAGTTTGTCGCCGTCGTTGTATGCCGAGTACAGTATACACTGGTATGTGTGGGTCGGTCGTTATATGTATCGGTAACTGTCACTGACACATAGCGCATAGCACAGAGCACACAGAATGGAGTCAGGCGACCAGCGGGCATTGTGCTTATCGATACGAGGCCATTGGCATGCCATGGCCAGTGTCGAGGAATGTTATAAATCTTTCAAAAGCCAAACGAAACGGGGCTTGAATTCAATTTCACAACTGACAACTGAGACAAGGCATTGGCCACAGGTTCGTTGCCACAGACTTTTACGACTTACACATAAATATTTATAATTAGTAACGTTTTTTAGGGTTTGTCAATTGCAAATGCTATAAGTTATTTAATTGGAAATATTTTAAATTAGAATGCTCCACAAATTTGACATAAATAGGCGCTCATTTTTTCAACTTTAAATACAGCATGTTGCTTGATAACTTTTTACCTGTCGTATGCGCAATTATGTATAAGTTATACTTTTTCTCCTTTCGAAACTGCAATTGTTATTTTAACATTTAAACAACTGTTAACTGTGAATTGTGTGGCCCTGTTCTCATTTGTGTCAGGTGCGGCAACGAAATTAGCCCTGTTAGCTTAACGTGACTGCAAACTGAAATGATCTGCCCCTCTACTCCTCCCCAGCCACCCCTAATCACCACGATCTAGCTGCAGCAAGTTCAAGGTTGTGCAAATATTGCCATGCAAATGGCACTCCACGACAGTTCACACACACATGAGTTTCGTATGGCGCTAACAAGCATTTTCCTTCTCATATCCTACAAAGGAAATAGGTTTTCCGTTGCATTTGTTACCAAAAAGTACACAGTGAGAACACGGACAGGGTTAGGCAAGGCACGTCCTTGCCCAAAAGAAGCGCACTGAACTGAAAGAAAAAATTCCAGAAATGCTACAGTGAAGCATGATCGGCTGTTGGAGACCTCGTACTTTCTCTGTAAAAAACACATTCACACCTAAACAGAAGCACGAAAGTCTTATACATTATCTTTCTCATTATATTTTTATTAACTTTTAAGTTTATTATTCGATCAACAATAGACTTTATAGATATCCGAACTGTAGTACTGTTATACTATTTAATCTTTAAATGTGGCCTTGTATCTGGTTTGAAATTTGGGCTTTCGGTGGCTTAAAAGATATTTTGTATTATTTCAAGTACAGGGTCTAAAAATTGTTGTATCCACAGCCTAGATGACAAAAAGAGCCAGGAAAATCATGTTGCATGCAGGAGCAAAAAATGCGTAACAATGGCGACAAAGTTAAATGTCAACCTAAAACTATGCAATGCTAAATGCACTGAGTGTCAGTGATGGGGTGCAAGTGGGGTTTGCTTTGTGGATGGGTGGTTTTAGTGGTGGTTAACTAGTGGTGTGCGTGCTTTTTGTAGCTTACCACTCTCGGATTCCGGACTTTGCACGGAAAGTTGTGGGTAAACTTTTAAGCCTGGCCCTGAGTAGAAGCCATGCAAAAAAGGCTAGAAAGTTTCCAGTCAGTAAAAAGCTGAAGCTGATGGATAAATTACGGACTTTACAAGATAAAGCATACGGATTTACGGAGCTGATAATTAAAGAGGAGAAATGATGCATGAAATATTGCAAACAAAACAAACGTAATTAATATAAGGGGTATATTCATTTCAGGGACATATTAATTTCGAGAGCTTAAGACAATCTTGTGGCAATTAAATGGAAGTTGAGCAGTAAATTGTTATTAAGTTAAGTAGAACTCTTCCCAATATATCTCAACAATTAAGTATGTATCCTTTTGACCAACATCTTCAGCTACCACGTTGACAGCCACTTAATGAGCTCGTTCTTCATTTTCGTCATTTTTCTTCATTTCCCTTCATATAAGCTGCTAGGGATCTGTCGAGTTTTCTGTCTGGGCTTTTCGATTATCGCCGTTGAGTCTGAAACTTGGGTGAATAAATATGCAAATCCTGGAATCAAGTTGAAGTTGAGATTCGACTTGGTTGACTGGCAAACAACCTCATTCGAGGCTAGGTGCGTATTTGTCCTTGGCTCCCTGTCTGCAATGGTGTGTGTGCGTGTGAGTATTGTAATTGAAATCGCATCGAGACGTGAAATGAAACGTAAAGTCATCGAATCAATTGAAATGAAAATTAAATTAAATGCATACGCTCATACATTTATTCATACTCTCTCTTACATATACATACAAATGCATACATTCAATGAATAATACGAGTATACCGAACATATCACAGACCCATTCACATTCGCACACATAAACTCAATCTTAATTAAACACAGACACGCATATTGAGTTCCTTGAAAGGAAAAGCATTCGTTTGACTCTGACTCACTCGACAAGTTGAAGTGGAAAAAAAATCGAATTGGTTTGAGGGAAGGTGGGCGAATCCATGAGTGTGTGCTTTTAGATTCCTCCAGTTTTGCTTTTCTGCAGAATGTTTTTATTTAGACCCTTTGTATGATTTGCCGACATTGTGGCCTATTTATATTGTGAAATGTTAGTATAACGATTTATTACTTTAAACCATCTCTTATCATTGTATATTTTTTTAAATTAATGAAGCCAAATTGATTTGCGGAAGTTTCTTAAGTGCCACAGTTAAATATTTTTGCTATTTATTGAGTGGAAATCGGAATCGGTTCCCTTCTGTATTTTGAAGAATGGGAATAGTAAAAGTACACATTTCTGAGCACGACAGTTGTTGCTCAAATAAAATCTTTAGCTCAGAAGAGTTTTATTAAATTGAAATGATTTGAAGCATACAAAGCGCCGGATTCCTAAGTGTATTTTTTTTTGGTTCAGTCGTCTTGTGCGTATTTGTTTAGGAAAATGCTAAGAGAAAGCCCCACATTAAATTTAAGGAACAGAGGAAAGCAAAAGTGACAGTCATTTCTAGTTGCTTTAAGCTTTGCTTATTCAAATTATCCGCTTTGAGGCGAAAGAAATCATAAAAGGAAATCTAATAATGAAGCCGCAACTATTGCCTGGACCTTTCCGGGCATCAACAGGCTATCAAATCAAATAATCTCAGCCAATCGTCGCATAAATTTATGACATATGCAAAGGACAACTTACAACTGCCAGTGCCGTGGCAGATGTCCTGCCATGTCGCAGCCATGTAATCCCATTATGAGGCAATCGCATTTGCAACAAGAGCAACAACATCTATATAGTTTTTTATGGTATATGTGGAAAATGCAGAGACCTGGCCAGTTGAAGCACTTAGATGATGCAAAAACTGAAACTAATTTTCCACTTTGCAGCACAATCTAAGCCAATAAAGTTAGAAGTTGCTGATGCTTTAAATTCGAGCAAGATATGTGTACTTTACCAGCAGAACTTGTTGTAGAATAATATCTAAAAGTTGCTTGAATTGCTATGAGGTCCCTTTTTCTTAAAGTACATTGTTTTACATAGATAACTCCAACTATTTTCAAAAACAACTATCTTTATTTCAATTTTTATAACATAAGAGCAAAATTATTGGATTCATGAATAAGACTTATCACCATAATTTTCCACCTGATTTGGAAAGATATTTAACTTTCAATAGGGTTTTTTAAATTCTCGTCAACTTCAAGCTGCTCCTCGTTATCATTCTGCTCATCATTTTCATGCACCAGATTTTCGATATTCATTTCAATTTGTTCGTAATGAACTTTGGACGGTCGTTTTTCATCATTTTCTTTAGGACTTATGATGGCTAAGCCGCCAGCTACCAAAAAGGTTAGGGCAATGGCAACATAGCCAGTTGCATAAATCTCTGGCTTACTGAGGAAGACATTTAAATACCAAATTAAATGCCGTGTTCCAGCCACCATATGATATGCAAAAGGGAGAACCACACAGAACTTAAAACAATTAAATAATGTCCTACTGCAATCACATTTCTCGATCTTTTCTGCCAAGGCATCGATACTTATATCGCAGCATAATCCTGAAAGACCAATTATCCAAATGCCTATGGCCAATACGAATCCACTGATTCGCAGTAATATTGACATCACTGAAGTCAGCTGTTTCTTATAAATGAGCAGATGTGGTGACAACTCTCGTCCCAGTTTTATATTCTTCTCATCATAGCCCATATTTGTATAGACTGCGGGCATGATTCGCATTTCAATTTTGGGCGGACCCTTCAATTGCTTCATTTCCTTCTTAGCATTAACTCCTTTGGAATTACCATCGCCAAGCTCGACATCATTATTCAACCTGTCCACTTCATCCAATGTCTTTTTAATACCACTTTGTGATTTCTTCGAGAATTTATCTTCGCCATCGTTGTCTTTAAATTTTGAATACTGAATTGTCTTTTGTATCAATGGAGTGGTCAAAACACGTTGATTTCCATATAGAAGAAGTTGAGCACTTCGCTGCAGGGGTCTTTTAAAGTAGCGGTTTCTGTTATGAATCAGAATAAGTATATTCAATTGATGAAAACAGTCTGAGATATACTTACATAGTGTACATTCTTACAAAATATTTTAAAATCTCAACCTGACCATAAAATGTAATGAAGCTAGTATTTGACTAAATGTTTAATCTCATGGATATTGTGATATACTTTTTATTTTTCAAAGCTTTAAAGAAGATATCTAATATTTTTAAAGTAGGTTTGCAACATTTCACAACTAAAAGTGCAACAGTTAGTGTAGCTTCAGTTACATTAAATTGCAGACAGGCTTCCCATTTAGTTAGACAGTTAGATAATTGAAGCAGATTTTGGAGTTTATGAATTTTCCTAATTTGCTATAAGTTGGCAACTTGGCAGCAGCATTCAAGCAATCTAAGGTCCAAACTTTTGCTGCATGCCAAGCACATTATGAAATATTTATAACAGAAAATTTGTTAAGCGCTTCAAAAATGCATGAGGGACGGCAACGAAAAAAACAAGCTACACCAACTGTACAATGTTGACTTCTTGCAACGCACAAATGTCAGATTTAGTTTAGTTATCCCTACATATTTTTTACTGGGTGCCACAGCTTGTTCCATCATATGCAAAAATGTTTTTTTTTTATTTCGCATTTCCCAATTTTATTAACATTCCTTCTATCCATTACGGGAGTTTTAAAAATTTAATAACTTTTAAATACATCGAAATTTTATGTTCTCATTTAACTGAGTGGATTTGAACTGGACATTTTGATTTAGAAGGAATAATAATACCATAAACAATAGGATTTACTTTATATTAAATTTTAAAACCTATTGAACAGAACATCTTTCATTCTATACTGAACTTTCTTCCATTTGTAAGACTTTTCGAAGAGTTGAAACCACTAAAACTTTCAAAACTGAACCGATTTCCAAACGAAATATCTTTTTCTCCAAGAAAGAAAACTAAATTTTCCTCAATATTGATCAAATTAATATTTTTTCGTATTATTTTGCGTGGATTATACTTACCTCAAGACCTTGAGATCGCGATTTTTATAAACTTCTGCTCTATGCTTACCATGAAAATTGTTTTATAAGTTCTGACAAACTCAATGAAGTTTATAATTTGGTACAGTGTCCCACATTATCGGGTTCGCTGACAGTAGTTTTTTATACTAGTTATCTGTATGTTTTTTCTTATAAATAAATAAATTTCTTTTTGCAGCTCAAACGTTTATGACATATTCATACGGACGCCAGAAGGCTTCACCAGAAAACATAAAATGAAGAACACTGCATAGCCAACACTATACGAGCTCCAGTATATATCCGAGTATTGTAAAGTATGTAAAATGTTTATATACCTATAAGTAAATACATAAGTATCTCTACGTTTATATGATGTGTTGCTGCAAACTGACAAAAAAGGTTGAGCTAAAATTTAAACATACATAAATATATGAAAAGTTAATTTGAAAAAAATCTCTTTTGACAGTCCTCGGCGGGTGGGTGGCAGCTCGGGAATCCGTGAACGGAGGGGACGGAAGGCACTTCCAAAAGGCGCAGCTGGGCTGTTGTTGTTCTTGTTGTTTCAGCTGCTTTCGCTAGTGTTGTTGTTATTGTAGCTGTTGCTGCTGCCAAGTCGCAGTCAGTCACTTGCACGATGCTGTCGAGCTGCAACTACAGCATCGCCGTCCACAGTAAACGATGAAAAATGTGCGAAATTGTACACATACACACACAGAGAATGAACGAGAGGAGATGCACACACACACACACACACACACGTTCACATTGAAGGAGAAACGCATAGGGGAGCAGCTCCTGCTGTTTATATAGCCTGGCTACGTGTATAAATAACGGTAACATTTTAAATCAGTCGAGTGACTGCAGGAAACGGCGAAACGAAAGCTCAAACTGGTGCCAACTCAGCGACGTTACTGACAACCCCTATTCCCAGTTTCCAGTTCCCTGTTACTCCATTCCCTGCCTGTCTGCCTTCTTGTTTTCCCTGACATTGATGTTGCTGTGCTGCTGTTTGTGTGTGTGTGTGTGTGTGTGTGTGAGTGTGCGTGTTAACTTCGCCGCAACAATTTCATTTCTCATACATTTCTGGGCAAAACGTTGCCTTGTCTCTTGCTACACATACACGCAAACGCAACCATGTCGCCTCGTTTCCCATTTTGGACGCTCTTTTCTTTATTGTATTTTTGGCTTGTCCAACGATGCTTCATATATTCTGCAAAATTTATGAAATTTTAACCCATTTTTTCGCACCCGAGCGTTGTAAGCGGTTATTAAATCTTGTCTTCCATTTAATTGGTTTTAAAATTTTAATTAAAAGTAAGAATAAATAATGTTTTTCGGGTGACAGAAAAAGCAAAAGTCACCCAATGTATTACCAGGAATTAGCTTTGATTGGAATTTTGTAAGCGAAATACTGTAAACATAAATATAGTAAAAATACGTTGAATTTTTCTGGGTATGTGTTAGTTAGTTAGTTTTTGCAAAACATGAAATTCTTATTACCATCACCTGAAAAATGATGCATAGAAATGTATTAATTACCTAACAGCTAGAATGTAGTACATTCATTTTATAAGTTTTTGTTATTACAACATTAATATCCTTCCCTATTTCTAAGAGCCCAATTTAATTTAATTACAAAAAGAACTCAATGTTGGAAATGTGTTTGAAATAATGAGACAATGAAATGCCGAAATGTATTTATAGTGCATAATCTTTGGGGCTGCATTACAGCTCATTGGACATCACGGACTTCGAATGACTTGTAAGTACTTATAAGACAGAGTGTGGGAATTCCATTAAGTTTATTAAGAGACTTTAATTAGTTTATATACATTAAGAACTGCCCACAGCCTGCAAACGGAGAAGAAGAAAAAATATAAATAACATTGCCTACATTTCATTAATTACCGAGCTGTCAGGGCAACCAGCGACCACTTTAAGACGCTTCTTACCTTTTGATGGCCCGCGGTGTCAAGTAATTAACAAAGCGCAAACAACAATGAAACTGTAGGGGGCTGAGGCAGGAGGATTGGGTATATTCCAATTTGAGAGTGGAGGGCTTTGATTGAACACTCGCATCTTAAGTTTTGACGTTAATCTTTGATTAGAGAGTGGGTCGTCAGTTTCGCTGACACTTCATTATGTGATTTTAATATGAGTATATATATAGTACAACAATGCCGCCAGCCGATAGAATCTCATTTCGCAGCGAAACGTTTGATCTTAATTAGTATACTTGAATGTTCTCGCTCATTCAATCGAGTGTCGACTTTGCATCAGCATCAGCATCAGCATCAGCATCAGAAACAGCAGCAACAGCACAAGCATCAGCATCAACATCAGCGAAAATAACAAAATGTCGCAAATGACTAAGGGAGATGCTCGAAAGGATGGGGTGGAGAGAGCGGGTATTTCTCATCGTCTCGCTCGCTTGATTGGCAGTTTTGGCCCTTTGCACTTGCCGTTGCCCTGATTGCCGTGCTTCCTGCTTCGACTGCCGTTGATGCTGCTGCTGATTTTTGTCTAAGCGGATTTCATTCGCATATTAATTGAAGTTTACACAGCGACAAAAATAGGCGGCCTGGTCACTAATTAAATAGAGTTCCCTTTGGCAATCGACCACCAAATTCTTCACAGTGTACCCATTGCTGTGTCACGAAGGAGACGCGTCAAATTGTCAAACACGCGCCAAACTTTAGTGTGGGTAAATATTTTTCAATTAAAATGGCTGCCAGCTATTTGCTCAGCACTTTGGCGGCTTGCATAAAAATTTAGTGGTCTCATAGTTGGCAATTGAAAGTGGAGGGGCAAGGAAGGAACGTCCAAGAAAATGCATGATGAACACTTTAAAAGACATTGCTGCGATTTTTTTCAAGTTAATCAACCTAATCAACAAAAGGTATTATATAAACTAATTAAAATTTGTAAAAAAAAAGGCAATCTGAAATTCCAAAGAAAAGAAATGCAATGAAGTGGAATGTTCATAGATGTGGTTTGCTAATGAAGTTTTTGAAACACAAAGATATTACTTAAGCTGTCTAATGACAACTCCACATAGATAGGTGCGTAATTATAATATATAATGCTACTTTGTATGCTTCAGAATATAATGAAAGAACATATTAAGAGCATATCAAAATATACAAGGTACGACTACAAGACACACTGCATTCAGGCCTTTTAAGACTTTCCTTTTTTTAATTTAAATAATTGAATTATATTTTGTTAAATTGTGCACCTAACTTTTAAGCTTGACTTTAAAATAATTTCAGCTTATGGTCTGGTTTACTCTCATTAGCCAAGTACTTTAACAGTTAAGCACACAGATAGCGGGATAACAACTAATATCAAGCATACGCAACGTTCTGCACAGAATTTCTAGGTAAATCTACGTTTAGCCGCATTAGCTGCATGCGGCACTGGGTATGGCTTAATTACCTTAAACTTCACAGATATGTGAACGCGAGTGTATTTGTGTGTAGGTTTGCCTTTAATTTAGCTCAACTCGAAGTCAAACTTTTTGAGTACCTACGAATATTGTAAACGGAGCACTGCAGACATAAAGGGAAAACTAAGTCAAACAACCAAATCACCAGGAAAAGCTGAAATTGGAGCTGTTCAGCTGCTCTGGCAAACTGTCGATAATTAGCTAGCAAAGTTTTAACTTGGCCATTAACACGCATTTGCTGCATAATGGGCCTGTCTGGCATAGATTTGCAGCTATGTGGCAATACGTTGTACATCTTGCTTTTTACCTTTTACTACTTTTCTCATGCCACGTGACGCATTAACTCAAATGGCTGGGCAATAAAGCAATGTCTCGTGGCTTTAGGCCAAAAGTTTCAACCACTTGAACTTGATGGTTGTCGGCAGCAAAAGCAACGTTCTCAACAATTGGCACAACAATACCCACCACACTTGACTGGCGCTGAGTGTTTTATAATTAAAGCCATAGAAAAGGATCGAAAAAGCCTTGAACTCGTTCCAACAACAAGCCGTGACTGTGGCTGCATTGCGTGTGGCGGAGGTTGGAACTACGGCCAAGTTGCAGCCACAATTGTTGCACGCACAGTCCTAGTCAACTGAAAAAATGTTTACATTCATGGCTACCTATATACGGGTACGTATTTACATAGAACAAAATGTATTTCATATTTTTGACTCTAAAGTCTCTGGCTGTAACTGGGTCTTAAAGCTGAACAACTTTTGCATGGCTTCTAATTACCCTTTTTGTTTGCCGTGTCGGAGCAACTTTTTGGCCCGATAATTTCTTAATACTGAATTCATTTTATTGCTGCTCAGCCACGAGTCAGCTGTGTGTTTGAACTTGAAAAGGACGGACACAGGGCGGGAAGCTTTTCTAGCATACTGGTATAGGGAATGACATATTATTGGGAAAGTTTTCTTTTAAAATACTCGAAACTTGTTAGAATATAATACATATATTATAATAACCATTAAATATCAATTACAAATAAAAATATTTGATGAAACTTACAAAACTGATTCTATATTAACCAACTAATAATGGTCTATGGATGTATGGATGCCAGCAACTTCTTTCACTTAGATATTAAAGACTTGTAGTTAAACTAAATGTATTTTTCAAAAAGCAGCAAAGAGCTGGTTCTCTTAGCGAAGTAACCAATTTTCCGAACATTCAACAACTTACAAACGATGCACTTCTTTTAAGAGTCACTTGGTCAGTTCAATGAGTGGGCCAGTTTGAACCTTCAGATGTCAATTGAGCTGCAGCAGACATAAATCAATAGCTTTTGAAATTGGCAACAGCAGCTGAATAACCGCAACATGCCAGCCTTAAAAATGAGCCGTTGCAGCTGCTTCCGCTTCCCATTAAGCCAAGTGTCCGTTCTGTGAGCGGAGTGCATCCGCCGGTGTACCGGGGGTAATATAAGTAATTGCATTAAATCCAGAAAAATTGCAGGCAGTTAAGCTGCCAGCTGAATCCTGTCACTGTCCCAGCGGGTACCACTGTCGTGTCTAATTGAATTTTTCGGGGCCTCGCTCATTTATTAATCCGATTTCAATCGACTTGCAAGTCCCAGGTGCTGCATTGCATTTTCCAGCGAATTAATGACATTCATTAGTCTCATTTAGATTGCCATCAGCCAACCTGAAAATGATAACGAAAACACAACTTACCTTAAATAGCCTTAATTTCGGATTTTCATACCAAAAGTGTGGATAAGGCTATAAGAAGTAGAGTTTTAGGATTATTAGTTTAGTCAGACAGGCTTCAAAATTATTCTATCAAACATGCTTTTGCAGATGCTTCCAGCTCTAATCCATAAATTAATTTAATTTATAAGTTGAGAACATAAACAAAACTTTCAGTTCGAAAATATTTATCATAAGCTGATGAATAGAATGAGAGATATATAGAGAAATTAACGTGCCTATTTTATTCACAGTATCTCTGACTCGTCCATTGTGCCGTGTGTCTATAAATTGGGTCAAATGTTTTAGCTTGGATTTTTTGGGGGCTGCCTGCCTTTTAATTAGCATGTTTATTTGACTTTGCTTGTACGAGTGAAAGCAAAGTTTTTGGGACTGGCTTAGAGTCTGAAGCGCTGTGCCACAGGCGCACGAGGCTTATACGTAATTTCTATATATGTAAGTCTGTGCCAGCTGCTTGTGCGTTGAGTGTTGATTAAACAAATTGCAAATGAGTTTAGGTTTTTTTTTTGTAGTATTTGTTGATGTTGATGTGTTTTGGCCAAAATAAACAAACAAAGCCTTGGGTAAGACATGCACTTGAATAAACTCTTATAAAACTAAATAAATACACAGGCACACAAAGACAAACTGAAGTTAAATGCACAAATAAAAAGTAAATGCTGACAGTAGGCGTGTCTTTTACTATTTCTCTCTCACTCTATCACTCCATTTGTTTATCTCTTTCTATCTATCTGTGTTTGTTTGTATGTGAGTAAGTTGTGCAAATGACAGTGAGTTATTTAAGAAATGCAATTTCAATTAAATATGCAAAATAGTCAAAGTCTAATTTAGACAGTTACCCATTGTGCTGAGAGCTTTCCTTCGCTTTCCCAGGCAACTTCACAAAAACTTGTAGCTAAAATGCTAAGATACTTAAATATTTATATGGAGAGCTGCAACAGCAGCAACGACAACAATAACAACTATAACAGTGGATGCAACTAAACTTTGTAATCAACAATTTGCATATTTGCTTTGGCAATGGCAAAAACTCTTCCACCTTCACCTTGCGCACAATGCATTTAACTTTTTTTTGTTCCATGAAATTTTTAATACTGTTCTTGTAGATTTTTTTTGCGTTCCGTCCTTAGTTGCATTGTTTTTATTATATTGTTTTTGTTTTTATACCCTGCCTTCATTAAAATTGCGAAAAGAGTATATTACACAGAGATCCGACCAATTGGCATTTCTCCGGATTCCTGTCTGTTTATGTCATTCCGTTGATTCTAGAGATTTGGCAATTTTGTATGTGGTATAATAATGCCTTTATATTTGGAACCTCGCCGATTTTAATTTTAATAATAATAGAACTTTGAATTGTCGATTTAACAGAATGTATATTATTTATTTTCTTTTCTGACATCCCTTTTATTTATTTGATGGCTTAAATAATATTGTAAAATAATCGTATTTAAAGTATGTGGTTTAATTATATACAATTTCTGGTTATTTTAGATAACATAACAAGGTAATTGCTCGTTGGTCATACCCAACCATTGCACACTTACTTGTTTTTAACTGTTTGTTATTTGTTTCCGTGTTTCTGGGCTGTTTTTTTTTTTCAGGCTTTTAAGCATTTGGCAAGCATGAAAATTACTTTATTTGCGTTTATGTGATTTTATGCTCTAATAAATTAATTTTGTTAAATAAGTAGAATTATATTTATTTTTAAAATCTGTTTTGTTAATACAAAACAGTTTATACTAGATTATTATATCAGATCGCAGTGGGTTTTTTGATGTCTCTGTAGCACTTTGCGAAGTCAAAGATATATAGATTGTGGGCGTTGTCGTGCTAGCCAGGACTTGACCACTAAGCACTGACCATGAGCGTTGACGCTCAATTCCGTTCATTCAGAGGCTATTTAGCGTTTGTTGACTGGATAATTATGTGGTTCGTGCGAGATTTATGCCCAAGCTGCGCTGACTGTGAAGGATTAAGGTGAAAAGACAGGACACGAATTTTCCGTTGATGGCGTTTCCACTTTCCGTTGACTATGCTGCATGTGTTGCAAATAAATTGACTGCCTGTGGAGGCGAGCGTTAAGCAAACAATGTGGCGCAGGAGCTGACACTAAATAAGCAGACTTGTGTAGGTGCAAATGTGGCCCTTTATATCAGTTTGGGCTTGTGTGTGTTTGAAACAATATTGAATATTGCAGACACAACAGCCTCGGCCTTAGTTCGTCCTGTGCGCGCGCGTGCCTTGAAATTAAATGTCGTTATGAGTAGGCATTTATATACAACGCAAGACACTAATGCACACACACACACACGCACACACATATCCATACACATTTATTCAATACATACTAGATTTTGAGTGTGTGCTACATATTCATTTACCCAGTTGACTGTCGACAGTCAGCAAGTCAGCCCCAGTTGCGTTTTGTTTGTGCTGGAGTTTGTCTTTTGCCACACAAAACAAATATTGAAAAAGAAATAAACGCAAGCTAAATAACACAACAGAAATAAAGAAGTTGAAACTGACATATACACATATATATGTATATTTATATATAGAAAACCATACACAGATACACGCTGATACTAAAGATAGCTGACGCTGGCATTATGTTTCATAGCCTTTCTCAGAAACTGCTCGATTCTCTTTTGAATTCGTATTTCAGAAGGATTTTTAATGTGGTTGCCAGAAATTGTACTTTGAAACAGCGGATAAAATATTTAAGAAACTACCTTAACTAAATGTGTCCCAGGAGGTCTTAAAATATTCAAAAAAATATATTACATTTAATACTATTTTTTAAGATATCAGTTTGAAATGTAAACAAACAAATAGAATAATTTAAAAGTTATTTTTTTTTATCAATACTTTTCAGAATCATCCTAACTTAAAGTTTATGCCGAAAAGTTAAATTTGCAGCTGTTGGCACAAAGCATTGAGACAATTTATTTGCCACTCTAAAGACTTTAGTTCTTCATTAAGTACAACCCAATTACATTCTGCCAACCCATACAAATAGCACTAAGCAGATACACACACAAACACACACGTACTCAGTACACTCATCTAATTATTCTCTCAATTATAAATCCTCGTAACTGTGCTCCTTTGCCCCCGCAATCCATCATTCTGTGGCTAAACGCCCCAGAGCTTCAAGTGTTGTTTTTGTTCGACTCTGTGTGTGTAAATGTGTGTGTAGCTACAACGCATTGAAATTGCAAACAGGCAGCTGGCAGCAGGCAGCATCATTACAAACTGAACTGTAAGCGTTTACAATCGATGGTAAAGCAAATCATTGTCATTACATGGGCGTAACCGCACGCACACCCCATATATATATATATGTATATATATATGTATGTATACATAAGTATACACACACATAATAGTGAGTGGAGAGTTTGAGAAAGACGTGGGATGTGGAGGAGGGAAAGGGAGGTGTAAGGAAAGCAATTTCCGCACAAGTTTGTGGCTTCTGCCTACCAATAAGTTTGTATTTAGTACCAAGTATTGAGGCGCGTGCATTGTAACAGTAATGAGCTTTAATCATAATTGATTTACAATGTCTGCCAGCATAGAAGGAGTCTGTCATCAATGGCATAAACAGCCAAAAGCTCCAATTCCAATCACAATATCCATCAGTTAACCCGCACAGCCGATTTATGCGCTGCAATAAACTTCCTCAGACAAATTATGCCTCCGCGCAGCCTTGATGGCTGAGTTCATTTTTCATACCATCCCCTAGACCACCACCCTCCCCTTTGAAAGCATCAAGCGAAAATAAAACTTTGGCCGTTTTGCAGCTCAACACTCGTCGTTTATTGACTTATAGCCATGGCTGGCAGTCAGCGTAGAACAAATGGCCCTCGCACAAAGCCAAAAGTTTTTGGGCCAAGAGAATAATGCCAGAATATGCAAATATTTTCAACAGTCAAAAACTTTTAACAATTGCAACTTACTCGGGCCTGTTGCCACTTGTCATCTTCTGCATTTAACAACAGTTTAGAATCAATTGCATTATTGATATGTCTTAGATGGACTCGCTGCGAGTTGGCAGAATAACTAAAATTTAGAATATAGTAGAAAGAATACAAATGAGCTAAAAATTAAGCGAAGCGAAAAAAGGAGCAAGTAAAAGTGAAAATAAAAATATACCAAAAATTAAGCGAAAAACTGAATCGAGAAACCAAGCCAAATAGATTTATTCTTAAATTTAAAATACAAAATAATGCAATCTTTCTCATTATCGATCTGTATTTCCTAACTGACAGATGACGTACTACTAAATAACTGTAATAAATAGTGAAGTTTGTTTTAAAATTCTTTTCATTTAAAATAAATGAATATAGGTTACCTTCAGGTTATGTTGGCCACAGTAAAGAATGTTTACTTTAAATGCAAAACTTGTGAGTGGTTCAGGGAACTAGATTTATAGTGCAGGGTTATTTTGATGAACATGGATATTTCAAGTTGAGACTGAAAATGTACTTAGTGTTGTGTGGCAGTCGAATAGGGGAATCTGGAGTGAGCAGGAATTGGGACAAGCAATTTATTTGTCAGTTGCAGATTCACTGATTGGTCGTTTAGTTATGCGACGTCATAAAGATAAGTGAGTTGGACTGCTTTGGTCTGGCCCTGTTCGTCATTCATTAGCAGTGGGCAAGCTTTTAACTGACAACCCTGGTTAGTTAGTGTGCAGTATGCAAATTGTTGTAGCTGTAGATGTGACTGCACTCTTTAGCTCCAAGGCTCACTCACAATCTTTGCTGTTGCCGTTTAAGACTTAACTTTGGCGTTAGCTTTGTTTGTTTAATAAATTTGCCTTGACAAAGACAATTTCAAATTCTTCCAGCAATTGGCAAACAGCAGCGATTGCCACTGTGCAATACACTACCACTGCCACAGTTGTTGCTCGGGGGCCCCTGGCCAGCTATTGCCAACTGCAGTAACTGTAATAGTAACAGTAACATCAGCAGCTACAGAATCCGGTTCGGTACCGGTCTGAATACAAAGGAAACCAATTAACAGTCGCCATTGTTTCACTTGGTAATTCAACTAAATTGCATGGTGCTCCCGTTGCTATTGCCATTGCCATTGCCATTGCCATAGTCGTTTCAGATGAAGTTGCAGTTGCAGTTGAGGTTGAGGTTGCATAAGCAAATCACCAACAGCTCCCAGAAGTTCAGCAATTGAGCTGCTTTATTGCCACAAAATGAACGCCTTAAATGTGGTATAAGTATGTAAATCACAGAAGGGGCAATATGAGAAGAATTGTGTAGTTTTCGAACTCACCTGTTTAGCAAAAAGAAAATTCAAGGAAGGACAGACGGACACGGCTATATCGACTCAGCTCGTCATCCTGATCAAGAATATATGCATATACTTTATGGAGGCTGTGAGGCCTCCTTCAATGCGTTACAAGGGTATAAAAAGTCTTGAAACTCTAGAGATTAAAGAGTATATTTACAAGCTGCATTATTAAATCGTTAATAAATGTGTCAATTTTATTATAGAAAGTCGTTTTTGTTATGTCTTCTACATAAACAAAACTCTCGATGAAAGTGCAGATGAGCACAGTTTTTTATGTAGAAGATTTACCTTCTCCTTGTTAAATTTTCACCTTCTCTTTTTCTCATCCTCTCTATTTTTCACTCTTTTTCTTTTTCCATTTTACCTCTTATATAATAAAAATATTTATCCCAATTACAGGTCTACCTTAAAATACATGAACATGTATGTATATGTACTTATTTTAATCTATAAGGCAGACCTGTATCTTCGCATTACTCCAACTCAATTATTTCCTGAAAATGTTTCTGGAACTTTAACGTCTGGAATCTAAGTGTTTATGCATTTATGAAGGTGAAAAGACGGGCATTTTCAAATTGACTTGACTGCTGAAAACTGCTGATGTGCTCACATACAAAAGCTCGTTGCTAGAGGCATGACAAAAGTTATCCAAGTTGCTAATCAGCAGCTGGTGTCCGGCGTGGAATCATTTGGGCATGGCTTTTGCTCAAATTAGCTATGGACCAACGGTGCGGGTCAACAAATGGTGCACTGCATGTGGCAACAGAGACACAAATTCAAATGACAAACTTTTTTTGGTTGTTTCTATTCACCATGAACCGACGACGAGCCACAGCTTGGCAACGACCAAATGGCAACTAGCAACGGGCAAGTTTTCATTAGCATTTGCTATAACAAACACCAGAAAAAGCCACCCATATATGACAGACCAGTTGTTGCACCCACACCCCAATACCATACCAAATACCAAATACAGTCTAGCAAGTACCGAGATGCAAGTGGAACCTGGCCAACGTTCGTGGGAGCTGGGCAAACATTTTCATTGGTTTTCTTGGTTGAACGTCGCTTGGTTAGTGGCGTCGCATTTGAAGCGCGTCGAAAACGCATTTGCAGCGTGGTTGATGGCGACGTCAGCGATCGAAAGCCTGTTTCATTATCTCTCTCTCACTCTCCCTTTTTTACTCCCCATTTTCTCTCTCTCTCTCACACTCTTTCGTGTGCGTGCCTGTTTGCTAGGATAAACGATGTAATCCAGTCGAAATGGAACTTTCACATATAACTGCACACATGCACAGCTACGAAAACAGACAATTGCCGGACTTATATGAGAGTGTGAGATGGTTGAAATGGATGAAGAGACTGAGAGTGGAAGGAGTATGGGGCTTGGGAAGTAAGCGCTCCGATAATGAAAACTTAAATCATTGTAGGCAAACTGCATGCCTCAGCAACTCCAACCATATAAAACTGGCATCAGGTATTCACGACTGTGTTCCACTCTATGGTAGAGAAGATCCAAACTAAGCCTTGCAGTGCAGTCCTGAAAACGGAGCTTCTTTTAGGCATTAAGATGACATACACCGAAGAAGACTTCGTTTAGAGTCTGAGAAAAATATATTATTTTTGAAATTGAGCATAAACATATTTTTGAAATCATATAAACAGTTAATCATAGGAATGTATATAGACTTCTCTTAACTTTGTTAGTTCTTGTAGAGCCAAGGAAAAGATTAATTGTCGAGAATGGGATTAAGAAAGCATGATATGGATAAGAAAGGGATATATATCTCTAAAAGATAGATTATATTGTTTGTTACACCTGCCGTCACATAATGAATAATATCCTTTTGCGGATAGTGCATAGAGATGCATCTGAGCAGCTGCTGACTGCATCTCTCCCTCCTTCTGTTTCTTTCTTGCCACAAAGTCTGTCTCCATTGGGAGTCTGTCTCTGAGCTGCAAAGTGTTTTCGTTTCGTTTCATTTTCGTGGTCCGTTGCGTGCCAAATCCATGAGCGTACGATGGCCGCAAAAAGTTGTCCGGACAGAATGACCAGGACGAGCTGCGTCAACCTTTAGTAGCCTTTTGATGACTTTTCGCCAACGACGACGACGACAACGATAGCGTTGGTCTTTTACTCGTTGATGTTGTTGTTGGTGCTGTAAGTCGCAATTTTGTTGTTGTAGTAACACGCCCCATTGTTCTTGTTGGTGTCGTTGATGGCGTTCAAATGAAAACTTTTCCAATTATTGCGGTGCGCCGAGTGAGTAACAGAGCAGAAGAAGAGAGAGAGAGAGAGAGAGAGAGTGAAAGCAAAGTGACCGAAAGACAGCCAAAAAGAATCAGTGGCAGACAAACAACTAAATGAGCATCAAATCGAACTCGTGCACCGCATAATGAGTGCTCGGTTTTTTTTTTGGACTCAGGCTCAAGCTGCCCAACAACGCCCAGGTCATTAATCTAATTTGTGGTCCCAAACTTGGACCAATCGATTTTAAAATGGATGTGTATATGACTGCAAGGTGTAAGTACATCGATCAAATCATTTTGTATCCATCGCCCACGCCCAATATCGCTTGGCGACTGTTAATGATGATGATGCCTAACTGCCTAACTGCCAAACAAAACAACAGCAACAAACACAACAACAACAATCACAAACAGCAACAATAAACAACAATGAGAACAATGACACGTTAAGCTTCCGTATACAGCATGAGATTGCAACGCTGGCAACGTTACCAGTAACGTTACCAAAACAATGGCGTACGCCAAGCCGCTAATGCTTGCCGGAAGTGACGCCATATTGTTTTTAGTGCTTTTGTCATTTACTGACGATGTGGCCGCCTATTGCCTCAGCCGATCTGACGATGACAATGCGATTGCCTGAACTGCTAAGCGGTGCTGTGAAATTCCACAAATAAGTTAACAAATGGCACAACATTTGCTTGTTCACACACTTACACTCCCACACACACACACACACACACACACACACACATAATCACGCAAGCTGGTGTGCGTCTTGTTCTATGATTAAATCGGTTTATCCTTTTGCTTGAGATTCTATCGCGTTTTATTTAATTCAATCACAAATTGATTAATAATTGTTGCCATCGTCATTGCCAACGTTTTTTGTTTATACGAAAGTTTAATTAAACTTTAAGCGCTTGTTACATTTCATTCCAGAATTCTTCACTCTCTTTCTCTCTCTCTCTCTCTCTCTCACACTTGCTATTGCTCTCTGTGTCGATTAATTACACGTCTCGGCTCTTTTGGAAAGTTTAATTAGTTTCGCTTTTAATTGACAGTTGAAAAACTTCAGCTGCCTGGCATTTGACATGTGGTGTGTATTTGTGTTTGTGTGGGCGTGAGAGTATGAATAAAAGTGAGAAACTTCGTTACAAATATGTCGATTAAGCGAGAGAGACACAATCAATTAAAGTAAGAAAAAAATGTCCAGAGATTTCTTTTTTCAGATATTGATTATTTAAAGATCCTATATAGCCAATAAGATATCTGTGAACTGAGTCGACATTTAATTGAATCCATTCCATTCTATTGCCTCATAAGCTCATAGCTTGTAAATTAGATCTCTTGTCGTTGTTAAAATAATTTAATCCCCAAAGTTTTATTCTGAATTGGAAAAAGAAGTATATACTTATATGTAGCCTTAATGAGCTTTCAATTCTATAAAAACTGAAAGGCTTTAAGGCTATTCGACATATCTTGGAAACATTTTTAGATTGCACGAAAAAATTTAATATCTTGGCTGCTTAAACCCGTTCTTAGCTTAAGCACAGTGATTAGCTGTGATTTTTTGTAAATATGTTATGTTGCCCTGCCTTGGCTTGGAAATTGTATTTCTCTGGTTAACGTTGTGTGCTCAAAAGTCAATGGAATACGCATTATTTGCACTTTGTCTTAAGTGCGCTGAGCAGGAAAGGAGTTCCGATTCCACATATAGTTACACTCACTGCCTTTGTCGTTAGAAGGACGAGCCAGTGGTTAGAGTAACAGTATTTGGCTGGTAGTCTGTGGATGTAACTGTTTCTTGCGTAAGTCAACATTCACAATGTTGTGTTAATGCTGGCTATATGTTTTCTGTATGTCCCTCTGAAAATCTCCAATGCCTCCCTAGCTCAGCGTTTATGTCTGCACCACTGCTTCCAGATATAAAAATATGTATGTGTTACATACAAGTATATATGTGTGCAAGGGTTTGTGTGTGGGTGTGTTTGTGTGTGAGTATGTATTTGAATGTCCTGTCATTTGTTGACCAAATAAGTACATGGCAAGCAATTTGTATTTGTTTTACTTTTGCGAAGCGGCCCAAACGATAGCCGACAGTCGTCGAGTGTAGAGTTTCAGAGACACGCACCGAAGCCAAAAACCAAAGGACTCAACTAATTTCATATTAAAACATCGTTTTGCATGCAGGAGCAGCATCAGCATCAGCACCAGGATCAGCAACAACAGTGGTCAGTTGGCAGGAGGAGTTGAGTTGAGAAGCTGGCCCGAACATATTCTGCACGTTGGCACTTTGAAGCGGCTCTAATGAATTTGATGCCCCCAAAAATTCTTTGGCCTTGGCTTCGGGGCAGTTATTGTCATATGCTTATGTGTGTGCGTATGTGTGAAAACGTGTGTGTATGTGTGAAAACGTGTGTGTATATATGTGTGTGTGTGTGTATGTGTGTGTCACATAATTGTCAAACTCATTCTGCACAGCTGTCAGCCCGAGGCCGGTCAGGCTAAGCTGAAGTGTAATATGGAGTGGTGTACTCTGGTGTTGTTCTGGCATGCAATTAACATTTATGGCCTTTTTCTTTTTTTTCTTTTTTTTTTTGGACAGCCTTGGAAATACAGCTTAAAGGAAATCAAAGTCAGAACGGTAATCCAATGAGCTGGCATTTCATTTTCCTTGCGATTCATAATAATTTGTAGATACATATCTATATACTATAAGGAGAGTAGGACAGTTAAAGTGAATTACAAATAAGTGGGACTGTTCAGCGAAGCGCATCCACAAAATGGAAGCCTCAGCACAAAATGTTGAAAAACCGAATTATCGACAAAAATTTGTGCTCATTATTGAGGCCAAAGGGCGACGCACATAAATTTGATGTGCTGTCCTTTTTACCCCGTCCAGGAAATTGTCGGGTACACAATTTGGTCGTCGCTCAAGCGCGTCTAATCAAAAGATAAATTCCCAAAGACACATACTTACTTAATACTTGTCCTATATATATATGGGTTGTTACAGTCTGAAGCGATTTCAAATAAATAATATTAAATTTGTACAAATGAGTGAAGTAAGAATCAATAAGATATTCATGGCATAAAAACTGAATCAAAGTGAAATTGAAAATACATTTTTAAATATAAAAAAAATATTAAATTTTTTACATTATTTCTAGAAGGTCTATATAATTAAGAGTTTTATTCAAAATTTCCATTAACTTATTTTACTCTTAAGTTACCTAAATTGTATAATAGTGATCCTTTCGAGTGCCAAAGCCCTGCTCTATAATCCATAGCTTGTATTTATTCTTCATACATACATACATATATGCATTCTCAATCGGATTTCCTTTGACTTTTCCTTAGCCTCGTTGTATTTTGTGCTTTGATTTGAACCTACGACTTTATTTAGGGAATTTTTATGTATTTTATTTGACCGCCTGTGCTGTGGTCGGCTGTGACGGCTGGCGTTTGGTCTTTTGCCACACCCCCTAAAAATGGGCACGAATCATTATTATGCCATGCACAGTTATGTGCCTGACCCAAAAATATGTAAAAAGGCCGCGTAAAAATCCTTTTTGGTCTGGTAAATCGTGCAATCTGCGCCGTCGCCTCGTTTCTGCCGCCGTCATATAAAATTCAACTTCTGTGCTGAATTTTTGAGTCTATCTCTTAATATGGATATGTGTGTGTGTGTGTTTGTGTGTGGTTGCGTATGTGTGAGTGTGAATTTTATGCTGCCTAATGTCAACGTAAGGCACGCCCCGGCAGCGGCTCAATTTCGCTTTATGTTAATTTAAACATGTGCCGCTATGCGCATAAAATATGAACAGCCTCCCATGCCATGCCCATGCCAATTCCCAGCCTCATCCTACACACTTTGAAAGTCCTTTTACATATATTCTAGAAGCTAAAAGCTGACCGCTGTGGCTGTTGTTGTTGTCGATGTCTATGTTTCCATTTGTGCTATTTGTTCTTGTAGTTTTTGGGTCAACTTAGTTTGTAGAGTGTGCCAAGATTTTCGTTTTTACTTTTATTTCTACTTCTCCTCACAGCTGCTCCTTGTGTCCACATGTGTATCAACTAATTTTCTTTCTCCCCATATTTTTATGAGTTGGGTTATACTTTTATGTATATGTACTTTGTTTATTTCTTGTTGTTGACTTGTATGTTAGTAAACTCTTTTGCATTTGCCGTTACCTTTGCTGTATGCTCAATCCCAGCAGTCACACAACTATATAAGTATGTATGTAAACACATGTTACATAAGTAAGTAATATATATTTACACAGCATAAAAACATAAGTAATATCCTAATTCAAAAACCGCATTTACAATTTCCACTTCTATTCATTATTTAGAGCCTTAACTGATTTAGTGACATCTTTCACCTATTTGTTCTAGTTAAGCTTAAGCTATAGATTAAGCATCTATTTGGTTTTGTTCTTTAATCAGCATTTGTAGCGCATCTTTAATTCGCCTTAAGCCGAAAACAGAGAAAAAACCCAACACCAACTCAATTTCCTTTTTATTTGTCAGTCAAATATGAGATTAGTACTTATACGCATAGTACAAACAGCAACAACTCGTCCTGCTTCCTTTCGTTCAACTTGTAGCCAAAATATATATTTGGCTACATGATTTTTCGTTGCTGTTGCCTTTCTTTTTTTCTGCTTTAGGTTTTTCACATCCGCTACAAATTTTCATATTTTTCTGCCATTTCCTTTTGCTGGGGGTCACATTTGTTCAAATGTTTAAATATTTTTGCAATACAAGTAAATTAAGATGTGTGCGTGAGTGTGTATTTTGGTCAGCTTTGCTTTTTATCATATAAGCATTTTAATTAGATTCTTGATTATAAGCTTTATATTTTCCCAAATTCATAAAATGCTTCTTTTTAATTAAAATATTTGCTCAGATCAAATTGGGGACCTTCGGGTGCGTCGTCTATCTGTCCCATGTATACATATGCTTTGATGTCCTTGACTGTTCTAAAGGCTAGAGCTCTAGCAATATTTCAATGCTGTTTTTAAGTTGATGTTAAATTTGTAGTCTGGCAATTTGTTGGTGACCTGGCATATAAGTGTAACTATTTGACTTTTTGGCTGTTTAGAATAGCCATTGTTGATGCCATAAATTTGCAACTGCCCCAACAGATTAACTGTGAAAATGACCACAGATTTGAGCAATACCATCATCATATGAGGTACAGACAGAGCGGGACAGAGTGCCACAGGACAACGCAATGCAATATACGTTGTGGCATAGAAAATAGGAAATTAGGCGTATTTATGGGCGGGCACTTTGTAGGTCATTCGATGCGATTTCATTGACCATTTCCAATCGAAATGCGATCAACGTGAGCTATTAAAATTCTAGCAGACAGACACACTTTTATATGCATACATTACACACACATTTGTGCGCATTTAATGCGCTTAATTGTGTTGGTAATGTGCATGAAAGACTTTAATTATGGCCAAAATATATGCATGTGTGCCTTGTCTCTGGTGTGATTAGCCAATACAAATTGCCACAGTGTCATTTGTTACACAATTCAAATAGCACAAGCAACAACAATGTTCTATAACAATGTCAACTGCGTTTAATTTATTTGCAAGCCAGCAACAACTACAACAAATACAGCTTTGCTCTCTTCTATTTTGGCTTATTGCCCAAAAAACTGTCAATGCATTAAAATATTTATTGGCATCTCCTCGCCATAATATAAACAAGCTACAAAAAATTGAACATACTCAAAGGCGCGAAGTGTAAATATGCAAAAATGCTTTGGCCTAAAGAGACTCGCAGGCGAAAAGTCGCAATAAATATTGTTGTAAATGAATTATTAACAATACACACAAATTTTTTTACATATTAAGTTAGTTTAAATTCAAAACAAATGAGTATAAAGGACATTATTTCAAATTTTTTTCTAGGAACCTTTTTTTTTTAATACTTGATAAAGCATAGGTGAATAAATAAGTTACATACAATGTACAATTGCAATCCTATAAAATTGAAAAAAAGGCTTAACAAAATGACTGAAAATAGTACTATATTATTAGAAATCATAGTAAGATTAATACTAATGCTTAGTTAATGATAAAATGATATTAGTGATATATACATATAAAACAAAGCAAGGAAATCATCAATCAGTAAGTATAAGAATCTTAAAAAGTGGCCATTTATATAAGGAATTTTTTTGAAAGACAATTATAGTCAATTCAAAATTTATTCAGTATTTGCTTCTCTTCTGGTGCCAATCAATTGACTCAAAGGGTAATGCTTTTTAACTATTTATAAAAGAGAAACGCAACATTTAAAATTTATAATCTATCTCTCGCTTCTATAATGAACAATTTCCAATTGTCTAGTTGTTTTATTGATGGAAAGCTAATCAAGAAAATAAGAACTTTCTTAGACTCAAATTAATCAATTTAATTGAAGATAGCACAGCACAAGGCCAAAGTTTTTGCTGAGCGAAACTTATTTTTAGTTTATTTACTATTAAAATTTTCAAATGTTGTTGCAAGGAGGCAGGTGCAAGTGCTGAGCAAAAGGATATGCTGAAGACAATCAGCTGACTGTCTATCAGTGTGTGTGCTGGGAAGATGTTGTTGTTGCAAGGAAAGCATCCTGTCAATGTCCCACAGAGATATAAAGAGCACAAAACAAAACAGCGCACAATGTAGATAATTGAGTGGATTGCATTGTTGCCCCAGGATTGGGGGACACTCAAAAATGAGTACGAGTACCTGCATTATGTGAATAACTAAAGAAAGCCTCAGGCTGCCAAGGAGATTGGTTGCTTCGGCTGACTCTCGTGTTGTCAATAGTTTTTGGCTGCTAGTGCAGAGTAAACACATTTAGTTTGAGTGCAAATTGAGTTTGCATTTGCTTAAAGGTGTGGCATCAACCAGACTGTGCCCGAGACTGTTCAACATTTATATCGATGTGCTGCAGGTTAAATTGCCTTAATACATAACAAAATAATGAGCTGGTTGCTAGTTGCTTATTTTGTGCAACTATCATATTTTCATTAAAGACATGTCATAGAGCTGGAAAAGTTTTCAATGCTTGACGTATTTCTAACTGGGAAGTCTTTCTGTATTTCAAACTAGGTATTATACTCCTGCCTGTCTATCGTCTCCTTACGGTTTGCGGGAAGAAATTCTATTATAAATTCAGCAAAATTGTATTTCAACTGCTACTTTTCTCTGTTGACAAGTTGCTGTGACAAAGCGCAAACTTGCGACGAAAGTCAGCAAAAAGAACTAATTTCATATGCCTTGTAGCCAATTTTAGTTGCACAATTGTAATAACAACAACAACAACTGTATCAGTAAACGCAGCAGCAGCAGAAGCAGCTTTTCAACTTATGACAGGGAAAATAATGTGGGCGAAACAATGAATTATGCACTTGGAAATAAGTTTGGCGATGCGAAATTGGAGCGCCGTGGTTGCCGGAGCTCAAACCGTAGCCATAAACCGAAACCAGCTAGCAAATCACTCATAAATGGCCAACAGAGCATATGGCCAGTGGGGTTGAAATATGCCATCATTTTGTGCCATACTATGGTGTGGAGGCGAGCTTTGAGGGCGCTGTGAAACTTTTGCGCTGGCAATTTGCAAATAGACGCACAGACAACAACAAATTTAGTGCCATTTAATGTTGCAAAATGCGTGCGTGGCTCATAATAATTCATAAGCAACATTTTGCAATGGCATCATGTGGGCGTGTGTGTGGGAGTGTGTGCAGCATAATATATTTCACAATCAACGCGTTAAGTTGAAAGTAATGCATCAAAATTGTGCAGCCAGCCAGCGGCAGAGACAATAATAATAACAACAGCATCACGCTACATGGAAAATGGAACATGGAAACTCCCTAAAGTCTGCTGCACGTTGCACAAGTGGCCCGAAATATTCTGACACAGATGGAGTGAAGTCAAGAAATAAACTCGACTTCTAGCTGCTGCACATGCTTGTTATGTGATCATCTTTTAGCTTGCAAGTCAAAAGCCAAGGAAATGTTACAACATATTACGTATACGCAGTGTGTTTAAATACTCAATTTGGTGTTGCCAAAAAAAATGTGTAACACAAGCTCATAAAACGAAAGTAAAATTGTAATTAATAAATCCATCATCATATTGTCTGCTCTCCTGCTTGCCGAAAACAGCATCGAGACCGAAACCAGCACCGTCTCCGTCACCATCCCTTGTGGCGTCAATTGAATGCGTAAAATTTGCATTGCATGCTTGCAGGCGTTTTATGCATCAGATGTGTTATGAATTTCAATACAATTTCAGCTGCAGAAACAGAGCAAAACAATGAAAAATAAAATCGCAACGCTGACGAGGCAGAACTGAATGCGTTTTTTCTTATGGCATGAGTGCGAAAGTTGCAAAGGCAGCAGCAGCTTTTTGTGGGTGTAAGTTAGTGTATGTGAGTGCTTGTGAGTGCTTGTGAGTGTATGTGAATAAACGTAAGTGAGGCGACATGGAGTTCTTGATGCTGTCGCTGACATTTTACATTATATAAACGTATTTATGCAAATGTGCTGTGAACTTTGCTTCCCCCGAGTTATTTTTGTAGCCCTTACTTTTGTTATTATTGTTGTTGCTGTTGTGCTTGTTGCCCACTAACTGACTGGCTGAGTGACTCGCCTCCTGTTCTTCTGGCAACAGAGTTTCGGGTTGCTTTTTTGTTGTTGTCGATGCGCCATATTTGCATGCATTTTAAATGACTCGGATATCAATTTTGACATATCACTTGACAGCTTAAAAAGGTTTATGTATTTATACAAACGAACAAGCGGTACATGTGTATAGAGCGAGATGATATTTCATCCCCAAGCAGAGCAAATGAGAAAGAGCTAGAGAGTAAAATATTGGACGCATTCAATATACCCTGTACACAAAAAAGATCGAGAATATGGCAATAATTGACTTGACACCAAGTATAATATATAATATATTAAATATATTTACATATAGAGACTACTGTCGATTGAGACAATTATTATCAATAATATTAACTGTGTATCGATTGAGACTATTTTCTTAAATTAGTTTGTCCAACATACATACAATGCATTCATAGAATATCTTTCAGTAGTGCATACCCAGTAATGCATTTTTACATACTTTTTATTTATACCTTGTGTACTTGGACATAAAAAAGTGCGTATTTTAAATTTATTGCTTCATTAAAGCTTAATACCCAAAGGCATATGTATACATGTGTGAGTGTGATTCTCTTTTTCTTGCGCTCTCACTCTCTCTCTTTTCTCTCTTTCTCTCCCTCTCATTCACAGTAGGTGAAATATTAACGAACAGGTCTCTCATTTTTCCATTGTTTGGCCGTAGCCGTACTTGTTTTCAATTTTTATATGAGGCTTTAAGCCCTGAACAATTTATTTAAATCGCACTTTGAATTAGCTGAAAACAAGGGTATTTCTATTCTGAATATAAAATGTGAATATGAATATAAATGTGAATATAGTGTAACTGTTGCTTTAATTGTTTTTTGGTATTCGAATTTCGGCTATGGAGTGTTTAGTTTCATTGTTACAAATTGAAAAATGCATGTTATTTTAATGATTTGCGAGCTCTAGCCTGTAAATAAAATTGCAATAGAATTATGCTAAGTGCAATTGGAATGCTAATTTTATTATAAAGTTAATTGCATTATGCAGAAGAGTGAATAATTAAATGATTTACATGCTTAAACATGTTAAATTTTATAAATATTTGTTGGATTCAAATAAACGCGCATACCTTGGCATCACCTTTAATACCAAACAATTTGATGTTTTGATGATTAAATGGTCATGAATATAAATCATTTGATTGTTTAAAATTAAGTACTCATTTTGCGGATTTTCCTAAACAAAATAAGCCAAATCTGACAGCAAGTCAAGTTAAGCAATAGCGCTGTGTAGTCATTGCCAAAGTCCAAACCTAAGATCAAGTCCAATCTAAGGGCCAAACCCCAAAGTAAATAATTAAATTTGCTGCGTAAATAAAAGTTCAAGTGTCCGCCTTTGCCTTGGCTTAAATGTCCGCTTCTCATCTGCTTAACTGACAGCAAAAATAACAACAGAAACAACACTCGAATCGCATGTCTACAATGTCAAAGGCAGTCGCTGCCAGTCCCAGTCCTATGACCAGTTCCAGTTTGAGATAATGTCTCAGTCCCACTCCCAGTTTCAGTTAATGTTGCTTTCTTTGTCTGTTTCTCAGTGGAGGTCGGAAACTGCTCTCATTTGGCATTCAGTGAAATTGCTTTTATTAGCGTATAAATCAACAGTGCAAAAATCGTAGCATACTTTGCACCGTCGTCTCTTGAGCAGACTGTTTAAATTAAATTTATGCATCATTTCGAGTTGTTTACAAGTTGCCAGCACTTGAGTCAGTAGCCATGCCAACATAATGCAATTGCTGCGAGGCGTGAAACGACCAAACGACCAGGCTGAACCAAGTTTAGCTCAGCCAAAAGCAAAGGAAAATCTTCCTTAAGATTCACACTTGAGTAATGTACGGGAAGGTCAAAGGATGGCTTAGCCGCCAGGCTGGCTATGGCTGCTGGACAGTCAATTTTCATATGGGGCCAAGTCACGGGGTGCCTAGCATTATGTGCTGAACATAATAATAAAACTATAAATTAAATTAACTCATAAAAATTCCGTGTGCATAAAAACGCAAGAAACCCAGCAGAAAACCAGTCCGAATAATAACTTTGTTGTTGTTGCTGCAACAGACAAGGGGCTATCTATCTATTCTGTGTTGGCCTGGTCCGAAACTGCCCGCCAGAGACCATTCTATTTCATTTTCGGTTCTTGGTCCTCGGTCTCAGCTCCAGCTGCGACTCCTTTTGGCCAACGCATTTCTACTCACATTTTATGGGCTTACATATAGGCGCTTTGGCTTGTAAGTAGCATGTAAGTCGGCCCAGAGAGCGCATGATTTAAATTCTTGTGAGCACGCCAACCAAATGGACAGACAGAGTCACTGACGCCAGACATTTGGACGATGCGATATATATAAAGCGTCAGCGTGCATATTTGATTTGATTTCATTGCCAGCCACGCCCCTTTCTTCCACCTCGGAGCGAACCAAGCAACGGAACAGCAATGAGGACGCGATGTGCCTGTAAATATTTATTAATGCCGTGAAAGTTTTTCGGGTTTAAGTAGATGCGATTTGTTGCCGGGGGCTGCTTTGATTTTTATGGCATTGCCAGTGAAAGAGATCAATAAAAAGAGCAAGCGAATAATAGAAAGGGAAAGAAAGAGGGATTTAATAGCAGTAACATATTATTTTTATCGAGTGTAGATTTACTTAAGAATCTTAAAGTAGCTTAACTTTCGGTCTCAGTTCACTGTCACTTCCTGTGTACTTAAAGGGTAATCTGATACTTGTTAACCGAAAGCAAATATATACAAGAATAATATTATCTTTTAAGTACACTTAGTAAATACAGTATTCATCTTCTATTCCACCTTTTCTTTCTTCCCAGAATTTCGATTCTCTTGGCTTCGAGTGCTTCTCCCAGATGTGCGATCACCATTTTCTTAATGTAAATACGTAACTTTTGCAGCATAGCTTTAATTTGGTTTTCTTTAAATTTTCGCTGGCGTTTCAAAAGCCTTTTCTTGATTTTCTTGAGCTTGTCTGTCTTTCGGTCACAGAAGACCCCGTATTCGATCCAGGGATCGAACATCCTCTATGAAAATACGAAAAATTTTGTAAGCTTCAAACGAAATTGAAATTTGATTGGAAAATCAGAGCCAAGGGCGCTGATGATGTACCAAATTTAATAAACTTGCGCAACAAAACACAAGCATTGCAACAAGAATTACAGCAACAACAGCAACAGTAATAACAATAACACAAGTCAGAGCCAGTGATGATGACGTTTAAAGCAATTACAAGAGACGAAACGAAAACTGCAACACACCCCGACTTCCATCTGCCGTCTAGAGTGCCCGCTTCGTGCCTTGTAACAACAATGTGCATACAAATGCAAATTGCGACCCGGCATACGTTGCGTATACGTAACGCCAAATGCCAGCGCCAAAAGCGCCAACAGCAACGACAACACCAACAGCAACAACAACAATAGCGAAACATTTTCGCATTGCGTGAACAAAATAGTTTTGTGTTGTGGTTGCTTTTAGTGGCACAGCAGCAGAAGCAGCAGCAATAGCTAAAGTGGGTGGGTTGTTGGGTGGGTCGACAGCGTCAACTGAGCGACAACTGGAGCAATAACAACTACACCACCAACAACAACAATGTTGGCAATTACAGCGAAGTACGCGCACTTCAAGGCAAGTCAGCCCCATCATGGTCACACCAACCAGCACCACCACCAACAGCACCACCAGCACTATTACCAGCAGCACCACAAGCCACGTCAGCCAAGTTCTCAACTGTGCGAAGGCTGTGAAAACTGTGAGAACTGCGAAAGCTCCGAGTTGCAAGCTGCAGTTTCTTTGGCTAGCTTAACAAATGCATAACAAATTAGGGCATAGCAGACGACTCAATACACTCAATGAGAATTTCAAGTCAGTAAAATAAAAAAGCCAAATAACTTTTTGTTAAAAAAATAAGTCAATAAGTTGCTTAAAAACAAAAACTTCAGTTTTGTATAAAATAAGTTTGGAAAGTTATAAATAAAACAGAAACTCCAAGATTTAAAAATAATAATCCCTTTCTTTTAGTTTTTGCTACCAGCGCATTCAAAATGAATGAAAAATGTACTTTATCTGGATCTATTTAATATTCTTAAGAAAGTTCCAGTTGAAGTGTGTTGTGTCGTGTTCAGTTGCCTGATTGTTGGTACTATGTAAAATTCACAGAATTGCGTTTTGCATGCAGAGAGCATTTAGCGACACATTTTAGTGTTTGCCTGCAGCAAAATGCAGGTGCTAATCGAAAGATGTTGTCGGACTAAGAGCAACAGAAACAACTTTAACAACAACCACATCAGCTAGAGAGAAATACAATTTTCTCTATCCAAGTCCATTAGCTTGCAATGCCACGCATCAAATCATAATCATTTCAAAGGGATCCAAACCGAAATTGACTTGAATAAAATGAGAGAAAAAATAAATTAAAGAGTATGCTCGACGATTAAATACCACTCAAATAAGTTTAAAATTAAATATTTTTGCATTTCCTTTAAAATTTTGATGTGAAAAGCATTTAATGAAAAATTCATCTCATAATAAATAATTACGGGAAGTATAACTAATGGTTCTGACGTGCCCTTTATTAACATTTCTAGGGTGTGTATATACCAGTAGTTCGGTTTTTGTATATAAATAAGCTGGCGTAATAATAGGAACCGGCATGGGCATTGGGTGAAAACAGAAGGGCAAAGAAGGGAAACAGGGGTTCGCTCAGTCTCGAATTCCATTTGTGTGCATTTCAGTTTCTGTTTAAATCAAGAGCTGGATATATTCATTCCCCCCATAGTCAGCTCAATGTTTCTGTAACTGTTGTTATTGTTGTTGTTGCTACTGCTGCCTAGTACGAGATCTCGACAATCATTCAGGCTGACAGGATGTGCGCTTCAGTGCGCTGATTGTAAGTCGAAAAGGCTAACAAAATACAAATACCAATACCATGTGACCATATTCGAATATATAATGGCAATGGCCAAGGACAGAATATCCTTAGGATTGACGACTGTCGAGTGTCGACTGTCGAGGGTCAGCAGAGGCATCTCCGATTGCCTTTCCTGTTGCTGTAGACATGTATAGCAACTTTGAGGACACTTTGCTAATTGAATTTATGCCACGGCGCCAAGTTGACAACTTCCTGCGACATACTCAGACAACAAGCAACAGTTGGCAACGTGGTAATTCAGAACACAGAAAAAGCAAGATAAACAGGTATACAATTGTTGCGGATCTGTTAAAGGTGCCGAGTGAAGCCCGAACTCGGCTCTCTGCCATGCCTCATCCGGCCTGCTCATTAAGCATATGGCAAGAACGCTGTAACAAGGTGTAAATACGCTTCTCACCCTCATTTTGTAATATTTTTTATGCCCAGAAAAGCGCTAACAAAAAGCACAGTCAGCCATAGTCGCAAACGCAACACTTGTGACTCTTTTGCGAGTCCTTTTGCTTAACACTGTCTGCACTGTCTAGCGACAAGCCTTTTGCTGTTTGCTCGTTTCGCTGTTGTCCTTGTCCTTATATCCTTGTAGTCCCTATCTCTGTTGCTGTCGCTTTCTCCCTGCCGTTCATGACAATTTAAATGCCTTGTTGTCTGTGCTGCGGCCGGCTGAGGATGGGAGTGTGGATGACTGCCACTGGTAAGTAATAGCTGCCATTTGCTGCCAGTCTGTGGTTGCAGCCGCCAACTCTCAGCATCCTGCCACGCAACGCGCTTTTTAATAAACAATCTTTTGCCGCACACATTACAAAGTATACGAGTATGTATTTATAATTTAAATTAATCGCATGTAATTAAAAATGTACTTGGTTTGTTATTTCGCCCACAACACGGGGCTGCCAAAGGCCTGGCACCCCGCAAATTGTTTTCAACTTTATCTTTAAAAGACACTTTAATCAATTGTCTCGTGTAGAATAACTAATGACTTAATAGTATTTATAGCACATAATACATTACATAAGACAAATATGTTGCTAAAATAGCAGCACTTTGAGGTGAGAAGGTGGATTTTCTACTATTAAGTGGTTTCTTTTTCTGATAATAAAATAACATTTTTCCTTAGTGTTTTGATGGTATTTACTTCATCTATTTATTTAGTTTACATTTCCTTGGCCATAGTATCAGATTTATATTTAAAATGATTGAGTTTCATAGATATGAAGATCGGCTTATAAGCTATAAGTCGAAGTAGAAATACACATATTATTTAAATGGAAATTAATTTCAATTTAATCGTAAGCTCTTATTAGATTACTAATAAACTTACAATAAGATACTGAAACGAAACAACTAATGCTTTTAAATATCAAATATTTGTTGACAGATTAAAGACTGCATAAAATTGATAAATTTAAATTCAGTTTTTTATAAAATAGTATTAAAGATATAGAGCTAATATCAAATTAATGCTTGAATTCCATCCGACTAGGAATGTTGTTGGCAATGACTAGACTTAAACATTAAATACCAATAAATAGCGCAATTACCAAATTAAAATTGATGAAGTGCCGTTTCTTACATCTCTCCAGGCGTCAGCTGCACATTTTTAAGCCTGGAAATGCTGCAGTACTTTTCCAATTAGGTCGCGGCAGTAAAATCCAACGGGCCAAGCGACAAAGGGCAATAATTCACTTTAGCGCCGGGTCAAAATGGTGGGAGGAGCTTGTAGGGAAGGGAAGGTATGAAAGGTGTAGGGGGCTGGTCGCCTCTAACACAAGCACAGCTAATAATAAATTAATTGTGCAATTGCAATTCGGGGTTATTGGGCAATTGATTACTTTTGACCCCGCGATGCTGGTTTCCACTTATTATTTATGGATAATGGGGACTACTCTTCCACTCATTTTCCCCCTCTCGCTCATATTCAATCAGGCAGCACTGCTTTAACTTTTATAGGCAAAAATCCACGTTACCATTTTTCGTTGTATCTTGTTATGAGTCGAAATAAGGTTGCGGAAGAAGAGAGTTAAGAGGTAACCCACTAATTAAAACTAAGTGGCGGGCGTTGAAAAACGCGTTGCAACCTCTATTAACCCAGCGACGCCCAATTACACTTTCGCTTAATTTTTTAGCTCCTCGTGCTCGTCGGTGTCAGTAGAAGTCCCAGGCACCCAGGCGAATTTTGACATTTTGACAGCACGGCATGTTTACAAGCACTAACAACACATACTCACATTACGCATACGCCGCATTGGCCTGGTTAGTGTCGCGGGGCGAGGGCGGTCTGTTTTCTAATTTGTTTACGGGCATAAGGCCAACATTTTAACTGCGCCCCAAAAACACTAAAACTGAGGTGAGATGTGTGTGTGTCTTTCACTTGGGGTTGGAGATAGTTTTGTATAGATAGGAAACTGTACCAGAGTTATTCTAAGCTTTAAGTACTTGCTCTAGGATCTTATTACGTTCGTGTTGGTTGAACTTTACTATAATAAATATTCAAGTAATTTGTGTAAAAAAAACTAACGACTTTTCGGTAATATAGTAACTAAAATATTTTATTTATGAATTGATGTTCTGATTGTGCATTTTGTAAGGTGTGAAGAGCTGATCTTCAATATAACTTACATATCTGTGCTATGGGATCTGTTTTGAATTTAAATGTATAATAACTTTTAAGAAAAGTTAACATATAGAAAAAAATATGATTGGAAAAGAAAATAATAGAGTGTTTCATTTATCATCCGCTTATAATAAAGAACCTAGGCTATAATAACAATATTTGGTATATGGGATATCAATATCATATCTAATTACAACTAGTTACAAATAAAATTAAATTTAACTTAAAAATTAATTGAAAACATTATGGAAAACAACTATTGAGCATTTCTACAATTTACGCCTTATACAGAAACTGAATCGAATGGATACATTCTACTCTCGAATAGTTAATATAAAAATAATATTCAGCTCTGGATTTGACTAGTTTTTATTGCATGTAAAGCTTCCACAAACACAAACATACACAGATGCAAACTTTGTAGGCTGTCACCCTGTGCCATTGTAAGTATTCTGACAAATGGCGCACGTTTTACATATGTATAGTAGTTGTCCGCTGTTGCCTCTCGACACACCTGCCCCTTTGTTGCCCCTCTCACTATATCTAACTGACTCGACTCTCCTCCTTCACAATCCTTGCCAGGGCACACACGTTGGATAAATGTAACACAAAATGCCGCAAACGTGTGCGTGGCAAATTTGTAAAGTGCAAAATTTATGCGTAATGTGAGGGCGTATACCCAAGTCGCCCACCCACAGAACGACCACGCCCCTACGCCCCTTCGGAAAGTTGCTACTGCCACTGCTGCTGCTGCTTCTGCTGCTGCTGTTGCGGCTTACAAGTTTGAAGAGGCTTGGCAACGACGTCGCCGTCGGCAGTGAAGTGCTAAAAAGTTGCAGTCAACAGCAACCCAAAAATATAACTGTCTAGCATGTGAGCGTGAAAAAGTGTGTGAATGGGAGTACGTGTGTGTGTGTGTGTGAGTGCGCGTTTAATTTTCTCACCAAACTAAAATGTTTTCGGTAGCAGAGTGTTTTTTCTTCGCGCTCTTGCAAATATTTGGCAGCTCTATGGCAACAAAATGGCGGCGAAAGGTTAGCTAAATAACTTCATATGCGCCGCGTGAGCGCAACAAAAGTAACAGAAACACACACACACACACATTTAATATACACGCATGTACATATATGTGTACATATATATGAATAGGTAGTGATGTTGTGTGCGTGAGTTTGGATTTGGTAAAATTCATTAAAGTTTATGTTTGCGAATGCTTCAACAGTTTTACAGCAACCCGCCCACCCCCATGTGTAGTGTGTGTGTGAGTGTATGTGTGTGCGAGAAAGAGACAGCTCAGATAACGACAACATCAACAACAACAAAAGCAACAACGGGAACAAGAACAATGTCGATTTCTGACTTTTAGGGCCTGCCTTTTTACGCTTAATGTGTTAAAACTAATTTAAATTTATTTCATTCGTGTAAATTTGCCAAGATGCTGTGGCAGGCAGAAAAACATTTTTGGGCCTCTGTCATGTTTGCTCTTTCTGGCTAAAACTTCCCCTTCCATTTCTCTTCGCCCCTGTGACTTCAAACTCTGACTTTGACTCAACGTTCAAGGGGTTAATAAATAAATTACGTATACGTGCACATAAATTTTTGAGCAAGCAGTGGCAAAGTTCGCACAGAAAGCAACAAGAACAACTCTGGGTCAAATTTATGCGTATGCATGTAAGAAGAAGCAAAAGTGAGAAAGGGGAGAGGCAGAGTGGGCAACTGAAGTAAATTAAGAGAGAAAGGGCTGCTGGGGGTGTAACTGGGGGTCATGATTGGCAGCTATTTGTGTGCTGAATGTGCCGTTAAATTAGCCAAATTACGATGAGATGGAAATTCTTGGCTTATTTGTTTAGTTTGCTGCGGCGCAAAAAATACGCAATGAATTTTTCAATGTGTCACTCTTTCTTTACGGTACGACCATTATTATAATATGTTTTGGTTTTTTTCTTGTTACTTTTACTTGCTTGCTAGGCCCACTGCTAGAACATTTTTAATTTACGACCATTGGACAAAGCAAACAATAACAAATAACCAGGGATATGCATAAATATTGCAAAGCAACAGCAGTAACAGTAACAACAATCGTGTTCAACCCAGAATGCTTAACTAAGTTAAATAGTTAAAGAAAAACGTGAAAGGCTAAATAAATCGGCTTTATTGTCATACTTGATGGGCTACTGTTGCCAAAAAGTGGAATTTTTCTTTAATGATATACTTAACAATATTCCAAATAATTATTTATTTTATAAATATTTAAAAATTTTAATTCATATAAAAAACAATATTTTTGTTTTGTTTTAATGTTTGTTTAAAATAATTTGGGCTATATTTCTATATATGTAAAACATGTAAGCCCAAATTGTATCTCCTTAATTCCTAAAAACATCTTCGACATTTTCTGTTTAGTTTATTTGTAAGTAAAATGCATAACATATATCAGATAATACTTTCGTGCTTTTTTCAGTTTTCCGTTAATCGAATAACTTTTGTAAAACTGATGTAAAGGAAATAGACAAATACTTGAGTATGTCGGAAGTATTCACAGGATTTGTGAATGTTGCTTTCGTGTAGCGTGCATGGCACAAACTGTGCAATGAAATACTTAACTATGCAAATAAAGCATTGAAGTTTCAGTTGCGTTGGCAATTTAATTAAATATGAGGTAAATACATTTTGTTGCTACCATAAAGAGGACATGCACAAAAATTGCATGCGACAGGACAGACGAAATAGACTAGGCGGAGGAACATGGCAGAGGGGCAGGAAACAAACAAGCGAAGCAAACAGACAAACTAGTTAAAGTGTATGTACGGGTTGCCTACATAATCTGGGGTCACCAGAGAGGGGAAGAAAGGAGTTAGGGATAACTGGGCTGTTTGGCAGACAAGCCATAGGCAAAAGAAGCATCAACAGCAGTGGCGAGTCAAGTGGTAAGAGGCAAGTGGTAAATGCGAAATGGAGAAAATGGGGGCGTGACCCCAAATGACACAGACAGTTAAGTGAAAGCGTTGAGCGTTGACACGCAACACGGCAACAATAACAACAATAATAAAATACGTTTAAGCCTGCCATGTTTTTGGCCAGTCTGAGTTCTGTTTCACATTTAATTTCATTTAGCAACTTTGTCGTGCGTTCTCCTCAGTGTTTTTTTTGCCTTGGTTTCTCTGTTTGTTATTTTAAATCGAATTGTACAAATTGCAAATTGTAAACATGCAATAAATTAAACAACTTGCAAATTAAATGAAATTTTATATTCACACACACAAAAACACACCACACACACATTTATCCAACAATGAATGGAATGCTGAAGCCGATGCAGATTGCCAGCTGTGCTAATGAAATTTATGTAAATTATTACTGCCCACAACCTCGTAGTAGGCGTGGCATGTAAGTAGGCTTAAAAGCCAGTCCAGGCCAAGCATGGCCATGGCCAGACGAGGTGAGGGAAGCATTCTGTGCATCTGGTGCGCAGTTTGTTGCCCCTAGCGAGAAGACGCATTAAAACTAATGCTGATGCGACGTCTGAGAGAGCGGAAACTGTAGAGGAACTATATAAGAGGAGGGTGTGAGAACAGAAAAGGAAGAGTGAAACGGGGAGAGTGAGTGACAAACAGTCTTTGACTGGAGCTTATGGACAAGTCCATAAGGCCGCCCGTTAACACCTTGTAGCAGCCACGTCCACATTGCCTAATGCCAAAGCTCAGAGCCATTGCCACAAACTGTGTCAGCAAAGCAATTTCTATGCCCTCCAATGATATTAGGTGTTAAAGGGTATACCAGATGCACAAAAACTACTGTAACGAATATTTTCAAATTCTATAATAGCGATAAACTTATCCAAAAGTAATGTTAATAAAAACAAACAAATAAAAGCTTCTTCAGCAAAAATTTACCATGGCCAATTTAAAATTACTCTCTGTTTATACAACGCAGGATATATTCACAAAATGAGTTGAATTTCATAAAATTTTACGAAATGAGACCGAATTCATAGTAAACTTTCGTGCTAGTTGAATTTATGGAATGGTGTCACATACTTTTGAAATTAATTTGCAAAACATGCTTCGTTACCATAAGCAAATTAAGAAGTTTTACAGAGACAAATGTTATATTATTTTAATTCTCGATAAGACAAAATCCTTTTTGATTTATTTACACAAACTATTTAAATTCTGTATAATACAAATTGCGTATTTACCATTACAGGATATTTCATAGTCCATACTAACTCAACATTCAGCATTTTTACTTGTTGTTGTGTGTGCAAACGCCAAGATGCTACAACCTTCTACAAGCACCCCAAACCCCAAGCAAAAGCTGCCTCTGCCAGTGGTAGGGAGTTGGGGCGTCAGTTTGGAGACTGTCCCAGGGGGCGCGCATGACTGTCTGGCATGTAAGGCAGTGTGGGTGTGAATGTGTGTGTTTGTGTGTGGGTGTGTGTTTGTGTATTTGTGCTATGTAAACGTGTTTTTTGACAGTAATAGTTTGTAATATAAATTCACACCAGCACGCCAATGCCAAACGCAAACGCAGAAAGGCTCCCCTACCTATCACAGCACACTAACATACATACACACTCACTCACACTCACTTACACCCACTGACACATATATGTACAGACAACAAAGTATTTTGCTACGTGTAACAAAAAAGCCATTTAAGCATTTTGAGGTTGGCGACGCCGCCAGCGACGTTAGCTGCGCAGCGTTGCTTTTCTTAACATACCTTTGGGGGCGTGTTAGGGGGCGATTTTACGAGTATAACCTCACAATTTTATAGCGCAAACTCTATATATGTGAATGTGTGTGTGTTTGTATGTGTGTGTGTATTGTATCCCGTATCCCTGATCCCTTTTAATATATACCCAGTGTGTGTTACCTTTTGAGCCAAACTTTTTTATGACTTTAATGCTGCACAAAACAATTTTATATAAATTAAACTAATAGAGCAGCGCTACCGTATCCCACAAATACCTATAAAAGTGTTGGCATAGTGCAGGCCAAGAAATCCTTTATGACAGAGGGCAACTACTGGGAATCCACAGACCCACAGACAGATAGACAAAAAGACTGACGAACAATTTATTCCATTCGCTGCATAATTGAAAATTCTTTCCAAGTGTCTGGCCGCGAGCTTATCGTATAATTTTTTGCAAGTGATTGCCTTGAACTGAGCTGGACTCTGATACCGTATGACGGGCTGTGGTAAGTAATACATATTCGTATGTGTATGGTGGCATAGTTCTGTTCCATTGTTGATGATGCACATTTCATGTTAATGCAATTAAGTTTTAATTGTTGAATTGTTGATCTTAACGCATGATTTCATATTTATGCGAATTAATGCGAATCGCTTGGCCAATGACTGTCGTCTCTCATTTTGTTTTTGTTATTTTTGTTGAGCACATCGTTGTCATTGTAATTGCGCCTCGATAAGCATGGCAGTTAAATGACGCATTTATTGTAATTACACAATTTTGTTGTAATCATTTTTAATATGTAACTCATCTGCATGTTCTTTTGTTCGTTTTAATCAACTTGATTAAAGTCGCTGACACAATTTGTGGTAGGTCTTTTATATCACACTAACATTTATTATAATACTTAACAGTGTTACAGACTCTTTTGCTAAACTCAAACGCACGCTCACACACACACACACACAAACAAATACATTTACTAACCTGACAAATTTGCCGGACAATGCATGATTTATGATGTGTGGCTAATTGCAATGCCATTCAATTTATTTGTTCTTAAGTTGCCAAACAGAATTCTGAGATGATAAATATTTATTTTAATATCAACAATTAAATTTTTCATATTTTAATCTTTTCATTTAAATGAAAATGATTAATTGGTGAATAGAAACATATTTAATTCTAGTTTGCTTAAAGATAATAATCCAATATGTATGTATTTCAGTACAAGCTTCTTGGTTTTATCCGCTTAACTAAAACCTTTATTCGTTTCGGTTTAAATTACAGAACTTAATTAAGCTCATTGGTTCTAATTGTTGATTCCTTATCTGTCGTCTAAAGGTGCAGATACTAGTTAAATAATTATATTTTATTGGAATACCTTTTGCTGATTAAGTTTTTTTTATTTTTATCTTTTTGTCAGGAATTTGTAATAAAACAGAAGTATTTTTATTAAAAACTAACCAAAAGACACTCTAACACACACATGCGACACATACTCACACACAAGTGCGGCAACCACAAAACTCGAGACTTTGACAAGTTTTCTCGCACAACCGCAACCAAGAGATTTTGTGTACTTGTTTGTTGGCAACAACCTGGCAACCAGAAAACCTGGGAAAATGGCAAACTGGGAAACTGGCAACCTGTCTTAAATTTTTTAGCCATCCTCATTGCTGCCACAACAGCAAAGTCAAAGTTTTCAATCACATGTCAAACGTTGACTTGACTTGGGTGCGAGGCACGTCGCCTGTTGGCATTTTCGACAGTTGTCGCACATGGCTCATAAATGTACATAGCACCAGGCGTCGACCAATCCCTCCCTTCTTTCCATGCATCCCCCTCTATGTTCCACAGCGATAGGCTAACCACAGTCTAACAGCCTTTGCCTGCCACAATTCATATTTTCAGGGGGCCAAATGTGGGCTGTAATGTGAAAGTGTAGAGCAATCAACTGGTAAGTTAGGAGTTCTCTCCTTTTTTATTTGAGCTCGTAGCTCCATTGTCAAGAGGCCCAAGGATTTGCTCAGCATGTGATTAATTGTGTGGCAACCAAAAACAGCTGCATGAATAATTAGAAATTTTGCCAAAAATCACAGACACACTCACAAACATAAATGTGTTTTGTTTGCTTTTTGGGCTGGAAAATCAACATTGTTTCCATCACAAAAAGGGTTCGGCAAATCATCATTAAAACTTAACCCAAATTAGTGTTGAAATAAAACAATTTTTAGACTATTTCATTTAGTCTTGCAATATGGATATCGGAATTAGGGTTAGTAAATTGATAATGTGTGCCTAATGCCAATGCGATATAAAACAATTGGTTCATTGCCAAAGCCAAACAATATCCATTTTTTGGTTTTAGAACATTTAGTACCCTTGTGGATATAAAAACTAATGTGGCATGTTATCGCATCCTGAAAAACGAAATAAATTGAAATGAATAGAAATAAATGTAGAAATGTTCATTGAGAATTTAATGGCTGTTAAACAGATTTGTTGAAAATTGATGAGTACAATTTGATTGCTATTTGAATATCGAGTAGCGACCTGGAGCCAATTATAATCAGCAACCATTAGTTACATAATTAACCAGGCAATCGAAAAATATTTATGCCTAAATGTTAGCCAAGTACTGGTGAACTTAGTAAGTTAATACAAATCAAATAATCAACTAGCTGCAGGCACTTTTAGTCTGTAAAGGATGAAGATACATACGAAGGACACAATGTGCTGTTGTGTTTGCCTTAACCAGTTAGTGTTGTTGTCCTGTCGACAGTTGACCAAATATTAGTTAGCCATTCGGTAGGTCATATGCGTAGTTGTGTGGGCTTTAGTTGGCACTGAGAGACGTTCAGCACAGACAATATAAGAGCCCATCAATGCATAAACCAACAATTGCAGGCCAAACATACATTGTTGAACCCACTTAACGCTGTTGCCCAGACACATGCAAGCATATCCTTCATATCCTGCCTATCCTGGTCACTGCTTGTGCTTATCTAAGTAAGTTAATATGCCATTTGAATGTTGTGATTTGTGTGCCTCAATCTCCAACTCCACCCTTAGACAATGAATTTTAATTAATTAAAGTTTGTTTGTATCGTCTCTCACAAAATGCCTGCACTTGCCACAAATCATACCAAGTGTGTGATGTTGCAGTTGCATACGATACTTTCCTGTAACCATATTCTCCTTAATTTCTATTGCTTTGCTATTATTGTTACTATTGCTGTTGCTGTTGCTGCTGCTGTTGACATTATTGTTGCAGTTGACCGAGGGCAAAGTCAAATGTTTATTAGTCAGCGGTTAGGCAAATTTTGATGTTGTTCTTGTTTGCCCACATTGCAATATTACTTGAAATATTCCAAGTAAAATGCATTCCGAATGTCTTCAACGCAGCTCTGTTTGCATCAATGTGGCTCTTCTAGATATGTGTGAGTGCAAGTGTGTGGCTTACAAATACTGCATCCTCTTGTAATAACTGATATGGTTTTGAACAAATACAAAGATTATGCATTCAATTTCAATAATATTAGATTTAAATTATTGCGGTTTCGTATAAGAGTAATATTAAAAACTATAATTATAACTAACAATATTATTCTTGTAGCTATCTTGAAATTGTTAAACATTCTCAACCACTTCATCAAACCCTCTGTCTTAAGTGCATCCCTTAAAGCCCACATATTTACAATACACTACTACTTACAAATATACTACTTCGGATATACTTCTTTATACGCATTTTTGTATAAAGTGCCAAATCATTAATAAATTATATCAATATATTTATATACCTTCTTATACCTAGTAAATCTACTTCATATATATAAAATAATAAAAATAGTAGGCTAATTGTTTGTAAATTTAATATAATTATTGAATTATTTTGAAATCGACTTTATTTTCATTTGTCAATCATAGGTCTACTCTCTCAAGCAATCCTAGCAGATGTAGTTTGTACTTGTACCTACCTTGTTTTTCGGCTAGCTTTACACCTTATTGACCCTTATATTATTTGGCAGCTCAAAAGCTGAAAAATGTTTGAGTTGTTGTGAAAGGTAGTCGGAGTTTCAGCATCTGATCCGATATGTTTAAAGTTTAGTGTTTGCCAACATTGTTGTTGCCCCACTAACACACACACAAACACACACTGGGGCGTAATCTAACATTGGCCTGTTCTGTCTTGCTGTTAGCCAAGTACGGAAAGCTGTAACAACTGGAAGGAAGGCCAAGGAAATGGAACGGCGAAACGAAGATGCAGGGCATCATCATAAACGTTTATTACGTCCATAAATAGGTGAGAAATTACCGTTTGTTTGGACAGTAAGGTTCTAGCAACAATATTGTTGCCCACGTCTTGGCTTTTCCTTATTATTTCTTGTGGTTCGGCGTTGTTCACCGCACACCTCATTGCTGAACCCGACCTCAAACCCTTAAAACTGCCAAGTGCCAAGTTCCGAGTGTTGAGTGCTGTTCACGAAATAGTTTTGCCACAGCCACAGAATTGGCAACTTTGTTGTTGCGTTGCTCTTACGCAGTTTTTCGAAAATATTTGCAATTAAAATTTGCTTATAGGCAACAAAGTTGAGGCAACCCAACAGAGAATTAATTGAATTTTCAGCAACAAAAGCGACTCTGGCAGCTGGTCAAAAGGTTTAACCGACCAAGCGTAAGACGATTATGAAAGTAATGAGGCGAAAGCGATCCCAACGACTCATTCAAGTCATCCCAATGTAGACGGATGCTCCAGGCACATGGTCTAACAATATATGATAATATTCTGCGAACCAACACTCTAATTTTGTAACAGACAACACGTTTAACTATGTCTCATATTATGATACTGACTCAAGTGTATGATAGCGCAAGAGAATGCGAGTGCTCAGTACTCGACTCATTTAATTAGACGAGTATTTTTATTTCGCTAATGAACTAATTCAGTGTTGGATAATATAAATAAGCACATTAGTCGGCTGTCAACACTTTTCGGCTGAGGCGTTTCATAAAAATTTATCAAAGTGCGTGAGTTTCGCTGGCCTTATCCTTTTCCCTTCCCATTCCTTGGCACATTTCGCGGCACATTTGCAGTGAGCATAGATTTTTCACACTAGTGGATTAGAAGCATACTGGGGACAGTGTCAACGTGGTGGTGGTGGTGGTGGTGTGGTGGGCGTGACAACTTGACAAATGCTTGGTAATTTGTTGCGACGTAAATTTGAATGGAAGCGCCTTGATTGCCACTTGAGACATTTGTGAGGCAACAGCTGCCAACGAAAAGGAATTTCTTTTTCTCACATTTTCTCTCAGTTTCACTTCTATTTCTTCTTCTTGTTCTTTTTGCCTTTCTTCTAGCTTCTTTGGTTCCGTCATTGTCCCTGCTTCTGGCTTCTGGAGCTACTTACTCAATTTTCCAACCACGCCGGAAATGCAAATTATAATGATATATTGGCTGTGAAAAATTGCGCGACAGCCGCTGCTGAAAAAGGAGAGCTCAGTTCTGTGTCCAATGTAGACTTGAAAAGAGGAGATGAAAAGGTGAGATACTAATATACATATGTTTGTTCCGAGTTCCACTAAAGTGAAAGTATGAAAGGCAACTCCATGCATCGAAAATATATATTTATTGACGAGCTGCTTTTAACTTCTCAACTTTACCTCTATAATTTTGCTCATCATAATTTTCGTCGGTAGGGTATCTGTTAGTCTAAATAACCGAAACCATTTAATTTCTCGCTTATTGCTTTTGTTTCAGACTCCGGTCGTGGCTTAGGATTACCGCTAACGGTAATAAATAGACCTGCCACGCGTGTGTAATTTAGAGAGGAAACTCACACCATCGGCTTCATCCTGCCGTACTGATGCTTAGGACGAGAATAAGGACCGTCGCGACGACATCGCGGCCGTTGACAGTAATGAAATTATGACATTGCTAATAACAGAGTATTCCGACGGGCTGCAGCTTAAAGATGTCTTCTTCATTTCAGTCCCCCTTCTCTCACTATCGCCGAGGTTGGGGTAAAGTCCTAAAATATGATTAGCTGGCATTTGGCCTGTCCCCTGCCTCTGTTGGAGCCAGTCCCTCGCTCTGGTCGGTGCAAAACCCTTTTCAGTAGCCGTCGAAAAGCGAATTTTTTGTCTGTTGTTGTAATTTATTTTAATTAAACTTTGCGCTGATGAAATGCTGTTGATTAGACTTGAAAGACGTGCACATACAAAGAACTGGAAGGAGAAAACACAAAAAAACGAATTGATTACCAGGATGGAGCAAAGAAAATGAAAATATTAGAAGTAAAATACCAGCTCTCTGGTATTTTCCATTGAAGCCAAATCACCTGCACTAGCAGAATTAATTTTATACTCTGTACCCAAATATACAGAAGTATTACAATTTTTTGGTGGAACAGGCCGAAGTAACATATTAATTCAAAAGTATGTTTTAAATTGTGCATATATTAATACATAGGTAGTCGTATGCAAATAGGTTTATAACAGGCTAAAGGAGCCGTGGTAATAAAGTATATATATTCTAGATCAGCATCAAAAGACGAGTCCATATAGCCATTGAATTTATATATTTATTTAAATCGCAGGTAAAGTACATCTCATTGTTGTTACGACTTTCAAAAAATTAGCTGCAGACAGCAAAAAAACTTAAGATAAATATAATTAAAAGAAATTTTAAGGGGTGTCCTATACTCCCACAGGGTGTTTTACCTCCCGACTGTATGTTATATTTTTCTTAATTAATTAAGTTTTTTGCAAAATAAGCGAACGGCTGTTGAGGACTAACGAGTATCTCCCGGTCGAGTTCTCTCGACTGTAGCGTCCTTACTTGTCTTTTTATGCAATAATACCTTTATTTCTATTTATTATTGCTATGGCTGCCAATCAATAAAATGACAGCTAAAATAGTAATAGCATCTCTTTTGTGCACAGAAAAACTTGAATAATAAACACAACATGAAAGCTTTCTTTGTGAACACAAAACACTACTTATTTCAGCAGAAAACTTGCTCACTTGGAGATGAATGAAAAATTTAATAATAAAAATGCAGTAAGCTACAGTGGAGCAAGCTCGACAGTAGGAGATCCTGTACTTTTTAGTGCAAAGCGTTTACTATAGATAGTTCTTCAATGTTGCGTACCATTCAATAGATGGCGCCACTACGAAGATAAGTTGATAAGCACAGAGGTCACTAGCTTATCCTATCATCCGATTTAAATGAAATTTGCAGCACATGTTTGGACTATAGTGTATATTATATGTAAGGCGCTAGCATTAAAGGTGCTCTTGAAATTCGAATTGGAAATTTTGTATTTCAATTTCCGGGGGCGGAGGGAGGCGTGGCAAAAATCTAAAACAAACTTGATTAATGGGAGGTATAGATGAACCTACATGTCAAATTTGGTCTCTCTAGCTCTTATGGTCTCTGAGATCTAGGCGACACAAAAAGGGACAGACGGACAGACAGACAGACAGACAGACATGGCTATATCGAATCGGCAGTTGATGCTGATCAAGAATATATATACTTTATGGGGTCTGCCACGCCTCCTTCTGCCTGTTACGCACATTTTTTTGGACAAACGTAATAGACCCGATTGTACTTTTTAAAAGTACAGGTTCTAAAAAGAATTTATATTAATATAAATATTAATATCCCGTACAAGAGCTTACATTTGTAGATATTATTATTGAAAGACTTTAATATTGTAGATTTTGCCTTTCACTGCAAAACATAAAGTGGAAGGCGAGGTCCATATGCAAAAGACAGAAAGAGGTTGTAAATATGCGACACTCGGAGTTTCAGGCAGGCCACATCTGCCAAAAGTCACCATAAAAACGGTTCCGAGAGTGTCAGACTTTCAATATATGAATGTTTTACAACAGTTGAATTACCAATTGTTCGAATTTTTCGGTATTCATTGAATGTCATTTTAATCATGGTTTAATCTCTAAATAAGTCGATTTGAAAAAAAAATGTTCTCTCAAAATGTACTGAAAAATATAACAATTTGATGTTACAATAATTTCGAAAGGAAGGATCCTTGTTCAACGTTTCAAAATCAACAGACTTCAAACTGTCATGTTTGGATCTATTATAACATACAAAGAAATGGTTTTTTAATATTTTTGAAAATATTGACAAGAAAGATTTCTTGGGTAAACATTTATTTTTAATTTTTTTTATAAGGCTTTCACTTTATCAACTCCAGATGACCAAATTATTATAAAACTACACTATTAATTCGCTTCCTCTTCTTAGACGAGCCACAGACAATGCAATACACATATTGTGACAAAATTATAGTATGAGGGACACAATAAAAATGAGAGACTGCTGTGCAAACTTAATAAATGGGTAGGTAATTGGTGAGTTCAAACTTTTATACATGATTTTTGGTCTACAATATTCACAAGTCGGCTTTTTGATTGGCCAATTGCTGGGGAATCTTTCACAGGTGTTGATGTTGCTCAAAATGACAATGATGATGATGATGTGCGGCGTCTGTTGATTATGAAGTTGCAAGCGGGTAGAATGCGTATGAAATTGAAGCTTACCCGCCAGTTCTCTGAGTGCTACAATAAATCACTGTGGGGCATTTTATTCAGCCACTGCAACTGGATCTACCTTCAACTCATCCTGGTCGTCGTCCTTGTCGCCGTCGTCGTTGAATCATGTCTTTCGCTATTATTTCGCTTGACATTGCGCTTGTCTTTCATGTTGCAGGGGCGGTCGCAGTGCATTTGTGTCAGTGTGCGCATAAAGCAGCTGCCTCAGTCAGTGCCTGCAGCAGTGTTGCAGTTGCAGCAGCCCTAAACCGACATTGAGTTACATTCAACAAACGTATTTTGACAAGTGAACATGCATGGGAAAGACCCAAATTCTGAACTAAAGTTGAAGCTGCAGCTGTAGAGTTATACAATATGCGGGCAGGCAAGCTGAGCGGGTTCTTTCATGTCCGACATGACAACACCGAGAGTTATGGACCCACTTGCCATATGCCATATGTGTGAGATTGTACGTCTTTCACTCTCTATCTGCACTATGTAGATAAGTAACAAGAACTTACTCGTCTGGTAAAACAAGCCCACAGTATCCGCTGAGGGGCCAAACAACAAGTGCTTTAATTGAGAAAATCATTTAATTTGTAACAGTACGCGCTTGTCAAGTAATTCCTATTAAGGATAATTAAGGATTCATGTGGTCGATTTAGAGTGAGATTTCTGGAGAGCTGTTCGAGCTTCATTGGTTCTATAATACATTTACTTGGCATACCTTCTAGTTTATCAATTAGCCTCACTCAGCCTGTTGATTTATCGATACGTCAATTTCTATTTCAAAGCGACCTCAAAAACTGGGTATCGGCAAATTGTTTTAACATACAATTGGTTTGCTTTATTGCAACTGCGTTTCTCTAGTAAGCGGTATTTTCTCTCCAAACTGCTCATGTATTTCTCAATAACATTGTTATTACTTTTCACGACTGTGTGCATAGGAGTTCAAGGACTCTTTGGAGGTCTCTTTTCTGAGGTCTCTTTATTTTCTTGTGCTTAGTTGCTTACAAACAACAAATTATGTTCGCCTTGATTGGGTACTAGTATATTGTACACGTATTTTGCATATTTTGGTATTATTAATGCTGCTCGCATTGCCGCAACAGTTCAGATCATTAATCTTTCTTAGCCGTCGACCAAGGCCAAGGACCAAGAGCATAGAACGTGCTGGCAGCACTCAGCGAATTCCTTAAATTCCAAGTTGTTGTCACCTGTAAAACAACAAAATAAAGAAGAAAAAAGCAAACAAGTTGAAAAAACAATAGCAATGATTAGCAATGTGTCTAACTGCTGGCCAGATAAAGACTCAGTCTGCCTTTTTAATAAAAACAAGAGCACTTTGTTTGCGATTCGGCATGATAAATGGCCAACTGACTGAACTCTGCCATTAGCTGCCGTATAGTTAGTAGGTCAGTTACTGGATAAATGTGTGTATACAGTATCTGGCATATAAGTTTGTTGGATTTGATTGATGGCCTGTGGACTTTGGCAAATTTGTTTGATTTGTATTGCGACTTTAAAGCTGTTTCTCATTTCACTTCTATCTGTGTGACACAAGTTATGTATGGGAAAACGTACACCGAGTCCGCCAAATGGCCCAGACACCACATACAGGTTATGCCACAGGGCGTATACGCAGCTCCTTTCATGCCTGGGCCCAGACTAGGACATGCCATATAAGTAAATATGGAAAGATCATAAATTTTCATTCAATTTAATGCCTCAGCAAACAATTTTTATAGTCAATGCAAAAACTGGCGTTTTGGTAAGGAAGGAAAACTCTGGGCTGTGCTGCTCTGGGCCAGATTTTTAAACTTGCAAGGAAGTTTAGCCAAGCTCCTGGCAGCTGCTTCAACAGCTTGTTTTTTTATCCATTTTTACGAGAATAATAAATACAGCCGTACAACAACTTTAAAAGATGTATATATTTGGTTATCTATGTTAATACTCCCCATGCATGTGGATGGCTATTTCATACATCATGGCATAAATAAATATTTAGCTGAATAGCATTTGCAAACGGTAAACTTGTAAATGCTTTTGTAGTGCAAAATGTTGACTTTGACAACTTAAAAGTTGAATGCAAAAATTTGCATGCAATTAAAAGAACTTTATATTGAAATTGAACAGTTGCTTTAAATTATTGGCAGTAGAACTTAGTAGAAAATTTTATTAATCTTTTAAGAAAACATAACCATTTTTATTTTGAAATTATTTGTCAAAAGTATTACACTTTTTAGTCTATTCTCATATTGTAATTTTAAGCTTTGCTAATTGTTGTTGGCTTTCATTTTTATTTTTTTTAAAGGTTACTTTAAAGACAGGCCTAGATTAATTATATTGTACCAGTTACTCTCTGTCACTTCAATTTTATATTTTTGTATCAAAATATTCGACATTAATTAAGTCGACTTAAATGCCGGCAGACTTATGGCTTAAAGATTTATGACAACATTAATTAAAATGCCTGCAATCTAATGTTAAAATGTCAGCTGAAAAATATGAAACATTTTTCTAGTTACCGTTGCTAAGCGACTTTCCACTAAAATAAGGAAGAGTGAGTGTCGGGTCTGGAGTGTGAATGACTGGAGACTGGATTCGCGTGGTCATTTGTGTTCGTTTGTCTGCCTTTGGCGTCTTCGTCACGTCTCATAAATCTACAAAATTAATCCTTCTTGAGTTTATTAGCGAAAATTGACGTCGCTCGTTATCTATGCGTCCAAGCAAGTTCCCCCAAAGCTACCAACAGTCCAGTAACAATAGACAATTGAAGCCATAAATTATGCGTACATTGGCGCTGTCTTAAAGCCGCTTCGTCTATATTTACCAAATTGTTTACGCAGCTTGCTAGTTGTTAACTATTTGGAGCTAGTTAGGAGCTGACAGTTATATCAATTGGCCACAACAGGGGTTTTAATTTGGGCCCTTTGATTAATGCGCTTTGGCTTTTGATTTTGAACTTGAGATTTGTGGTTCATTGCCCAGGTCTAACCTGGCTGCCAATATGCAAATCGAACATTCTCACATAAAAGTCTTACTCCTGTCTAGACGCGATTCGCTCTCGACGCGTCGTCTATTTCCATCGGCATCATGACAGCAGGTGGTAATCATTTGCCAGCCATGTTGATACTAAATGTGTCCAATATACTAAAAAAAAAACTGTACTCTTAGGATCAGTAGACATGTGTAGACACTCTATGAACGGCTTATAGCCTCTGCAATTTATAGTCAATTTTAAAATAAAGTATTTGTGCCTTAAACCAAAAAATGACATCGACAGATCATAAACTGAATCAGTTCTTAAGTGTGAGAATGTTCCGTAGGCAATGGGCCATAAAATAGCTGCTAAAAGACTCTTGAACTTGATTTAGCTGTGGGTTATTGAACGGTTGAGCAAAAGCCTAACAACGTCGATTTTAATTTATGAAAGGTTGTATTTGACACATCTCAGTTAATTACAAAATTTCATATTATGTCTTATGCCAAGAGTTTTTTAAATTACGTGAAAGATTTGGATATATCACAGTTAATTACTTGACAGATTTCTTGTTATTTATAGAAATTAATATTTCAGCGTAATTTAAAAAGTTAGGAACTTATAATAATACAAGATATAAAGTATAAATAAAGTATAGTCAAGAGTAAAATTAATTTAAAGGTTTAAATTGGCATTTGAAAAGGTGATATTCAATTGAACTGACTTACACAATATCAGGAAAGTTAAGTGGCACTCAGGACAATTACTTATTTGCTACACAACAACAAGTACTTTCATAATTTCCTTCACTTTTAGGACTTTTTAAAGCGCCTTTCAAGGTGAGTAGCATTGCTGCATTGATAAACATAATGAGGTCTAATGATATAATTTACTTACGACTAAATAAAAATGTCTCTGGCAAAGGCATCACAAACAAAGCCATTGGAGCGTTAATGGCTCCGACATTTTTTTGAACAGCTCCATGTACAAATAACAAATTGAATTTCAGCGAGGAATTATTTTGAAACTGATTTCAATGTGATCAACGGTCCATGGCAGTCAGTTTAAAGTACAAAGACGAGTATCTCCACGAGAACGGGAGCAAGTACGAGTAATTTGTTCGCATTTGCTTCATGGGCAGCGAACAAGTTACCGAGTTGAGTCGAGAGTTGAGACTCTGACTCAACTCGAAGTAACTTATTTTGGTTGTTCTCGTTGTTGTTGTTGTTGGTGTTGCTGTTACGCATCCCAGTCACGTGTTGCCACAACAACCGCCAAAATTGTCAACAGCGAAAAATTGGGCGGGCGTGAGTGTGGGCGTGCGTGTTTTACATGCTGATGGGCACGTCGGGGGAATTGGAGGAAACTGTAGCTGGAGCTGGAGCTGGACTGAGAATGGTACTGGGACCGGGACTGGGGGAATGGTTGCCTACAAATGAGCATGAAAAGCAGTACAAAGAAATTTCCGGTAGTTAAAGCGCTGCCTCCGATGCGGATCCTACTTTTTGCTGTAGCATATTTTTTTGTATGCCATGTTGTCCTTTCTAAAAAAAAAAACCAAACAAGATGAAAAAAATGAAAATTCTAGAGAATAGCTAATGAAATAAGCACTGCAAGGCGGCTGCTGTTCTGCTTTTGTGCCTGTGTGTGCTACCAATACACACACACAAACACATACGCTCGCAGGCACACCCACACAACATCAGCTAGTTGAAGTGAGCGCTCCGTGGCCGCAAAAGGAAGTCATAAAAATATATACATACAAATGTAAATAAATAATAAATAATATGCAAATGTAATAAACAAAGCGATGATGAAGACGTACAGCAACAGCAACAACAACAACAACGACATAAAAAAAACAGTTGACTGAATTTCCATGCACACTTGACCACATTACAGTCTAACAATAAAGCTTTTAATGCATTGAAAAATGCTTAAATATTTTCCTTGATGCCAACTGACAGTCAAGCAGAGGCCTAACGTATTCTTTTTTTTACCACCTAAATTCCACGGCTTTTTCACAATTTATGCATATTTTTTCCTATTCCTTGTCATTTACATATATACACATACATTTGTGTTTTTTTTTGGCCTTTTTCTCGCTGAGTTTCGTTAGGGGCGAGCACTTGTGGCTGGCTGTCAAAATCACAGAAACTCAACGAACCAAAAATTTGAAATATATATTCCTATCCCAATAACTAAATGTGCTATGCAAAGCCGACTGTGTGTTTGTGTAGATGTGTGATGCCAAGTTATGCAAAATGGCCCACAAAACTATGAGTACAACGCATGCCATGCAAATGCTGGCAAAACAGATTTTTAACCGACGTTTTTTTTTCATTCTTTTAATGGCGATGCGAACGAAACGTTTAGCTACACATTTCTTGGCAGCAGCACTCTCAAAACTGTCTGACTTACTGGCTAGTTAGTCCTCTACCAAATTGGCTGCCAGCCAGCTTATGTAGATTTCTGCAAGCCAAACACGTGCCTGAATTTTCGTTGAGTTTCAGTTTCCACTTTTCTCCACTTTGTGGGAGTGTATATGGGCGTAGGTCTGAATACGGAACGATATGTGCTAGTTTAAGTACGGGGACAGCGGTTAAAGAGGCAACGATGATGCCTACAACTTTACTATTCCATATTTTTCAGATTTACATAATTATATGTGTGATTTATGGATTTAAAAGTGTGTTTAGTTTACGCCTTTGTGATTTTTAAACTGACTTTTTGCCAACATTAGAGGGATTAAAGCTTAAAGATTGTAAGAAATTTAGAGCAATACTGACAGTAAATAATTGTTATTGCCTTATTAGTGTGACATAGAAGTGATGAAATGTTCATAGTCATAAATGATGTAAAAATACAATAAAAGAAAAACTCATTAAAATAAAAATTTTGATCAGAATGTCAGTGTGGAGATATAGCATGTTGGTTGTCAAATAATCAAAGAAATTATATAAGAACTCATACTAGTTGCTCTAAAAAAAAATACTCCTTCACATACATATGTATAATTGAAGATGGAATTTTAAATTCAGATAAAAGTATTGCTTTAAAAGATATGTTTAATTTAATTGTAAGCCCATTGAAAAGTTTATCTTGTTCGTGCCATATCACAAATCTAATTTAATGATTTAAGTATTGCAATTAATAGCTTAAAAATAGCAGACTGTTGGCAAAACTGATAAAAATAATAAAAGCGTATAAAAGAAATATTAATCACAGTTCATGCCATTGCAATAATTTCAATTTACGCGCCAATGTGACAGCATCAAAAGCAAGAAAAGCAAACAAAAACACAGAAGCAGATGAAAGGCATAAAATATATACACAAATACACAAACAAGCACAGAGAGAAACAAAGAGATGAGAGGAGGAGGAAATGTGGAAGCAACTGCATTGCATATGCAACATGTTCAACTGCAACCAACGGTCATGCCACCAACCCGGCCCTTCCCTCTTCAACCACCCCATCACCCACTTCACTGTACCACCTTGCCTCATTGCTTGCAATTTTGCCACCCTCCTCTTCTTAACGCTTGTCGCTGCTATTGAGATAAGAAAATTTATTGGCTGCGCATGTTCTTTGTGACAGATTTCGATTTATGTGCCTTTTATATGTTTGGCATGAGCATTTTTTATTTAAATTTCTTTTGTCTCCCAGTTTCAATGGCATTTCTGTCCACTTTCCCATTCCGCTTAAGCTGGAAATCCTTTAAATGTTGCCAGTAATGAGAACATCGAGTCAGAAGTCGACTTTAGCCATAATTAATGAGTGGCAATTGAAAAGTGGCCATTATCAAGGGGTAAGTGAAATATAACGCAAGTTATATTTGCATGACTAGCAAATATCCTGTGTATAGACTGGAGTTTGGACATCAATTAGAAACGTAATTTTGATTACAAATTGTCTGGTTTGTAGTTTTGCGTCGAAATGTGTGAAAACCTGCTGCTTACGATCCATGAAATTTTCTTAAATTATAGCCAAATTTGGTTTTAAAAGAACTGTTTCTGACTGTATGTAAATCAGAATAACAACAATTTAACAAGACCTGATATCAAGTATATCTTATTTATATTTGATATATCTATACAGGAATGAAGAAAATAATATTACGTTTTTTTTTATTGGAAGATGTGTTCAAATATATTTAATCTTATCGTTCTGGATTAAGTAAGCTTTCGAACCTTAGAAGCAAAAGCATAGCTCAAGTGTTAAAAATAATAATTTTTTGTACAGAAAAACTTTAAATTTGATTTTCAGCATTTGCCGAACTTCGTATTAGAAAAAAAGGGATCAAAATGGATTCGTTCTGCTGCCTAGTGCAAGTATTTAAATCATAAATAACAAAATACTCACTTTAAGGTATTTTAGTCCAAGTTATTCCCTAAGGGCAGAGCATAAATACAGATTGTCGTTGCCTCAGCATGCAGAATAAAGCAGGGGATAAAAAAGGAGTAGCAAAAGCAGCAAATTGAAAGAACTGTGCATGTGGTTAATGTCCATTTGGCATCTGCCTTTGCCAGAGCCATATGCTCTTCGATTTGTCGGGCTGTCTCAGTACTAAGATAGTAATGGAGTGGGAATAAGAAAAAAGACAGACAGAGAGAGAGAGAGAGAGAAAGAGGACAGGGAAAATTGCAGAACGGTCTGGCTGGTATTTTGCAACTGGTCGTACTTCCAGATCTTTTCAATCCCATTTAATGCTGCAATCAGCTTTGCTTTTTGAGCCTTTTGCTACTTTACACAGTTCTCGTTCTGTTCTTAGCTTAATGTAAATCATACGCCCTGTGGCAATGGACTCAGCTTGTTGCATTTTACATCTTAGGTATGCAGATCCAGATAGCAAAGCTAGCTTCCTCAAATCAGTTCTTCTTCAATGTTATGTGCCAAGTTCCGGCAATTAAAAAACATTTTCCAAAGTCTTTCGAGTTGCGTCATTAAACTTAGGGTCGTTCTTCTTATACGCCAAGTATAATATGATACGAGTTCTTGCCAAGTTTGTAATGTTCCTTTATGCCTTATTTACATGCTGTTTAATTGCTGTAAAAATGAAATATTTTTAATGATATGCAAAGCGAGCTGATTTTTAAATAGACCAGAGGCAAAATTATGCAAATGAGACGTTGGGTGTGGGCCAAGCTTCAAAATTGTGACCTGCACACGATTGCAGGTTATTAATTAGCGTTGCAATTAAAACGAATTGTTGGACATCTGACATTTTCAAATGGTAATTTTCTTTTACGTTTTCATTTTCCTTTCGATTCATTTTTCTCGTTTCTTTAGTAGTTCCATTGGCCATTACCATCGCAGTTCCTATGAGTGACATTTTCGTGCTGTTTATTTATGCCGTTTGACTTTCACTTTGTCAACGAAATTTTCACTTAGATTTGCACTTTTCTTAGGCCACACGTCACTTGTCGAAGTTCTGAAAAGTTTGTTTGTTTGTCATAAATGAAACGCTGCCTGCGCTGAAGTTAAAACAAAAACAAAAGCCAACAAACTGCAAACTGACGAGCGCAAAAGTAATGAAAAGCCAGCATAGCAGGCAGAGGTCTGAAAGAAAAAAGGCGGACAACTTTTCTTGAAAAGTGAAAAGCAACCAAATTACAAACGCATGTCAAGTCCTTCAGTTCACCAAATAAGACAGAGCGAGAAGAAAAATGAGCGAGCGACTGTGATGGAAAGAGTATACTATAAAAGGGATCAAAGTTGCTTTTTGGTTGGTATTGCTCGTAATTTAATTAAAGACCTTTGCCTTTGGTTCACTCGCACACACTCTCACATTCCGCTTGGCAGTGTACTGACCAATGACTGACTAACCCACTTAACATCCAGCCAACTGTCAGTCAGGTTTGCTTGATTTTTTCATCTTTCGCTTCGTCTTACAGTTTCAATTTCAATTTTCAGTCATCAAGTTGACTCTTCAGTCTTGTTGTCTTTCACTTATTTGTTTGTCTGCCTGTGCCGGTCTTTTTTCATACCATATTAAGTGGAGGTTGACTGACTTTTGGGACATTTTAATTTACATTGAATTAGTCATAATGTCAATTCTCTGGCATTTCGGCTTAAGAGATTGGTTAAGTGACACTTTAGCTCACTTCAATATCAGGCCAATTTCAAGAATCTTGACTGCTTTTATAAAAGAAGATCAAATAATGTATGGCCGGCTTTCTTCAGTCTAATAAAATGAAATGCAATAAATATATATTTGAATTTCATACTAATTTCTATATGAACATATCTTTCAATTAGTTAACTGAGACCTTATCTAGACATTACCAAATCTGTAGCGTATCTTATTTCCAATTTGTAAATTGAATTTACTATTAAATCTTGTCATTTAAGAAACTTGTTATTACTCTTCTCGTAATTATTAAAATAACCTTTTTAAACAGATGCTAATGATTTATGAATGACTGTCATTTAGAACGAATAGTGACTTGATGGCTATTTAAAGATGTAACTCGGAGCAACCTTGACGCTTTTCAAGAGCTTTCTAATTAAACAAATGGACCTAGATTGCTAAGTCTTTCCAATGATGGTTTGGCTTTGTCCCACACACATGCCTGTACATTCGAGGTGGGAAAATGAGAGAGGATGAAAGAGGATGTTTTGATAAAAATACGCCAAGACACAGCACACAGACAGCTTTTGGCATTAGGCAACACTTGAAACAATTGGCCAAGTTCTCATTGAGCTTGGCACTTGGCTCGACTCTTACTGTTGTTGCTGTTTTCATTGGCCACTTTGAAGCACAAATGCATTTTTTGTTTATTTTTTAGACATTTTTTTTAGCCCTGCCAGTTTATTCACTTTCATCCCACTCTACGACTTGTTGTCTTTACGTGTGCTTTACATTTTCATTTTCCATTGCTCGTTTTTCTTTGCCTCCGCAGCTCTCGCCCGGCATTCGTTTCAATTAAGCAAATCCCCTTAAGTGCCAAGGCGTGTACGTGGGGAACTGAGGGCTGGGCGAGACTGCCGACCACTTTGTCAACATAGACTAGATCCGGCAATGACAATAGATATGACTCGGCTGCTGAATCGGGGGCTGTGTTTAACAATTAAAGGGATGCACTTGAAATGCCATCACGTATACGCCGCGTAAACAACACGCTAGTCGGCGTGAGCCGCAAATCAAAACGGCAGCTCATTGCTCTTGGGATATACTGGACCCTCAACCAGGCTGGCCTGAATGGCTGGTAGCTAATGTTGAGTGTTTGATGTGACCCGCATAGCATCGACTGCGTGCTCTCTCTCTCTCTCTCTCTCACGCTCACAATCTCTATATGCATATATGCGGGCATTGGCTGCGCTAGAAAGTATGCAACAGCAGCTGCAATGCGGTTTAAAGCTGCTCACTCGTACACACACACATACACTCACGCTTACCTACACACACATACACCCAGATTCAAAGTAAAACTAAGCGTCGCGGATTTGATGATGTGACGTTGAGTAAAGATGATGGATTCATCAGCGTATGCAAAATGCTGTCATACGCTTTGTCGTCAGTCGTCCTGTTCTCATCGTTGCCATCGTTTGTTCTCGTCCTTGTTCTCAAGTCCCTTTCCCCATAATTTTCTCATATTTTCCCCTTCCGGCTCCCCTTCTCGCTGCTGCTGCCTCTGCCGTCAGTCTGCCTGCTCATCAACATCAACATCATAGTCGAGCATGATGCCAACTCCGACGCGATGATAAACGAACGTGATTTTGTTGTTGGCTTTCTCTTCCTTGCTGGCCAAATCACAACCATCGCTCGTTCCTTCTCGTCCTTTGTCCATGCATAGCTTCTACTACTTGCTCGTCATTGCTTGCCCCTGCTCCCGTCCGCATTGCATAAGTTTTAGTGTGCGGCGCATAATGAAAATTTCATGTAAATGAGCATAAAATATCTTTTTCATTTCACTCAGAGTCAGTCAGCCAGCCAAGCATTCAGGCAGCGACCGAGACAAATGTCGGCTTATGAATTAAAATGCCTTATGATGCTGATTTTTTATCAGCAATCTCTTCCTGCTGAAGTTCCTCTTCATCTTTCTGACAGTCGTGTGTCGTTTTTCCATAAAGCTGACTGATAATTGTGCATGATCTGCGCTTTGCAAACAAATTGTTATTATTTTTAGAACATGGTAAGCTTTACGTTTTTTTCGCAGGAATTTGGATTTGAATAGTATCAAATTTTATCAGATTAATTGAAAATGATTGGAAATATTTTAATACTTCATATTTGTAGTTCTTTTTCCCACCCATTCCCCATTTCCACTTCCATTGATTATAGACTGTTGTCTTCCTGGGACTGGGATCACTTGTGGCTGGTGTAAACGTTTCTTATTTTTTGTCACTTTTGTTGCTTTCTCGAGGCAGTTAGGGCAAATTGGTGTCATATCTCCTTGTCGCTTGTCAAACTACTTGTGCAGCGTTGTAAATGCAAACCACTTGATAATGAGCATGTCGCTCTAACAGCAAGGACGGACTTCACGCCCTCCTTTTGTGTTGACCTCTGGGCGGCCATTTAATCACTAATTACATGCACCGTTGCCATGGCTAACAATCAGCCAGCAGTCACCTGGGGTCATAATTAGTGTAAGCAAATGTAGAAAGAAGAAATCTTAGACCTGGGTAAAGACAAGTAAGCAAAAAATAAAAGAAGCAAATAGAAAACGTGCCAAGGAGAAAAAAAAGAAGAAGGAAAACCCTAAGGCTCAAACTGTGCACAAAGTTGTGGTCAGGACAAGTAAATGTCTCAGTGTTTGCTGTTGCTCAGCATCTTCACAGGGCATTTGCTGGCCAAAAGGTGTGAAAATACAAACAGTTAGCTGTTTTGGCTTTAGTTGCATCTTTGGTGTTTATCGCTTTATGCCTTTGCTTTTTTCCATTTCCCATGCGAAACTGTAATTAAAATTAATTGGAGGCTTCTCTTGCGGTCAAGCTGTGCGCTGCTGTGCGAAGCTTAATTAACGCGTCCCGCATCAAATTTACTAATGAATTTTTTGCTTTAAAATTCATAGAGCGAAGCTTAAAGACAATTCGTTGCCGACTTGTTTACTTGCCGACTTGCCGTTTCCCAGAAACTTTAACGAAAGTATCCCAAAAGCGCACTGAACAAAAGAGTCAATAAATTGTTTACATAGCAAATTGATCCCTAGCGTGCATTAGATGAGAAAAAATGAGTTGACTTTGAGTGAAAATAACAACAGTACGGAAAAATGATGTTGCCATAGAACTAACCCTGGCACTAGCATGCTCAGGCGCAGCTCTGGACATTTGGGGCATTCATAAATTTTGGGAAATGGCTAAGAAAGCAACAAGCTATATCTTAAATCTCCAGCAGAAAAGGTCGAGAAAAACAAATACTAAACTGCTTCCATGAAACTCTATTGTTTCTCTGATACGTAAAGATAAAAATGTATCAAAATAATATGTTTTCCATATGATTTCATGGTTCTACAAAAACAGTTTATATTCGTAAATTGAACTGATTGCCAATTTCCGCGAGCTATGCCGCATGCATTTATGAACTGCACTGTTCGCCGCAACTCTCATAATTTTGCGCAATGTTTAATTAATTATCAATTAATGTGTTACAAACCGCAAAAGCATTAATTTCATACGCCGCGTTGCACAGCCGCAGACGATGCAGCAGTGGCTATGGCAACTGCAGCGCCAGTCACCGCAGCAATTGGATGCATGTAAATCCATAGGGACTTTGATTATTATCGATTTCTTAATAAGGCTTAACAGGAAGCATGTATGTATATGGTTTTGTGCCGTGATTGTGCATACATTGATGCACACATTGATGTGTTTGTAGGGCGTCTGCATGTGTCTTGCTGCACTTGGGCCATCAACAAATAGACAATTTAGTGGCCATACGCATAATTATGTGGGCTAAGCTGTGAAAATGTTTGAACTGAGCTTAATTTGATAATTCAAGCTCATGAAAGCAATAAATAAAATGGTCTATTCTTATCGGTAATTGCAGTCTATAAGAAAAGCGCTCCTGTGAGTAGTATAAGTACTCAGACTCTTAAGTAAGTTTGTCACTTTATTCAATATTTCACTTAGCCGTTTCTTGTGAAATTGCCAATCGCAGCAGCTGACAGCTTATGACATTTGTCCTTGAATTGTCCATTGAGAAACGCAATTGCTAATGCCATAGCTGGCCGTTGTCGCCATTTATCTATTTGTTGTTTGGGTGCTGTCATCAGCCTGCCAACTTTTAGCAGTGTCCTGAAGGCCGTGCATTAGCGTCATCGCAATCTAACAGTTCGTAAGCTACGTTGGTTCTAGTTAAGGGTAGAGTTGTGACTCTAGCTCTACCATTTGCACTTGTCATGTGCATGGCGTCCACTCAGGAACCTAGCTTAGCTATCCAAAGTAATGACAAAGTGCAAACAATTTTCCATTTGGCCGAATGGCCTTGAAATGTGCAAGCAAAGTTTCACCTGACACCGAGCCAGCTTATTCTATTCCTACAGCTGCCGCACCGATTGGGGCATGTGGCTCGTATTTGTGTCATTGCATATTTAGTGAACTGGCATACTCCTCTACAGCATGCTCAAGATGCTTTGCCAAGTTGTTGCAGCTGTGAGTCTTGCCGCATTTTTGCAACGAGCATCCGCTTGCCATGCCGCACATATTTCAGTTGTTCGTTCAGTTCGTTCAGAGCGCAAAAGTTAAAATATATATCACATTTTACGTTTGCTTTGGGAGCCAGTCACAATGCACGTCGCGTCGCCCCTCTATTCGGTGTCTCAGTTGCCTCTGTTGTGTCTGTGGCGTATACGTAATATGCACTTTCTGTAGAGTGCAATAAAATGTTTTGCACGCAAACTTTTCTGCTGCTTCGGCAGCATCAAAAGTTCTTCAAATACTTTTGCCCATTGTTATTGTCGAGTTTTTAGTTAGATTTGCACTTTTGTTTCGCCTTAGTTGTGTGGCATGATACCCTTAATTCTCGCATTGTCCGAAACTGTCGTCCAATGCGCATTAGACACTTTGGCAACGATAAATGATATCCAGAAGGCGGATCAACTTTCGAAGGGATTTAGCAAAAAGTATGGAAAAGTAAGAAAACTAAGTAATCGAAATGGATCAAGTTAAACTTGAGAATTGATAGAGAAATATTGTATGATTTGATTTATGGCTAACGAAGCGAAATACTTAATACTCAAAGTTAAGACAACGATTACAAAATATATTAGAGTAAAGAACATTTTTAAACGAAACCTTAAATAATTTCCCTCTTACTTCATAGTTACTATAATTGACTAAATTTTAGTCGCATGGGTCAACAAATTGTTTTAATCATATTTGCCTTAGATTAGACAAATCGTTTGTTATTGAAGGCGAAGCCGCAGTTGGCTCGAAAGACAAATGTTTCCTGTCTGTCAAACTCTGACTGCCATAAAACTCAAACGTGGTCGCCTTTGTGAACTAATAAGACACGCAGCGGATATGAGAAACAAACGGAACAGAAACAGAACAGGAACTCCAATGTTGGCTAATAGATCATTAGTTAGCAGTTGCTATGAGCTTTTTGGGTTCTGGTCATGTTATTTGAATATTTATTGCATGCATAACTGTAATTTATAGCCAGACATTTGTCACTGAAGCCAAACCAAAACTTTTCTCTTTTACAAAGCCAAGCGACGCTTGCTCTCAGTCTACTCTCTGAGTTTTCAATTCGACTGACGTATGCGTAATATTAATTATGGCAAGTAAAACTAAGTAAAACTTGCCCTTAAGGCAACTTCAAACATATTCTTGTAATTGGAATACGAAGTGATAGACATGTAGATGAAGGAGAGTGTTTATAAAAATGATGCTAAACTTTATGGCTGATGATTATGTTGATGGCATTGTTGTCTGCGTTGTCTGGGTTGCTCTCATCATTGTCAGCATGCAGGAAAAATGCAAAAATAATTCATGGCTGATAGGGGAAGCATCGGCAGCAGGAGGCCAAACAAAGGCAGGCGGCAAGTCAAAGTGCGATGCAGCATAAAAAATGCAGCAAAAGGAGCAACGTCGTTGAGTACATTGACAGTTGACAGCAACAGCGAAGAGGCTGAGAGGATAAGACTGAGGCACACCCATGTCGCAAGTTATATATGCATACGTGCTATGTTGCCAGTGTTTCTAAGGGTTACTATGGGTGACTAAGGGTTGCTGGGTGTTGCGTCTGAGGCTGCACTGCAAAATTGCTTGTTTACTTCAAAGCATGCAATTCTTGGAGCATCAGCTGTGTCATAGCGCAAAACAATGCTGTCACTTGGGCGACGCTGACATCCAACAGCAGCATCAGCAGCAGCAGCAGCAACAGCAACAGCAATAACAATAAAAGCTACAACAATGAATATAGCTGAGTGCATTTGTGGCCGCTGCTTGAGATTTGCTATCGCCTTATGTGGCTGGCGGATATTGCAGCGGAAATTGATTGAAAGTTGCTGCATCTAAAATATAATGATAATGAGATTCTTTTGCCTGTAAACTGATATAGCAAAAGCGAACAAAGCCAGACAGTGATGTCATTTACCTGTCACAAAAAAAGTGAAACACCCAAATTACTGTAACAAAAATAGGCATTGTGCATACGCCGCGTGGATTTCTTGAAGTTGGTTGATTCTCTTTCAAATGTTATACTGCACTCAATATCATATTGTGCTGTCCAGTCTGAGGCTTGTATTAAAAATTGGCTTAAAGCTACGTATATAAAATAACAAGGACATTCTACATTTCACAGCATAAGTTGCGCAGCAATCGATATGAAAATTCTGCACATTGTCTTTGCTGTACTGCAGGGCTGACATTGATGGACATTAATGATGAAGCACTGATCAAATTCGCGTGAAACACTGTATCTCAATAAAAAGATTTTAACCTCATCGAAGCCTTGTACAAAGTGTAGTAAGTCCTACAGTCGTTAAGCATTGTCATTGGCGGGAACATAATCTGAATCAATTTTTGTAAACTTAATTAATAGTTACGCGTCCAAGTTACTGTTAACCTCTCCATGGACTGAAACTTGAGAATAAGGTCCACCACATTTTGCGTTAAAAAAAAACTGCAAGGTTTTGTTGATTTAATTCTTGGAAATTTGTTTAACACAATTTATTTGCTTTTTGGCAAACAAACTATACTGAGAGCTGGGCATTAAACAGACATCAAAAATGACGTACACTAAATTGACCGTACATTTCAAATTTTAATTTGGATTCAGTCGCTTGTAACATGACCAAAATACATCAAAAGGAGACACATAAATTAGCCCAGAGCATGAGGAGACGAATGTTGGGTCAATGTTCGTATACGAGTAATGTCTATAAAGTGACATATGAGCAAGTGCAACTGCGGCCAAGTCTACAACTTGGAGTCCTTGCCGAAGCTCGTTATATGTATTTTCTGCAATGATTTTTCTGGCGGTTTCATTTCCCTCCCTTTTGCTGTCTTTCACTCACTTTTGTCGCAGAGTATAGCATCCCAGTTTTAGATACTTTTTAATTTCGCTCAGGGAGACAAAGTAACGCATCAGAAAGAAATTCAAAATGAGTGCGAGTGAGGGAAGAAGAGTTATATAGGGAAAAGAAACAACGACACTTTCACCATGCAAGTTGTCAAACATGACCATTTGGCATTGTCGTTGCCATTGCTGTTGCCGGTGCTGGTTTTCAAGCCACAAATCTTTGTGATGTCTGTGCCTTCTCTCTGCCTTTTCATTTCTTTAGATCTACGCCTGAGTGCACATGCAAACGTTAGCCCCTCCCTCCCTCACATTCAACCAAAAAAACAAACAAAAATTCAGTTTAAAAAAATTGTCCAAATGGTAGAAAGGAAATGTAAGAAATGTTCTAACTTGTCTCTCTACACACATATAACTCATACGCCATGTTTGCACAGACTGAAAGGCAGACCCAGGCACACAGAGACGTTGCTCTCGTCATCGCTATCGCCGTCGCCATCGCCATCGCTCGCTGTCCTCGCTCTGTCCATTTGAGTGCACAATTTGAAAAGGCTACTTGGCTCTGGCTGCCCTTGAGGCAAATGCAGCCACCACAACCAAGACGAAGATGCTGCCGATTCACAGTCCACATGACCTGACGGCAATGTTGCAATGTCAATTTGTGTGTGCATTAAAATTGTTGCAAAATGGCGGCCCGTAAATGGGCAAATTGTTGCAACAAAATATAACTGCAGCCTTGTCTCGGAAATGGTGCGCAGGTCTGGACCTGACCTTATTGCTTTTGGGCTTAGCTCAAATTATGTTACTCAAAGTAAAACTCATTTTCTTGACTGAAATAATATTAGATATTTCAATTGAATCACAATTTGATTTAATTATAATGCATTGGGGCATATTAAAATTTAATTTAGTTGAATAAAAGATGGAATTGCTTGATATTTTTTGAAATATTTCGAATTTATTTTTGAATTTATTTAGGGTTCTTCATTTTGTTTGTTGTATTCCTTGTATATTTGGTTTGGTTTGGGGGACTTTTCTCATTGTTGTCTTGATTTATCTTTCGAGTGCTTAAATAACATACATTTATATCTTATTTAATTGTAGTTTTTGTTTATCATAAATATTAATTTCTGTATGCACTCTTCATTTACATTTAATTTAAATTAATTTATTATCAATTAGCTAAACATACTTCATTCGCGTGAAACGCTTACATACATATATATATTTAAGAGACATCACTTTTAAGATACATTCAGACATACACACATATATATTATACGTATGTATAATAAATGTATATGTATATAATTTTTTATGCGCTTTCGCTTTGTCGATAATCAGTTTTTTTTTGCGATTCTTTATTGTTACATATTATTCTAAAGAGTTTCAAGTTTATTATTAATATTTAACATATTTATGAAGTTGCAACAAAAATGTACAGAGTGCAGTTACATTTAGTATTAATATTATATATATTTTAAATATATTTTGTATACGTCTATGAAAAAATACAAGGTTTAAAATGCAATTTACACACATTTTTCAATTGATAAAGGAATGTTGAAAACTTTTTAGTCTTTTGGATTTTTAACTTTGAATACGTAAGTAATTTACATTGATGTATGACACATCGGTTAAAACTCGTTGATTTGTTCTAACTTTCTGCTATTTACATAAAATGAGCTACTAGTATTTATATATGCTAAACTAATTGCAGCTAATATGTTGTGTGTGTGAGTGTAGTTTTTTATTTTGTTATTTTAATTTTCATATAATTTGAATAAAAGTACATAATTGCCAAGAAGTTTTATATCTTTTCTTTGTTGGTTTCGTGTTCAGTTTTCTGAGTGAGCTTCTAGGTAATTATGTCTCATGTATATTGAGCTTAGTTTCTATTAATTGTTGTTTTTGTTGTTATTAATATTAACATTTACAAACATTTACAGATGCAAATCGGAAAGTAGTTATTTTTTTCATTTTATCAAAAAAACGATATAGAATACTTTTCTTTAGTTATGTAACTTCTGCCGTCTAGAGTGAGTACTTACTGTAAGGAAGGAACCTTTTTGATGCACTTTTCATTGGAATTCTTTGTTGCTTTGTTAAAGTTTCGAATATCAATGTAAAGTAAATTACTCCCATTTCCATAATATTTCATATCTATTTATTTTTATTTCTCTATTTATTTTTTTGATGACATTTAAGACTAGCATAAGGTTTTGCCAGACATCAACTAACCAAGTATTCAATACACTTGATTATACTCAGGGAAAACTTTAGTTCAAAGTCTATCGTTGAGTAATTGTTTCGATATTTTGCAAAGTTTTTGTGGCATTTTGCTGATTGATTTATAATAATTGGAAAAAATAGGTAATGAATCTGTGCATCGCTTACTCAGTTTCCTCTCTCTTTCTGATCTTACATGCTAATTTCATCAATCAATATGTGTAATCTGCAGTTGCTTAATGCTTTAATTAAAGTTATGGCGCTGTTTTTTCTTGCTCTTTCAGATCAGATATTTACGTTATGCATTGACATTATAATTAAATTGTACTAATTGCTAACTTTACTCATATGTACTAGCAAATGGGAAGTCGACAAAGGACGATTAGTGTAAAATAGAATTTCCATGAACTTGAGTTTTTTCTGTTGGATTTAATTGGTTTTTGGCAACGCTTAGCCTAGACACAAACCTCAAGGAGCTGGAAACTTACAAGACTATACTTAGACGCAGCTCTCCTGCTGCGAATACATGAGCGGCGTACGGACTGTGACAATCTCACGTGAGTAGGACTTGCCCACGCCGGAGAGTCCCGACAGGGAGCTGCTGGGACTGGCAATTGCTGCCGTTGAGGCCAACCCGCTGCTGTTGCTCGAGACGAGCATTTGGCCATGTGCCAGCTGCTGTTGCTGTGCTGCCTGTTGATGCTGCTGGTAGGAAGGAGGCATGGGCATGTTGCCAGCTGGATGATGCTGCATCTGTTGATGCATCATTTGCATCATGGATGCCGAGTTGTGCGGCATTTGCGATTGACCATGCTGCTGCTGCTGTTGCTGTTGCTGTTGCTGTTGCTGCTGATGATTGTGCGGCAGGGTGTGATAACCACCCGGATGCGAGGGCAACGTATACATTTGCACCGTGCCCGGCGACACAGTTGAGGGTGTTCCCTGCGATCCTGGTGATGAAATGCACGGCCCAAAAGCCGCTCCGACTGCAGTATCTACCTGCATCGAGGCAGGAGCAACTCCAGCTCGTGTCTTATATGCATCAATTTGAGCGTATATCGTGGGCTCCTCAAAATAATCATATGTGGGCGGTGGTGCATGCTGATGCGGATGTTGCAACCCGCCCGCATTTGGCTTATGCCGTTGCAGCGTTGCCGTTGCTGGAATGTTGGGCAACAGTTTGCGCATACTGGAGCCATGTGGCAATGTGCCACCCAAAACTGGCTGCTGTTGTTGCTGCTGTTGTTGTTGCTGCTGTTGTTGCTGCTGCTGCTGCTGCTGCTGTGGTTGCTGGACTGTTCCCTGGCCCGACTGATTCGTCTTGGAGCTGTTGCAAGTGGCGCTGTTTAACGATAGTTCAGCATAGTGCAACTCATCGTCCTGTTTGACAGACAGACATATCGAAAGGAAGAGAGTGACAAAGAAGAGTAAAATTTGATTTTTAGCAACAATTGGAAATATTTGCAGTCATTAAGTTGAAGCTCATTTCATTTTCTTTCAAAGTTCCCCCTAGAGTAGTTTGACTGTAAGTAAAGTTTGCCAAACTTTTGGTTGACAATTTGGCCTGCTAACAGTAACTTACCTTACTGCTCTGGTAAGCGCCGCTGTCCGCTGAGCTGCCGGCGCCGACGCTAACGCCAACGCCGACGCCAGCTGTGGATCCAGGTTTGCAACTGATTTCCGCCTCGCTGGTTGTTGAAAGATGTCCCGATGGCGTTTGTGTTGCTGATTTTTGTTTGTATTCTCCATCAACTAAATTGAGGCGAGAGCGAAACAGTTGTATTATATGCAGAGAGAAGTAAAAAAGAGAGAGAAGGAGAGAGAAAATTGGCTTAGTCAAAAGTTTCAGCTTGTTGTTGCTGCTGTTGTTGTTAAGTAGCTTGGCAAAAGTTTTTCGGCTAGCCACTGCCACATTCCTCCTTTATCGTCCCCTTCTTAAATCTGTTGGTGATTTTCGGGGCGCAACGTTCAATTTTCTTTTCGCCTTTCGTTGCTTTTGCCATGAAATTGCTTTACGTTAAGAAAATTGATTAAATTGTTGAGCTGTGAGCTGCCGTTGCTGCTGCTGCTGCTGATTTCTTGATTGCCATTAATCAAGCAAAACGTGCAGTGGGTAAAATTTGATTCAACTTAAAGTTAAATCCCACCATCATTGCATACTTTAAGAGGCACTCGACTGCAGACATATGAGCAAACAAACATACCAAAGGCAGCAACAGCAACAGCAGCAGGAGCAACCTGCCTGCCAGCAATTAGCTGTCATTTAAATATTTCCCCACTGGCGCAAAAATGCAGCACACCCTCCACACACACACACACGCACACACTTCAGATATGTGTTTGTGTTAGTGTTTGTGCTGTTTGTTTGACTGGCTGCCTGTGTTTGTCCCTTAGTCTTTAGCTAACGTTCATAAATTACAGCCAGAGTTGGAGCATTCATCTTCAGGTTAGCAGAGGAGAGAGTGTTCGTATCGTACTGCAATTGCACTTACCTTCATTGTATGGCACCACATCGGGATTCTTCTCGTCGTACATTTCCTCGGAGTGGCTCAATGGCAATGAGATTTTATCCTTAATTTGCAAATTGCCTGGACGTGAGAACTTGGCATTCGAATGTGCAAATTTCTGTTGCTGTTGGTGCTTATGAGATCTCAACTTCAGAGCAGCAATCGTCCCGATTCCAATGCAGACCAAAGCAACCAGAATACCCACAAAGATGCCAATGGATAAAATGGGCGTTAGCTCGAAACTGTTGGCTCCCTGGGCGCTGCCCTTGTACGAGGTTAATGCAACTGAAATGACAGACAAAAAAGTAAAATAATATTAATAAGAGCAACATAAGAAGGCAATCACATGAAAATCATTTTTAATTTCAACTTATTTTAATGCTCAATTAGACAAAAGCGTCGCTAAGCAGTGGCCCAAACAGTTGGCCATTAATAAACGGCTGAATGCTAATTTAATATACCCTACATTGGTATGGGTATTACGTTTACAGCAGTCGGTTTGTCTAGCTTAAATAATATTTAGAAGACCACAAAATATTATAAATTTTCTCCTGTCTGTAAGGGTATTCACTTTGCGCTCTTTGAAAAGTAACATTTATTTTTTTGTATTGCTTGTCATATTTTCTCATTTTCTTTACACTTTTGTTGTGACTTTTTGAGAAATTAAAACGACGGCTCAAGTTGTTTACCCAAAAAATGTGTCTGTTTACCAGACACAACCCTCGACCCTCGCGAACAAAAAAAAACTCTTCTAAACTTTGCTTTACGGCATTTTGCTTCAGCTAATTAGTATTACAATTTGCTTTTGAGCCGCATTTTCGTTTTGGCAGCGGAAAACCTCCTCAAGACAATTCATTAATGTTAATCATTTTATATAATTTTTTGCGCTACTTTGGAGCTTGCATAATTTTTTTTATTTTTCGTCTTTCTGAGAAGCAAACTGCAAGGCAAAGTTTTCAAAGGAATTTACAATTCATTGGGCAGTTTAGCGTAATTAAATTGCGAGACAGCATGATAATAAGTATGGAAAAATCTGTTGCTCGACACTAATATTAATACTGATACCCGTACATATGTATGTATATATTAAATGCCATGCAAAATTATGCAATTCCTCTTCGCTCTCTTTGTGTCGATTTGAGTATTTGAGAGTACCAAAAACATTTACATAAAAAATTCATGAATGACAAACGCACGCGAAAGAAAAAAATGCATTATAAATTCATAAGTCTTTGGAAAGTGCCCCACGTAATATTATCATTTTATAGCCAAGCAGCCATTTAAGGAAATGTTATATTTCAGATAGAAACTTTCCCGTTTTCTATTTATGAAAGCTTTGATATATATTTCGTTTTCTATTTTCCTTAACTGGAAAAGTAAAGATGTTGAATTTAATTGAACTTAATGAAAGATCAATAGAAAATTTTAACGTTTCTTCTCCACAGCTTCAACCTCTTATTATTGTGCTTCTACCACCTACCAGTTTGCTTCTCGGCGGCCTTTAGTGTGTATCCGTCGACGGCGACCGACTCACTTCGTCCTCGTCCATTTGCCGCATAGATGTAGATCCTGAAGAGTCGCCCTGCATCCAATCCTGTGACACTGAACATGGCAAATTTGGCGCTGATATTGGCCTGAAGGATGCCACTATTTTGATCAAAGATTTCCATTAGGAACCACTGACGCATGCCTCCATCAAAACCTGAAAATGAGATAGCCAAAACTTGTTAAGAACTTGCGTTCAATAAATTTAATGACACAAGCACTAAAAGTTGCTGCTTAAACTTATAGTGGTAGTGTAGGTATGAGATACTCTGTACTTTACTTCACATTATTATATTTGAGGTTATATCAGCCAACTTTTATTTATAATATAACTGTAATATAACTATGTTAACGCTATTCACTTGATCCTTTCGATTACACAAACAAATGAACCCAGCAGTTAAATGATTAAGACTTAAATATACGATTACTTTGCCTTTGTTCTACTCTCTTAACCCAACCAAACCGGGGCCGAAGAGAACTTAACAAAAATATTTCAAGTAATCTAAAGCTACATTTTAAATGCCATTTAATAACACCACAAAAGAACTGGCCGCCCACTTGAGAATAATTCCCCTGCCCCTTCACACACACACACACACACACACTCACACGCACACACACAATTGCAAATGTTGGACCCTTTGGTTGAAAAATAAGTCGGCTAAAGTTCTTGTTGGCCCTGCTGCTCAAATGGTACTTCATTCTAGACACAAAAGTCGGCTTAAAACACTTGCGAAAAATGTTTAAATATTTTTGTAATAAAGGCGGCAACTGAAAAGGTTGCCTCGACCTCTCCCCACAACCCCCCCCCTCCCCTTGCCATTCCTAATAACTACTTGAACCAGGGGCCAGGGACCGACTCATTCTCTCCCGAAGGAGAAATTGTTGTGTAAAATGTTTTATATGTTGCGATGAATTTAGCTCGCATTGTTGTACTTATTTGGCCACTCGGTTCTTCTTCCTCTTTTTGGTCTTATTGTAGCCGTGGCAATGGTGGACGATACACAAAGGCTTCACGGAAATAGAGTCAAAAGAATGTGCTTCGCCTTTGCTTCAAAGGCCTTTGTGTGGCATCATTGTTTGTGGCCAGGGGTCGACGTCGTCATCGTCGTCGTCGTCGTAGTTGTCGTTGTGTCGTTGTTGCCCGGGCTATGGCCAAAGCATTTTGTGAGCACTTTAAAACGTTTAGCTAATGAAATTTGCCTCAGCATCGAGCCGACAACCTGCCAACAACAACAATAACAACAACAACAACAATAGCAACAATACCAACAACTTCATTGTAATGGGTTAATTTTATTTACTTGGAGCAGGCCAGGGCTACAATGAAAATGGCGCAAGTGGAGTTAAAATATACTAAAGCAACGTTCAGGGCGGTGTTAACGGCAACAACAGCAACAACAGCAACATCAGCGAGTGAAACTGACTGAAATTTTATTATATTAAACCGTCGCTTGATGAGTTTGGTTAGTTGCTTGCGTTTCTCATCGCTTTGTTTCACACAAAGAAAGCGAAAGAGTGAAAGAGGGAGTATGATAGAGAGGGAAGGAGAGCGGTAAGAGAAGTTAAAATAAGTGGCCAATAGGTTGGGGGAAGAGAGATGGCAAGTTGCCCGCAAGTTGTCTGCAAGTTGCCAGCAACAGCAGCATTGAATTGAATTCGAGGCAAGTTCCCGTCTTGCCGCACGTCGAGTTCGGTTGAGGCAAGTTAGCCAACTTGCGTGCTGGCTTATTAAAGTCGAAACGTGCAGCGACCACAGCTTAAGCTGAGTTATTATAAAAAACAAGCCAACAGAGTTCGGGGACGCTACTTGCCATAGGGTTTTATTCTTTTTTTTTTCCTGGGGTGCCGCCCGTCATTTTCTTTAATGTAAAGTGCAATATAAAAAGTATCGCGCTTCATTGTTGTTGCTGCCGCCGCTTTTTACCAAGTTGCGTTAAAGTTTTAATGATGCTGATGACTATGATAATAATGTGTAGCCAGTAAATTAGCAGGGTTGCGGGGTGTGAATGTACATAAAATGGTTAAAGAGGGCTTTAAGCTTCAGATACCACATGGCGGATGCGCAACGGTCGTTCCGTACTAAGCCAAGAACATTTTACATGCAGCAGCGTGTTGAATCATTATAAGAAATATAACAAAATTCAACAGAAATGTAGTTCTTTATAAATAATAACAACAAGTCATCAAGTGTAAGCAACGTGTTGAGACAAGAGACATTTAGCATAAGGTGTACTGGCAAAGGAAAGGGATGCTAGTAACGAGTACTCGTAACAGAGGCAAATAGTAACGGGTAATGCGCCATTAAGTATGCAGTTATTATGCGCTTTTTGCTGCACTTTCTGGAGTCGGCTCGTTATGCTGTCTCCGCTGCTGTTTCTACTTCTGGTATTTGCACTCTTGAATGTTTCGAGGGCTGCATAAATGCATCATAAAGTCGACTGTTACGAGTGCAGTCGCAAATTGTAAGCAGAAGGACATTTTCTTACTTTCTAGAACTGTCGACTGTCTGCTAATATGCAACTCAGTGGAACTGAACTTTGAACTCGTTGTCGGAGTGTTGCTAACAATTTGTGCTCCTTTTTTTTTTCCTCGGTTTCTTGCATTTCCGTATGGCATAAAATATGCGAATTGAATTTGTATTTAAAGTTTTGCTGAACATTTGCCTTTTACTTTTGCTTTGCAGTTGCCTTAGCTTTTACTTTTATTGACGGCAACTTGCATAACAACCCAAAACATTTTGTATGTACAAATTTGTGCTTAACTTTTTGTTGGGTGGGTGGGTGATTGTCTGTCTGTCGTTCTTGCCACTTTTGCTACTTTATCATTTTATGCTTTGGCTTTCGTTATTTTCTTCTTCTTTTTTTTTGAAGTTTCAAAATTTTTTTGGAGAATGCTAACGCTAAGAGTTTGGGCGCTGCAAATTTAGCAACATTTTCAATGTATTCTTTTGACTACATATGTATGTGTACATACGTACATATATTTTGCAATCTCTCTAAAGCATTTTGTATATGTATTATATGTAAGTACATATGTCTGGCTATCTCTGCGTGTTGCCTTTTCTAGTTTTATGCTTTCATTGCATTTTTATTATTCGACTGTATCTCGAAGGAAGTTCGCATAGCCGGCTGCCAAAGTGCACTTAAGTTGCTCATGTATTTTAAATGAGTCTGAAAAGCGCTGCAGGAAACACAACATATTCGTACACATGTACCATGATTTCCACTCTCCACACTTTCCACACCTCAGAGCCCACACTCTTCTCTCCTACCCAGCTTGAAACTCTTTCCTGGCCATTTAACTAGCCATGCAGCACATTGCTTGAGTTGTGGCCAACGTATTTTTATTCAGGCAGGCATACATATAGATATAGATTGACTTGCCTTTTTGGCTATTGATTGGCTCATCAGCAATTATAAAAGCTGGCAAATTGACTGCCAATTTGTAATATCTTTTGAGGCATAAGGCACTCGCTACTCACCTTCAAGGCAATAAACCTCTAATGAGTCGGACGTTTGATTGACTACGGTACAATTGGTTGGCGCTTCCGGCTTGCCCGCAGCTATTAAATGGAATACACAGGGCTCCTTCTGTTGGCCCACATTGTTGTCTGCCCAGCACATGATGGTGCCAAAGTCCATTTCCTGAAATTAAAAAACAAGAAAAAAAATTTTATTAATTATTAATAATTAACAAATTATTTTAACCTTAATTGGCACACCAGACGCATAAACAGTAACCACTGCAACCAATTCAACAAGTTAACTATAATGTTACAGAAAATTGAACTTAATTCATTAAATATATAAATAAAATACACAACAATGTCGTTAAGGCTGCGGTCTGTGGTGCTCAGTGGCGTATGCGTAATATGCTTGTCAGGGCAGCTGATTGATCGCAGCTGTCAATAAGTCTTTCATTAATATAATTTCATGTCCATAAACAAACACACATATACCCTCACACACACAGACATATAAGTTAAATCCAGTCCGTCACAGAGTGCAAGAAGAGAATCTATTGATTCTATTGGTGCCTGAAGTTTTTCTCAAACTGGCAGTAAAAACAAATGAAGCATTTTGTGGCTGCCATTTCGTCTCGCATTTCTGAGATTCTGCGATTGGAAAGGCCAAAAGGAAACTATGTTAACATGACTATAATGTATGCCATGTGTCCTGCTTGTATAACCTGATAAGTGGCCACGCCTGCGGGTCTATTGTTGATTCTTCATGTGTCTTTGTGTGTTTGTATATGTATTTGCGTTTGTGTTGCGTCAAATGTTGTGCTAATGAAATCCTCTTACTATATTACGGTCAAATGCACAACAACATCAGCAACAACAACACTCAAAACGATTGATTTGTTTGCACACATACAAGCACACAACTCTGTTGCTTGAGTTCTGTTGTGTCTATTTACCTTTGGCATTATTGCCAGGAAAAATAAGCGCATTTAATCAGCGCTAGGCGTCTCGAACTCATTAAAAATTAAAATCACTTTCGCCAGCTCGCTGGCTCAGTGCGCCTTAAAATGTCAACGTAAATTGCAGCTTATTTATCAGTCAGGGCGGGTACTTATTTTACCACCCCAAGCCGCCATCAACTTTCCTCCCACCCTCCACTCGTCTCAAGTTAACTCAAAACCGGGCGTTCTTGTCATTTTAATTAGGGCAGAATAAGAGAAAGACACAGACAAGTAGATAGAAAAAAGTTTTTTTGTAATTTAAGCGCGGCAAATGGAGGAAAAAGATAAGATATCACAGGAAAACTTTAAGAAAACTAGAAACAGGTTCGCAATTTGCGGTCTGCTTTCAAAAATTCAAGAAAGAACTTTAAATCAAAATTCTTTGTTGAACATTTATTTAATTTATTTTTTTAAATAATTCTCTTTGAGATTGTGAAACTTCCGAGAAGGAATCCAGTACAGCTGTTCATCATATGCCAAGAGTCCTAAAGCTTCAACTTCAAACTGACCCCTTCAGCGATTTAGACCAAGGTTATTATTGTTGACCAGTTTGTATCAGATATCTTCATACAAAATCTAAATGTTATCCATTTCTTACTGCTCGGTGATAGAAAATGAATTGGAAAATTTTTGACATTTGTGACGAGACTCTAGTTGTTTAATAGTTCTGCACGTTTATGTCATGCGCAGGTAAAGTATTTATGCAAATTTATGACATATTTATGAAAATGAAAATACCCATACAAACACAAGCACACAAAGGTTGCATATGTGGCATATAATATTATATTTAGCAAAGTGTTGTCACAAAGGCGGCAACTTGGCAGCTGCCAACACTGCGCATCAACACCTACACAAATCTGTCTTTGACTGTGTGAATGTAACCGCAAGCAAGTAGCACACACTCACACGTCTGCTGTCTTTTAAGTAATATAATAAATTTGTAAACAAGAAATTTTCTGAAAGCACAGCATACTTTTTTGGTCAAAGGCTTGGATTTTGTAACTACCAGGAAAGGATGCTTAATAAATTTGCAGTTTCAAAGCTGCACAACATTTTTCCTCTGCTGGTCTGTCCCAGTAATTGTATGGGTATATGTACGAGTATGTTGAATATTTATGCCCAAATATTTATTATCATTATTCCAGTTGTTTATATTATTTTAATGTTGCCGCAACTAAGCGTAAATATTATTGCAGTTGTCGAGCTGCCACAACACACACAGACAACAATAACAAATGCTTAAATTGTTGAACAACAACGAGAGTCATACGCACACACACACACACACACACACACAAACACATACACTGAGAGGAGGTTGTCTGTGATTTTTATATGTATGTGTGTGTATATTTTTTGCTATATATTTTATGGGAGATCCAGCCTATCCTTAGCGCTCTCGGCAGACTTTTGCTTGCATTTGCCGTGCATTCTTGTCTAGTGGTGACAGCCCAAACATAAATGATATTATTTATGTATTTTAATTAAAATTTTAACATTTCACTGACAGTTTAATGAGTTTTTCGCCCAGCATGAGTTGCCTGGCGAAATATTCGACATTTTGTTTGAGCTATTTTTGTACAGATGGGAAAAATGTCTGAGCAAAGTGCAAATGCACATACAATCAAAAAAATAAAAAAATAAAAAGATAAGAAAACAGGCAGTGTCAGAGACAGAGATCTAGAAAGTTGCACTCAGAAATGCCAAATCATGGAGGAAATATTAATGAGCTGTTGGTTGCCTTTGAGTAAATCACAAAAAAAAAGGACAAAAATGAAAAGAAAATCAGCCCAAAGGACGACAATGTCAACGTTGATGCTTGAGCTGCGACTGCGGAAACCGGAAACAGCATATATGACAACAGAACGGAAGGGATTTTTCATATTCAATTGAGCTAAATGATTTATATGTGTGTGTCTGTGTGTATGTTTGAGAGAATGACTGAGAGTGTAGTGTGTGTATGTGTGTGTGCAATCAGTGCCGGGAGACTGTTTGTGAACGGAACTCATTTGAATGCCGTTTGACCAGCGAAATTTTTCTTTTGACAACTGGAATGTGAGCACAGAGAGACACACAGATAGACAGACAAATTGAGAGACGGCCTGTTGGTTGATGCCACAAAGCGACAAATCCACAGCTAACTGTGTTCAAACCACACAAATAATGCACATGTTGGTGGGTGGAAATGGCTCAGTAATCCTTTTAACTGGGTCACAAAACCAACTGACCAACCCAAAAATTAACAACTGGTATGAGTTTTAGTAGCTTACTGAAAGTCAGTGGTAAGAATTGCTTTTGCAGATTGTTGCTATTGTTGTTGGCATCAGAAAAAGTGGCTGACAATCGCCTAAAAGCGAACATAATTATGATCAGCCAGCTTTTAACTGAAGAGGACAACTAAAAGCGCTGATAGAAATAAACATGATCGACAGCAACTGTAATAAACCTAATTCTGTAAAAATTCAAGTTCTATATAAATTTAATATCGAATTTAATTGAAAGCTTAAGCAACTCTAATATTTCCATTCCGATCTAAAGCAATTGTCTAGCCATGATTGCAGCCAAATTTCAGCATTGTTTTTGGCAGACCATAAAATTTAACAGACCAGCAGCTGCAGTTGCTCTCCGTGTAACTGGGCAATATCCTTTGAACATGGATAAGGGGAGCACTTATGTACATGGTTTGAAATTTTGGCATAGAGAGGACAGTGGTAAAAGACAGCTCATTGATGGCCAATATGGCTAGTCAATTGGCAGGGTGGAAGCCAAGTCGAAAACGTCAAAATGCATTCGCAATCGCAATTGAAATGGGCTATATCGATGACGATAACGTTGGCAATTTGAACGGAATTGTTCGCAAATTGTCAGAAATACTAGAACGGCCCCATTCAATATTGGCCACTGAGTTCAATTGGTGGGTTGTCTAGGATTTCAGCATATGAGTTTAATGATGATGATGGTTGCTATTAAAGCCAATTCGAGTTGCTATAATGTAATTGAATGACTGGCAGCTGGCCTTGTTCAGACCCTGTATTTAAAAATATAATTAAAAAGACTATAAAGATTATAGGCAAAAATTTAAATTGTTTCTTAAAAATCTATAAATAAAAAATATAATTCTAGTTTGCCTTTATATTGTATTCAAAACAATATTGATCGGTTCGGAATGCAAAGAAACCGACATACTAAGTTTTGTATACCAACTTAGTAGTAGTTAGAAAGCAGGGTCTATAACAGCCGAGATCTCTCAACTGTAGCCTGCCCTTTAAGTTGTTGTTTTGGTTGTTTCTGTTGATGTTTTTGCTGCCTTTGGCATTGGTTTTTAATTAGAAAGCAGCACTAATAGAATTTTTAATTAAAATTTGATCGTTTGCTCTGACCAAAGCCAGTTCTGGTGCCTCTCATTGACTTTTTGTCTACCAATGTTGATTTTACATTTTATTTGACAACGTGGCACGCGAACACGAGCCACAAAAACAATAAAGCGAGCGTTTGCCCACTAATTAATATTTTTCAATTTAATTGAGAGCTGCCTGGTTAGATTTGAAGCTACGTCTGCAATTTGGCCAAATGTCAAATGTGTCAATACCGCCTTTACATCAAAAATATGAAATGAAAGGGTAATTCCATTCGATAAAGCTGACTTACGCCCACAACAAACACCGACAAGCACTTAAAAGCACCCACACACACACACACACACACACACACACACACACACACACACACACACACACACAGACACACATACATAACCATATGTCATATGGTTTTATATTGAGTGTCCTCATGTTTTGCATTTAACCTCGTGTAGTTTGTCATTTTCCATAATCCAAAAGGGCAAACCAGAGACAGGGGTCACTGGTAGGTAGATGACTGCCAGATGACACCGGGCTGGTATCAATTAGGTCAGGTAAATATCAATATATAACATTAGGCTTTATGTACTCACCTTAACGGGGGTATAGGTCAGTGTGGAGCCCTGTGCGGAGTGCGGGCGAAAGCCGCTCTGTGGCATATCGAAGGTCTCGGCGGTGTTGTTGAAGGACCACTTGAAGTTTTCAGGCGGTGGAAAGGCGTCCACTTCGCAAACGATTTCAGCCGCCTCGCTGCGTGCCACGCCATAGATTTTCTTTTGATCGGGCCGGCAAATTGGTTTATCTGCAAGGGATGAGATGGAGTTAGAAGCAGCTACAAACTTTGATATTTCGAGTGCATTTTGCTGTTCGACTGCAGCGGCTGGCAAATCAATAATCGCATTGCTTGGCCAAACTTAATGCAATAAAGCCCAAGTTGCAGTCCCTACAGACTTTGAGTGCACATTCTTCAGCTCAAGAGCTGAATTGGTGGGCAGGGCTTTGTTTTTGCATGCCTCACCCAACAAAAGCATCTGCCCATCACCTTTTTCAAACCGCACTGAAATCCTAAGTAGAAAAGTTTACCAAGCAAAAGGCAACGAAGATAGAAAGTCCTTTCCATCCTTGCAGAGCCACATGCAAGTTTCCCATGTTGCCCATTCAAGCAACTAACTAAACAGACTCCGAAACAGAAACAGAAACCGAAACAAAACAAACTTAGGAGAAGGAACAAAAGAAACATTGACGAAACGTTAAGTGAAGGAAAAAGTTGATCAAAACGAAACTTTTGAGCCGGAACGAAACAGCTAGAAAAATTCAATTTCTTGTAATCTCTGGCCAGTCAAATCTTGCAACTGCAACTGCAACATCCACTGCATTGAAAATCGTTCACAATTTATTGTACTCGAATTTGACAACTTGGATAAAGACAAAAGCAAGCTGTAAACAAATTTCCAATGGACTGTTTTCCATCTTGAGTGACAGGCAGTCTGGTATTGGCTTACACTTTGGATTTTAACTGCGGCTGTTGCAGCCACATTGCGAGTGATGAAAAACGTTGCAACACCAAAGAAACAGTTGCTAAAATGTGGGTGGAACAGTCTAACAGAGAAGTTTTACTTTAAACAAAAGCAATAGCAGAAAAACAGGCAAAGCTGTGAAAAAGCTGGCTACCCAAAACTATAGTTGAAACCAGCAGAAGGAAATGACACAGGAAATAAAAGCATAAGGCAACACCCAAAACCAGCAGCAACAACAATAAAATTGAGCTTGGAATAAGAATCTGTGTGCTTAATTGCTTGAAAAAGGCAAAAATAATTAACAGAAGCTGTTCTAAAATTGCAACTTTAACACTTTTATCAGACTGCTAGCAAATTGAGTAGAAAATTTCAATTGAAACCAACTGTAAAATGTGAAAATATTATCAATAAAAGGTTTTTTTTTTGGGTCTTCTTGAAGACAATAGCAGTAATCTGGCAATCTGTAAAACTAATTACGAATGCGAATACATGAGTTAACAACTGTTTTAACTTATTATAAAAACTTTTGTTTTCGTAAGCTTTTAAAATTACCTCTTTTAATAAATCTGTGAGGACAAAGGTTTTCATAATAAATTGAAATATTTGTGGGCTCATGTAAAGCGTTTCCTGGATGTTGGCTGATTGATAAAAGGAAAAGGAAAGTCGCTTATTCAATAAGAAAATAAGTAAATGTTAACAAAAGCCAGGAAGCCAAGCAAAGTGCCTTTTGTTGGCTTCACCACATGCCTGACCAACTGGCAGGCTGGTAAACTGACGGACTGACGAAAGGACAGACTGGCTCACTCTAGGACGTACGAAATCAAAGCTATAGCAACCTCAATGGTCTGTGTTCTACCAAGATGGCAAGCAGCTAGAGTATTCAGTTGTAGCTTTCAGTTTCGAGCACAATACAGAATGCCTACACAAAAGGCATTCGAACAGGACACAATAACGGAGGCGTATACGCAATAAAACTGCAAGAGACCCGCACTAGCTCAAACTGTGCCACTCAACGCCCTGTCCACAGGATTCACATTGCATCGCCTTCTAGCCCACTCGAATACTCAATAATGCCGCATTTTGTGTGTCAAAGGTTCTCACAAAAGCAGTGCAGTGGCCCAGCTAGGGGACAAGTGTGGCAGCTGCATAGCTGCCTGACTGCCTGACTGCCTGCCAATATTGTGGAAGTGGCCGCAAACGGAATTCGATTTAAAAGGCAGTTGCAATTTAAGAGCTGCGAATGTTTGTTAATGGCACATACCCGACCATTCATTTTATTTGGTTTTTTTTTATGATACAAACACACACTAACAGTGATGAGAGTCATGCAAATCAACACATGTGAAATGTGGGACATTCTTCAAATGTTGCACAAAGCTATAACTTTTCTCTGCTGTTCTCCCTTTTTCATGTACTTCAATTTAACACGTGCCCCATAAAAACTTTACATGTGAATACTTGCAATCGTTTTAAAAAGAACATTTTATATACTTGCAATCAATTGAAAGCCCAAAATAAATGAAGAACACACTTTCGTCAGTTGAACGTAATTGAAAGTTGTAGAAGCATCTGACAAATCCAATTCGTATCTCATTGAAGACGAGTACTTACACATCACTTTAAGCTCCACAATGTTTGAATCACCATCGCCCTCCACATTCGAGGCGGTACACGTGTAATTTCCGGCCTGGTGACGAGTGACACCCTGTAGAGCCAGATCCCCGCTGCTCACAATCACTCCGGCACGTTGATTATGCTGTATTATTTGATGCTGCAAGTGGCAAGAAAATGAAATTGAATATGAAAGTAAATATCTCATACAATTAGTAAAACATATAAGTTTTTGTTTAGATCTTGTTCTTTTCTTGTCTGCCTAATGAGCATTGCCTTTGTTATTGACTGTCATTCACAGGACTGGAGACATTTCAAGATTAAATATATATAAAATGCTGTCTTAACTATTTATCAAGGAAGGTCGCCCAATTAGTGAGTATACTTTAAGTATACTAACTAGGAAACTAGCTATCTATGTAAATTATTGTGACCTGCATTAAAGCCGTAAAGCTAAGACAGTTTATGTTGATTGCTAGATTTTATTATACATACATATTCTAGAATAGAATAATTATTTCATGCATTTTAATGATTATAAATATTTATTGCCATTTATATTAGGTTTCAGCTGAATGCTATAAATTGTTAAATAGAATTTTCTGGCAATTTCTACGGTTCAACATCAGCTGTTTAAGCTAAAAAAAAATTGCTATGCATCCCAACACGTTGGGCTCTGCCTTTAGGCGCAAGGTCAGCAGCAGCTTTATTTATTTTCGTCTTTTTCTTAGTCTACCCTCTAAAATTTTGGCCACTCATAAACGCGCACTCATACGCGAGTCGCTTCATTAGAGCGTTGGGCACCAGTTTGAAACGTGTCTGGAATTTGAAATCTAACTGAAAATCAAGCAGCAATATTAACTTTATTTTCACACATATACACATGCACATATGTATGTATATAGAGCTGACCTCTATGAGCAGCACGTTCACATAATGCGGGGGCAGACTACGCCTTTTGGGTTGTGCTGGTTTGGCATTTCCAATGCGCCGGCACTCGACAAGATTTTGACGCATTTCCCAAGAGCCTTGTGCCATTTAGCAGCAAAACAAATTCGCACTTTGGCTTTTAGACCAACAACGACAACAACACAAACAGCAACAGTAACAACATTGAAATAAATAAAAATGTATATATAAATTGTCGACAAAAGTCAAAATGGCAAAACAACAACGAGAAAAACAACGACAATCGGGTGGCGAACAATGCCTTTGTGACCTTAGCACATATAATATAAGTATAAGTACAAACAAGCAAACAACCAGCAACAACAAATACATTTGAGAATATGTGCAAATATACAATAAGAGGAAACAATGCAGCGCGTGGCAACACTTTGATAATAGTGTTGCCTACTTTTGTGCGAACTGGGCCACAGCTGTGTTACTCTAGTGCCAGGACACAGGACTCGCCTCGCCTCGCCTCGCCTCGCCTTTCCCCTTGTCTTTTGTCTGGTATCAAGCGTGTTTTTAGCTCCTTGGTTGACTCTTGGCAAACAATGGCAATGACACATTCAATGCTGACGTCGGACCACTCTGCAGGGGGAGGGACTGACAAAAGGCAGGCTGATAACTCAGTTCAACAGTCATCAAAATATTTACCGTTTGAACTGAATATTAATGCATATTTTACTCCTTTGTGTGTGTGTGTGCGCATGTGTGTTCGTTTGACTGTTTGCTCTTTAGATAATTGATACTTTTTATTCAGGCCAAGTGGGCGTATACTTAATAAAATGAGGGCATTTTAAAGTCTAACCAATGGCGCACGCTATGCTTGGCTTTGGCCTCTGGCAGATACACACCCACACTCACTCACACACACACACTCAGACAAACAGAGAACTAGTGTTGGCCTTGTGGCCTTCCCTTTTTCCATTTAGCAGCCTCAATTCCCGCAGGGTTTACTTAAATAGCCCCAAAATGTTCCCAGCCATTTGCTGAGCTCAGCGACCCGCGCATTGTTGTTGTTGCTGTCATTGTTGTTGTCATAAAACAAATAAAAATGTCACCAGGCACACGAAAAGTAAATAAAGTTCAAGGTTGTCACACAAAAAAATAAATAAAGTAAATATAAAAGTAAAAGTAAATAAATAATAGACAAAACCAAAGAAAAAGTAAAAGAATGCTTTGCCACAGTTGGGCGGACTCTAAGTTGAGGATTATTTCAATAGTTAAAGGCACATCCGTTGCAGCTTTTCCGCAGAGAGTTTTTCGCAGCAGTGACAGCAACAGCAACATCAGCAGCACCTTTTCATGGCAGGTTGTGAACCCTTTGGCAGTTGCCCTCTCAATGATAATGGCGCATTTTATGTGCTGTCATATTGTTTGTCTGTCTGAAGCGCCTTGACATGTTTATTTGCTCTCCACTTCAATGCTGTGGCCCAAACAACTATAAATACCCAATTAGTGTTGACCATTTATTTAATAGCTATCCTGATTGCGTTGCTTTTTATGGGTTATAAACCATGCATTTATTTTTAGCTAAACTCGATTTGTGCACAAATTTCCCTAGCTGCAAATAGTTGTTGAAGTTTTAAAATTGAATGTTGTCAGTGTGAATTGAAGTGTTGCCGCTGCTTTTCTAATCAAATTTTCCGCTTTCCGTTTTTCGTATATATTTGCTATTTCAGCGCTTCCATTAGCACTCACACAAACACACACACATGCACACACGAGTATATGTATGTGTGCTTATATGAGTGCATGTGTTTGTTAAATAACTTTTGCTGCCAACAACATTCAGACTCGGTTTACTTTTTACCCTCTTGCTGTGGTTGCTAGTCGTCTCTCTGGCAACATCTTTCATCAAAGTTGCTGCCAGCTCCTTAATGAGCATGCAAAAGTTTACCACACACGCACACACACACATTTGCAAACAGAAAGAGACTTGGAAAACTTTTATAACTGTATGTGTGTGTGTCTGCAAGTTTAATAAAACTAATTGTTAATTTAATTTGCCTGCTCGTTGTTAATTGTAAGCATGCATAATTGAATAATAACTGACAAAGGCAAAAGACATCAGCAATGCTTGTCAGTTGTCCTTGCCATTGTTAACACTCAAACAAACAAAAACACACAGACATGGAATAGTTTCGAGCTACGAGCCATAACGATTTCACAGATTAGACTGCAAAAAATTAGTTGTGGCTATCAATTAAGCGAATTGCATTGAAATTTTATCACAATGCACAATTAAACTAGTTCATAATTAATCGAGTACAATTAACTTTTAAAAGACGCTAACAAAGAAAAGTTTATTTAATTCAATTTGACTTTTAATTGCATTTCAACTTGCATACACAATGCTTTGTATTGTTGTTACGATTGTTATTGCTGTTGCCAATTAACAATTGACTTGTAATGAACGCCCACACACTGCAGTTGACTTGGCTTTTGGCATTGGCTTTGTCAATCGTCTTTGTGTGTGCCTTGAGAAATGGTTTTTGCTTTCGCCAAACAAACGCAATTTGCCATTTAGCCTTGAACTCATTACGCATACGGCATGTGAGACATACACAACGTGTCGCTCACACTCCCCTTCTTTTTACTGTCTTTCTCTTTTTCTTTTCATGTGTTTCTGTGTCTCGTTCTCACTTTATTTCCATTTTTTCTCCTTGTCGTTGATTCGCACTCAACTTTTATTGTTATGCCGTTGAGGAAGGCAAGAGAGCTTCGACAATTGCTGCAAACTAACTAACTGTGTAGATTTCTTGTAAACCTCCTTCAGCATGGACAGGATCTGAGTTTCTACATCAGTCTGTATGTGTGTATCTTATTGAGTTCCTCTTTGGTTTCAATGTTGTCTATTTGCAGTTCATTTGCATTCAACATTGAAATTTCGGCTGGACATTTTGAAATTCATTCGCCATTGATTAAATTTATTTTTAACTCTTACGATAACCTCTTATAATGATTTATATTGATTTCTATTTAGTTGATTCTCTATACAAAATATTTTCTAACTTATTCAAGGCGTTATTTCTTCTTTTATGCTACACAATATTGTTGTCTCTTTTAAACAGAAAATTCAAGTTCTTTGTACTTTTAGTGTTGTGTTCTTTTCTGTGCAGCTTATGGCCTAAAAACTTTTTGGCCGTCTTCAAGTTCTGTGTTTTTGTTTATTTATTATAATCACTTGCCAAAGTTATGTTTTGTCGTCGTTGTTGTTGCTGTCGTTGTTTAGCTTATTGTTTGCGCATGTACTTAGTTCTATTGACGTTGTTTCTGTTTCTTCGTCTTCTAATGAATTCAATTAGCATTCATATTATTCATACACTTGATTCAATGCTTGCCCCTTGTGCACTGAATAGCATTTATTTGCTTGTTTCTGTCTGCCTGTTGTTGTTGTTATTGTTTCTGATGTTGTTATCTTTGGTTTTGTTTATGCAAGTCTGCTAAAGTTTTTGTGCTACTTGTAAAACTAATAAACAAATGATTTGCCACGCAAACTTTTACTCTTTGGCCCCGGGAGTGCTCCAAGTCTCTTCTTTTGGCCACTTGACTCAATTGCCTTAAAATAATTGGCCAATAATTCAGTAAAAATGACCACTTAATTTCGGTTTCATCATAATTTAGTAGTATTTTCGCTGCCAAAGGCACGCCAACGCCTGGGGAATTGCCGAAAGTACAAGAACCGTATCCGTATACAGAACTATTTTGAGCCTTGAGTACACTTGAAGGTCAGCATACATTTAGACTATATTTGGCAAGTATCTCTATGTGAATAATCAAAGAATTAAATGCGATATTTGTTTATATTCCATTAAAAAAGTTTTGACATAAGACACACAACTATGCTTAGAAATAAGAGTCTTCCTCTACATCTGTCTTTCGCTCTCTCTGTCCCTCTTTCACAGACAGTCACTATATAAATCCTCATAAATCTGGCATTTGATAAGAGTTTGTCGTTACTTACATTGTGCTTCCAGACAACTTTATAAGCAGCAGGATTTGCATGCACTTTACACTCGAAATAAACATCATCGCCTTCCTCGATATCCTCGGGGTTTAGATTTGAGCCCAAGTCCAGTTGTAAGGTGGGTATAACTGCAACAAAGATAACAAGACAAGTCAGTGAATAACTGTAACTATTACTATATTTGCATTTTAAGTCTCTGTGTTTGTTTTGTGTGTGTGTGTGTGTGTGTGTGTGTGTGTGTGTTTGTATCGTTTCTTATGTGCTGTGTCTGGTCTTGGACTTGGCCCAGCCTATCAAGTGCAATTTGTTGTTAGTTTTTTGTTTCGAGCAAAGTTTCGCTCAACCCACTGAAAAAGGAAGAAAAAAAGGAACAGAGAATTAAAAAAAAGAAAGAAATGAGGTTAATCTGCGCTTATCTGTGATTAGTGTCGCTTCGTAGTCTTGCTTTTACTCTTTCCTTCTGTCGATTGTCTATTCTCTAGGAGCACCTTTCTTGGGAATGAATTTGTTATTATTTTGCTCATTGTTGTTGTTGTTTTTGGCAAGTTGCCGTTGTCTTTGGTCTTGCTGTTCTCTTTTGACACGTTTTATAAACAAGTTTTCTTTAAGCCGATTTTGCCTCTTTGGAAAGACTTGTTAATGAAAATGAAAATCGCTTGCCTAAGCCCAGCGAATGACAGAAAGTTGTTGAATTGAGCCAGAAACGCAACACAACGCCAAGGCGAAGGCGGGCCCAAGTTCTTTGCATAATTTAAAGACGCTTTTCCCTTTTTTGTTTTTACATCCCTCTAGTTGCTCAACAAGTTCATTAACGTTGACTTTAAGCCCAGTTCCTAGCAATTCGTAATAGAACCCACTACAACAATGGCAATGAATGACAACGTACAACACATTCTCATTCTTAGGGCCAAACAACTGGAAGTGGAAAGTGGCTGGCAGGCCACACTGTTGCGGTTAGATGGGCTTAAGTGGTAATAACTGTCACTGGCCAAGCTGGTCAGCGTGGTCCAAACTGGCCAACTTTGCTTGGCTAATGCATTTTATGGCACACACAGTCTACAGTCGAATTGGGAACCCTCAAAAAGTACGTAGAACCAAGACCCGAAACTCGTAGCTGCAGCTTAACGTAACGACTTTTGAATGTCGCTGCCACATTTTGTTGCAGCTTTAGAATTGTTGCACTGTACTTTTCTATCTCTGTGCTCTGCTTAAGCTCATTCTACTATCCCTCCATCGTACTTGGCTCCGTATGTGAGGCCTGTCATTGTCTGTTGGAAAAAGTTTAACAACTGCTCGTTAGCAGTCCTTAAATTGATTCCACAAGCTTCTGCTACAGTGGCCTCCGAGTTGGCCATATAAATTGCATTAACTGCAAAGTATTTCTGTCCAGGCCAAGCCAACAGAAACTGAGAAAAATTGGCTTAGAGTTAAATTAATTGCAACTGGCAGACGTGCAGTGCAAATAGTTTTCAAAATAATGTAGATACCATATAAACTATGTGGTAATCATAATGTACATTGTCAGTCTGAAAATAACTAAAAAGAGACTACGATGACTCGATTCCTTAAAATTAGTGACTTTTTTAAAGAGACTAAACTTTAAACATTATTTTCCGTGATTCGTAATTCGATGACGTTTTATTTTTTCTGAGCTGTTATCGAATGATCAAAATCAGCCAAATCAGAAGTAGAGCATTCTTTGCTATTCCTTTTAACCTTTGACTAAATTTGTCTTCCATTTTGAGAAATGCTGCGTCATTATTTTTATTGCGGATATGACTTTAATTTTCAGCGGTTTCCTTGTCATTTAATTTTTAATGTTAATACAAGTTGATTGTGCGGAAAATGAAATCTTTTTCTCTCTCTCAGCTTTATGGGTTTCTGGGTCAAGGTAGATTGACAGTGAGAGAATGTCGTGAAATTTGAGATAATTCCATTTTACGACAATCTTTTTATAATGCAAAGTAATGAGACAATTATTGGCTCCTCATTTGCAGCGAACTGCAGTCAACTTTTCAATTTACCCCTCAAGAACAAACAATGAAAGCCCTTAAAGAAGACACAAAATTTTGTATGCTCCAGAGGAAATCACAGACAGGAAACAAGCCGAGGGGAAGCCAAAATATTTTAAGCACGCTATAAACATGTAAATGAGCATGGAAATTGAAATTGTTATCTAATTTTTTATATCAGCAAGCGACGCGCGTTAAATTGAGAGTCTGCTTCAAAAAGCTCTCTCTCTCTCTCTCTCTCTCTCTCTCTCTCTCTCTCATTGTCTTGGCCCACGCAGACAGCTTCTGTTTTTCCCACCGATTTTCCTGTCCTTATGCTGAAAGGAGTAAAAGTTTCCAGGCAACGGCAACGGCAATGGCAACTGGGGAACGATGCGCCAGAAACTCTTAGATAATAGACGTGGCAACTGTTTGGCCAACGAGAGTGACAACGACGAAGGCAGCGATGGAAAATTTCTTGATACTATTGAAACATAAAGGAACTTCACATGAGTATGTGGGTGGGTGTGTAAGTGTGTGTGTATGCATATATGCCTAGGGTCAAAGTTTCAGAGCTGCCACTAAAGATAGAGTATAAAGAAAGACTGAAGTCTCGAGGCACAACATGGCTTTTTAATATTTTACCAGCGAAATTTTATTAAGAAACTTTCAGCATACATTCTTGACTTGGGCCATAAAACAAACATTTGACATTCGCGCTGAGAGTCGCGGCTCCCCAAAAATATACTATATGAAGAGGAATACTCTGCATGTCTTTGAAATTTATATGCAAATCAGTATCGATTTCAGGGACACGGGTGATAAGCGCTTGACACTGTTTATGCCATTCCCTTCGATTGTTATTCTCCTCCTCCGACTCACCCCAAGCTAGTTTATGTGCCTCTGACAGCCATAAAACAAAGCGCGTGTTCAACATGCGTGTAATTATTGGACAGGGGGAATAGTAAGGGAATGCATAGGCTTTATTGACTTTATGCTCAGTTTGGGCCAGGTTATCCAATTTATTTAAAGTGAATACTATCTGCAGTAAAAGCAGGTCAAGGGTTCACTCTCGCTCTCTTTCGCATTGGAAAATTTATTTGTATATGTGTATGTCACTGCATAAAGTCAACAAAAAACGTTGCTGAACAAATTCCGAATTCGATTATATAAATATTTGAAGAGTTATAAACGAAATAATAACTGAAAACGAATTAATTCACTCGAAATTAAATCGACTTGATGGGATCTGTGAATTTTAAATGTTTTTAAATATATATTACATAGGATTTTACTTACAGAACACATTCAGCTTCATGGCCGTCTCTCGTATGCCATTGCGAACCAGTTCATTGGTGGCACGGCACGAAAGCGCCTTGCCGTGATCTTCCCGGGTCGGAGTGATGGATAGAACCGATGTGCTCACATTGCCATCCTCAGAGACCTGCAATGGGTCAGAGTTTTTACCATGTTTTCTGAAGTTTTTGAGATAATTTTCTACATTACTTACCTTTTGGCTATGGCCGTGCATCTCTAGGTTGCCCATCCACCAGGTAATCTTTGCCGGAGGCCTCGATCCAATTGCCTGGCATTCAATCTCGTATTTACGGTCTGCCGACATTGGCTGATTGTTGAAGCTGATTTCCACCAGTAGCGGTCGCACTGTAAATAAGTGTATGGGCATTAATATTTATAGTAAACTTATGTATTTTAATTCAGTTTGCATTTATTTTGTTTTTTATTTTAATTTGTTGTCGCTATACAGTTGGTGCTGTATTTTGTTTATTTATTCAAATTGTGTGTGAAAATCGAAACGTAATAAAAAATGGACAGACAATGCAATTAAAATTAATTGCAGCGAATTACGATTGCAAGGCTCGTTGACCACATGTACACTTGTACGACACCAATATAAACAACAATAACAATTGAAACAAAATTGACATGTGTGTAATAACAATTGCAAATTGTAAATTGAAGCATGGAACTTCATACGGAAGTACTTCGCTAAAAAGATATTGAACTAAATTTAACAGAGACTGACCAAGAAACTTGTACACAGTAAAAGCTAAAGTGTAAAATCCTAAATTATTTTCCGAGCTTATAATATCCACTAAACTGCAACTTGCAACCTGCAGCCAACCTTATCTCAGTTGTTCTGCTTAAATTTACCAACTAATAAAGGCTCTCTTAGAAAGCTACAATTTTAAAGGAGTCACACTCTAAAACTTCCTGACAGCAACTGAATCAGTTTTTTGCAAATAAAGCACAACTAAAATTCAAATTTAAGGACCTATTAAAATGGTAATATCTAAAATAAAAATTAATATTGTTTAATAAATAATTGTCATTTTATCAATTGTTTGCAAGCATAACAATATAGATTTGTGGAATTTACAATACATATTCCGATGTATGAATGAGTATTTGCTTTAATGCATAACTTAAAATCTTGTTAATATTTATTGCGGCTGCAAATTGTTTACATGCCAAATTAAAATGCAACCACACATATACACACACTTTTACATTAGGTTTTTTTTCTCAAAATCATTTATAAAACAAATATAAACACGGTCACGTAATGTGGCCAGGTTCATTATCGCGTTTACACATTGTTGCCATAATATTACCTGAAAATCCGTTTATTTTTTCTATTGTTGTTTTTTTATTTTTACTCTTACTATTGTGAATGTTGTTGTTTCTATTCACTATTATAATAAATTCCATTTAAGTTAAAAAATATCAAATTTCAAATTGCAATTCGTAATTTAAATAAATAGCTTTTGGAGGATATATTTAAATATTGCTTTGCAATAATTGGCTAAATCTGTTGTATGCACTTTCTAAGGGTATTTCAAAATTATCTGACATTTAGTAAAACGTATGGATGGAATCTTCGAATTCATAAAATAACTATAAACTCATCGAAGAACATAAAACCCTCAGAAAGTTAGAACAAGTCTTAACGTTTACTTGGTGTAGGCTTGTGTCCATTTATAATATTGTAAGGATATTTAGTATTTGTTATTCCTTCATGTTTTTATTTCCACTTTGATACATAATATGTATTGTTGTAGTTAACATTTTTTCAACTGCTGTTGTTGCATATAGTTGCTGCGGTTCGCCGCACATTTTGTGCAATAATTTAAAGGCATGATATTTCAGTTAAGCCAAAATACAAAATAATAGCGAGGAAAAAGTTTTTAATAATAACCTACAACATTTTATTTATTCAAGCCGAACGTGTATATATGATATATGTGTGTGAATTTCTTTTATTCTTTTTTATTGAAATAACACTTGGATGTGTGAATATGTGGACATAGAGTCACGGTTTTTCAGTTATACTTGATTGTAATTAAATTAATTATGCCCATTTGCATTGAAAAACCATTTAAATGTTTAATTAAACGCACAACATAAAAATAAAAAGTAACAGCCAATGCGTGTGCATAATTATTTATTCAAACGAACTATTTCAATTATTTAATATTTAAATCGAAATCGTTCTCAATAAAGTGTCACTAAAATATAACAAAAACACTTAACAAAAAATTCTTAATAAAATTAGATAAATAAAGCGACATTCCCAATTGCCAATTTACAATTGACAGCTAATCAAATTAACGATTTCAGTCCACAAACAACAAATTGAGCGAAACAACTGGAATTATGCGATAATGAGGTTACTCCTGATCATCGTGTGAGAATCGTGACATTAGTAATCTAATTGTTAGTGGCCATAAAATTACCTAATTAAGGTCATACTTATTATTCAAAACTTTTTGCTTGCCACACGACACGCACAACCCAACCAAAAAGAGGCTCTGTTGGGGACCACGCAATGACGGTCAGGAGCCTTTTATATCCTCTCTTCTCTCCCGCTCTCTCTTGTGTTGGCTGCTCGTGCCAAGGTCAAGTTGTTGAATGCCTTAGCATATAAAACTAACATAGGAAAACTAACATTGTGGCAACAAACAAATGGTATGTGCTTCTGTTATATGGTTACTTGTCTGCCATATTAATTAACACAGGAGTTCGAGAAGTCAATGACACTCTGTTGTTGCCTGCCTCACACTCCCTTGCTCGTTTACCCAATAATTTCATCGCCTTTATTATTGACGTGTTAAATTTTATGTTGCCTAAGTGCGACATTCCTTTACTTGTGGCACGTACAATCACACACGTGTGTATGTATGTGTGTGGAGCAATAATATCAAATATGCGCATCACCATCTGTTGTCGCAAAAATTTTTTACTTTTATTAGGCCGGGGCCTAAGTAAAAATTGACAGCAATTGCTTTTCTTTTTTGGGGGGACATTGAGAGACGCGCCAGAGTACCATAAAATTCTATGGCCAATCTTTGGCTGTTAGCGCAACGCCTTGGGCATAATATTTGGCAATGGATGGTAACAAGCGGCAGGCAGGGAGCACACACAGCCAGCCAGTGCAACAGGATCTCAGTTCGAGTTTGGGAATTGCTTTTTGGAAAAGTTTTCTTATTTATTTCGCAAAATTGCGGCACTTTGCATGAAATTATTATTAATAGAAGACCATTCGAAAATGCCATCGTGTGACTATAGAAACATCATTTGCTCTCGGTTACCCAACTTAATGATTAAATAATGTCTCCCATGAAACTCGACTGAATTTCAAACAAAACAAAAACGACAACTTAACAGAGTTTCAAGCGATACAAAGACAACAATTTCAAAATAATCAATGTGATGTAAAAAGTATTTCATAAAAGATTGAACAATAAAGTTGCGCAAATAATTTTTGATACGTAGAAAAATGGAAATAATAAAATTGTTTGGGATAACTCAATCACACTCTTGCTTGTTTTTTTTTTATTTGATATGTGAGAGACAAATTCAATAGCTCTGATGGAAATGTAGTAAAACTTAATCCAGTAAGCGCACAAAGATGCACAAGATGAAAATGGGAAAACTAAAAACTGTTTGCAAATGGCGCTAAACCAAATGTCACATCAGCAGCTGCATTTTACATAGTGCTCAACATCAAAGCATCGATGCGAGTAAAAACTAATAAGGCTTACAGGATCAACTCTTGAAACACTTTTCTCTCTCTCCCCTCCCTTTCTCACTATCTCTATATATATATTTCTCTCTCTCATACATACACATATTGACTGCAATTTAATTCAATTTTACAATTCGCAGTGTCGCGTGAGAGGACAATTAAAAAAACTGTTCACAAAATAATAAATCCATTTGGAAACTCACTTGAATGCAAATGCATTCGACCTTAAATACGTTCGACGAATACGAACGTTTTGTTGCCACATCCACAAAATATGTGCAAAAGGCTCGGCGACTGTAAAACCAGCTGGAGCCAGCCAGGACATGGACATGGACATGGACGACAGCACGATATTGACCAATGCGAAATGTCATAAATCCATCTGATATTTTATTAATACCCTTTTACAGAGTTTTATTAATTCGTCATCCATAAAAGAAAAACGCAATAATCTTTATTCACGGGCTGCAAACGCCTTTTCCAACTTAAATATCAGTTTGCAATTGCTTGACTTTAAATTGTATATGATGCAAAAAAGCTGTAAGAGTATTGCTTCTTCGGCTTGGCTTGATTCTAGATTTCATGTTTTATTTGCTGCATTTTGTAATATTTGCATAAGCCATTTTATTATCTATTACTTTTTTTTGAAGTTTGCTAATTTTTTGTTGTTTGCTTTTGTTTGTGTTACTGCTGTGCACGGGTTTTATCTGTGGAGCTATTTGTTAAAAGTTTTATCGCAACGCTTTAAACCAAGTTACGAGTGGGGTCAGTTGTAACAACGGACGCAAAAAAAAAACAAAAATGGAACGGGACGGAACGAAATAAATAAATAAACTGTTTACCAAACCACTTTGCCACCATATTTTGTAGAATTGTTTTTGTGTTTGATTCATCTGCAAACACTTAGAGCTCAATTTAAAGTTTTTCAACATTCAGCATTTTTTGAAATTGTAACAAGACAATTAATATTATCAGGTATAACAGTACATTCAATAGGAGCCTCAGTTTCATATCAACAGACAGTTTACTTAGTTCAGCATGGTATGGTTTCTTATTGTATACTCACAGTAAAGCTCAATCGTTATATTTGTGGCCACATATTTCTTGTGGAAATTGCTCGCCTGGCAGGTGTAGACCGCATGCTGGTGGATGCGTGACAAGTTGCGCACCACCAATTTGCTGTTGATGGTGCCATCGTATGTATAATCGACAACGCTGTTCTGAAGTTGTCCATTCATCAGCCAGGTGACAGTTGGTGGCGGTGAACCTGCAACGAATGGAAATACCATACAGTTGAAATGGCTTTAATATTGCTGTAATTTACATTTGAATTTAATACCATGTGGCATGGTATACTAATATTGAAACAATTGTGTAAAATGACGTAGAGTGTTGATTGCATACCATACAGACTATTTCTACGTTGGTTTAATTAATTAAATTATTTTTTTAGTGATTAGAACCAAAGACTGGTGGGAGCTTCGGAGTTTGATAGTCTCTAATTTAGTCTTACTTATGTTACGCTAGTTAGCTACTTGTAAAAGTTGTTGTTCTCGTTGGCGTGGCACTTAAATCAGCACACATTACTCATACGCAGCGTGTGGCACTTGGCCGCTCTTAACGACTTCAACTTAATCAAGCACTGAAATTAGCTTTTGTGTGCGTATATGAGCGCACATTAATTTAATAGCTACTAGGTAGGCAATGCCAAGTCCACGACCAGATATACACTGTTCGAAAGAGGGGAAAAAAAGTTGTGTTGTGGATTTGGTGCTTCTGAAACCACTGTGAGCACTTGTGTTGTAATACCTCTATAATTAGCAGTGCTATCATATTTATGAATAAGGGTATGTGCTGGAGCACTGTTAAGAATAGAATTATTCAATTATTTGTCACTTTACACTTAAGTCGTATCCATCCACACACACACACACCTTTCATCGACTGTCTTATTCTCTATGTGTACTTTTCTCAACAATATATTAATCTGAAAGCGTTTCGATGTCATTATTTGTTATTTATTTGGTTAGATTTCTTTTATTTTTTGCTGAGGAATAAATATTATTAGCTTAATTCTGTTTTGTGTTCTGTGTTCTATGTTATTGCCAAGTGCCATTAAATCCACCTGGAAATTTAGCAAAACTAACAGACGGCAACTGCATTTGATTCCTATGAAAAATGCGACACTCACACAAACATACACACAAACAATCATGCACACATACGAATATAGTAAACGCACATTACTTTGATTAATAACTGCCATTTGGTTGAGTTTTATGTTGTTTATGAAAATATTTCACACACTCAAACAAACAGAAACTCTGTCTCTCTCCCTGTCACTCTCTCTTCCTCTCCCTGCATACACTCACATGTGTATGTGTGTGTGTTTGTGTTTTGGGGTCGCAACATTTTTATGCATGCTTTCATGTATGTTTCTGTGTGTCTGTGTGTGTGTGTGAGTAGATTAGCGCATGTGTAGCATGCGGCTTAATGGTCGCCTGTGATTTATTAGCCTGACAGCCAGAAAAACTGAGCAAGAGAAATAGAGAAAAGTAAGCAAGATAGTGTAGGGAATGGGAAAACATACAAAAATTGAGAACAACCCAAATTTGATTTGGCAATGCAATTTTTTAGTCCAACTGCCGCACAAAGCTTAAAGCAATTCAACTGATTGTTGCAAGTTGGCCACGTGCCACGCTGCTGGGGCAATGTGCGTGCAATTTGCACATAAATTTAGTTAATTTGCGTTTGTACAACCACACTCAACGCTGTTGGCCTCCACCAGGCAGCCATTTCGAGAAATTTAATTAACGTCCAGACGTTTGTTGCAAGCTGACAGAACTCAGAACTGGTACGCGTGGTTCCACCCACCGCACCACCTAAAACCACACAATACACCACCTACCTCAACCCTTTTTGCCATTGTCTTTTATGGCGACCATTTGCCATGTTTGTCGTTGAGCTCAACTTTCACTTTAAAGCTGTGCCAGCTGTCCTTAGCTTTTCTAATGTCAACACAAGGTGCCAACGTTCAAATACTGGCAGACTTACACACACACACACACCACAATCCACCCTCTGTATATGACATATGTGATATGTGCCGCCGACTTGCATTGTGCACACATGCAGTGTTAGATCAACCTTAAAAATACCCTGATATTAAAAAATATACAATCTCTATTGACTGTCAGGAATATCAATAGGGTTGTATGGTAATATTAGAGATTTTAACTAGATATTGTTATTTAAAAAGTTTAAAGTAAGCAATTACTAGTTACAGAGAAGGAAAAATCCATTCTAAGATTAATTTAGCTTATTATTTTTAGATCAATTCAGGATATGCTTGATAAATTAAGACTATTTGGAGATTAAATGGCAATGATTTAGCAATACTGCAACAATGAATTCTCTTATGTATAAAGTTCCTATTTCAATTTTGAAATTAAAAAAAAAAGCAGAGAGGGAAATAAAAACAAAAGTATTTCATACTCCATTTTAGAAAATCCAAAAACACTGTTTGGATTGAATTTATCCCAGATACCGTAAATATTGTACTGAGTAACTTGTAGTCGAGCACTCTTCACTTTATCTTAAGCATTGCTTTAATTTTTCTTTTTTAAGTGCAGTTCCATTTTTAGACCCGGCTAAAACAGGTTTTTGTGCCAGCAACAGCATTTTAGCATTGCTTTGTTACGCCCACTTACGGCCGCCCTCTTTTGCAGCCCTAATGAGAAGCGGCATTCAAATGCGTACTAGTTTCTTTCAACTCAGTTACTTTTCGACTGACTTTGGCCAAAAGCAAACTTAAAGCCGTCGTAACATACTTTTTAAGCACACGTCTCACTCTGCACTCACTTATGCACTTTTATACACTTTGGCTGGCAGAATTCTTCTTCTTGGTGCTTACACACACACACACTAAACATATGTGTGCGTGTGTGTGTGTTGGACTTGCCTTAGTTATGCAATGCTAAAATATTTGCTTGTTTAGTTTTGCATATTTTTGCATCTGCTGCAGTTGCAACTGTGTGTATGTACATAAATACATGTGTGTGGGTGATGCATATACGTGGACAAACGACAACTGAGAAACAGAAAGCACAAAGTGCCAGCAAACAAAAAAAACACTATACTTATGTATATATAAGATAAAACAACGACGGCAACAACAACGACAACGGCTGCCTCGGCTGCTGCTGAAAGTTACAAAAATGCACTGCCACATAAATATTTTGTATGCTCTTGTCTTTTCTACACTTTCAGTAGTCTCCCATTTTCTCTATCTCTCTCTTTCTCTCTCTCTCTCTCTCTCTCTGTTTTCTTTCTCTCTGAGTATTCATCTCTTTTCTCTCAGTATATGTGTCTGGTGTTTGGCATTTGGCTTTTTGTGCCCAGCCAAACGACCATTGAGGAAGTTGTAAAATAAATTTAAGGACTACTTCTGCTTGCTGCTTCTTGCGCTTTAAAGAGTTGTGAGCCAAAGAAAAACAAAAACAGGAACCAACTTGCTTTCAATCTCTTTTTGAATTGCCAAGTTGTCATCTAGTTAGACAAGGGAGGATGGAACTCCGTCTCATTGCTCTCTTAGGTCTCCGTTTCTTTGCCGAATTTTACTAGAACAATAAGAGACATCTGGAAGACATCTTAAAATTTCGAGAATGCCAAAAATGAAACTTACTTTTTAGGCAAAAATATTACATGATAAGTAATTAGAGTTTTATTCTTTAATTAGTAGAAATAACTAACTATAGGGAGAACATGGATACGTGCAGCCCAGTAACAGTTTCTGGCAACAAACTTTTCATTGAACTCATTACATATACAGAAAAATAATTAATTAAAGCATAATTAACATCTTTAGCTTCCAAATTGACTACAGTTGGTGGCTAAAGCCACAAATTTATCTATAAATAGACACCGCACTCAAAGGCTATTGCAATATGTGAAAAATGAGTTGAAAGTTATGCAAGGCAGCAACAACAAAGCAAATACAATAAGTACAGCTGAGAAATTTGTGGCATGCATTTTCTAGCAAAGTTTTCTCTTTAGTTTCGCTTTGCTTTGTGGTAAACAATTTCTTGCCTGGTCCCCGTACTGTTACATTTCCGTGCTCAAAATGTGGAAAAGAAAATTTTTTTAATAAAAATGCACACAATTTTGTAGCCAACAACCTGGCCAAAGCAGAAAGTGGCCTGAAAGGGGAGGGGAGAGTGTGGCGTAATAACAACAAAAAAGAATATTTTTACTATGTCAGCCGCGCACTTTGGCAAAAGCGGAAAACGCCTGCACTTCCGTTTTGCCACACTCACACACACACACACACACACATACTTATACTGACAGCCCACATTTGCTGTTGTTATTATTGTATTCTCGGCTTAGAATTGTATATGGCAACGTTTTAGCCAAAAGCCTCCGCGTGTAAAATTCATGACGTGCCAAAAAGTAGGCAACGCGAAATATTATGCATTAGTAGCCAGTCGAGTCAGTCCTTTTGGCCAGGAGTTACTATGATACCACGTTACCATCTAGTAAAAACACTGAGCCTTGAGCGCTGAGCCACATTATTCCTTTTGATGTCTTATGGTTTTCATGAGGGGGGGTGGGTAATTTTTACAACCCTCGCAGATTGTGTGCGGCTTTATAACTTTATTTCTACATTCAAACATTTGGCGTTGGCGTGTCGCGCTCATTTGCAACTGTTGCCAGTTTCTTCCGTCCTGGAAACACCCACTCCTTCGCCTTTGGCTGGCTAACTGCAATAAAATTTAGTACTCCTTTGTCGATACCGCACACCCTTAAGCTCTGGGTAACCAAAATAAGTACTTGGAGTTGGAGTAGGCGCATTCATTGCCATATCCATCATCTACTCCAATTTTGACTTACTTTTGTTGATTGCATTTCTTTAAGTATCAACTCCTTAGCTTTTTAACTTCTCAATTTTTATAATGGACATTGCATGTTAAGTTTCGGTCTTGGTTTTGTTCTTTTCATTCCTCTTCGTCAATTTCTCGCTCTGTCTTTTCTGAACTGGTCTAGCATTTGCTTGTAATTTATTTCCGGTTTCTGTTTACCATTTAATTGCACATATTTACCAATTGACACATTATTCCATTTGCACTTTATACTTTCTAGAACTGAATCAGAGTTATCCCGTAATCTGTTTAAATCGGGCCTGATATAAAATTGCATTAAAATTATTTTTCTTCTGTTATTCAAGATGTCAGCACTTCTTGACCAATTTAAAAATATCATAAACATCATGTCAAGATTGCTATTAATTTTAACATCAACTTGATTCTTCCTGTCAATCAATTCCAATTTGAAAAATGACTTATTATCTTGAATATTTTGACAGAACATGCCAACAGAAAAGCTTTCTATAATTGAAATTAATTATAGTTATATTCCATTTGCTAACCGATAAAATGTTCATCATGAATCTTGTCGCTTAAGCTTTCAACTGTCAACAGTCTTGACCAACTACTTGCAGTCCATTTGAGGCCAACTTTTAAATACTTCTTGCTCCTGTTACAGCTAACCGCATTTGCCTTTCATGTTGTCAACAACTGTTGGTTGTGTTTAGTCGCATTTGTAGTTTTATATAGTCGTACATTTAGTAACATTTTTTTCGTCCCGTTTAATTGGCACACACAACAATTTGAGAGCCCAATTTTTTTGTTGTTGTTTAGGGCTGTTCTTAACAAACGTGAAGGCAAAAAAGGGCAAGTCAACCCGTTAACCCGCCTATCTGGCAACAAGAGGCAAGTGCCCAGTTGGCAGTTTCGAGTGCAGTTTTCTTGGTGGTGATTTATTTTATGTCAACGTTGACATGTCAAACCATTCAAAGTGGTTTCGCTTCCGTTTTTCCCGAGAGTTTCCCCAGTTCACAGTAGTTCACAGTCCGCAGCGATAAAGCACGCGATTGCTCTACTTGTTATTCTTACAGTTGCTGTTGCTGTTCCTGTTCCTGTTGCTGTTGTTGTTCTTGTTAGTGAGTGTGACACACTTTCAGTAAGTGGAAGCTATTGTTGTTTGCGCGGTTTGAAACAGAAGGTTCTGAATGAAACACACAATTTTCAACGCTGATTTTTCTTTCACACTGTCGACTCTAACTCTCTTATTTTTTTTTTTTTTGGCTTTCATTATCAACAATTGACTTAAGTGTTATATGGTATAAACACACATACATCTATTTATGGGTGCTGTAACTGTTGTCAGCTTGTCGGGCATGCTTACAATACTTCCAAATGCCTGTTAACTGCCGTTGTCGCCTGCTCCTCTTATTTGCTTAACAATTGTTTGACTATGCTCAAAGGCCGCACTTTCTTTCATTCATTCTTTGTACTTCCTTTGCACCCCGATAACCCCCTACTACCACCCTCAAGGTTTTTAATCCTTTTGTGTGCCTTGTATATTTGAGAAATTGACTTTGGCGTTCTCTTTGCCATGTGCCATTCGCTTTCAATTGGCTTTTTGTTCGTTGACTTTTGTTGTCCCTCCTTACAATTGAACGTTATTTACCTTATTTATTATTTGTTGTTTATGCTGCGACCCATTGTTTGTTGGCCACAAACTCCTTACACCCGACACTCCTCCACCCTGCCAACCGTGTTTGTTTTTTATGTTTTTCATTTCTCAGCGCGATTTTAATTTCGGATAAGTTTCGTGCACGAAATTTATTATTTAATAATGCTTATAAGCTTTAATTGCTGATTGTATTTTAAATAAATCAACCAAAGAAGAAGTTGTTCTTAGTTTAGTTCTACTTTTAATCGGTTTACTCACCTCCAAAGACGACGCAGGTAACTTCCAGGCTGCCGCCTTCCTCATAAGGTCCCGCACGTGAATCGATTCGCATGCGACGCTCATTGTAAATATTGGGTTGCTGTGGGGGAACTATAAAAATGTAAAGGGGTTCAATTAGTTATATGGAAGCCATTAACCGATCAATAACGTTCTCCCAGTCAACGCCCCATTTTAACGTTTCCAAACAATGGCCAACCGCAGATCAAAAATAATTTGTGCAATTGCAAAATTTCAAACAGAATGCACTTAGTATAACCTACATATGCACTTAAGTACGCATGTTTATATACGAGTATATATGTATACGTGTACACTTTACACAGTCAGTATTTACATATTAAATTATACATTTTGCGGCTAGCCTGAAAATCATTTTAGCTAATTTTTGTGTTCACAGAAAAGCAAATACTTTAATACACATAAAGCTATTTCTTATCTAAATAAATACATATTTAATTTCATATAATAAAAGCATAATAAACCACAAACTTTTGGTCTTGCTTATCTAGCATATATCTATAAGCAAAAAATAATAGTTATTTGGGAATAAATAAATAAATTAACAGGTAAATTCAATTCTTTTAGAAATTATTGCAAATTTCATGAAATTAACAAATATTAATTTAATATTTAATTTACATATTTTAATAAAGTTAAAAACACCTTAATACTATTTATAAGCCTTTCGCGAACAATTTTTGTATTCCCCAACATTTTGTAGTAGAAAATTAACTATAACTACTGTCTCTGCTCCGCACTAAATTAAGCCTTTTTCTAAATATTGTCCCTTGAAATAAATCAATTTGTTATACGCACCAACAACTTCCAGATTGACGTTGCTGTTCCTGGTCTGTGATAACTTGAAATCCACGCGACAGCGAAAGTTGCCCGCATCCTTTTCCTGTTTCAAATACACAAGAGAACAAAAAAAATTCAATTATAAAATTGTTGTATTGTTGACACTTTAGCTTTGTCTTTGGTTTTATCTGCTTTGACTGCTTACCTTAACCGGATTTATAATCAATTCCGCCGGTTCCTTGTGCGTGCGAAAGACGGCCCTGTCCTCGAGGACCTCCTCATCACGCCAATGTGAGGGTGTGCCCGCGTGGGCGCCACGTGTGTCATAGCTGTCAAAAGATAAATGCATAAGGCAGGCTCCAGATTGAAGCTATTTACGTAGCGCAACTCACCTGTAAATTGGCAAATTGTTCTTATACCAAACGACCAGCAGCACTTTGTCATCGGGCAAACTGGAACCCACATCGCATTTGATTTGTGCCGAGTTATTGACAAGCACGCGCAGGATTTCACCATCTGCAAGAACAGCACAAATATACAAATATATGTAGTAAAATAAATGAATTAATTTGTATGTATAATATATCAAATATTGTATGTACTTTGAAGATAAGTTCCTGAAATTTGACATGCCCACCTTTGGACCAAGCAAACCAAATGATGTCGATTTTAATATCTCCTTTTTAATTTATTTATTTAAGCTCAGACATATTGTGGCAACTAGTTGGTTGCCCATTTCGCAATGGTCACGCTTTAACGGATCCATAATGCGCCTAAAGTAGACAAATCTGGCAATTGTGGTGTTGTCACTGAAATAGTTTCATGCGCTTAATTCAGCCACATCATTTGGCTAAGCTTTAAAATATCGATCGACTGACCAGCGAGTGACCAGAAGCAGCAACAACAAAAACAAATACAAAAAAAAACCAAATATAAAAAAAGACATGGAAACAAAATCACAACATCCATAGAGGCAGCCACATAATGCGCCAATGTGCCGCAAAAACCCGGCCAAAGCCGCCGCACGTGAGGGAAGCTGGATGAGGTGATTACCCAGCCGCATGCGGATTACAAAATGGCAGCCATTTTCATGTTTTTCACGCTATATATGTATGTGTATGGCTGTGGGTCTATGGGTCTGTATTTGTGTATGCGCTAAAAATGCAATGCGTACTCGTATAACGTATAACGTATAAAGTGGAAAATGAAAGGAAAGAGGCAGCAACCACAACAGTGGCAAGAACTACAACAACAACTTTGCGAATTGCGAACTACGGTTGGGGAATAGCACATGAAGTAAACAGGCAGAAAGCGCCTTGGGCTGGGCTTTTGTTTCTAATTTTGCACTTGTGTGCGCAATGTCCTCTCACAAAGACAAGCCTACGCACCCCCATCATAACGTATACGTTGGGCATTAGGAACCACTCGGTTCGGGGGGCCCCGGAAGGCACTGCGTCACTTTGTCCACAAACAAACGGGCGACCACATGATAAATAATCGATAAATTATGTGGACACATGTTTAATCTAGCATGAAATGGAATCATTTCCCTTCAATTTGTTGTTAGCCAACCAAGCAGTCAGGCAGTAACAACAACAACAACAACATCGACAGCCACAGCGACAACCGCCAGAAAAAAAAAAACAACAACAATATTCACAACAGATGTGCATTAGATGAAATTGGTGAGCGGGGACAGCTTATTTAAATACAAATAATGAGCAGATTATAAACGCCAGCTAGCATTGCAGGCAGCTCAATAGTGCACGATAAGGGGGCTCCCCAAAATGAATTATTGCGTATACGCCATGTTGAACGCAGTTGGACATACACACTTGACATACACACACACCCACACACGCTAGAAACAACAACAACAACAACAACAACAGCAACAACAAACAACTTGTGGCCTAGTGACCGCACACAGCAATTACATTTTCACCCCTCCTCACAGCTCTGTGTACAGGCTCGTAATGATAGATTTATCATTTGCTTAATTGCATGACTTGCAACACGGCTTTAAGGCTGTAGCAGCAGACAGCAAAATTTGGTTAATTAATAATTTATTTAATTACCAAACAGTTTATTAAGTGTAGCTACAGTCGTACATATATAAATTAAGAGTACACCAAATTCCACAGTCATACATAAACGGGGTTCAGACTTCTCAAGGTGTCTGACTGATTAGCAGAGTTTAACTTTGGATTACAGTAGTACATGTAGTAAGAATATTAAACCAATTATTTATAAAACTTAATCATATTAAAAACAAAAGTAACATAAGTAAGGTAAGCTGTTGGTAGCTTAACAAGCATACTATTTCAGACAGCAGCTATTGCCAAAAATAAATAATATATTTTATATATAAATGAACTCTAATATAATTTACGATTCTGTTAAGTTTAGACATACTTAATCTCCTAATGTGATTAACTTCTTAGTCCATTAGACACTTCTGTTAACTAAATAGTATAAAACTATTTATTAATAGCCCAATTTGTGTTATGCCACATTACTTGAAAATCGTCTTGCAGCAAGTCTCAATATTTGCCAGGCCAACTTTTGTCGTAACTAACTCAAAGTGCCACTAATTACATTTATCTTTACTTGTCCCTCACTCTTTCTGCCACACTTTCTCTCACTCACTCACTCACTCTTCAGTCTCTCTCCTTATCCTTGTCTTTCTTTATGTGCCTCACTATCTCTCTGTGGTCTGGATTATCTTCATGCTGTGCAAGATACAATGGCTATTGCCAACAATGACAATGGCAATGTTGTGGCTTCTTACAAAAGAACCACTTGCTGTTGTAGTTGTTCTTGTTATTATTATATTTACCCACCATTGTTGCTGTCTGCTTTAATGTAATTGAACATTTTCTAATTGACACTTGTCACTGGCAAAAACATTTTCACAACTTCATTTTGACGCATTTACACACACATTTATTTCAATTTCCTTAACAACAAAAGCAGCAGAATCACCCACCACCTATTTTACCGTCACAACCACCGCCACCACTAACAACAAGAACAACATTAACTATCGCACACACATGCATACAAACACAATCAAAATAAAGTTGTTGCACAATGGCTGCTGCTTGACAATGCTACACGAAACGTAGCTAGGAATTTATTGCAATGGCATCACACAGTGTGGTAAAGACGGGTAGGTGGGGGGATTGCAACTGACTGCAGTCAAAAGAAAAAGCAGCGACTGGCAGTCAGGTGTAGCAATCTGGCCATCCTTATGCTCATCTTCGTCTCGTCGTGCCCCGTCCTTGACTGTTCTCAGTCCCAACTGAATGGGCGCTGCAACTAAATACAAAAACCACGTGACAATGTTTTTAGAGCTGATGCAGTTGACTGTAGACAGAGATAGAAGGAAAGATATAAAAATAGAGTGAGGCTTGTAAACAGCAACGTAGGAAACGGAAAAAGAATATCTCAGCAGTCTCTGTAAACTCCAGGGAAATGGTAAACAGAAAGCAAGAACTTTGAGTTGGCATTTTCACATGACTTTTCACTTGCAAAGCGCGCCACTAATATTGGATAACTACGCGTATGAGTGTTAAATTTGAATTGAAAATAGTGCAATACTTAGTTCTGTGCAAAGCAATCTGATTAAAAGTAAACTCTTTAAAATAAAGCTTATTTGCTGGCAATGTTAATTAACAATAGCTTAAGTAGCTTTTTGCATATCTCATATTAAAAAGCCCAGAATAACTTTTACTCCAGCAGACATCTCGTATACATAATGTGATAGAATTTGAATTTTTGGCTCGCTATCAAAAGAAGCAGACAGTCAAGGAGTTAGCATGTCAACTGCTTGAAATTGACAGCCACAAGATTTGGATTTAGAAAGCAACAACACAGAGGGCTGCATTACAATGATAATGTCAAAACTTTGTTATTATAAGTTTAACAAGCGTACTCAAACTTTTCAGCGTTGTCCAAACGCAAGTTGCATAACAAAATCAAAATAAAAATATTGCAAAAAGTTCTAAATATCAATATGATAAGAAACTATGAGCTTCGAATTGGTTAGTCTATATTATGAATGAATGAAAAATCAATTGCACAAACTTTTTGCAATGGCACGTGGATCCCATGGGTTGACGTTCCTTGATCACACACATTCAACTACGGACTGATGCAGCCACGTGCCATGTTTAATGGAATTTTTTTCATAGCTCACGAACATCGTTAGCACAAATTGTTGTTGAGTTAATAAAAGCATTGACGAAAAATAGATTCATTCGGCGACAACAATTGTCTAATCAGAAAAGCAAAAATAAAATAAAAAGGTAATTCAACAAAAGGGAAGCTCAAAGTCGGGCAGCTAGCCAGCCTTATGTTGGCAAAGAAAGTTGGCTTAAATTCTTAATTTGTCCCAGAAGTTCAGTCTGATAAGCTGTGGCATAAATCACAATTTCGATGCGCTGTAAAGTATGCTACGATCACGACACGTTTGCTGCCAAGCAGCTAGTCGAAGTTTATTAAACGTCTCGCGACTTTAGCAATAATTTCGATTTGGGCATGCAATAAATTTGCTTTAATGTGCAATTTATGGGACACCATTTAATTAGTTTCAGTTCAGACTCAGGCCCCGGCCAAATTGATGTTGACAGAGATTATTGGCTGGGCACGTAATGCCCGTGTAGCCACCAAACCAAACCAAGCCAAACCAAACCAGAATCCCCGACTCTGGCCCCTTTGGCGGTGGCCCAACTGCTAATGGCCCAAAGTTGCCGCTGGCATCTACTTTATTTGTACGTGTCGCTGGGAGAATTGTTCCCGACCATAACTTCCGCTTTACGCCCATTGACCTCGTCAACATTTATCTAACGTTTAAATGCCTTACATGTGTGAGTTTTCCCTGTTGCCACATCCACTGCTACATTGACTGTACACATGCTGATATTGCCCATTGTCTAAAAGTTCTTTGCGAATTCCTTTTTTCGACTTGGCCAATTTATTTGTGTTTTGTAGTTTGCCTGGCATTTGTTGACTTTGTGTTAGTTATGATTATTGCCGTGTTTATTGCGGCTGCTGAAAAGCTCTTATCAAGATTAATAGCTGGAAAATTTTTATGTCTCCAACACAAGTGACACATTTGGTTAATGCTTATATCTTAGCTTAAGGCCAAATTAAATGTGACACCCAGCAATTGCTGGCTCGTAGTTAAATAGTCAGGCAATTGACTGAATGGTTAACGGCTTAGAGTGCTGCCGGGTAGCAAATGGATCGATACAATTTACATTATTCAAATGAAATATCGTGTAAATTTTCATGGGGCGTAGCCATCAGGTCTCGCAATTGAAGCGTGCAATGGCAGAGAGTTGTTTGAAATGTTTTTTAAATAGTTCATAAAATATTAAGTAAATAAGGTACCCTTGATTGAGTTGTTTCAACTGTAAAAACAGTTTTATAATACATATATTGACCATAGAGACTCACTTAAATCAATTTAAGTAAAATTAAGAAGAAAAAACAATTTTGTTATATATTTTAGGCAATTAAAAATGTATTTAATAATTTAGCTACTTTCTGATAATAATTACGATATAATTAAAGTACATTAAAATTCGAAGAAAACTTCTTAACCAACCCCTTCAGAGTTTGAGCCCCATTATGCACTTTTGCTCTTTTAACATTTTCCCAGTACTTGTGGGCCCCTACCAAAAAATAAATAAATGTTTTCGAGTGCTATGCTATGCTACATCGAAGAGAAAAAAACTATTACAACATGCAAATTATAATTGCGCTATTAAAAATTGCATATTAAATGCGACACAGCAACAACAAAAACAACAATCTAAAAGCATGGGGGCATTAACAGAAACAAGTGGTGGGAATGTGTAAGCCGACGCCAAACAGTAACACGAACAACATTAGCAATGCAATAGCAACAGTAACAACAACAACAACAACAAAAACACTCACATAAAAGCAGCACAGCTGCAACAACAACAACAACAACAAGTCTAAAGTCCTTGCAAATAGTTTAAAACATGATTATACATGGGGCAAAACACGCATAAGAAGCGTTCAGAGTTTTGCGAGTGTGCGTGTGTGCGTGTATGTGTGTGTGTTTATGTGTGTGTATGTATGTCTGTCTAGTTGTTGCTATTATTGCAGTTGTTGTTGTTATTTCTTGTTTACTGCCAGCAGGCAACAAAGCCTTGGCCCATTAATTATTCATTGATTAGCAACAAATGCCATTAAACATGCACCCAAAGTGCTTTGCCTGTAGCCTAGGCGTCTAGCAACAGGAGACTCTGTGTGTGTGTGTGTGTGTGTGTGTGTGTGTGTGTGTGTTTGTGGAATGCGTATGCTTGAGTGTGTGTGTGTGTGTGTATACATGCATGTCACGCACTTTAAACTGTCATTTGTTTGACTGCTGCCTTTGGAAATTGCCCAATTGTGTGATACTGCCCCCATGCCATGCAGCCGAAAAGTGTGCTATAAATTTTCGAATGCTACTGTCAGGCCATCAAAGAGCGCTAAACGGCTTACACTTTGCGCATATTTGGCCGGACCATACCCTTGCCCACATTTAAGCCAACGCCCACTCCCACGCTCACGCCCACGCGCGACAATAACAGTTAATGCTGCCTCTGTAGCTACCATATCCAAGGCCATGAAATTTCTCGTTTTACTCTGCAAATATTTTGTATACACTGTCTGCAAAAAGAATTGAGTGCCACATTTAGTTTGTTCTCTAACTAGTACTAGTTAAATGTCGAACTGTAAGCTGTCATTTGATTTGATAATTCTATTCAATACATTTTGGCAAAGCATCTTGAAAATTATTACACTCCAGGAACCAAAATAAATCATCCATTACCAAAATAAATCATGCGTCTCATGAATTAAGAGCCAAAGTTCTAGAAAAGTGGTCAAAAATTGCACAAAGGGTCATTTATCAGGTATAACTTTAATAACATAAATAAATAAATCGTGGTACAAATCTCATTTACTCAAATATGCACCAATAAAAAAGTCCGGTTTCTAGTTTGTAGAATATAAGTCTAAAATTAGTGTAGTGTATAATTCTAATCATTAGTTCTCTTTTTCCCAGGAAATTACATATATCCATAGAAGAGAGCATAAAAAGTTCGGCGTTCAGTGTGTTCTGTTTGTTGTTATTTCTGTTCGCCATTTTATTTTGCGCTGAATTTTAATTTAAATGTTTTTGGCAGCCTTTTGGGCGTTTCAAAAAGAAAAAAATAAAATAAAAAAGTTTCACGTCAACGGCTTTTAAGCGCTGATTTTGTGCGGAATTCGGAGAGGACGAAGAGGACGAAGAGGACGAAGAGGACGAAGAGGACTAAGAGTTGAGGGCTTGATAAAAATCTGAAAATGGCCAGCAAAGCGAACATTTTTCAATGGCATTTTTTCTCGACTCCGTTGTGTGTGGGTTATAGGTGACCCTGAGCTGTGGTTTTTTTTTTCACATATATAGAAGCTTAGGTAAGGGGCTGCAAGGAGAGCACACACCTACACACACATATACACAGAGACTACATACATGGGTCACACAGGACACACATGAGTTATGTAGCTGGTGCTCTGTGTGCGGCTTTTAATTTGCTTAATTTTGCGCTTAGCCGCAGCAGAGGCAACGGCAGCAAGAGCAGATGTGTTGTCGGCCACTTTGCCGCAACTGTAGCCCCTTTTCAATTTCAATGTGAAAGGATTTCATCAAGGACCTCACACTTTGCCCTCTCACATTCGCTATCTCTTTTTTCTTTGCCATCTCTGTGGCTCTGGCTAATGTGGCAACAGCTGTTATCCATTTTTAAATGGATATTGCGGCATCACATCCATCTGCCATTTCACTTTTGTGGCACATTGATAAATCGCACTAATTTAACCATGAACCTCAGCAAATGTACACGAGGCTTTTGCATATCCCTAAGAAAAATATGCAACTGATCGGTGATATTTATTAGCAAATTTTGTACTTATTAAAACTTTGTTTACTCTAAATTTCGCTCCAAATATCAAAAGCCCGAATGGCAAATAACAAATTTGTAAGCTATAACTTAAAGATTTCGCACACATGATGCTTGTAGTAGTTATTCCCAATGTGCCTAGAAAATGTCAACAGGATCGTTTAAATAACTTAGTAAATTATTTATTATTTCCCACAGTTCAGACTAGTCCCTTGCAAGCGTCCAACATAGTTAATAGTGTAACAGAATTTTAAAAACAAACAAAATGAAATATTTAATGTAAATGAATTGATCGTATAAGTCAGTTTAGACTTTACAAAGTGGTGTAATCCATTAAGTTATATGTAATGATTGGAAGTGTTGTTTTACAAAGATTCACATTAACCAAGCTAATCTGCAATATTTTATATATATTTATAATACATACAAAACGTGCAGCTTTTTCTTAAACGGTCAGTCATATTTTCACAAACACTAAGTTCATGCAAAAGGTTCATTTACTTCTATGTAGAATATAAGCATTTATTATAGCCAACCGCTGGTCAAATCGCTTCATAGGGATTGTGTCAGTGTATAGACAAAAGTTTGGGGCACTACTAGGCAAAAAGGACGATAACCATTGCCATATTTTGATGCAATCGCACAAAAACGCAAACTTCCACAAGAACCACACCTACACACACTAAGCACATAGACCGACACTCACACATACAATACACTACGGAATATCCCTCGGCAATCTGTGGCAGCTTCCATCGCTAGCGTGGAAATTGATTTCATTAATATTTCAAAAGGTTTGCCTGTCACACATCCATATGTATGTGTAAAAGTATGCGGATGTTTGCGTGCGTGTGTATGTGTGAGTGAAAGGTGGAGAGTGTGAATACGGCAGGTTGAATGGTTGTTCGCGGTGTCTGCGTATCAATTAACCTGTCTAACACTTTGTTGTGGTTACCACTCCTAAAAGCATGCAATACCATGCCGCACTTGATTAAAAATTTAAAAAATAAACAGTATACAAAATACATTACGCATACGCTACGTAGTACAGTTGAGTCGTGATACTCCGACAGACTGACAGTTTAATTGACAATTTCGTGGGTTGTTTATTGTTATTACAAATACGCCAATAGAGGTTTGAAAACACTTTTTTCTTTTTAAAATTGACAAAATTGGTTTAGTTATTGTTTTAATCATGTTTTGCGGTTGCCCAAAAACACAAAGACCACAACTTTAAGCGAGAAACAAAACGGAAGCGCTGATTCAGCGGCACAAGTAAAAAAAGAGGGAGATATACAGATAGAAATGCACAGATAGAGGGAGCAAATTTGGTTGACCTTGCAAAAGGCACTCAGACAGATATCAAAAGGCAGTTGAAAATTGTCAACGCGGCACAAGTAGACCCATACTTATGCAAGGAAAGAAGACAAGTTCAACGTACCAAAAGGACATGACCAGACAGCAAAAGCCAAGAAAATGCTGGCAAGTATTTACGTATGAACGAGTGTGTGAGTGTGTACGTGTGGGTGTGTATGTGTGTGATCTTGTGTTTGACTTTCAGCTTGCAGCTAAATTGTTATCAGCTCGTATTTTAATAATGGCCAGCTTAAAGTGTAGGACAAGAAAAATGTTTGCCAACAAAGAGGCTGACAACAAAAGATGTCCAAAGAAAATGTGAGAAAATCATTAAAAATTCTGCAGATAAAGACGAACCGACGGCAGCCAGATGGACAGACAATCAGACATGGTACACATAGCCTAGGTGAGTTTTATAAGGTACATGCCGAGTATTAAGCAAAGGCCAAATTAATATGTCTGCAGATACAAAGCGGAATGACAAAGATGGGGCAAGACAGGACATCAGACGACAGGAAACTTCTGGATAAGATGTATGGCAGGCAGTTATCACAGCAGGGGCAGGACATTAGTAGTTTCTGAAAGTAAGCAAATAAGAATAAATGTAGTCAACGGAAATGACAGAGCATAAGGCAAACTGAAAGCTGAGAACTTGCCAGGATTTTCCTTCTCCTTTTACAACTGCCTATTCTGCCCATTGCCGTTACTTGATGATGACGGCTTATGTCACTCGAGTGTAATTTACAAGCACTAGAAAAAGTACCGGCTGCGATGGATGCAGATACAATGACAATGAGCAGCTGCATAGCTAGTCAGCCATCTCAAGAGGCTGCAGTTGACTGAGTGCTCGCCAGTGTTGCCATGATCCTAATGAAGTATGCCAAGCAATCCTTCTTTAAAGAGCTTACACTCAGAGTCATCTCACTGATTGCATATGAATAAAATCTTCAAGTAGCATTTAACGCCAAGCAACGGAGAGATCTCATCATTTGTATTAACATACAGTTGTATAAAATGCTGTCGGTAAGTTTGAGTCTTTTAAATACAACAGATAAGGGAAAACCACAATAGCCACACTAAAGAGAAATTGCCATAATGAAATTGTTACGAGAATTTTTCATAAACGCAACCTTTAAGGCACTGATCTCATAAGAAAATGATTTTTTTTTTAATTTTTATTGACAATAATAAATAAGTAAAGTACTTTCAAAGGAACATCTTAAGGCATTACTGAATATATTTTTGGTATAACCCATAAAAGCCAAATTTATATAGAGCCTCTAACTTCCCTGCTTAAAAAGATCTGCACTTCCTTACCAATTTTTAACATAGGCGCTGGAAAGTTCAGAATATAGAATATAATATACGTACATATATAAAGGGCGCGAAGTTACGTCCAGAGAACCTTCGTCAATAGGCTCAGCAAAAATAAAATAAAACGAACAAAAACCCCACAAAGACCGAAAATTGAAGCACAATACAAAGATAAAGAGAGCGGGAGTGTTTCTGAGAAAAACACCGAAAAAAAAATGTAATACACAAAATAAGTGTGTTGGAAAATTTATTTCATCAATTTAGAAGTAAATTGTTTGGAGAATACAACGCTACAACAGTAGCAATAACAACGGCAACACTATAAACAGCTTAACTAATACACGCACACAAGACACCTAACAGACACACACTCGTATATGTATACCACATACGAAGATATGTATGTATAATGAAACGGGAAGTTGTTATGACAGCAAAATAAATGCTGCCGAAAGTAGTCTGTTGAGTCGACTAAAGATATCGATTATGCTTAAATCCGTTGTTAAAGTTGCCTCTAAGATTGGTAAATACATAAGTGATATACGATCTAAGGCTGCACAGTAAAGTATGCTATGCTAACGGAGACAAATGGCGACTGCAACACCAGTACTACATCTTGAGCTGCATATTACGCATACGTCGCGTGGGCAGTGCATATCTTCACGCACACTGCAAACATGGCAAACAGCCAGCAGCCAACAGCCAACAGCCTGCAGACGGACTGAGTTCAGGGCAAGCTTGGCTCACATAGCTTTTGCCAGATAAACACGCTATGCAACCTAGAAAGTTTCTGTTGCTGTTGCTGTTGCAACTGCTGTTACTCTTGTTGTTGTTGTTGGTGGTGGTAGTGGAGCGTTGGGTACATGTGTAAATTACGAGTTTCGCACAAAAGTTGCAACAACAGCGTTGGATTGGACAGGGACTAGCAGCATGACTGGCTGACTGCCTGACTGCCTGGTAGTAGCGAAGTCTCTTGTTGCCTGGCAGTCAGGCAGTTGCCCTTGCACAGATACATGCTCTAAAAGTGGCTAAAAGTGTACGTAAAAATGCATGATATATGGTAAATGTTTTGTGGCATTTTTGGCTTAGTTTGCAGCTCTTAACTGACGCTTGTAGCTGCCAGAGTATCTGCTGCTGCTGCTACTACTTCTGCTTCTACTGCTTGTAGCTGTATCTCTGGGCAAACATAATGCATACAAATTGTGGCATTTTGTGTGCTGGTCTGCTCTGCATTTAAGCATTGAACATGACATTTAACGATTGTCATTGATAAGGGCATGTTAGAGAGGAGTGTGCACTTGTTAGCCAAGCGGAGTCAGCTGGGTCTCGGGCTTAAACTATAGCTTGCGACTTAGTTATAAATGCAAGAAAGGTGTGTCCTCGACTTCGACCCTGTTCTTAAACTGAAAACCGATCACATCTAATCTTTGAAGTGTAAGATAGAGGTAACTAAAAACACAAACAGGCGTGAATATTTTTTCTCTCAAACAACTTTTGTTACCTGTTTGTTAAACTTAGTTGGCCCAAGGCCAAAGCATTTACGCAACTTTCTGAAATTCTGAGCAGCAACAATTGGTTCTTACTTTTTTCATATAAATCAGGTTGAAAATTGAGCAGAAAAAGGAATAAATATGCACATAAATAGACTTGCCCCCAGCCACAAAACCGCAAAAATCTTAAACCAGTGACGCTGTGGTCCAGTGATGTTGTGATGCTCAGCCCAGCTCAGATCCACTTCAATAAAGTTGGAGGCAACTTCTGGGTAATAGAAATTGTACACTAAAATTGAATTATCTTTTGACCGAGGTACAATTTAAAAATTACTCGCTTGGAAAATTCAATCAGCAAACGGGCATCGCAGAAAAACAGCAACAAGAAAAAAAGCACACCTTTTTGTCCCTCTTGTCCCGCCTTTCGGCCTTTACCTGCCACACTAAACCCACATCGCTCGCCTACACTGTCTTTAAGTATGTATGTGTATGTGGGTGTGTGGTTCGCAAGTAAATAAATAAAATAAAACGGCAGCAATTGCGGCAGAAAGCAATTTTGGTAGGCATACACCAGCACACACACACACACACACACACACAAAAGGCAAAGTGACTTTAAGAGGAACCAAAAATGCTTAAGATGCCGACAAGTCCAGGCAAAAAAACAAAACAAGAAAGAAAAAAATTTACACAATTTTTTGTTGTTTTTCGTGTGCGTCTTCTTCGCACAAATGCTTCAAGGAATTCACTTGCCCTGCCTTACGACTCGACCCATGCTGTTGCTGGTTATGTTGACTTAAGCTTTAAGCTGCTCAACTGAAGCGCGAAACGGCAATTTGTGCCTGTTGTGTTTGCTGCCCCGTCGACATCATCCCAACTCTACCCAACCATAAGGCCAACCATTTGGGCCGCAGGCCATTCGCACGCATTAGCGCCGCTAAGCAGGCAACGAAAAAATCAAAATCACTTTGCAAGCCAGGCCAGAATACCTAACTAAATAAGCATTTCTCTTAAAGCTTCTAGTGGCGAACAGTGCGTACAACTAGAGAGAGAGACAGAGATAGAAAAAAGGGAATGAGTAAGAGTGAAAGAGGAAGATAGGCCGACAGTAGGAAATGCGGGCGTTGCATGTTACAAGTTTGTTAGTTTATTTTTCACTTATTATTTGGCGCCTTTAGGTGTACAACACGCACAGGCAGGTCCAGCTAATAATAATAAATCCAAATTCAAACTTTAATATGCTCAGAGTGCTGTATAATATGTCGCTCTCGTATGATCAACTTAAAGAGGTCAAAATAAGCAAAAGCTCATTTAATTTAAGAAAATCTCCAAAATTGTTGGAATCAACATTTTTTAAAATAAATACAACTTTTGAACCAGTAGTCAGATTGTGGTGATCGGGGCTTGATTTTATGTGATTAAAAATATTTGAGAATTAAAAATTTACAGAAAATAGCCCATTGTATTACTTCGTCACTAGCGTGGACTGTCGTCCACAGTGATAATTATGAGTGTCAGGTACAACGACAACAAAGCATTGAAAGATGTTTTCCCAGTTTCTTCTCCGATATGCTCATACCTCGCAACTTTCTTAAGAAAAAGTACAAACGGTTTAATTTGCTAATTTAAGAAATGAGGTGTGATAGTCCTCATAATATAGTATGTATAATTATAATAATAATAATTGTTTATACACTAGTATTTATATTCCATTTCAGTATTTTGCTTTGCCCCTTGATTTTTGGCACATATGATCTGATATTTCTGCTTGATTGTTATAAGTACATCATAAGTATAGGGTCTGCCACAGTCGAGCATGTTTAACTATAGCTATTCCCTTCATTTTATTTTTGCGTATGAAAATCGCATAGAGTTGCTTTTAAGCGGACTTAATCCTGCTTATTTCTACCGCAAGAGAAGAAGGACTTTGGGACGTAGGGCTGGTAGGAAAGTTGGGATTATTCACATTGCTAAGCTGTCGCTCGATACCAAAAAAGGTATACCATGTATGTGACACTCGGTCGCACACACACGCTTACACACGCACACCTACGCTAAAATTCACTATACAAGCAATGTCGAGTAATGGCTTTGTCTGTAAGTAGCTTGTGATTGAATTGAGCCAAGAGGCAACCCAACTGCCAACATCTCATTTGGCGCACTCTCGTCGCACCTGACAATTGTTGTCCCCACTCTGTATCTGTGTATCCATGTGGGATGGTTGGTTGAGTGTGGTTGCAAAAAGGAAATGAAAAATGAAATCAAAGCATTTAAAGCGCCACATTCGCTGACATCGAATGCTGCCTGTGACAGCACGCGTACCCCTTTTGGCAACGCTCTTTGCTGCTGCCATTGGATTAGTGCTTGATCCTTGTTATTTATGTGTTACACATGTATGTATATTTGTGTGTGTGAGTGTGTGTGTGTGAGTGTGAGTGTGCCAACAACCAACAGCCAACACACATCACCACACGTGGAAATGTGTGCACAATGAAACCTTTTCAATTATTTTTGTTAGCGTTGCTCGGATATTTGGAGTTTGGTTCAGGTGTCTGTTTATTCCCAACTCGCAATTTTAGACCCCCATTTGAAATAGAAGTGTGCTCAAGGCAATCTGACATCAATTCATTCGACGAAAACCTAGAATTAGTATATACACACACCCATAGATTGTAAATTATGTGTTTACTTGCTATTCTTTTATACTCCAATCATTTGATTACGTTTGTTACTTTCTCTGCAAATAATAAACGATTTAATTCTAAAAGCGTACGATACACAATAATTAAAAAAAAACATTAGACAATGCATTCGTGTTTTTTAATACTTAATAATTAACTGACTATCTAAAATAGATTAAAATTGGCTTGGATTTAATTTATATATTGTTGCTAAGCTATCAAAGCTGTTCCACGACCAACCGCATTTAAATCAAATTTTAATTAATTCTAATTTTATATAAAATGCTCTTAATCATAATTAGAAAGTCCCATTAAAGTGTACCAGCTTATAAAATATTCCATTCTTCAATTTCATCATAATTGAATAAAAACGCATTTCATTTGTTGTCTCTGCTAATAAGTAGTTGGATTGAAAGTGCACCAGTTAGCGCCTAAAAGCAATTCGTTGTAACTACATACTATATTTGAATTCGTACTCGTTTTACAATAAGTAGGCACGACATTAATGTCTTGGGTAAACAATTTTAATTTCTGTATTCAGCTCAGAGACCGAGTTTTGCATTTATAATTGCCATAGACAAGCAGACAGACGATAGTGGTTTTATTGGGGTGCGGTGGTGCTGCATTCGAGTACGACATGCAAACCACACTTGTATGCTATTCGATAAGATACGACAAACGATGCCGCATGCCAGTGTCAGTTGCCTCGAGGTGAGACTGCGACTGAACTGAACTGAAACTGCTGGCAAATTATGGTAAAACATACAGTGACGGCGGCTAATAGCCATTCCCAGGCCCAAAGGGGGTCTATGCATTGGTATTGGTGGTTGGGATAGTGGTGATGGTGGTGTTGCTATTACTATTGGTAGGTGACGGTGCATACTAAACGAGGGCTTGGCATGCACAATATGGCATGCCAGGGATAGACTGACTGACTGACTGACAGACAGCCAGGCAGACAGACAAACAGACAGACAGACTTACGAGCTGGAAGGTATTCAGTCAGACAGAGAAGGTCGGTGGTGATTGTACTAGTGGTATTGGTGGTGTGGCAACTGGCTTGCATGTCGTCTGAGTCTGGCACACAATGCAAGTGACAGTTTATGGTATGCAGGTATGCAATGCATTTTATTTGCTTTCGATTAGACGCTTACTTCCCTTCCATTATTGTGCTTTACCAACCCCTTACTCTATAAGCCCCTACCTTGTCGTGTTTGTCTTGTTTGTTAGCCTTGTTTATTGCGACTAATTTCGTGTTAAGAAATTTGCAAATACCAAAAGCTTTGACAACATCTATCTAGCACGTCCTATGCTGATTAATGCAGAACTGCCGGATACATATCGGATATGGTTCCGGTTTGTTCTGCCTGAGCGATTTTTAAATTATAGCTGAGGGTTTGTGTTGGGATATGAAACTGAATCGTGGTCGAGGTTGGCGTCGGGGTCTGGGTCTGGTTCTCCTGTCTGTGTCTGCCTGTCAGCAACAGCTGCTGTCGATTTAAACAGACATCGCACACGTTGAACTTGAATTTTAAATGCCATACCGCAAATAACATGTTGTATGTGGACATTAAATGTCAGTTTCACAAAAACAAATACTCGTGCTTGCCTGGAAAACAAACTACATATTAATATACCCAAAAGTACTCTTGAATATGACGGCAAGTCCATAACTGTCAGATTGATGGCTGCCCCGAAACCATTAACTGTCATGGCTTTATTTTACAATTCAAAAATTCATACAAACCACAGCTTGATTTTTATTAAAATTTTATAAATTAAAGCTTAAACATCATTCTGAAGAATTTAGTTTAAAGCTTTTACCAAGCAAACATTTGATACTTCTAATAAAGCTACTTTTACAGAAGTTTAGTAATTTGAATAATCCAAAATTAATTTAAATTTCAGTAACAGAAATCAATTTTAGTGTGAAATTAATGAATATTTAAATTCATGAAATTTATTTCTTCTTGGTCGTTGATGTGTGACAAGTCTGAAAACTTTGTTGAAAATACGTGCGCCACTCTTGGAAACTATAAAATGCATAATCAACAACCTAAGAGCAACAGACTCGATGAAAATGCGCAGAGTTGATGATATTGTCACGTTTTGCGATGGACAAAGCAAAAAATGAAATACAAAAAAAAATCAAGAGAAAGCTGGCAACTGGAAACTGGCAACTAACAGAATACGATGCGTATGCGCAACCTGCAGACCTGCAAAATTTGTTTTGGAAAATCGAGGCCAAAGCCAAATAAACATAATTTTTTTTAAGTATAAACAATCAGGCTAAAAGCCATGTGCAGGTGTGGCTCACACACATGTATCCTTTTTTGTGTGTGCCTCTGTTGTGTATGGTGTATATGGTGTGTATGATGGCATATGTAACAATGTTTGCATGGCCAGATTCAGATTAAAAATTATGCTTTGTTTGCCAACTGTCAGCACAAAAAACGAAACGGCAGCGAAGGCGTAAAAAACTTTTTTGGCCCACAATGACAACAAACGAAACAAAAGTTGCCAAAAACTTTTTGCAGTGCTTGTGTGTGTGTGTGTAAGTGTGTGGTTGTGTGAATGTCCTACCTTGCACTGAAAATATGTGTCAGCTGATGGCCGTCATAGCTGTTATGCTACTTATATACAATAATAATGGGACTGCCACCAAAACAACCACGCAACAAAATCATCTTCTTTTCAGTTTTTTTTTTGTTCTTTTTTTTGTTTCATCGCAATCAGCATTTTTCTTATTTATTTTTTCTTCGTTCATTTTTTTGTCGTTTTGCAACTTGAAGTTTATTTTGTAAACATGCCACTAAAAGTTTTCCACTTTCCTCTAAAATACTCAAACCAAATGCCAACACCAGCGACAACGTGTCGCGTTCTTATTCTGCTCTCCTGTCTCTATCGTCTCTCTTTCACTCCCACTTCTCTCTAGCTCTCTCTCCGTATGTATGTGTGTGCTTGCTGTTTTTTTAGTTAATTTAAAAAGTTTTTCGGTTGCTTCTGCTTCTTCAATTCTTTCTTATTTTTTTTTTTTTTGTTTGATTTGCAGCAGTCAGAAAATTGGTAAACGATTCGTCGTCGCAATGCTTTACGTTATAGTATAACATTTTGTAGTTGTGGTTGTCGTTGGCCTGGGAAAACTGACATTTGTGCGCCTTTTATTTTGTCAAGGAATTGCTTTTACAGTTTTTGGTTCGTTTGCTTTGCTTTTGGTTGCTGCTGCTGCTGCTGCTTCTGCTTCTACTACTTCAAAATGTTTCTTTTATTTATGTGCTGTCACTGAAATTGAATTAGAAATCGCATGTTATGCCAGCTGCCCCAGGTGCTCACTTTCTTTTTGAATCCATTTATCTATAGACTGGGGATTCGGTTTGTTTTATTAAGCTCTAAAACATTTGCTATTGATGATGGACACGGATGTAGTTACAATTCAATTTTTGACACTCATTTCTGATGTGAGATTTTGTGAAGTAACAAAATATCTCGTAAAGCTGACTTTTGACCACGTACTATTGATTGTTCTAAAAATATCTTGAAACTTCCCCTAATTCTTTCTTTGTTAATAGAGCTCGACAATTATCCAACAAACTCTTATAAGACAGAAGCCAGCTTAAAAGTCATAACCAAATATTTTAACGTTTACTAAAAAGCGGAAAATAGAAATTAAACAATATGAAAACTTAAGAAAATATTTCCGCTAGATTTAAGTTTAAATTAAAATATTGTAGCCTACATTTTTGAGCAGATGAAATCGTTTAAATATGTCACACGCTTCAACTGCAACGCAGGGCTGGATGCACGTTTAGCACACTTTAATTAGATTTCATTTAGAGCGTGTCTCCTTGGTCCTGGCAGACAACCAGACTTGCTGCTGTCGTGGGCAGCCTGGCGTCTGCCATGCAGCAACGCGAACAGTGACACCGACACGGACACGGACATGGACATGGACACGAACGTGGCCTGTTGACAAGAGCACAAGCGGAGAGCTGACGATGCCGCCGCTTCTCCACTTTCTACAGTATAACGCAAAAACTGTGTGCTTTTTGCGTGAAAAATGATGGAAAATAATTTCCCTATGACGAGAGGAGCGGAAGAGCAGGGTAGAGCAAGGCTGAGGACTTAAAGCAAACTCTAAGTGCTATTTGGACGTGCATTTGACGTGGCCATTTGATGCACCTTTTTCAGGTAGTAGAATTCCCCCATAGCGTTGCCGGTGTTTACTTTTTGCCATTGCGCTCTTCACATTGCGTCTTGTGTATTCAGGTGAAATTTATTTTACTAATTATTATGTAAGCGCTACAGTAACGAGCATTAGAAATTGAATTAAAGCAGTTTCATGATGTCAGAAGAGATTATAATATTAAAATAAAATTTCGAAAGGATCCCCAAAAGTATTGGTACTTGATATACAACAGCTTTGAGTAGCAATCAGTCAATTTAAATAAATATTTATATAATGAAAATGAGTATGGGCATCAGCAATGCATATAAAATTAAATAAGTTAATGCAATTGTTGTTAAATTTGCTGTAAAACTGAATTCCCATGCCCATGGAATTGTGAGCAGTGTAATAAATTTATACATGCAACGAAAATAAGAGATCAACAACAAAATGCGAGCACAAATTTTTATATAGCACTCTGGGGATAATCAGCAGTAGCAACAACAACATCAACTACATCAGCAACAACGCCAGCTAATGTAAAGTCCAACGCAGACACATAAAAATGAGAATTTATGCATTTTTTCAAGCAGCCAGGCAAAGTAGCCACCGCAGGTACGACGCCAGGGAGAGGGCGTGGCATGAACAGACTGGGATAAATGGGCGTCCAATGGAGCAGGTGACGCAGGTGGCGTTTTGGATTTGTGACAACGGAAAAAAATTACCAATAACAACAAGAGCAATAAACAAGCGTTGTGCACATGTCGCCAATGCAAAAAAAAGTTAATAATGAAGTTGTGTAAATTGCATAATTTTATATTTATTAATTTAACATTTTTGCCTCTCGTTGGCGGTTCAACGTTTGTTCATATCCAAACAAAACTGACATAAAAAATGATTACCGCAGTTTTAAATGCTGGCCATAAAAATTGTTTGGCTCGCATTACTTTCTCTCGCTCTCATCCTGCAGAAGGATAGCAAATTTGTAGTTAAATGCTTCATTTAATAACGACCACCAACAATTTAGTGCGCGATTTTTTGCTGTTGAAACAACAGCGTGAAAACACTGAAGAATGTTGGGAATTTTTTAATAGAGAAATCGCTCATGAAATATAAATAAACGAATGTATTTTTCATTTCGCACTTTACAAAAAAATCCTCAGAAATTGAGAACAATATAAATATGTGAATTAAAAATTGCAGACTATGTTAACTGATTGCAATCAGATAATATTTGATATTTAAAATATATCGAAATATAAGAAATAATTCCAGTTTGTTGTATCGTTTACAATGTACAATCGTGTAACTGAAGTTCTCGGACAAAGAGATTTATGAGCGCAGATAAAATATTATATCATTTTAAGCTCAACAATGGAATAGGAAAGGTTAAAGCTGATTACTTGAAAAGTTTATTTTATATTGTTTGAAGCTCATCAAACTCATCCATATCAACTTTTTGTTATTTTCACAGCTTGCACAGCTTTTCTGCTCTCTAGTCAACATACAGGAGAGCCTTTAAAAAGTTTAAAATGAGCAATTAAAATTTAATGACTTTGCTGCATAATTAAATTTAATATGCTAAATGCTCTCGAGATTCTTTGTCAGTTAAAAACAACATAAATATCAAGAAACACTCTGTGAAAACAAATTTGTTATGCAACTCCTGCACAAGCGAAGATAAATAAGAGGCTTAAATTAAAAAAATAAAAAATAAAATCTGTTATATACTGTTTATTGTAGACACAGAGACAGTGTGAAGCAATCGAACGTAAAATAATCATCGTTAAATCAATAAAGCAGGATAAGCTACGAAAATATGAAAACTGCATGTTAATTTAACTGGAATATTGAAAGATTAAACATTCTGTAATCTGGTCAATTATCAATATTCTTTTCGAGACAATAAATTGCAGTTTTACTTAAGATAAGATAAGATATAAGTTAATTGCTTACCTGGCTTGTAGCCATCGCTGTGCTCATGAGTCTCGATCTCAGTTAGCTGCAAAATGCAAATGATGAAGCAGCTGACCAGCGCTGGGTTGCTTTTCAGTAACTCCTTCATGTTGGTCCTTTGACTTTATATTTGTCACTGCTCCGAACGTAAATTCACTTTTTATACGTAAATTCTCTATGGATGTGTGATTACTGTACAGGTAGGGCAGCTACATGGGCATAAAAAATGCAAATACATTTGCCTCACTTTGTGCAAACATCATTTCAGATACGAGTTTGTACACACACCACACACACTCACTCATACACAGAAGCCAAATGATTTGCTGGCTTTTTGCGCGCGTTTGTCTGTCTGTGTGTGTGTGTGTGCAAGTGTTGGTGACAATTTTCGCTCTCTGCAATTTTTTTTTATTTATTTATTTTTGTACGTTCTTGTTGTTGTTGAACTCGTGCTTCAATCCTTTTTGTTCTTGCTTTAATATTTTCACTTAATTAAAAACTTTTGCGCTGCACATAAATTCATTTTAATATTTACAAACAGTGGCCCTTTTCCAGCTGCTGCTGCCGATGATGTTGTTGTTTCTTTATGTAACGTTTATTTGTTTGTTGTTGTTGCTGCTGATGTTGGTTTTTATTTATTTATTTTATTTTTGTCAAAACACATAACCGTTAAGATGAATTTTTAATAGAATTTGACGAGGCGACCAAGTAACTTTGTAGCGCTTCACATCCACACACTCACACTCATCAGTTACTGTGTGCGTGAGGGTGTGTGTAGATGTTTGTTGATAAATATTTAAAATAAAACGCGCACGTGTTGCACATTTTGTGCCGCTTTTAACGTTATTCTCATTCCAAGACTGCTTAAAATTTAATTTCAAATCCTTTTGCAATGTTACCACAGTGCCTCAAAATGTATGTGCAAACGCGTGTTCCTGCAATTAAAGAAAAAAAAGTTCATGTGGTTAGTATAGGATATGGCTTGCTTTTATGCAACGCTTGAGCGTTTTGGGATTAGGCTATAAATAAATGGCTATTCATTTGACCAACTATTACATAATGCCACATTGAGCAAAAGAGAAAGAAATAGAGAGTGTGTGAGAGAGGGTGCGGAAGAGGGGAAGAGGGGAAAAAAAGAAAATAAACCCTGATGCCAATCAATAATGATAGATTAGCTCCGTTCGGGCATCGCACAGTTGGCTCGTAAATTATACACAAGCTGCGGTATGGTGCTGATGTGCCTCGTCTAAGCAAATGAATAGCCAAAAACTTTTGGTACACCACATTAATTGAGTAAGTGAGTGAGTGTGTGACTGGGAAAACTCAACTCGTGTGTGTAAGCCAACAGCACGTGCCATGTAAACATGCCCCATATGAAGTTATTCCAGCCATACGCAATCGAAATGTCAATAGGTTCATATTGTTGAGCTGTATCAACTCTTGCCAGTCTGACAGACTGACTAGCAGGCTAACAGGCTCTTGGTAACAACTACGACTACAGGTAATTGACAAAGGAGTCATGAAAACTTTGACTTGAAAGTTTCGCCACGTTTTTTGTTTAACACGCAGCCCGAACAAGCTGACAAACTTGCATGACATTCCAGCGACTGCCACGTCGCAACCTCAAGTTTCTAGCCCACTCAAAGCAAATGCCAACTGGGATCAAGAGCCAGATGGAGACAATTCCCCGTATACCCCGCAGTCAGTCCACAGCCCCACTTTTAGCTCCCTTTTGCCAAGTTGTGTTGACTAACTTTGCATTGGGTAATTAAGAGCTGTGCAAGTGTTTATTGAGAAAGAGATTGCGTTGAGGAGCCAACTTGGGCTAAGTAGTTGTTAGTTGTTAACTAGTGCCAAACTAGTGCTATTTGACAGTAGTACGAGCGTGTAAAGTAAAAGTTAAAGTTAAACCAAAGCCGCAAATATATTGCAGATAATTTAAAGCACTGAAGTGATAAACAGTTACTTTTAAGTTTCAAACAAAATATAATAAGGTCAAGATTAACTTCAAGATTCATAAGAAAGTGTAAGTTAACTGTTTTTAAACTTTAAGTAAAGAACCTTCAATTTGCACCACAATTTATCTTCTGGACTCGATTAAATTGGAATCTTATTTACATTAAGCTTTGGAGCGCTTCTTATTAATATTTTCGGCTGAATGTCCAAAATGAAAAAGACACTAATTTGTATAGGAATTTGTTATGTTTTTAAGCAACTGACCGATTGTCAAATACTCCAACTTTTATTGAATTTGGGCAGTTCTGTTGACAATTAAAAGCTGATTAGGCCAACTTCTTTTATTAGGATCAAGTTAGTAAGTAATTTTGTATCAATTGACTACTTAGACAGTTTATTGGTAACATTAACTTGGCAGTGTCATTAACAGTTCCCACCTAATGAAAGAAATTTCTCTATAAAAAAACAATTATCATGGGATCACATAAACATGTAGTAAACCGTATTCAATACTTTTTGCCTGACAAATTTAAACCCATCGCTAGTCACTGAACCCATTGCGACTGCATATTAAAGAGTCAACAAATGCCACATTAGACTCTGAATACGTTGGTAAAAACTTGGCCAATGTTGAACAGCCACAAAAAGCATTCAATTATGCCAACAATATGCACACATTTCAGCCAAACAGACTAACAAACAGCAACAATAATAACAACAATAATGGCAACAGCAACAAAAAGTGGCAGCAAAAACGATATTCATAAAACTATTGCTCCGTGTGCGCTGCTTAACAATAACGAACGAATGAAAAAAGCGTTGCGAATAGAAGTGAATAAGCAACGAGTGCAGTCGAATTGGGTAAATGTTCTTGCTATTTGGTTGTATGTACGACTAGTATGATAGTTTTTCCTCTTGCTTATAAACTTTTGCCTGTGAGTGCCCCTGTGAATGTTTTGTGAATGCCTGCCTGTGAATATCTGTAAGTGTGTGTCTGCCTGCCTGCCTGTGAATGCCTCATGGCGTTTAGCGCATAAATTGAGCGCAGCAATTTCATTTAAATGTGCACAATAAACTTAGTTCATGACCCCTCAAGCATTTTGGCTCTCTCTGAATATGGTGCCATCTCATTCTATTCCCGTATGTCTTTCTCATCGTCTAAATCACATTAAATTTGCTAGCAAAATGCATAATGCAAGACTTTTTGCATTGGGAGAAGGAGTTGGTTATATTTCTGTTTCTGTTTCTGTGGGACAGCAGCTGCTATCGTTTGCCGGAAGTGCAACACACACACACACACACACACACACATACAAACATACAAAGACAGCTATTCTTACACCCCCTCATGGTTAGTATTTCTTTTGTTGCTAGCCGTTTGACAATTGAATTCAAATGAATTGCGGTTGAATTTTATGACATAGAAAAAGTCAGTAACATGGGAATACAAAAAAGTAACTGTGCACGGAAAAGCCAAGGAAAGTTTTGAAAAATTGCGAAATCAATAAGAACACACACACACACTTACACTCAGATAGATAGACAGTCAGTCAGACGGAATACAAAGGTAATTTAGTCGCTTGACATGCTTTTTGAAACTGACAAATGTTGCGATTTGTCATTGGTTTTTCATGCTCGTGACGTTGTCTTGTTGAGGTTTTCCTTTTCGTATTCCACAATTCTGTTTTATTTGCGTGCAACTCTGGTTTTGTGCTTCAAGCCGGACCCCTACAAGTCATAGATAGTAGCTGGTTTAAATAAAAGCTTTAAAATAAATATTATTTTTATTAAATTATAGGTCGCTTTCACGAAAACACAACAATCATTTATCATCTTTCACCTTCCGAAAGAACATTTTTCATATATTTAAATCTCGAATTTCTACTTTTAATCAACACTTTAAATTCGATTCTGAGGAGCTTTATTTTCTCATAAAACAACATGACAAAAGTAGCACAAAGTGGGACTTCATTTTAATCATACTTGGATCTATTAATTGATTATACATTTAAAAATAGTTTTTTTTTTAAACGTAAATTTTTATTATTAAGTATCTTAAAAACATTTCTGATAGTCTGATGATTAAAAATTTCACATCGATTTTTTGCGGTGAACGCAAATATAGTTTTCTTTACAAATATCCTTAAATGTGAAACGACCAGCGGCTTACTTGGGCCCACTTCAATTAAAAGCAATCCGTATTCTCATAGTTTCCTCATTTCTCGACCAAATTTAAGTAATATTTTAAAAGCCTGCCTCTTGAATATTTTATGTATTACATACATATTTACATCGCCTCAACTTAAGCATTTTGCTGAAACGATAAGAGAAAAGCTGAATTTCAGTAGAAAATGTTGCACCTGCAGCTGCAGTTGCAACAATTGCTTTTTGCTTTTTTTTCTGTTTCTGCCTCAATTTCCGGAAAATGGCCGACGAAGCTTATCCTCTGCCTCCAGCCACCTACATTCATTTTAACTATACGCTCAGCTGAATTTCAAGCAAAAAAAAGTACGGCAAAATAAAATGAGAGACCAAAATCGTTGTTTTCGAAATTTGTAGTATTTTATTTTGTCTTTTTTTAAGCTCCATAGAAGAAATGTGTTTTAACTTGCATTTTTAATATTGATCGTGACAGCGAAAAGGGGCGTGGCTGCGACCTAAATATTTGCAATGCTGTTAAATTAAAAAAACAGTTGTGGGAATGTCGGGTGGGGAAGGGGGATGGGAAATCAACAACTTGGCGCAAAGGACCGTATTATAAAAATTGCGACAAACGACCGGAAGTGGCGCGGCAAAAAGCTAACACATATACATAGAAACACACACAGACACAGACATGTATGTGAATGCACGCATATGAAAAAAAGCTAACCAGCCGGCTCAGCCAAGTCCTGACTGTGACTTCCTCCTCTGGTTTAAATATAGCCAGGCCAAAGCTAAAGCCAAAGCCAAACAGTCGACAAACGCCAAACGCACGCCAACAGTGGGGGCCATGGGATGGTGAAATAGGGCGGCAGTGTGCCGTGGGCGGACGGAAGGTTGTGTGGGAGGTGGGGTGGACTTTACGACAACAAGGGCGCATCTATCGCAGCGTATATAATGAGCCAGCAGCTCCATGGCCGCGACATGGCCGTTGCTCATTTCCAGGTCGACGTAATTTGTCCATAATTTGTCTGCGTCTTCCACACAGGCAACGCGACTACAACTACGTCTGCGACGAGGATTGGGGTTTTGACAGGGGAATGAGTAGAAGGGGGACTGTGTCTGTGTCTCCGAGCTTTATCTATGGCGCACTTAGGCGCTATTTATGTCTTTTTATTTTTATAATATGCATCCGACCGCAACTTTTTGGTTTGTGGTTATTTGGGGTCTTGTCTCTTACAAAAGAAATGTTGAAAAATTATGAGTTTGTGACAATAACAAATATAGACACGTGTAACCAAATATAGTCAACTGCTTTTATTTACCTAAAAGCGAGTCTCTCTGCCCCCCTCTTCTCATACCGATACTGATAAGCGACATGCACGTGGACTGGACATGGCCCAGTTTTATGACTGGCTGACCATTAATCTGACCTGCTCACACGGCACAAACCTTGAGCCTAAACAATTGTCTGTGATATGCGGACAACCTGCTAACAACATTTTCACGCTCAACGGCAGAACCTGACATTGGGTATGTGTCTGTCTGTCTCGATGTGTGCCTAATTAAAATGGACACGAGTTAATCATGTTGATTGTTTTCACTGATTGATTGATTGTTTCGGTTTCAGCAATCACAATGGCATTCTATTTCTATTGCGGTTCGTGTTACGAGAATTTGGGTTTAACTAGATGATGGAATATGTACAGCAATTTCTTTGAAAGTTATTATAGAAAATGAGTTTGGGGTGGATCAACAACTTTCTTGAATTAATTTAAGCTATGATTTAATTAATAACTATTTTTTTATAGTTTGACCTGATACCCTGATGTCTGACAAAATAATTCATTTTTTGGTTACATATGTAATAGATATTTCAATAATTCATGTATTAAAAACAATACATATTTTAATCATATACACAAATTTTCATCGTCATTTTCTCTTACTGCTGATAATCGCATTTTACATAGCCATAAATTAGCTGAGTGAATACTTTAAATTTAACTTTTATAGGGAGTGAGAAAGAGAGAGGAGCTTTGGAAAAGAGAGAGAGAGAGTAAGGGGAGCACATTATGTGTTTTAATTTAAATATATTCATGAGTCCTGTTGCCTGTTGACATCGTGCTGTGAGAACAACTATAATAAAAACAATAACAGCAGCATGAGCAACAGCTGCAATGACAATAACTCTTGCCATTGCATGAGCACATATCAACACCCACTCAGACACACTCGCACACACTCACACACCCACAGTCACATACCTATGCAAACAGCAGCTGTTGCTGTCGTCGCCCACATAAGTATGCTGCACTTTTTTGTTGCAATAACAAGCAAAACTTGCGCACCGAAACGTGAACGCCGCTTGTTTTGTTAAAATCTCTGTATGTGTGTGTGGGTGTATATGAGTGAGTGTGAATGTTTCTTGACTGCTATATGCGGTTTGCATATGTGTGTTTGTATATCTATTGCACCAGCAGCTGCAGTTGCTTTTACTCTGGCCCCGCCAGCAATGCCTTCCGTTTTTAATTGAAAATGTTTTGTTTTAATTAACTGACGCGAATTTTTTATGGCAAACCATCTGCCCTTTAGCCAGTTCTCTTAGTCTCACTTCCTCTTTTCCAGTCTGTTTCTATATTACACACATGCTGCCTATCATGCTAGGCCTGTTAAATTTATCGTTGCTTCAGATTGTTTAAGCATTTTTCTCTCCCGACTCGAGACTCGTCCATTGATTTTGATACGTTTGTGCTTTGCGTTATTATTATGACGCGCTTTATTGTCACGTGGCTGCCACAAAATGCTTCATGTGCTGGCCGCATCAAATTTATGTTTACAGCACAAGTGGGAAGAGCAATGAAAAGTGTGGCAAGGCCAAGTCAAGCGTCGGCAGAAACAATGAAGCATGTCGCACCGGAAACGGAAGCTGTGCTCGTGTGTGCAACGACACTCAAAATGTTTGGGTTATATGAAGACATAAACATAAAAGTGTTTTATAATAAAGCAAAGCGTGAAATAATTCACAGCACAGTGCTCAGAGTCCGCACAAAGGCACAGAAGCCAAGCTGACAATTTTTATAGTCTTCTACTCACACAACGACTTACACAAACATATACATGTACGCACACTCATACATGGACACGCTGACAATGATGTTAAATAAAATATTGTTTATATGCCAACATAATAAATGGCCATAGCCAGCAGAGGACTCATAAAGCGCACGTTAGTCATCGCCATCAAACAAACACCTAGGACATTATTAAAGTCATAGAACTGCCAGAATCCTAACATACCGAATGTTATACGCGTTGTGACAATAACAATTATGACAGATGTTCTAAATGAGAAAGCCACTTGTAACATAAAATATTAAACTGCATTCTATTCCATTCTCTTTCAACCATTATGAAACACATTTTGTCCTATTTCCTTATCCATAACTACGAGCTATTCTTTGCTTAGTCCCGATTCTCTCTAAATAAGTTTAACACATTCACTTTCATTATTTAACTAATGGTTTTAGTATTTACTAATTGTCACGGGAATAATTGTTCGCCTGACCTAGTTGAGGGTCTCAGATGACAAAGAGAGAGAACGAGAAGGACCTAGACTGAGTTTGGGGCAAACCAAAACGGAAATATTACTATGGGAAGGGAGCAGGGGTCAGCAGCTGGTTGGCTAACCCCAAAAAAATGTGAGAGAAAAGCGGGTAGTACAAAAGTTTTGTGTTGAGTTTAGTTTTTGGAAAATTGCTAATTTATTATTTTGCGCATTTAAATATTTTAAGTGTCCCGCAGGATTTGCACTCGCATGCACATGAACGAGCATACACAAACACACGCGCTCGCTTTTACCAGATAAACTTGCAAGGACACTAAAAAATTTGTCGCCAGCCTGGATCCCGCTGAGTCCTGTGTACTCCGCCCTCAGTCCTTCGTCCTTTTTGCCCTCGTCCTGTGTTGTCCTGTGCACGCTGCCAGCAGCCACGTTACAAGTTAATATAATTTTAATGAAAATTAACATGAAGCCAGACACTTTTTGCTCCACACGCTTTAATTTCCCAAAAGACGTGGCGACACCGTCAGTCCTGACAGATGACACGCATGTGTGTGTGTAGGAGAGAAAGGACATGTGTTAGTGCTGGTTTATTACACACACTGAGCGTTATGTTAGGCACATAGTTAAGCAAGCCGACTGCCATTTAAGCTGCTCTCATTTTCATTTTCATTTCCTCTCATTGTGAGCTCGCTTAGTTATGTAACTTTTAGATATCTGCTTAATATGTTGGTGCTTGCCACCTTGGCTGCGGCTTGACTGTTGCACGTTTAGACGGTTGAGTCAAGTGCGTTCTCGTGTTGGGATTTACGCAACTAATTTTACATTGGCCAAATGGCTGAAATTGCTACTTTGATTTATAATACCTAAAGAGGATGCCTAGCTAGATACGCCCAGTCATACTCGTAAACTACAGTCTCTACAGTCTGTATACTCTTTGTACTGTACGCTATTTACCCATCGCACGAAAGTAGGTGGGCGTCACCAGCAACAGTTCATAAGCCTTTGAAACTTGGCACGCGCTTGTTGGCTCAAATTTTGCATCACACAAAGCACACACACCCACATACACACACACACACACACACACAAACCCCATTGCGGGTTCAACTTTTGGAGGTTGAAAACCCTTCCCTTCACTCCGCCAACTGTTTGTCAAGTTTCAATATGTCGCTGCACTTTGATGATTGTGCTTAGGTTGTGCGTTAACAAGCATATAACTATACGAGGACACGGATAGGACACGAACAGAAACACATATCGTTGATAGGCCACATATTGACAATGGGGACAAAGAGGCAGAGGGAGAGGAGCTACGATAGCTTAGGTTATGCTTGTTGCTGGAAAATATATAAAAAGAGAGATCTGAAGAGATTGTTGTATTAATTTGATCTGTTCATTTTTCGTTAAAGTATAGAATAATTATACAGAAATAGAATCAGTATAAAAATAAATTATTTAATTAAGGTTAAGCCTTAATTAATCGAAGTGCGTTATAGATTAATTTAGTTTTTACATTGTGACTAGTGAACATAATTAGGAAATTACTTGTATTATTCTTGTTTTGATATCAAGAGTTCAGCATAAAATTCATGGCATATTGGAGATCGAAAGCAAGCAGATGTCTTCCTATTATAGTCAATGTACTTAGAGTTTATAAAGAATTCGAATTCGAGCCAGCAAAAAAAACATTACTTACTTCGGCCTGAAGTCCTTTGTTTCTCTGGCTAAAACTTATATTGCAACCTAATACTAGCTCTAATATACAATAAATAATCAAAGGTTTAAATATTTATAATTAAGCTAGATAAAACAGAGCTAATAATATAAGTACTACAGATATCGTAGTGGAGCTCAATAATGATACTGACACTACAAATGACAATAACAATCGACAAACGACAATCGAATGAATATAATTACCATCATCATCAATTTCAGCTAGTTAGCTTGATATTCAATATGTAAATGCCAACGAATACTAATGACTATAAGGGATTCAGCCCATCTCATTCGCAAACCAAACATCAATTTGTCTCAATGCATTTGATCATTAGTCTTATCTCTATTGCAAATCGCATACGATTCTAGGAATGTCTTATCATTGACAGTATTTCTAATTTTTGGATCACTCATTAATGTGAACCAGTTGCCAGTTACTGAGTAAATAGGCACAAGCACAGTCCACTAGGGACTGTCAATTAGTTAATATATTTGTGAGCAGTTTTATCGGCTATCGCTAATAAATAAATTCCATGACCTTTAGCCTTTTGCTACAGCTCAAATGTCAGACGATGTGTGTGTGCTGTGTGCGCGTGTGGGTGTCTGTGTGCGTGTGTGTGTCTGTCCCTCTGTCGGTGGCCATAACAAACAGGACGCAACGCTTTAACACAACATCAAATAGCAACGACTTTTCTGTCTCAATGTCTGCCTGTCTGCTTGATATCCTGCAGCTCCTTTCTGATTCCTCCTGCTGCTGCTGCTGCTGGTGTTGGCATCTTTTGCTATCGCTGCCTTTTTTATTAGCTTTGTCTTTCAATCTGTCTCACTGCCTGTTCTGTGTTTCTTTATTTTATTTGTTCCTGGTTTATACTGCTGTTGCCATTGCTTTTGCTGCTGCTGCCAGCGACAAAACAAAATCGATTTTTATTTGCCAATAGAAAGGAAAGCTTTCAGTTTGTTTGCAGCTTTTGTTGTCAGAGATATTAAATGGTTTGCTTTGCAGCATCAGCTGACTTGACTCCAGCTGACACTGGCTGATTGAAAGGCACTTCAGTTGGAGTGGCCATTTAACTATTCATTATTTATGTGTTATGCTCTGCTTCTTTATGATTGTATCTAAAAATAAACATTTTAATTAGCAGATGTTGAGCACTCGTTATGCCCCGAAAACTTTTCTATAATTATTCGACTTTGAATCCATTGATTTTGCAATTATGCCAAAAATGAGAGTCGAGTTGGAAAGTTTTGCTCATTAAATTTAAATAATTTGCACAAGATTGTGGATTGTGTCTTTAAATTATAATTAATATGCCTGATACTGGCAGCAGAGAGCTACTGCTGTTGTGGCAACCCATCGGTAGTGCTGGTAACGTCCTCAAATTAAAGAATTCCTGGTATTGTAATTAAGCAAATGGCGCCTAAGCCTAATGAGCTTAACGCTCACACAAACTCCAAATGGTGAACGCGAGCTGAATGGCGAAATGTTGCACATTGTTGCTTTTGTCATATGTCAAAGATGCTTAAGTGCCCGCCGGTTGAATGTACAACATTATAGCAACAACAGCAGCAACAGCAGCAACAGCAGCGTCAACGAGCTGTAAAGGATGCTTGGCCTGAAGTCACAAGGACTTCAGCCTTGATTGGGCATAGACAAAAGTGCCGCCATCAAAGCCAGTCCCGACATATCAGGCGCTATCTAATACACGCCCCTACCTTCCACCCCCTTGCACCACCCCGCCCAACATAAATGTCAGCTTCTGCAATGGCCCAGAGCGACACGTTGCTTTTTGGGTGCTTTGCACTCAACGTTAGCCCACTTTAGCGTTGTTGTATTCGTCAGCTTTTGTTTCTGCAAACGAAAAATGGAACACACGGCAGATTTAGATACTGATAGTATGTATGCATGCATGTGAGTCTGTGTGTGTGTTTCTGTGTGTGTGTAAGTGAAGGTGTGTACTGGTATATAAAGTGCCTGCCTAACCAATTTGTGTGCCATACAAACTAATGTGCTTTGATGTAGCTGCTGTCGCCTTAGTCTAACAACTGCCATCACACAGAAAAAGCATTCCCAACTTTTTTGGGGTGGCGTTTGACAGTAACAACCACAAAGACATCGATCAAATTAAGCAAACACATTTTTTGTGGGCATACACCACACACACACACACTCACATACGATGCTCAGCTTTAGAAAATGATTCAAGGCGACACAAAAAGTGTCAGACGATACTTTATATTCCACTGGCGCATTGCGCATACGCTGCGTATGCCGCGCCCAGACGCGGCAGCTGCAATTTGTATGAATCAATCAAAATCAGCGCAAAATTATGCCGAAAATTGAATTATTGATTCGATTAAAGCGCACCTCAAGACACGCGCACACTTGCACACACACACAAAACACACACACACGCACACACTTAAGCAAACACTCAAGAAGCAAATAAATAAATAAGCAGCGGCGAGAAGCTGCCTAAGTATGCGGGAGGTATGAAAAGCTTTGGCATTTTAGCATGCCTGGCGATCAAATTACACACACTCCAGCTCACACACACACACACACACACGCGCGCGCTCGCTTATACATGAACATTACAGTTACATTTACCGTTCACTTATGTTGCGCCACGCAGGCACATTAAAGGCCACAAATCGTTTCAAGCTCTCAATATGCAAACACATTCGCATTCACTGACTACTCCTATCTCTCCCTCTTTCTCTCTTTCTCAATCTCTCTCAGTCTCTAGCTCGTTGCTCTTGTGTGTCGCTTGTCGTCTGTGTGCGCTTAATCGTCTATATTATTTTATGCACACACATACACGCAATTGTAGAGCGGGATTGAAGCTAATACTCGCACCAACATCAATCGATTACAGTCACTTATTTATGTGTTTTCTTATTTCTGCGGCATTTTCATTTTGTTTGATTTATGTCATATCTGCTTTTTATATACCCTTAATTTTCACAACGTAGCTGAAATAGGTAGATGTTTCTTAACTTGACTAATTTAAGTTATTTTTATAGCTGAAATTTTGAACACAAATAGAGAGTCGTGAAAATTAATTTTAAATATTTATCTACAACAATAAATGTCGAATATATTTGTTTTTAATTGCATTTATTGATTACTTTAATTGGACGCAATATTTGTCAGATCATGTTTTATTGTTTCAATATTTACTTGTTTTATTGCATAAGTACATTTTGTTTTGATCAAAATAACAATTTTTGAATCCTTTTAAGAGTTCAAGCTCTTCGGTGTCGGCCAGATTAATTTTCTTTCTTTTTATTTTTGCTGCTTTCATAAATTGCTGTGGGCTATGTAAGCGGCAGGAAATACTGCCATGTGCTGCTCTCCGCCATTTTGTGTGCGCAATTAAGCGTTTGATGTGCGCTTTTCGTTTGAAAATTAGGCAGAGCAGTCAAAGCAGCCGGAGGCAACCTAATATCTTTCATAAATAATTTATGCGATTTGTTTGCTGATTTTTATTAATCCCAATTCATTTGTGGGTATAACTCACATTCCGTCTGTCTGTTAGTCTATCTGTGTGTCCATGTGTATATGTGTGTGCGTGCTTGTATAAATTTATAGTTTCAGCTGAGATTTTAAATCAATTTTAAAATGGCATTTCATTAGCAAATCTGAATTCCAAAATGACACCCACATTATTTTGTGGTTTCTAAATTCAAATAACTTGTACATGCTTGTGTGCGTATATGACTGGATGTGTGTGCAAAAGATTTAAAAGCTTTTCAATATATGCCAAGATGAAAGGCAGCGATTTTGAGTTGAAAAAGATTTAAAATTAGATCTGTCAGTGGCATTTAATTGAAATACTTAAATTCGTATTTCTGCACCCAAATATCAGAATCATAGATGCATACAAAATGTTGTACTTATTTATTTATTTAATGAAAATTACGGTCTTTTTCCAGAATTATTATACATTATTGATATTTATATATTATTTAATAAGCTTTATTAAAAAGCAACCAAAAAACCAACAGGATATATTGAAAGTGAATTTTCTTTAATTTTTGTCAAATACTTCTTATACACTGGAAGCATGGTTCTAATTGAAGTATCTTATGCATATATACATCTGACAACATGGAATACAAGCATCTGGTTATCAAGGATGAGCTCCACTATCTTTAGTGTTTTTAAATATTATGCAAAGTACTTAAATGAGACTTTGCACTTACACAGACATATAAATGCATAAGCTTGCTAACAATGCGCACACACACACACTTACCCACTTATACATTTACTTAGCTTGTACTATATGTTCCCTCTTATCTCTCCCTTTCGCTTGCTCTCGACGGGCCAACTAGAAAGTAGTCCTGCATCAACTCGTACTTGTTTCTAGTGCTGCCATAAAACGCTGCTCGACAGCCATGCAACAAATTGCGTTAGGATTCTGAACTCTTGCACCTGTGCTGCAAACTATACTCCCACCTTTATCCCTTTTTCTATGGCAGTTTCTCTTCTGTATTCTCTATTCTCTATTGCTCTATATATCTATAGTAAATATGATAAATCACCATACCCTCGAATGCTGCTGCTACTGCTGTTGTCCATGACAAATGATGCAGAGCCACGTGCTAAAGCCCCAGAGATTCTGGCAATGCTGTAGAATGTTGCTCCACATACACAAAAATCAATGCGATTTGATGCATGCCAACTGTATATAATAGGTACTACACATATCTATATATATATATATATATATATATATGTATACATATGTAGTACTCGTTCAGTTACAAGTTACAAGTACAGACCATGGCCATGCATATATAATACATATATATCAGCATGTTTATGTCTCCTAAATGTGTAGCATAAATATTCATTTTTATGGCAAAGACAAGGGCAACTCAGTATGTGTTACTGTGTGTGTATACGTATATATGTTCATACATACATATATATAAATATGTGTGAGTGTTATGCAGTCAAAATGGCGGCAGCTTGCCATGCTCATTGCGGCGGAAACGGAAGTGCTTAAGAAGTAAGCAGAAATCATAAACGAAAATCACGTAATGCCTTTCGTGTGCGAACGGGATGAGCGGTCTGGGTCGCTTTGGGGCAACTGAGTGAGTAGCTTGCCTCAAGTGGCAGGTGTTGCAGCAATGATTTTCAATTTTACGCGTGAAAGTCATGCGCTAATTTTGTTGTTGCCATTTGCCTATTCATTGTCATTTGCCACACTTTACTCCTACTCCTCCTTCAACCTCACCTCCTCCTCATTTCCTTTATACCAACCAATTGACATTAATGACACGCCAATTTGCCCTAATTGAGATGCTAGCTAACGCCAGCTTTGTTGTCTCTGATATCGTACATTTTTTAATTAGCCAGTTCGAATCTCTTCTTCTCTCTATCTAATTTTTCTATCTATTATTCTATCTTTCTCTTGCTTTTAAGTTAATTAGCTCTCAAGCTGTTGATTTCTAATTTGATTCTACGTCTTTAACACGCCCCCATTGCTAACTTTTGCCTTTAGACATGTGCATGAACATCAACTAAATAAAGGGTCCGTCGAATGTGCAATATTGGTCTTCTAGTACAGCTTTCGACAAAGTCGTCAGATTAATAGGGTCTTCTTTTAACGAGCATATCACAGCTCTTTATACGTTCGCTCTATTCATGCAAATCCTTTCAGTACCTATGCAAAGACTTTTTCAGCAAAAATGCGTTGAAAATATAAAAGTCACGTAACTGGCTGTCGTTTCCGGTTGTGCCGAACACGCGCCACACCGCACACACTACCACTATGCCTCCACTTTGTATGCCACACACACTCACACACACTCACACACACACACACACACATGCACACTTACTTAGTTGGGGCTTAAGCATTTGTTTGTATTTGACCGCTTTGATTACGCTTCGATTTTTGCTATGAAAAGCAAAGAAAAGTGTGTGAAACTTTTTCCTGTTTGCCAAATTGTTAGCCCAAGTTTTGGCTTTAGTTTGTGCGTTCTCTTTTTTACTTAGTTCTTTTTTTTATTATATGCTACTGTGGTATTAGTGAGAAAATTACTTTATTTATATGCAATATTGAAAGTTGCCTCAGCAACCATTTACTACCATGTACATAATATATACTTATGTAACTTAACTATTCCAAGTATGTACGATTTTATGGTCTAGATCTGCTTTTAGCTTTTTGGCTTCACATAAAAAGGTTTCTCATCCGCATAGCTATATGCAAAATGGGTGCCCCCGAAAAGTATAAAGTATGCTTTTCTGTGGTAAAAACAGAGAGGGTTAATAAATTTAAATTACCACACATAAAACGAGAAGTTATAGTCTAGACAACATATTAATTGATAATTATGTCACATGTGGATGTCAGCTGAAAATAGTTGCAACTTTGCAAATGCAAAAATGTTATAGAAAATTATGTTAAGGTTTAACGACAGGCTGAGGCAACAGCCAAATGGCAAGGCAAATAATGTAGTATACAGACAAGTAAGTATGTATACAAATGTGGATAGAGACAAATAACTTTTGCCATTGGCAAACCGGCAACAGTCAACAGTCAACTTCAACTTCATTTTGATGGCGCGCTAAATTGCGCAAAAAGTATAAAAAGGGAATATCAAAAGACAGGAATAGCAGCAGCAGGCAAAAATGATGTGCTTACCAACAACATGCACACAAACACACCTCGAAGGATACGACGATGATGCGTGTGCTGGCATCATTTTCATATGAGGCGCAAACTTTTTCTATGCTCGTCACATAAGCGAGGCCTAAACAGACAAGGGGGCGTGGCGAGGGTCGCTGACATGCAACGCGCTTTCAATTTCAGTCTGTGTATATCAGTGTGTGTGTGTAGGAAATCTTAAAGCGCAGACAGGAAATATTTTTGTTGCCTGCTTTATACTTTTTGCTGCTGCTGTCATTTTTCTTTACTTTCTTTATACACGTCACCATCACCATCGGCATCATCATCATCATCATCATCATCGTCATCGTCAGCTGGCAATGGTGATCATCATTTGTGGCTTCTGCTGTTTGGTTTGTGCAAATCCTTTGCTTTTTATTTTTCACAAGCACACACGCACACACACACACACAGCACTCACACGTTCCCATAATTGTGTGCGTCCTTGCACGACTTTGCTGCTGCATACTTTTAGGCTCGACTCAGTTTTAGTTTTTTACGTGTGTTTGCTTTTAATAGCCATCTGTTTGCGTTGCTGTCAGCGTTTTATGCGTGACAAACAAACACAGATACACACATACACACACATACTTGAGACGCATAAGTTTGCGTGACTGTTGAGGAAATTATGCAAAAAAAAAAAAGGAAAAAAATAAGAGAAAATGTAACAAAACAAAAGAGAAAAATCTAAAAACTATGAATTATATCCACATTTGCCTTGAAAACGTAAAAAGGTGGGCAGCAGAGCCAAAGTGTATAGGGCAATGCTGATTAAAGAGTTAAGCGACTGTCACGCCACTTTCCTGTACATTTTGGCTGTTTATTTATCAACCAAAAGTTGTTTGTATTTGTCATACAGTGCAGATGAAGTAGTAGGCACATTATTAACTCCTGTAACATATGTATTTGCTGTTGTTGTTGTTGTTGTGTTACGCCTTTGATTTTGATTTTGATTTAGATTTTCATGTTTGTTTGCCCAAAATGTCAAACATGTCAAATTAGTTTTCATAGAACGAGAATATTTCGTTTGCTTTCTAGATAATTGAATGGAATTTTTATTTGCTCATTTCATATGACAACTGTCTGCTGTCAGCCAATTTATTTGCTTTGCGGCTTACGAATTCATTTTGATAGAATATATGAATATTTAAAATTGAGTAACAGTCGAGCTATACCAACAGTAATATTACATATTTATATACAGATACTCGCTCATATGTAAATACTAAGTCAAAGTCTATTTCAATCTAAATTTATTTTCCTTTAGTTATTTATTGCGAGCAATTAGTAAACAATTCAAAATTGATTAAATACAAAACTCGAAGCATGCATGAAATGAGAAAATAATTGATACACGTATGTATCGGTTTTTACTGACCTTACTGTTATAGACAAATATAATTCATAGTTTATCGTGTCCAAATTGACTTTAAAAGACTACCAAAATCCTAGCTGACTTTTCCTTTTCCAGAGCGTATAAAAGGTTCAGCCAATCAGGAGTTGTAGTTGCCACAAAATTTTCCACATTAGTTTTAATAACAATATCGACAAGGACACCGTCGAGGATATAGCTCACATTTAATAAATAATTCAGCGAGGGCAATAATGAAATTTGTAAGAATTGTATGCTAATCACACGTACATACACCAACATTTACTGACTTGTCTGTGTGGGTGTGTGTATATGTCACATTCTAGGCTAATCAAACACACGCCTCGACCAGTGAAAAGCACACAAGCCATTAGATTAAGTAGCGATTTTAGCTATTAATCAATAACCTTAAGGGTTGAGATTGAGAGCCAAATGCACACACATGAATCATGGTACAAGTATACGTACTTGAAACACAATCCATTAATTGTTATTATTAATATATGACGACTGTCACCCAGTTCAAATAAATATCATTTACAACAGTCCATCAAGTGAGCAAACCGGAAATTATATTGAGGACATGAAACCAAGCAATCAAATGCACATCAGACCCTAAATTGTAGTGGAATATATGGAGAGATTGGAAAAGAAACTTTAGCGATAAGAGAGTTGACTGACCAAGTGGAAACGGAATTACGTAAGCAGGTAGTATGAATAAAAACAGCAAACAAAAGAGTGTACAAAATAAAAAGAGAAGAGAAATAAAGTTGCCAAGTTGCAGTTGCAGTTGCAGCTGCATCTGCTCGCTTATTTCGTATATACTTAAGAGTAAAGTACATATTTTACTTAAGCATAAGCAATGGCTATTATTTTAAGTTGCCCACGCGCTGGCTGATTTAATTTCAGGCTATTATGCGCCCACAATGCCAACGGTAAATGCATAGAAACATAGAGAAAGCGAAACAAAAAAGCAGAGCCAAAAGCAAACGAAGCAACAAACCACAGAATGGAGAGCAAGCTAAAGCGTGCCGCACTTTTCGAGGTTAAGACAACTGGAAACATAGAGTGCACTTTTCGGATACCCTATAAGGTTTATAGACATTTACATTTACATTATTAGATTGCAAAGCTAATAGAAACTATGCAACAATCTGACTAAAAGGATTTTAGAATTTTAGATTTTAGTGAGCTTTATTTAACAGCCTTACAGCTTTAGTTTATAAGTATTGGCCTAGTAATCAAGAAGCTATGAGAACTTCTGAAGAGAGATCAGCAATGAACTATAAACTAACTTTTATTTAGTCTGCTGACTTAATGAACTTTTCAAGTATGTATATGACTCTATATACCCTTTATAAAACCAGGTGCGCTCTACATTTTGTGTGTGTGTGTGTTTATATATGTGTGTGTACAAGTATAACTGTGGCTGACCAGTGAAGTTGGTTAGCAAACTTGGACTGAAAGCTGGTTAAGAGTTTGCTGCTGGCTGAGTTTTATTTTGTGCTGTTGCATTTCTTAGTACTATTTTTTTTTTTTTTTGGACGCAGATTTGGGTCGAGCATCTGAATGAGTTCACATTTTACAGCTGCTGCTTTGGGTTAACTTCTCCTGTCGGCATTTTTCGCTCTTTTGTGTTTATTATTTTTCATTCTCCTGCTGATGCTGTTTTTCCTGCCTGGGTCAACATTCAGAATAGAGTAACCCCATTTAGTAGCAAGCAAACCGAGTTAATTTTACATTTTCGATTGTTGATTGCGATTGGGAAATGCAAAGTATATATTCGAAATATACCTACCATCGCTCAATTACATGCATCGTTTGTTGTTTTGAAATAATTTTGTAGTAATTAAAAGGAATGTTAAGTTAAGCTGCAATTTTTGATGAATGGTTTTGGTAAAGCATTGCGACCAAAAATTTTCAACTGGAACGCGTTCTAAAGAATTAAAACAAACTGTGGAAAATAATATCAAAGCAATAAGAAATCACAGTCAGACCACGAACGTATATATTTCGGCTTATTGTTAGTAAGAAATATTTTGCAGTCGATTTTTAGATTGGTTGAAGTCAAACCAAACAATTTTGTCAGCGTCAAGTTACAAATTCTTTTAGTAAATACAGCTGAGTACTGATCAAAGTTTAGTCACAAGTTTTTGTCGGGCTCCCTCCTTTGGGAGTGAACAGAAACTTTTATTAAATCGAAATTCAAACTGTGTACACAGAAAAGAAATATTTATAAAAAGAACATCGAAGCCGTCTAGACGGAAAGCTAATGCTTCAATGCAAAAGACCGCTAAAAGCCCACAACTTGCCCATTATAAGAACGTAGGTACAATCAAAGCGCAGATTTAATTTCCCATTGCATTGGGGTACAAGCCGCTTTGATTACCAATCCGCAACCCCAACAAGGTAAACCCTTGCTACATGTCACCTGCTACTTGCTACCTGCTACCTATGTAATCGCAATCACAAGCCAAGCATCCTAATGTGTGGGTGTGGTGTTGTGTGTGTGTGTGTGGGTGTGGTGGTGTGTGTGTGTGTGTGTGTGTGCATGGGCATTTGAAACCTGATTAGCCAAGCACTTCAAGTGCCAACTGTTTGTTGGGGCTGAGGGGCAACTTGCGAGTGAGTAAGCCAATTGCCACACACCCATTGTGGCATTGTGCACCACTGCAGCAGCTGTGAAATTTATTGTTTCAAGTTAATACCACTTGATGGATTATTTGCTTATATCTGCCACTTTGATTTCTGTTCTTGTTGGCATTGCTCGTTGTCTGTTTCTCTGTTTTTTTCCTCCTTTTTTTTATTTAACAACTGGTATTGTGTTTGCCCTTTGTATCTGGCTGTGTAATATGATAGTCTGGGCGAGGCATGTTGAGGCAATTGACTTTTAAAGCATTTCAATAGAACTGTTTAGTGTTGTTTATGAGCAGATAAGTTAGGCAACAAATTGGCTAAATAGTTCAAGAAAGGGATTTACTTGTTAACTTGGCTTGTCCATCGATCGGATGTGAAGTTAGTTAAGGCCCTTACAGTGCTCTCAACAACTCATCAACTATTCAAATTAATTGTGAAACTTTTCATTTTCGGTCAGCACACGTGTCGCCATTGTGAGGGATATTCATACATATATGCACACATAAATCTCTTTCGTGTCTACACATGCCATATGGAATGTTCTTGTTCTCGTCCTCATCCTCTTACTTGTCCTCAAAGCTTGTCAACAAAAGCAGTAGTGAAAGTTTTCGTGTGCCACGACAATATTTACATGCAGCATTAAACTTGCTCTAAAGTTATAACCCAGTTCGGTCCACTTGTGTGCAAAGTTTAAGCACCCAAATGTCCTTTCATGCTTTTTGCCATCTTTGTCGACATATTAAAGTTGCGCATACGCCAGGTTGCTCTGTACCTTGGCCAGTTATGTGATTTATGTGCAAGTTTCAACGATCTTGAGTTGACGGTATTTTAATAATTTAAACGACAAAATCTGAGACGAGCTGCGCATCCTTCTCTGACGTTCTGGCGCTCAGCCAAGCCACGTTGCACTGACTGAGCCGAAAAATGCAAAAATATCCTCAGCATGTTGACAATGGCGCCAACACAAAGCGCATTTGGCAAGCGCCTGCAGCAATGCACAGCCACATGTGTGTGTAAGGATGTGTTCAGCAAAAGTGAAACAGCAACAATATACTCTTTATATATATATATATATATATAACTATCTATATATGTATGCATACATAGAGCCAAAGAAACTTGTATATACTACGATGAGTATAGAAGAAATAAAAAGTAGGTTATGCACAGACAGCATTTTAATATGATTTTCATGGCTTACTTTTGGCCACACCAACACGACAGAAGACAGACAGACTCGCACTTGCACTCGCACTTCAAAAAAAACTGAGTCAAATTCGGTCGCTCGACTCACTGACTGACTGACTGACACAAAAAAGCACAAGTTGCGTATACGCTACGTGTGGGCCATGTACGAAAACAATAACAAAACACGAATAAAAGCAAATGGATAAAATAATCAGGCCTTATATAAGTATAAATGTTTCTGTCATAATTACGAAATCAAATTAAGGACTTATAGTTCCGTTATAAGTGGATTATTTTAATGCCTCAAATATTACAAGCACTTGTTTGTATAATATTTTAGCTGTACTTGATTGTGATCGTTTAGTAAAAAAATGAACTAAATGTTCGAAACTGGAAATAAGAAAGGATGCCTATTAGTTCTAAATCAGATTACAGATATTTATTTCGAATTTATTTTATTTTTTAATTGGAAAGCTGCTACAATTTCAGTAGACATTGGAATACTATAGTATTTAAGGAGATCCACTTTCCATTGAAAGAATAAAAGTTAATAGTATGTTTAATCAATTAGCATTACTATGCAGTAGACAACACTCGACAAAAACTAAGCAGCCAATTAATGCTAAGCTTTTTCAATGGCATTGAATTGTCACAATCTACTTTTAGTTGCTTTCCAACGCTGGCATTTAAGTTAATCGCTTTAAGTACGCATATATGCGATAATTTTATAGTATGCTACATGTTTATATGAGAAAACATGTCTATATTGTGTTGTCAGTATATTTCAGGATATTCAAGTAGCTAAATATATATTGTATGTATGCACTTACCCAGGACGTCTCATTGTATCCTTTCAGTGGCATTTACTCCGCTTTTTGTTTCTGCTTGTTTTTTTTTATATATTTTTTTTTGGGTGCTTTTTACGGTCTTTGTAATAAAACCAGCCCGAGGGACTCTTGTTGTCCTCGATGTTGTTGTTGTTGTAACTGGCGATGTTGTCGTTGTTGTTGTTATATTTGCTGCTGTTGCTGTTGCCTTTGAGGGCGTGTAAGCATTGAGCAAGTTTTATGCAACAAACGAGGCGCACGCATCATCAATTGAGCAGGCGGTTTGAGAGTACGGGCGAATTTGCCTTAAGGAAGGCTGGGGCGCAACAAGGATCAATGGCAAACAATTGAGCAAAAAATATGGCAAAGTATTTGTGCGGATGCGAGGCATCAATTTTTTGGCCTTGCCTTTTGCGCACTGACGCCTTGGGCCTTATTTAAAGTAGCGAAACGCGAGCGATGCGAACTTTATTTATGACTCAATAATGTGTATTTTGATTTATGCATTGTGGGCGCTTACGCCGCAAAGTATGCCACGCACACATCTACAAGCTCAGGCACACGTACACACACGCCAAGACACACACCAACACACACACGGACACTCAGTTATTGTTGCTGTTGTTTCTGTTGCCGCCTGAAGCAAGCGACACAATTTGCATAACAACACAAAAGTGTAAGGTGGAGCGTAAAGAATGTTTTGCTTCTTTTTTTGCACGTGCACTAACCACGTTTCGCACACTCATACACCCTCGTACACATGCACACACATAAAGATACACAGCATTCAACAATTAATCACTGTGGTTATTAATGAATTCGCCGCACTGATTTAGCACACTCGATTAACAGATATTTGTGGCTTGGCTTGCACGGCTATTGGGCCATAACGATTAACGATTAAATGTAAAGAGACGCGATACGCGAACTCGAATATGAATGTGAACGTGAACGTGCATGCTGCGACGACTGTTTCTAAATTTGAGCGGTAAACGGCACACGACGGAGCAGACAGCGCACTCGACAACTACACAAATCCACGACCTTTTCAGTACTAAAGCGTCTTTCATTCATTGCCATTCGTGAAATTCGAACGGACGAAACGCGGCTGCGGCTTTGCTTTTGGGCTTTAGCTCCAACGATTCGTAATTCGCGTTGGGCTTCAACAACTTCGGGTCGCGCAAGTTCGAAAACACGACAACATCTTATCGAATTGCAAGTCACAGTCGTCGTCGTCGTGGGAGAGTTTTCGAATATGCGTGAGTGAGTGTAATGGGGTGAGAGCTTGTAAGTGTGCCATGCTTTACGCTGCAGCTTAACGAAGCTTTTCCTCTGCGTAGCCAGTCAAAGTAACCAGTATTCTGTGATTTTGATATGCTGTTGAGTGAAAAATGTGTCATATTTGTGGATCGTAAGCTACACTGAGCGCAGCTTTCAAGTGCACATTATAAGCTAGGAACTGGAAAGAGATTAACCTTTAGATATCAATTATACCATATATATCATAACAATTAAGATTTTATATAATTTAAACAAATATAAGGAACTTGAGATTTCAATTAAACTATGGTTTTGTCAGCTGCCTTTACGTGTTACTTTGAATTATTAACTAAATATATAGAAAAGGATGTTCATGTATTGCCATTGTTGTATCTTTGGTAAGCCTTCAGTTTTAACTTTCCATTGTCGGGATCCAGATCCAAGGCAAAGTCCTTGAGCACCATTCGAGTGCGTGATATAATTATTTGTGGTGCTACCATTAGCTTCTGTATACCCAAAATGAAAACAACTATTAATGAGACTGTGGTTACAGTGAAAATTGGATGAGTCCAGAGTGATTCCATCAATGGCACTTCGGTGTGCGAGGATCTTTGATCCAATACCAACCGCTTATTGCCGTGCAGACTGATAATGCGGTTAATAAAATACGCCAACGGAGTGTGGATGGCCTGTAAGATGCAACCACTTCGGTGAGTCGTCGCTCGAATGCCTTTAGATCTTCACAATGTTCTGGATTCATCGCGTTAATTCCCTGCTTTGAATTTCTTCAAGTTGTCTAGCATTTATTTGTAAATTTTGATTTATTTTGATGATTTCAGATTTGATTTTGAAATCTCAGTAAAAACTAATCGAAAGGGCTAAAGTCGTCCAAATTCTAAAACATCAAACTAATATGGCTGTAAATACTAAATATGCCATCGAAACAAATTGTTAGACGCACTGGCTAAAATTCTGAAATAAACGCAATCTTGATATCAACATATATTGTTGCCAAATTGGGTACTTAGATTATTTCAAATCGGGTCTATGTCGACTTTCAAAGGGTGTCCTACCCCAATGTGAGACTGATTCGCGTGCTACAAATTCAAAACAAGATCCACCACGCATTTTTGTGGAACTCATTACGAGTCTCTCCATAACCGCTCTCTCAGAGCGAAAGTAAGTCTAGTTACACGCTCTCTCCTACTCTCACTACATATACCGCTCTCATGCTTACAACGGAAACGCGAAAATACAAATTGCTCGGCAGCTGCAACTTGTCTGTTGACAGCAGCAAGCCAAGTCGAAAATTATGTTGTATGCTGCACCAAAAAATTACATCAATGAAGGCCCTTAAGTTTGTGAGAATACAAGAACGTGACCTTACCCAAGAATAAAGACAATAGGATAAGATGTGAATGTGACATATAAACTAATAGGAAAGGAAGAAAAATGTAATCCCATAAATCTCAATCGGTTAATAAAGTCCAATCTTAACTTTTGGTCAGGTGCGACTCGGGTTTAACTCGACCAAAAACTCGAATGCGTTGCCGAAATTAACTCCGTATCTAAATCTCCATTTCCACTCCAATTGACAGGACCAACATAAATTCCGCTTTGCTGCTTTAGCTTCTAAGCCGTTCATTCATTAATAAGATTTTCTAACTGCTCTTCGAAATGGTATGCGAAAAAGAACGGCATAATTAGAAAAACTACCGTACTATATACTAACGACTGCCCCGTTACAACAATGGACGCGTGTTCCGTTTACAACACTCACGAGCAATCGGACAGTTCGTTGATAGTTAAAGTTAAAGTTACTCTCGGTTGCTCTCACACGAGTTGCTCTCGCACTTTCGAGAGTTTACTGTCTCTTTCTCTGTGTATCGCATCTCTTTTCGAACTCGCACATGCGCACAACAGTGTGTGGATTCTAATTTGAAATATTCTTCGGATAATTCATAACGGTTTAGCTCTTATACCACTCAAGCAAAGCTCAAGTATGAGGGTCGCTTGTTTTTATTGCCCTTTAACCTACTCAAATCTAATTTAAAAGTTAAATGCGCAGTTAAATATCTTTGAAAATACAGAAGAAGTCTCATGGGGAATACGTAGGTTCCAAATTTATATAATTGTTTGAGCTCAACTTGGTAAGCTATGCGCAAAAACTGCTCTACCAGCACATTAAGCAAAACTACAAAATTCCATGGAAAACACTCACACACTCACACACCCACACACACATATGGAGACTCTACCATGATGTGGCTGTATGGCAACTGATGTGACTATGGCTTCAGCTGCTGGGAAATCTCAACGCTCAACCGCTAAGCATGGCATTTCATCAGCCCCGGTATGAAGCTTAGCACGATGTGCAGCAGCAGAGGCAAATGCAGCACAAAAACCCTTTCACCCTAACCTCTGAAGCACTAGCAATGCCATTGATATCGTTGTTGTAGTTGTTATTGCTATTTATGCTGGTGTGAGTAATGGAGGTGCACTAAGTGCAGTGACCAGATAGCTAGCAAAAGTCCTGAGTCCTGACTCCCAACTTCTCATCATACTGTACAGCCGGAAGTGGCGCTGCTTTTGCACATGACTTTTAAGCTATTACGTTAGCTGTTTTGTTGGTCTGTGCCAGCGACAGTTTGGTTGTGAAGCAAAAGTTGCATTAAATTTAAATCATGAGGCGGCGGTTTTTGTGGCAAGTGACTGCCGCAGACTCGCAGACTAGCAAATTGACTGCCTGACTGCTTGACTGCCTGACTAACTGACTGACTGTTTGACTGACAAGTTCAGAAAGTTAAAAGCTAAGCGCTGTTAATCATTTTATCATTAAAAGTTTGCGAAAAGGGATATGAAATGTAATTAAATACCATGTAGGCATCAAAGATATCTACTTGATTATTATGTATACGGAATTTGTATAGCCGAGCAGTTCTGAGCTAAGTAAGTATATCCTTCTTACCTTTGTAATGGAATTGGAACACCAAACTAACAATTATATAATTATACGCACTTCTGTTGCATTATCATCAGCGAGTTGTCTCTGTATGTGTGTGTGTGTGTGTGTATATATAAGGTGCGTGTGTGTGCGTGAGTACCAACTAATTAATCAGCTTGCGTAATCAATGCTTAATGACGCAACGGCATTTAAATGGTCTATAATTAAATCAAACACTCAATTAAGCGAGAAGCAATGAAAACAATAGCTTAAACTAGGTCGAAATGGATTGGCTCATTGATGATGTGTTAACACATAAATCAAACGTTATATATTACAGCTGATAAGAACCTTTACTTCCATTATATGTAGATATTTGATGCGATATTTCAATTATGCAACCTATTTAATTCGAACCCTTTTCCATATACTTTTCAATATATATTCCCACCCACACGGACCGCATTCATTAATTAATCAAACTACAAATGGTAACCACAACACATCAAACTGGCCAAGACACTGAAATGACCACTTCCCTATCTTCAACCCACATATCCGCTTCCACTTGCCACCCTTGTCCATGCATGACCAAGACTCCAGTTTACTCAAAGGATTCCAAGCTGTGTTGCATTAAAAAGTTATAATTTAATTATTAAACATCTATTGAAAGTTATTTATGTACAGCTCAGCAAATAACCAACTTACAAAAACATATTCAAACACCCACACACACACACACACATTAGAGTGGCCAAGTTGGATTAAAGGGAGTTTCTTTGGTCAGGGTAGAATATATTTTCAGCAGAGCGGAAGCGTTGCTTTTCTTGCTATCGGGCTCTCAAACATTTTTAAATGTTTGCTTAATTTACTGATTATAAAAAATTAAACCTGACAGACTCACTGTCGATAAATTAAGTTAAAATTATAGAAAATACATTGAATATAAGTTTTGCTAAATTTATTTAAACATTTAATCATTAATTTTAACATTTTCAACTATTAACAATATAATACAGACTCTGCATTTTTACATCTTATTTTTAGAGTTGAGATAAAGTTGAAATTTCGATCTCTTATCATGAAGATGAGAAAGTGCCGCTCGTATAACATAGACATCCACGTTTGCTTTTTTAATGTTCCGATAGACATGATCAAGAATAATAAAGATATATCTGTTTTGAATAAATTATTTCATTAATTTATTTTAGATTGATCATATTGATTTTGGTCATTTCACAGTTCCTGTTCCTTTCTTTTCGAAAAGTGCAGTCAAGCTGTAAAATTTATTTAGACATACATCGAGCGACAGACATGCTTGCTGGACCAAGTGCGCTGAAGCACAAAGGAGTGGGCCATAGAAGGACAACAGTAGCGCCTGTGGCCAACTGTGGCAACTTTGCTTAAAAACAGCAACCAACAACTAACAAACTCCTTGCCTTGTTGCCACTTCGATGCAAGGTTCGAGACGAGGGACGAGCGACGGATGACAGCCAAGCGATCCATGCATGCGACTGCTCTTCGACGAGGTGTAGCAAGTTCTTCTATAGCAAAAAATAAAAGTTTTTTCCTGCCACGTGTGTGTATTCTGCTGCTACTGCTGCTGCTCCAGTCACTGTCACATACTGTTGTTGTTATTGTTACTGTTAGCAGTTAGTCAGGCAGAAGCATTCACTGACGGTTGGTTTGGCTGACTGGCTGGCTGGCTAACTGACTGGCTTGTTTAAATATTAAAAGTCCAAGCAGCAACAACAGTTGGCGCAAAAAAAGAATAAATAAAAAAGGAAATAAAATAAGAAAAGAAACTTGGCAAAGCCTGGTCGCCGCTTGTCGCACGTCGTCACTTAAGCAAAACGCAAAGTTTCAGTTCGCAGCTCAGACTCAGAGCACGCAGTTTGCAGTTCGCTGTCAGTCAGCCTGCGGTCTTTGTTTAAAAAACAAAAAACTGCAACTACAACCAAAACAACATACTACAGCAACGTTGCAAGGACACGCGTTAAGCTAAGCAAAAGTTTCGTCACTCGCACACACACACTCACACACGCGCGATGCGAAGCGCATTTAACATAAACAAACTACATTGCTAGTTACTGTATTTTTTTATTTTATTTATTTGATATTGTTGTTGTTTTGTAGCCACGAGTTGCCATTTGTTTTTTCTTAAACCATTTTTTGGCTACTTTATTTTTAAACGCCACAAAACGTGTTTGGAAAATGAAGACAATTTTCTAGACTCAAGCAAGCCATATAAAATAGCTGCAACACTTTCTGGGTTATTGTTAATGCAACATTTTTGTTGCTTTCAATCATTAAAAGTAAATGTATATAAAAATTCAAAGTTTTAAAGCTAAAGATATTGCTATTCAAATAAGAAAAACTTAAAATCACCATGTATAATGTATTTAAACTTAAGGACCTATAATTACATCATTACATCCAAGTTTGCTGTTATTTATAGCTTATATATAATACTTGGAAGTATATATTCAAGTAATTGTTTAAAAAGGTATGTAGACAATCATTTGGCTATTGTAACATATCTTTAATATGTTGAAAAATTTATAAAAACATCATTCTTTTGATTGATTTCTGTCGGCACAGATTGGCTCAAGTTAAATATTCCAGAAAATTTCTGTGAAATACCCAGAGGCACCTTGCATTGAAATTGTAAGTATGCAAAATAGGAGAAGTATTCTTAGAAGACTATATGTATCTACATTTAGTACCATGGCACTGGCAGTAGACATCCATTTATATGTGAGAGATATGTATATTCACGTATCTCAATTTGTATATTCATTAAATTTGTATAAACAAATACGAATGGCATAAATTTTGTGCAACGAGTCGGCGTCTCGCGCTGTTGCCATTATCCAGGCAAATGTATGAGGATAGAGTCAGAGCTATCTATGTTATATTATTCTTTACTTTTACCTTATAGCTACACCCTCATATGCTAGTATTCTTGTGTGTATGTGTGTGTCTGTGTGTTTGTACTCAACCTAAAGTAAGCAAAACGGTAGCCTGAAAAAACAAGTACCAGTTTTGTTGAGCCAACAATGAAAACAACAAGAAACAGCCGAAAAAAAAATGGAGAAACAAAATAACAAGAAAAACAACAACAAATCGGCACTTTGCTTTTGTTTGTTGATTTTTCTGCTCGTTTTCTTTTCTGCAATAACAGCGAGGAATTTACAAATTCAATGTATAGGGGGAGCATGTGAATAAGAGATACGAAGATGCTCGTATATTGGACCACATGTAACTTAGCACTAAGAAGCATTGGACACGCTGGCTACACCTACAAATGTTTTAGCACCGAAACTTTTTGCTTGCATTCTGCAAAAGCTAGATGGTGGAGTTTTATGGTCGCCGTCATGACGACAAAAGAAGCTAAAAACTGCAGCCAGAAGTTATCGATGTTACACTTTAGAGTGTCCGCTTATAACCCGGTCTCCCTTTCCCCAATACACCTCGCACAAAAGATACCACAAAACTTTCCAACTTATTTGTACTTGCAAAAAGATTACGAAATATCGTTAAAAGCAAATATTTAACCCATGGGAGCGAAGCAGAAGGGGTATGGTGGAAATAAGATCATTAATAGCACGGTTTGCATTTGGGAAGAGACAAAAAGCAACATAAGTAGCATAAGCTTTGCTGTATACTCAAATAATATAATTGTGATGATCCTAAAAGGATGGTACAATAAATTTATTTTGAAGGGACATTAAAGTGTCAGTCTACAATTTTGCACTAAAATAGTCAATCTATACTTGCATTTTCATGACGATTCACGACAGTATTAGTTATTTTTCTTATGTTTGACCCTTTTTGTCTTTGTCATTGCCTTTAATAAGTAAGTGTAAGGAAGGTTCTATTTCGGAGATATTATTTCGCCTATGTCGCCTATTAATTAATTAGGTTCAATTATCTTGCTGCCCGAGTGTTGTGTTGCAACAAAACGCAATCAAATGTAATTAAACGCAAGATTAACTCTAATTATAATTAATTAAATGCGGCCATTGAGTCAACTGAAACGCAACTCAAACGTCGAGTAAATATCAAAAGCGCAATTAACTATTAACAATTTATGCAAAAAGTTTAAATTAAAATGTTGAGCCACACATACTTGTAAGTACATATTGATATATGTAGAAATGTGTGTGTGTATGGTATGAATATGAGCAGATTAAGGCCTGGTTAAGATCATAGTGTCATGCTGAGTGCAATATTTGTCGCATGCCATTGCATATCAACACCAATTCCATTTGCATAATCAATACATATTTGGCGGCAGCCATAAATTAACAAATAGAATTTAATTGCATACTTTTTGCATTCGCACAGAGTCGCGCATTCACAAATTAATAATTCATTAATGCGCATTAATTGTCGCGCTGCAGCAACAAAATCAGAAACCCACAACGAATCGCAGGGAATAAATACATATGCTTATTGGCTATCCAGCTGACAACCTTTCAATCACATACCTTCCCCCTCAATATCCTTACAATTTAATCGGCCCGAGCGTGGACAAATTAATTGCTGCCTTTGTTGGGGACTCAGCAAAAAGATTTAAAGAGCAAATTTATTTCCAGAGTCGTAAATATTTATTTGCCTCAAATACATCAGCATGATATTTATGCATACAAATGTGTAATTTCCTATGTATAGCTTTTCATAAAATTATACATGCTATATGTTTATGTATACATATTTATACAAATGTATCTCTGATTGGACACGTTAAATTGCCACCTTTGTTAAGCTTTGCGGTCAATGAGTTGTTGCTGTTGTTGTTGTTGTCTCTGGCTGCAATTGTTGCACCTCTTCCCTGCACACGACATGCATTTATAAACAACGAAATAAAAATATGCTTGGGAACAAATCATAAAAGTTCTCGACTAAAAGATACCCCATACACTGCTAACAGCTAATCACACACCTATGTATATACTCATAACAAACATAATGAGCTTTGAGCAATAAGTATTTTGGAAAAAACTTTCTCTTAAAATATAAAGTTTTATATCATTTTAAAGATTTTTGTAAATCTACAAAAAGAAAGACGATTAATACCCAGTCGACTCGATTGCTGATATTGTGAGACACTTTTGTATTTTTCAATTTTTTGATCTCGGCTCTTTTAATACGAAGTTCGAAATACTTAAATGGAGTATTGATTTTAATTTTACTCTCAGCATACATTTAACTTACCGGAATTCTTATAGGAATTTTCTAATGTAATTAATTGTCTTAAAATTGTTTTGTTTATTTTAGTTCTGTGTCATTTCCATTTAATCCATATACGATCATAATAAAATAAATAATTTTATACTAAAAACATATAAAAAAAAATTGTAAGCTTGAAATTTTCTATGATCTACTTTTTGTTAAGAAAAATTTGATTTGAAATGACAAAATGCCTGTTGATTCTATTATATTTTCCATAACTGTATTCCCTGTCATAAAGTTCTCTTACGGAAATTTGTTAATCTCTTTTAAGACACTTTATATTTTGATCTTTTCTCTCTTTCTCTTTCAGTCCCATGAATGTACTTACTATCTCTCAAAATCAAACCTGGCTTGGCTATTTTTGAAACGATTTCATATTTTCATTTCCGGCTCTTTTAATCTACGTGTCTACACGTTAAGTGCTGTACCGAAGATGCTTATGTATAACCTTTAAAGCGTTTTGCCCACTTAACGGTGCGCAAAACAAACATGCAACACGCATGAGAATCCACGCAAGAAAACACACACACACACACACACATAGGAGCAAAAGTACACATGCGTACAGAGACACACATACTTGTACATACGTTGACAGGAGGCATTGCAAGTGCGTTCCATGAATTCAATCAATTTTAATGCAATTTAAATTGCATTCTCTTGTGAAAACATACAATGCGTACCATCTATACACGGATACACATGCCAACATACAGAAATGTAGATAGTATGCATACCCCAGCACTTGCAAACACACACATAGGCACATATGCTGAGACGTGAATATGCTACTATTATACTGCAAGTGGTAGCATTGCAATGCGTTAATTGGTGGCCACGCCCAATTGTCAGACAGCGTTATACGAATGAAAGGCGACTGCCGGGCTGGGCCTAGGATCTGGAAAAGGCAGTCAGGGTACACCACAAGTTGATGTCTTGTGTATTCAAGTGTCTATATTGTTTCAATTGCTATTCACAATTATAGTTCACCCTTTACGCAGTGTCCTGGATGGTCATGATACGTTGTAATTGGATACTCTTTTCATCTTCTGCCCTAATTGTTATTTAAAAGCAAGAAACTGTTGCATTGCCAGAAGCACTGACTGACCAAATCACTTGCTCATAACTATGGTAAAATGGATAATTTCTGAAATCATTATGGGAAATTAATACAATCAAAGCGCCTTTGAAATCTATGATTAACACTACTGGGTAAACACGGATAATATTTTGCTAAACGTACGGATAGTAAAGTAAATAAATGGATTCAAAGATTTACAAGTATTAAAATGAAAAAATTAATTTGAATAACAAGAAAAAATCAATTTATCAGCACACAACACGTTTTGCAATCAATGGATTTGTAATGGTGATTTAAAGTTGCTTTAATCGTATCACGTACAGATTTCCATGCCCACATGCATCCACACATACACATACACATACACATACACATACACGTTTGCAACGGACTTAGCGAGTATGCCAAAAATGGAAAACCACATGCATTTTGGCTTTAGTGTAAACATGAAAATTCACATTAATTTTTGGGAAAAACGATGCAAATAAAATCAACAACAAATAAACGCAAACGCTGACAATTTGTTGATGGTTTTTCGGGTGTGCCGAACATAGCTAAAAATTAATTTCCAATGTTATGTCAATGTTTTTATAGGCCCTTCCAACCTCCAAACACCCAATACATGTGTATGCATCTGAAGCTATCTTTGTTCTCGCTTCGTGCGTGCGTGTATGTAAATTAAAATAATTTTAATTACGTTTGCGTATAAAATTCGAAAATTGCAAAATCGCAACATTCAACGTGAATACGCCCATAATTATGCAATGATTATTCGAGGCGCACATCCGCTGAATTCACGCTCGGGTTTGGGGCTTTCGCTCGGACAGTCGGCTATAAAACGGGCGCGATATCGAATTATTTTCTAAGCCCCGGCATTTTAGCAAATTGTAATTGTATGTGTATGGGTATGGGTATGTGTGCCTGCGTCAGATAACCAGTGACATGTCAAAGGCGACAAAGCATAACGAAATTAATTGTGCGCATTAAAAGGGATTGTGCAAACATTAAAATGGATTGCATAAAAAACATTTAATTGCCACAGACTATCCCAATGTGATAATAAGCGTTTTAATTTTAGTCTAGTTTTAAGCTGCTTTTACCTTTTGCCCACAAACACACTTTAAGCATGCCTTTGCGACTTAAAGCTTAACAGCTTAAAGTTGTCCGCGGTATACATGTGTTTTAATGCAATTACATAACTATGACTACGCACTGCGGATGCCAGATTAATAATTAAAACTAACATGACATCGAGTAATTGAGATTTTTGTTTTAAACATTGTTACCTCTAATAAGGTATATTTTAAAAAGTCAGGCAAGTATATATTTAAACTGCAAGCCATACAGAAGAGTAGCAACAGAAGAGTAGTAATATAACAGTCAAATCCCCAGACAAATAATGTAAAATAAAAGTATAAATGCCACTCTTTACACTTCTATTTAGTAGGTGTTTATCCATTAAACGGCTTTCATTGGTTAATAACACTTTGGTCTTGCGCTTGTAGCAACTATTTATTTATGCTCCTTTATCTTTTTTAGTATACATATATCTATATACTTATATGTAAGTTTGTATGTATATTGCAAAGCACTTAATTTAAATATGTGCATAACTTGCAGTAAAGAAGGGCAGGCAGTAAGGCATGCAGGCAGTCGACGCTTTTTGAGCACCTGCAGCATCCTTGAAAGAACCAACACACAAAGCATTTTCTCTTGGTCTCTTCCTCTCTTCCTCACGCTCTCTCTTTGACCAACAACCGACCCAGGCACGAACTCCATATTTCACATATACTATATAGCGCTCTATACTACACTATAGTTTACTATAAAAAATATAAGCGCCGCGCTCACTTCCAGAAAAATGAAAATGCTAAACAAAGAAAATAAAAGCAAAAGCCGTACGAAAAATGAGCGCAGGCAAAAAACTAAAAGAAAAATGCCGCAGCTGAGAGTCAAACGCATGAGGAGGGGCTTAGGGGTAGGTGGAATGAGGGACAGAGGGCGGTACTGTGGGAAGTCGCATTATTTTGTATTACAGCGACTCTATAGCTGACCCCAGAGCTCAGCTTGTATTGCAATTTTTCAATTTCAAAAACAATTTTGCTCTGCCAACATACATACGTGTGGTCAAAGATAAGCTCTGTAAATATATATATATATGAAAAATAACACACAAAAAAGGTAAGAAAAAAATACAAAAAAACGCGCTATAAAAACCAAAACGGCAGCAAACCAAAGCGAACCGCAGCTCAAGCAGCTACTACAACAGATCAAAAATGGCCAAAGCCAGAAAGGCGGTCACAAAAATAAAAATATAAAACAACACACACACACTTACATCTACACATATAGGATGACCAAAAATAAAAATATTCGTAGTTCGTGGCGGGTGGATGATATTGTGCAGAGACAGGCTGGCGGACAGCACCCAGCGGGATATGGCACACAATGAATTGTGTTGTCCTGCATTTAGTCCTGTCATACATATACGAGCATAGAAATAAGCGACCCCCTGCGCTTTACCACCAGCAGCAACTTGAGTTGAATCTGCTTAAAGGATGTAGGAGCCAGCAAGGCTCAATTGACCTGTTTGGGATTGCACGGTGTATATGACTTGGGCACTTGCCCTCTTTATGAAGACTCCTTTGATTTAGTTTTTATGCCTCAGAGTTTTTAGACTCACTCTAAAGGGTATAAAGGACACTTTAGGACCATTTTTTGGTCTCATGTTTGATTGATTTATACAAATCTTGTCAGAACAATAAGTTTAATTATCAAATTTTGCTATAATTTAGAAATTATATTTTGCAACGCTCAATAAATAAATAAATAAGTAAATATATCAGACGCCTTTACCCTCATATCATTCAGAAAAACGATTCTCAATTGCTCCCACATCAATGTATTGCTGAGCATTTGGAGCAGTGTGGTCAACACACATAAAAACGAAACCAAAATTATTACTTTAACTGCAACAGCGATAACAATTATTACAACAAACTGCTGCAGTTGCCAGTACAAGTGACCGCAAGCACAAATGCAGCAGCGACAGCAATGACAAGCTGAACACTATGTAAGGCTTTTACCACAGCACCCAGTATATTAATGATTGTGGCTGACGCAATGCGTCTAAGTTATTATGAATAAGGTTGTGGCAATCGGGTATTTCTCGCATGAATAGGATGAATAGGAGCATTTAAAAGCTATTAAGGTCTTCGCATTGGGCCGAAGGTGCGTATTCGCAATGTGCACAGCATTCTGAATGACTCTGTATAATATTTATTCATTAAGTTCCGAAGTCTAATGACGAGAATAAAAAATTTAATATACTAAACAATATTGACAAAAAATATTAAGTACAAAATTACTTTTTGTTTATTTATTTAAAAGTTAAGAAATTAATCCTACCGCTACATGAATCCTACTGTACATGATTTCATTAAACTTATATTTAAGATTTTTTAATTAGAGTGTAATTTTATTGACATTGACAAAATTACAATATATGGGAATTTTACCGCTATTATGATTATTTTTATTATAAATATTATCATCAAGTTTGGTCCAAATTTAAATTAAATATTTTTATTTACCCTTTTCTCTCTATTGAATTTTTTCATTGTTAATATTTAGTTTATAATCTCATATTTTAGCTTTTAACAGTTCTCTTCAAGTTGCATTTATATCATAACTTTAAATAATTGCAAACTTATGATTTTTAACTGATCGTTGCTATGGCAGCTAAATGATACGGTGGTTCCACCGGTTTGGACATATGTATGTACTTCCTCCAGGAAGTGGTAGATATGTAAAAAGTTAAAAAAAAAAACAATTGAATACCCTTTGCAAAAGCTTAAAAATTAAATAAAGATCCAATTATTTAATTGCTCTTCCCTCCATGCAGTCGTTTCAACATGCTATATAAAGCGGTATTAAGTTCGTAGCTGCAACAGCGCAGTTCAAATTTCTGCATTCATCGAATGGCAATAGTGCGTATGCTTAATGGGGCTTTGGCAAATGCCAAGTAAATTGACAAAGCTGCATTGGCGGCACTCAGAGGCATTCGGTGGTAACAGCAATAACACAAACCACAAATCCCCAAGCCGCTATAACATTTCTCAAACGTTTCAATAGAACCAAGAGAAGCAGGGCGGGACCAAGCCGCGTAAGCCGCTAACAGCCACAAGCCAAGCCAGACCTAACCATGCAAAAGCAAACAAAAGCTTAGCAAAAGGAGCTGCACAATAAAATAACAAATAAAAAAGCGCACTATAATACAAAAGCAAATCAAAGCAAATGCAACTCTCAATTGCTATTATCGACAACGCACAAAACAAGAAGTAAAACAGCTGCTGCGTTGCCGTTGCCTTTTCAACATAGTAAATTGCCTTTTCCGTTAAGAAAATGCAGTTCAATTCGAACAAACCTATCTCTCTCTCTCTCTCTCATTGTCGCTTTCCATCTCTCTCTTTTTCCGTTTCTTTTTCCCTCTTTTTACAGCTATGCGTCTTTTTCATATTAAAAACCGCGTAATGGAGTGCAACTTATTGCCTGTGCATTTGGTTTTTCTGTCCTTTCAATGCACAAGACTTTCATCATCAGTCGCTTTGTGTGTGCAAATGTGCGGAAATGCAATGAAAATGTAATGAAAACATCAATGAAATTTTTGTGTGGCCCCGCAATGCTCATTGATTTTCCAGCGCAACAAACGACTGACGACTTCAGCTCAAATATCAATAGGCTGCTCCCAGACGCATCACAAAGCCAAGTAACAAGAGATTTGAGCCTCAACTGCCGCTGACTGCCACCCAAATCCATAGTCCTATTCATGTTGCAAGCAATCCAATAGCATACCCTCAAACAGCAGCCCAACTGACAGTTTCAATTTGCGACTGAATGAAATGCACTTCGGAAATGTTAGGTAACAACTAACGGTCTCTGTAGTCGATTTTATGGCTAGACTAATGTGTTCCCATTAAAGGAAAACTGCCGTTTCTATATGCTACAAGAAATTATTAATAGTATATACTATTGGTTTGAATTACTGAAAAGCTTGAATAAATTGGTATGTCTTATCTAATTGCCACGACTTGAGCAATTATCCAATGAAATAAACGCCAAATATGCAAAACTTATCGAGCTTCATACTTATAGAATTTAAACTTTTTATTTATCATAATTATAAACACTGAATTTATAAACTATAAACATTACAACGTAAATTCATAATTTCATTGATTTTTTTCTACGACTAAAACGTTGTAATTATCTTATCTCGAGGAATTGTTAAGATGCGAGTTTAATGAAATATCTCAAATTAAAAAATGGATTTAAGCTTACGCATTTTGATATTCATTATAGGATCATCACTTTAAAAAACATATTGGTTAATATTATGGAATTTACACGATTTAAGAAAATATCCAGTAGAACTAAGAACTTAGCCCAGCTGTTACGCCCCAAAGCATATGTGGAACAGTTCTCAACATTTATCCAGTTTACTGCCAAAAAAAAAAAGGAAGTAAGAAGTAAAAAATGAGTTAAGCAGCTCACGACTTGTTTCGGGTAGAAGCAAAAAACTTGCAATTTTTAATTTGAAAAAATTGTCAAGCATCAAAATACTTTTAGAGATTGCGAAGGCCAGAGCCAGCGCCAGGACTTGCTAGACGACTAAGAAGTAGAAAACGTTGGCAGCCTTCCCGTCTTACCTTTTCCTTTACCTGCTTTTCATAATCCGTGTGCTGTGCGTGCAAATAAATCAAATAAATTATGGAAAGAAAATGTAGAATAATGTGCGAGCGAAATGTCATTCGTCGCTTGCTTGTTGCCTTCTACTGTTGCCGCTGCTGTTGGCCTATTCATATACTCTGTTCGAAAAGAGTAAAAGTTTGTTACCAACGTTGCAGCAGAAATAATAAAATAAAAAAAAAGAAAGAATGAATGAATGGTATGTAGTAACAGGCAGCATAAAAAGTGCCAACAACAACAGTAACATCATAATCAGCAAAAAAGAAAAATATTAATGGACTTTTCATGTTTATAATGTCATTAGCTCACAAATGCTGCGGATGTTGTGGAAGCTTTTGCTGCTGCCGTTGCACATGTGCCATGATTCTCTACCACATATTTTGTATGTGATTTTTTTTTTTTTGGTTTTGTACATATATTTATTGTGTGTTTTTTTTTACATTTTGGTCTGCTGTTGCTCTTTACGCGCACAAGGAGACACCCATAAACATGGAACATACACAAACACATAGACGGGGACAGTCTCACAGACACATAGACATGACTATAAATGTGTGAACACTAATGTGCACATTATGTTGAGGCACATTATGCGAACTGCTGCTGTTGCTGAAGCCAAAGGTACAGTAAGCAAAGGATTCAGGGAGTGAAAGGGGTTGAAAGGGGTAAAGCTGCCCACCAGACCATGCACAATGAGTTGATTGTGGGCCACGGGGGCGTAACCAGTTAGCTACCAACACTCAGCAAGTAAAAACCCTTTAACTCATTTGTTTTGCTTAACACAGGAGCAACAGCAACAGCAACAGCAACAGCAGCAGCAGCAGCAGAAGTAGCAGCAACAAGCAGCTGGCAAAGGAAATGCTAAAGTCTCGCCAAGGGGACAGGCTGGGGATCACTGAAGAAACGCTTCACTGGGGCAAGAGTTTGAGGCACTGTGCTTGGTGCTTTAAAACAAGAGGCGTGTGAAATAACGTTTAGCCTGACGTGCTGGTTAAAACAAACATACAAACATACAAACTTACACATCAAGATACACGGAGCACATATGTACTATATGTATTTAAAATGTGTGGCACAGACCCGCTAGGAAATTCTGTACAGCACTTACAAAAAATGAAAGATTTATGTAACAAATTTAATTTTAAAACAAAACTTGCTAAAACATTATAAATAGTTTTCTAAGAAATAAATATTGTAATTCTCAAAATTAAAAACATCATCAATCATATAAAACAGAGATAGGAATCATGTTTTTCTAGTTTCCACTAATTTCATCTATTTTATTTATTATTTGAAACAGGTATATAAAGATTCAGTAAGATTCAAACTGGTTTGTTCTAATCAAACTAAAACATCATCAATCATATAAAACAGAGATAGGAATCATGTTTTTCTAGTTTCCACTAATTTCATCTATTTTATTTATTATTTGAAACAGGTATATAAAGATTCAGTAAGATTCAAACTGGTTTGTTCTAATCAAACTAATTTATGTTATATTCTGCTGTAAGATCCTAAAAGTCCTTGAGTGCGAAAGTTCTACTTGTAGTGGCCAGAGAAATGTATGTTTTTTTCACTGATAGCAAGATTATTTGACTACCACTAAATTTTCTACTGGCCTTCTGCCAACATTGTTGTGCAGTGAAATGTTAACATGTGGTTGGGCACCAGCATTCATGTGGGTTCCGCTTATTTGTACGTTAACTAAATAAGTATACACACATATATGGACTACAATATATTTGTATATATTTATATATATATATATATATATATATAAATATGATGAATAATATAAACTTAATGACTTGACACTTTTTTTTGGGCTCTGTAAACTCGATATATATTCACACCAATACATATTTATTTTCATACGGACAACCACATGTGCCTTACATGTCTGCACCTTTACACTTAATACATCAAAATAATATTCACGACGTTTATATAATAAATTACATATAGACGAACCTACAAAGAAATACCATGGTTAACATCTTCATTGTGCTGAAGAAGTAAATTGTGTGAAGTAACAGATTTTTCGCTAATTCATGACAACTCCGGCAGCACACGAAGCCGTAACCCTAACCCTTTGGCTCCCTTGTCTCTAGTCAATGCCCTTTGTCTACTTTATAATGATAACATTTTCATGTTTTACAATGCTGTAATTTTTTAAAGCGCTCAATATGAGTCCCGCAGCAGTTTCACACGCACACACAGTAGCAATACACTCTTACTTACACTCACCCACATATGGTTTTTATATACTGTGCGATGTTGCGATCTTTTTATGTTAAAAGTTGGGGTTTTTTAATGTGTCACGGTTCATTCATTAATTTTAAGTAGTTTTCAAAACTATTAAGCTAAACGAACAATCTCCCACTGTGGTTACCAGATTTCATTATGGTGTGGTATGTTAGTGTCCTCAGAGTTTAACGCATTGCTTGCCTTTCGATTAACAGTTTTGAACGCGACTTAAATGCATTATTAAAGAGCTCAATCAACGCTTGCCGGAAACGGAAGCGAACTGCGAGTAAAGTTTATTTTTTCTTTTTTTTTTCATTATGCCATTCTTTTTGCAAACCCTTCTCACATCTGGTGGGGCAGAGGGACAAGTTCTGCCTCACTGCAACAGCATGATGCGGCGTTTACACCCGCGTTTAGTTTGGCTTTGTTTGAGGTCAGTAAAGTTAGCGCATTTCATTTATTCATGTTTTCTTGGACCATCTCCTGTTCGCCAGCTCCTGTTTGTCTGCCAACGTCCATGTCCTCTGCTAAATGTAATTTTCCGTTGTTAAATCCTGCTTTTCAAAACTTGTTTCCAAAGTGCAAAGGAAGTCAACTTGAGCGCAACAAGCAAACGAGAGAGAGAAAAAACAACTCAAGAAACGTGGAAGAGAAACAAAATTTATAAAGAAATAAAAGAAACAAACAAAACTGTCTCTGCTTGAAATAAAATAAATAGCTTGGCACTCATCAGACTGAAGCCGCTTCCTCAAGTAAATGAGCACTATGCAGCTGTAGGACATCCATGGGCCGACCATAGACAATCAAATTGTCAGTTCCAACATCTTAACGTTAGTTTCTCCTTGTACAGAATTTAATCTATAAACTGGCAAACAAAGCACGCCAACAACAATTATGTACCAGGGCTGACAGGCACCGGAGCTGAATTCTGTCCTGGAAGCGGAAGTGTGTAGCATTTCTTATGAACTCGCCCGACCCAGAGAGCAGACATAATGCATAAGTTATTAAGGAAGCGGCGACAATGAAGTTAATGAACCCATGAACCTCGGGTAGACTGCTAACTACTGAGTTGGTCATCTTTTCAAGTGTCAATAATTTTATTCTCTGGAATACCTTTCAATTTAATTATCCTATACTTTACATATAAGTATCCCTCTCATGGAATTATTTTAGAACATTGAAATTAAATCAACAACAAAGTATTCGCCTATACTTACATATTGTTCCTATATATAAATTAATTTACTTAAGGTATCCTCTGCAGAAACTCATCATAATGTGGAAAACTATTTAATACGTACCCTTAGTCTTGTAAGCTTTCAGCTAAGCCTAGATCCTTCTATAACTATCATCGGTATAGAATTCGTACAGCTTAAATCTTAAAGAAAATCATGTCCTTTATAATTGCCAAATCCTTAAAAAGGATATATTAGATTACCTGGAAATATATTCAATTATGAAGCCCACTCTAAAACTTCTTTGCTTCGTATCTTCTTTTTTACATCTTATTTTTAGCACACGGAATCAATTGACATTTTCAATTGTAGCACTGACTTCTAACTTTAATTACAGTAATTTGATTGTAGATTTTGATTCAAAGTCAAGTCCCTTTTACAATTAGAACTCAAGTTTATTATAAACATTCCGGGAACGCCTAACTAATTACAACTTCTTATGTCCCCGAACACATTTACTTTAATTAAGTTATGTTCTGGCCCTGCCCCCTGCCCCCGGCCCCAATGTTGGGTTCAAAATGACAAATGCCTGGGCAAACGCCTACCAAAAAAGTTTACAGCATTTCGAGCAGGTCATAGTTTTTATTTGGGGACTCGCTTTGTTTTCCCCCTGGCCACTCAGGGTGTCCTTTTTTGTACACTTGCCAGCAAAACAAATTTACGGCATTGCTTTTAGTTGTTCTCGTTATTGTTGTTGTTCATAGTCTGTGTTGTTGTTGGCGTGGTGCACACATTTCAAATGTACATAATAATTCACACGCTCTTTCGCTCCCTTGGTTACCACAAAGAGGAAAGAGAGAGAGATGCTGTTGGTCGGAAGAGGAGGTAACGCACAAATCTACGCCAAAAGTAAAGTCATAAGAAAATGCATAAAACATGCCGTCGTCGACGACGTCAACGTCGCCAATACTTCAGCTGCCAGCAGGCAAAAACTTTTCCCATCATCAACCACAAACAAAAGCCAACAATAGAAGGCAAAGGGACAGAAGCATCACCAACCGGCCGACCAAACCAAAAACAAAGGAAAAAAATAGCATACAATACCATCATTCCACCAAGTAGAGTCCGAACCCAAAAACCGCCCCTCGAGCCAGTTGGTAAACATAAATTGCTGCAGGGCAGCAACACCAACAGCAGCAACGGCAGCAACAGTGGAAACCGTGGTAGCATAGGCAATCCTGTGATACAAGGACCTCGCTAAGCCACAACAACTTTGCAGCAATTAAGCTTTGGTCTGCCATTGGGCGGGCGGACAAGCACTGAGAACTGAGAGCTGAGAAGAGCAAATAATTTTTAATTGTGCTGCACAATGCTGTAAAATTAATTCATCTTTTTCACACTCAAATAAATTGCTGTTGACGCGACGCCAACGCTGACAATAACAACAGCAACTAGAACAACAAGAGCGGAAGTTGTTGTCGCCGCCGTCGTCTGCTGAAGAGCGTAAATAATTACTTTTTCTTTGTGTTATTGCCAAAACAGTTGCAATTGTTTTTGGCTGGTACACTCCCTTTCTCTTTGTCTCTCTCCTTCGATCTCTTTCACCCGCTCAAGTTGTCGTCGCTGTGTCAGTTGCCAAAGCTCAGCAGCAGCAGCAGCAGCAGCAGCAACGGCGACAGCTTGTAGCTGCAATCGTGGAATACATGGCGAATACGTAACGCGGGTCGCCCTGCAATTTGTTTAATATATTTACGCCCATTGCTTGTTGGCAGCAACTGCAAAACACGGGCAAAAACAAACACTGCCGTATACAATTTATATTTAATTATGCGCAAATTAGTCACACACACATATATAAAATTTACTCGCACACGCATGAACACAAAACAAAAAGGGCTGCAAAAAGCGTAGCATACTTTGCTGCGCTCAAAGTGTTGGCACATGACAAACACTCACAAGTTTTTGTGCTCACTTATTGTAGTTGTAGTTATTCCTGTAGCTGTAGTTACATGCGGGCGAGTAAGTTCTTTGACTTGGTTTTATATTTGTTTTTATACCAAGTTCCATGTGTGTGCCTGATTTTCGTGTAATTTACGCTAATTTCTTTTGCAGCAAAAGAAAATGCAAATTTGCTGTGCATTTCAGCAGTTTGCAGCAAGCGTAAGTAATCTCTGTAAAATTAGATTCTTTAAGAGTATGAGTGAATATTTTTACTCTCTATTATCAAAATATTCCATTCATCAACTGACTAATGAATTATCTGTCGCGCTGCCACAAAAAGACTGTAAGGATTAAGCAGCCACGCTTTCGCTTCACTAAGCCAAGCCAAAACCAGGCACGTGGTTGGATTTAAGGTTCCACGTTCCTTTTGTTTCTAGATTTTATTTTATCCAAATTAAAGTGAGAACTAGAGAGAATTGTGTGGTGAGTAAGTATAAAATAAAAGTGCTTTCAGTCTAAATAAAAAATCAAAAGACAAAAATTATTTTGAATACAAGTACAATGAATATGGTTGATTATTTTAGTCTCCTTAATTCTCAAGTGGCATTTTAAGTGTGAGAATATCTTGTATTTAAATATTCAAATGGTCTTTGGTCTGCTACGTTAACAAAAAGATCCTCACACTGAAACTCGGAATTCTAAATCAATAACTGGTAAAATCAAAACTAAAGTCAAGTGCTTAGAATTCTGTTCTTGACAATTTTGTTTTTGATTTACAGCTCCTGGAATTTCCTTACAAATTTCTGGTGCGTCTTGCAGAGTTAGACAGGAATTTAACCGATAACTTCAACAGCAAACTCAAGAAACTTTCTTACTTAAATAGTTGCCCAGCCTTTACCTGCAAAACTTTGAGTGAACACACACACACGTACGCACAGGGGCACACTCATGTATACTGCCAATATTTGCACACTCATTAAACAGCGTTGAGGTCCCCGCAGAATCCCGCTAAATTTATGGCAACCCCGAGTGCAAGCTGCATGCATCCATAATTAACTTGTTGTACTCTTCGTTGTATGCCTCATAAAGGTGCATAAAAGGTGAGCAGGTATTTAGCAGCAGGCGAGACATTTATTGGTAGCTGTATCCCGCGGATGATGATGGCCATGGGACCAGAACAGAACAGTACAGTTCAAAAGCGTTGTAGTTTAATTTATGAATGGAACATGCGAGACCTGGCAATGTTATGCAAATATACGGATGGGAGCAACGGCTCTGAATTGCTGGAAGCACATAACGTAGGCCATTTTTAATTTGCACACATTGTGAATGAGACCCGGGACCGGCTATTGGCAGAAATGTGAGAATTATGTGAATGCGAATGTGAATAAAATTTGTTAGCAGCCGTTTGACGTTAGCGACGATGGCAAAAGGCAACGTCTGGCGAACCCTGACGACGCGACGTCCTCTAACAAAGTCTGACGAGCCCCAACTCACATGTTTGAGATGGGTGCAGTCGCATGCACGTAAACAACAACAGCTACAACAACATTGTTGAGAGCGAAATAAACAACAACAAAAATTAAACGACAATGAAACACTTGAAATGTCTTTGACCTTTGCCAGAGCTTAAGCAAAGCTTCATAGTCCCCTATTTAGCTATGGCATCAAAGACGCACGATTCTTACCCCACTGTCGCTAGGTAGACTCCTCTGGGATTTTCGCCAGCAATTGTTACTAACCAGACGCATTATACAAATAGAATGTGTGCAATAAAAATGCTTCGCATGTGACTCAGCTTCTATGTAATTTGTTAATTTGTCCCTAAACTGATAAATGTAAAATGCGAATATAATGACAGCATGACTACTAATTGTCTGCTGCCAAATTGCAATATACGGAATATATTCTGTAGATACAAACGAAAGAAATACGTTAGAAGATTAATCGATTCCACTGCTTAACAATTAAATTAAGGTTTTCAGGCATATGGGATAAATTTGAATCTATTTTGATGCGCTGATTAAAAAAAAAATATTACTTGATATATAACATTTTGATACAATTATTTATTATATGATATAAATTTATAATTTTGTCAGTTAAAACAACAACAGATGCTTTAATAAAAATATTTATCAAAATTTCAAGTAATTATTTAATATTTATCCAAAATATATACATATGTTCATACAGAAAAGATAAGTAAACTTTCACATATTATACCGAAATAAACCCGATACAAGCGTTTCTATTTTCGATTCTTGAAAATAATAACATGTGAAACGGTTACTATATATTTCGGTTAACGGTTCCGGTACCATTTCCGATTTTATAATATATTGTAACAAAACTTGGCATAAATGAGTTCAACAGCTTTCACCACTTTGTGGGCCTTTAGCTTTTGCTCCCTTTTGACCTAAAGTTAATAAATATGTTTATGAAACTAGCCAATAGCGTTGACCCACAATGGATGCTGTGCTTTTTTTAACCAGTCTTAAATGAAATATTGAACATTTTCACACATGCCACATGTAAAGTTCAACTAATACTGATTTATTTATACTTTATTTATGTAATAGCATAAATGCTATCGCTGGCAAACAATAGCCAAAAGCTGACAAGGACAACGAAAAAGGGCAGGGCAAAGCGAAGGCCATCATTCGCGCAAATGGTCATTTATAACGATTGTCCGTAGCCAGGGCGTTACATAATAATAAAATAGACAAAGCTTGAGGCGGGTTGAGGACGACGACGACATCCTTTTCACTTTTCATGTTGCATCATTTAATATGCGGCACATTTAAACGCTTTATCTCAAGCGGCCATTGTAAGGGCATCGAGTATTTATCATCAATCAACGCAAGGCCTGCTATATACACACACGCACACACACACAAGCACATACACACACTTAATCGGAGATGGAATCACTTACATATATTGAGACTGACACAGAAACACATACACGAGCACATGGCCATTTATGACTTTTGCTGACGTTCAACGGCTGCGCATCTTCAGATTCAAATGTACTGAACTCCAAACCAGACTCTCTCTCTCTCTCTCTCTTTATATTTTTCTCTGTGTCTCCTTCCGTTTATTTCCCTTGTCTGTGTTTTATCCTTGCCTCTTTTGATTGATGAATCGCACATGTAAATTAATTTGCTGCCGCTTTCTTAATTTCTTTTTGCTTGTCAGGCTTATTTGGGAGCCGATACTGTGACGCTCTCGTCTCATTGTCAGTTGCCGACATTTGTAAGCCTCTTAATTGCTTTATTTCTTTGCCTTTGACTGTTCGTTATATAGCTCTGCCTTTGCTCTCAATATCCCTACACCCACTACAACTGCTGCTTACAAATTCGTCTCAATTGCCTTTTTCCTGGAAACTCAGTTCTAATTATATTTGGAGAGGGAATCGCAAAAGAATTGTGCGAAATTTTGGCCAATACCATTTGAAATGCTGTTAGCAAAGGCATCATTTGGGTTTATTCACTATTCAAATGGGTTACACCGTAAAAAGTTAGGGGATCAAATACAGTGAGGTTTTCTTAATTAATATAAACAACTTAGTTTGACAATAATTTAGTATTATACTTATATTTAATTTTACCGAATACAGTTTTAAAAGTATTGTAAATTATTTTTGATCTTGTGCCCATTTATAATATTCTTAGTGAGTTCTTTTCTTTCAATAAATTATGTCAGAATTTATCTTTTGATATTATGTCATTTGCTTATAATTTACATTATTTCATTTGTACATCATAGAGCAGCTCCTGGTCGCATCAATCCTTATTCTACTACTCGTCTCTTGTTATTTATATGCCGGCCGCCTTTGATATATTTAAAAGCATTTGCCGCCACGCAGCACAATTGTGAAAGAATGTGGCAACAAACACATCGGATGTGTGTGGGTGAGCTTAACGATAAGTATATAAACTTATATATATATATATACATATGTATACATATGTATGTATGTATCTAGCTAACCAACCTTGCACATTTTTCTCAAGGGATAGAAACATTTTTATATGCTACACTGAAGTTAATATGATTTACATTTACAATTGGTTGTGCTGTCAAACGGGCTCAAATAACAACTGCCATTAAAGATCAATCAAAAGCGTTTATCCTTGATTATTTGTCATTATCCTTTTTGTACAAACCGCAGCAACAACTGCTGCCTTAATCTCCGTATTAAAGCCCAGTCATTGCCATTGTTACTGCCTTCTGGATGTGGGAGTTCCGTCCAGTCCTTTATTTATTCTGCACATTTCAAATGCGCCAGCCACACGCGCGTGATAAATGACATTAATCCGCCATGTTCAGCGATTCCAAGTGGCAAATCTACACACAGAGAGAGAGAGAGATAGAGAGATAGAGAGAGGGAGAGTCCAATCAACCAATAGAGAATGCCAACTGGCCTAGACCTACTATCCAGCCGTTGCTCCTCTTGTCCTGTTTTCTTACCAGCCACCTTATAGCCTTTCATGCCCAAACTGTTTTTGTTTTGTTAATAGTCGATTTCGAAAGTCTGCACAACTGATAAGACAAGTGGCTTTGATGCTTTAATATATAGACACAGGTATGCCAAACAGTCAGTCTCTCAGCCAGTTGGCTATTAATATTCATTAGAAGAGCTGACCGGACAGCATTTCATACGCGCCTGCAATCATCGTGTTCCGCAAGATGATTTTGCTACAAATTCGTACTATAATTTATACTTGTACTTATTAAATTTGTATTTATATTTATACTTAAATGTATTCTTTATAATTATACTTTTTGAAAAAGCTTGGCACAATTATTTAAAATTTTGTTAAGCTACGTAGCGCATAAATTGATTTCTCATAAACCGATTCGGCTGGCGACCAATCCCACTTCTCGTTTACCTTTGAAGCTTTTCACGCTTCACCGTTTCGTCTTTTGACGACTTTGTCCTCGACTTGGCAATCATTAATTTATCAATCTGCTGGCGCCTTGGGAGCACATGAAAATTTTCAGCTGCCTTGCTTACAGCCTTTTTATGTGCTTTTTTATTATGATTATTTCTTTCTTTTCGCTTTTTGGCCAAAAACAAAAAATCACATACGACCATGGTTATAATGTGCGTAGATCGCACGCTCTCGAGCTCTTGGCGCTGGGAATAGGGATGGTATTGGTATTGGTATAGCTTGAAACTGGGTTGGGTCCTCTGAGAGCTTGTTGCTGACTGACAAAATAAAGTCAAAAATCAAATGTTTTTGATATCGACTTTGACAGCTTCATGACAGCGCTCAATAAATTTTGATAACGCAGCTAAGAGAGTCGACGGCATCAAGATACTGAAAAGGTACGCAGGAAATCTGAAATCACAGTCGTCTCCTACCATAGCCCACTCTTCTTTCACCCTCACCTATCACACAAGCAGACACAGATGAGAGACACGAGGCACATAAAAAGTAAAACAAACTTTTACACCACAAAAAAAAAGTTGCTGACAGCTCAGCTCAGTTGAGTTCAGCTCAGTACGGTTTAGAACTGTTGAGTGTGATTTCTGTGTGCAAGGGTATATGTATTTGTGGGTGTGTATGTGTACGTGTATGTGCGAAAGTTGGTTTTGTAGTATAAGCCTTTAGGTGTTTATGGCGCACAACAACGCGTAATTGCTTAGCGGCAAATGCCACTGAATAATAAACAAACCAGCCGAGACATACTGACAGCCAGTTGGGAGCCCACTATGAAGTGTTTGTTGTTTATGAGCAATTAATATGCCTGCGTAGCATCCCGAAACCAAACAAGGCCAAACATAATGAATGTCAGTCGAGCGACCAGTGTGCGACAACGCGCGGTTTACCAGCGCTAAGCACTTTGTGATCAATTATGGTCTAATGATAGTACATCTTGGCCAAATGCAATTTCCTCAACATAGTTATGGTCAGTAGTGCTGCATAATTGATCCGAGGAATTTAAGATTAAACTTAATTGTTAACAAAAAATACTTGGTGTTTCTAGTATTAAAACATAATTGCAGTTTATTGATCTTTTACATTTTTTATATTCTTTACTCACTTTAATTGCAAATTAAAAGCCTCATTATATGTTTTCTTCATTTATGGTAAAACTTTTCATCAAAAATTAAATCTCCCAAATTTATTTATTGACTATTCCAATCTCTAAACTCCCAGCTAATCGAAAGGCTCTCCAAGCAGAAAAAAATGTCAAAAGCGAAAAGCAATCATATGCCAGACATCAAAATAAAATCCAAACGTTAAGCCAAAGTGTGCGTAATTTTATTTATTTATTGATAATTTGCAGCTCTGTCATACACACTGCCACACATACGCGCCCAGAAACACATATTTTATATCTACCAACACAACCACAAACAATTTTTTCGCGTATTTAGGCGCTTTGGAGCTTTAGCTGCGGTTGTTGTTGGTCGATTGGCATATTTTATGCTATCGAGTGGCACAAATAATAAAAAGTGTGATTTAACTTTGATGGATGACAAATGCGAGTCTGCCTTTTGATCAGGCTGATAATGCTGACACAGGCAGATGCTTGCTGCCACGCCCCCTCTCCACTACACACCCAAGCACACCCAAAAATTTATCTATCAAGGGAAAATTACGGTGGAGAAGATGCGAAAACGTTTATTCATTGCATTTAATGAAATTTTTGTTTGATTGAGTTCTGTCGTTGCTAGAACTTTCCCCATATCGACTATTTCTATCGGTATCTCTGCATAGAACGTGCTGCGCTCAACTCGGCGTATACGTAATATGTGCAAATTTAATTTAATAGCTGTTAAAAACATATTTATGCATAAAAAGCTGCACGTAGAAAGCGTTAGCACTACGGATGCCAATTTGTTTATAAGTGCACGTCAATTTTGATCGTTTACAAATGCTGAATATGCTACCTCCTAGCCCCTACACATCTCCAAATACACATACTATTTATGAATAATGTGTCAGAAGTATCTATATGTGTTGGTATATGTATTTCTATTTATTTTAGTCGCAAATGGCAGCACGTTGTATAAGTATTATTCACTTTGCACGCTGCGTTTTAACGCACTTTGTGATACGCTACACTTGAAAAGCACTAGCATCTCATTCCAAATAGAGGGTTCATTACAAGAAATACAAATATTAAATTGACAGATACTAGAAGTATAAAACTCAATAAGGGTACAATAAAAAAGTTTAGCACAACTAGGATTAGCATACAACAAATATTTCTACATTATTAACTCAAAAATCCTGGTTTTTAATAACGACAGACTTTAAGTAAGTAAACGTTATAGTCTTTTAAACATTGCAATTTAATGTTTACTCATTTCCAATACATCCTTTTGTTGAAACACTTCATTTTAAGTTTTAAGAAAGTTTTCGTATAGTATTTTCATCATTCTTCAACTATATTTTTATCTTTCCTACTAGTTTCCCATTTTACTACTTTTTACATTCAACATATATTTTATTGTATATTAAAATTGAAAACCATATACCTTCAAAGCAAGTATAGCGTAATGAATCTTCCTGTTAGCCGATTCATTTCTCCACCCCGATTGCTCTGTTGCTTTGCTGTGCGCCTTTTTCGGCGCTTCCCATGACATAGGGTAATAGTAGTAACAGCAACAACAACATGCACACACACATTACGCAAAGGAAATTATTTTTTTTACCTTTACCTTTGGCGATACTTTCGCATTTTTCTTGATGCCGCTTAAAATGTAAAACACGTTGAAAGAGTTGACAACTCGAATGCCGGCAAGCTCCCAGGCTTCATCTGCTCCCCAAAAAGCAGCTCACAAATACGACGAAGTCATTTATATGCAAGTCAAGCGTTTGCCAAACTTTATGTGAAAAATTGATGCCAGCTACAAAGCAGAAGAAGGCAGTGCCAAAAAGCAGCAGGTGATGATGAGAAGCAAAGAACAGATGGACCAAAAGGAGGTGGCAGAGAAAGTGACGACAACATGCACGTGCATGCATTTAAAAAAGTACCATGTGCCGTGTGCGTTTTAATTTTCCCCAAATAGCTAAACATAATTTATAAAACATACTTTTGTCAGCCCAAGAGCAGAAGAGTAAAGAGAGAAAAAATGAATAATATGTAGATAGGGTAACAATGGACCACTTTTCACCTACAAACAGACATATCTCCATTTCCGTATACATATAAAAGTGTGGGGGCAATTACACGTGCTGAAACAGAATGCCTGTGACAAAACTGACGCCCATTAAGCTTGCCGAAACATTTATGACCCCGAGGGGGTCATGATTACACGAGACTCATTGTCAGACCTTTGGTTACGATTAGCTGCTTGTGTTGAACTCGTAATTCCCTGCAAACATTTTCAAGTGCTCCATAAGACACGTGGACAGAGTTCTTTAACAGGAAGTTGACACTTAGTTGAACTGTCTTATAAATCTTTTCGTACTCCCAGCCAAAATATCTCTTATATCCCCCAAATAATGAGTCTAAGTTTAACTAAGTTAAACATTTAATTCCCAGAAATTCACTCTGACACTTAGTGGATTAAGAGCAGTCACGATCGATTGTCTCTAAATATAGAATGCAATGCAATTTGATAAGAATGTCTACAGCTCTATTTTTGTCTCTAAATATAGAATGCAATCGCTTTGATAAGAATGTCTACAGCTCTATTGTTGTCCAAATAAAACTGCAATAGCTCCAAATAACATAGAGTGAAGGCTATTAATCCCGCACATATTGTAGTTAAAGCACAGAACACAGCACAGACCTATGTAGGTCCGAGCATACGTTAAGTTTTGACACATCATTTGACACTGGATGTCAGGCCCTGCGCCCCACACAAAAATGAGAAGCTATCCATTTCGTCAGGCGGATGAGGCAGTTATTCGTAAAGTGAACCCAGCAAAAGGTGTAAAAGGCGTTACTTGTATTAAACATGGCAGCAGGCAGAAAAAGCCAAAGCAGAAGCTGCTACCCATCAACCGGCCAATGTGCCTTGATAAGTAGTATCCTGGCCAGCAGCAACATTTTGGGTCAGTGCCAAAGTTTCATCCTTCGAAGTTTCCATTCTGGTTTGTACTCACAGAAAATTACATTTTATAAATAGCTGCAGTTACTAGGCGCTCTGGGTTTATTTTTGACCTGAAATTTTATAAGCTGTAAATTTCTGATGAGCAGCAGCATGAAAAACAGTAGCGATACCTAATGAATATTTTCGCTGGGCTTACACAATTTTCTATGCAGCTAACTAAAAAATAATTAAATTACTCTGTCGCACTTTATCTTAAAGTCCACTTAGCTGGCAAGAACTAAACAAAAAATTTAAAAATTTAAGATGTGTTCCGATTGCGGTAGAATTATTAGTTATTTATTCCCTTTATGCCAAGAAATAATAAGAACTTAAGTTAAGTATGGGATTAGTATGAGGATTTTGTAGAAAATCACTTTAGGCGATTATTACATAATTTTGTATTCTTTTTACTACATTTTTGCTTTCAACGTGAAGAGTGCTATAATCTCTAAATTAAGCGTGTTGATTAATCCTTTCATGCACCAAACTAACTCATTGGGTTTAAAGTTGTTCATAATAGTTGATTTTGTAAGTTCCTCTACTTGCTAGTTAATTTTTCTATTATGTTCATTTGCTTAACAAATGCTACTACCGTAAATGCAAACTTGGCCACCTAGAAGAAAATCATAAATTGTTTTCAATAACTTTGAAATTTTGAATAATTTTCTTACAGTTATATTGGTGTTTAGGGAGATTAGGAAAATCGCGCCAGCTGTAAAGGTAATATTCTGTTGTACATTGTGTAGAAAGTGACGAAGCGTCGATTTATAACGAGGAGTCGCATCAATCCAATTGGAGTGAAAAACAGAGAAAGCCAAATCATCGCAGTCGGATTCGATTAGGGTACAAGTATAGCAGAATGGAAACGTCTGACAGATCAGAGCTATAAGGTAGGCAACGGATGATATACCAGTCCAAAAAGTTGCAAAGTACATTAAATTAATCATGGTAAGTCCAAGCAAGATGCCAACACATAGGAATTGTACAAAAATAAAGCCAGATATTGGGGGCCTCATGATGTCGCAGATTCTAAAAAAAATATAATATGTAAAATTATAAACCTTTGTTATTGAGATGTATTTTAAAATTTTATAATTACTCCAATATTTGAGAGTGATAATTAATGCAGCCTTTGAGATCCTTGTAGCTCTGCTCATCACTTCTATTGGGATCAGTGCGTAAGTTTTGAATGCGCTTCTTGAGCAAATCAATGTTTAATCGTATGACCATTCCGATGAGAAGAGGATATGAGTCATTCACTTGATTATAAAAGAGACCAGTTCCCATAAATAACATTTCAAACAAAGCAGCGATTAATAAAGAAGATGTGCTAGCTCTCCAGTCAAAATATGGATTATATAAACGCACAGGGGTTTGTCCTCTTAAAACCGCTGTGATTATTGACAAAATGAAAAATGATCCATAGAGGACCAGATAAAAAAGAAAGGCCATATTGCACAATCTGGCAGTACGATGTATTGCAAGTTTCTCCTCCTCTTCAACACAATGTTTATTCATCTGGTCCAGTTTATCCTTGAATACAGTTAAACGCCAGACAGTGAGTACGCTTACAACGCCCTTTATAAAGGCGCCAGGACTATTGACAGCGGCTTGCAAAGAATTAGACAATTCGGCAGATGTAAAGGTATTTAGCTCATTCCAGTAAGTTATGGTAAATCCGACAGGTAAGTAGAAAGCAGACAAGAGTAGGAAAATTTTTAAGAATATGCTTATTCCATAATATCTACTATTTTTTGATGGCTGCACCCAACCAAACACAATCATGGCGTAGTCCAAGTATCCAAAGGAATCCCTCATTACCATACGATCAGTCACAGTGGGCTTCATGAGATATTTAAAGATTACTTTCTCACTTTTCATAGTTCCCTTATCTTCTTTTTTAACTTCTCAACTCAACTAAAAACAAGGCTCAACTGTTAATGTCGATGCGATTGAGTGCTATTTATATGCGCGCGTTGACAGTTGCTATTATTTGGATGGTAGCTAACTATACCCTGTGACCTTTAAGAGATGGGCATCACCGACTACTTCCAAATCATACACTCGTCAAAGAATACATTTTAAAGTCCAAATTTAGCATACATGTTTTTGCATCTCAAATAAAATATGATTTTTATTGATATCAATACAAGGCATTAGCCATGCAGTCCCAACTAGATCAATCCAACTGGTAGGTTTATATAATTATAGATCACAAATAAAACGGTCATAACCATTTGCTTGTGTTAAAAAAATAGAAAGCATTGGGAAAATTGTCACCGGTTTGAATATTTAAGGAGAGCTCAATGAAAAGTTATTTTGCTTCACATTGCAACTATTAATCTGACACATATTCCAGGCTTCAGCACAAGAAAAAAAAGCACGGGCTGTGTTCAACGATACGTTAAAGTTTGACACATCATTGGACACCGAGTGTCAGTCTTTACGACGAGATGAAAATGAAAAGTTACCCATTCCTTGAGGCGAATGAACCAGATATTCGAACAATGAAAAATGGGAAAGGTAAAAGACGAATCGTGTAGTAAAACAGGAGGCAGGCAGATGAAGTTACTAGCTATCAATTAGCATTGAAATGTCGTAAACAATAATATTGTATAACATTAATTTGGCTTTTAAGCTATGATAACTCAACTTAAAATTGCTTAATGCTAATATCAGTAGACTTTCTTAGGGATATACAATCAAATTACATAAAAATATAGCTTTAAATATTGTGAAAATAAGAAAGGAATTGAAGTAATCAATTTTTAAGGGCAATTCAGCTAGGGATCAACTTGAACACCATTTTTTATTAACTGTTGCATAATTTACGAGACTGCTCCCTGCTTCTTCTATTTCTGTTGCCTGTTATAACTCTCTGTTGCCAAACTCTGTCCAAAATGCTGTTCATATATCAAAAAAAAGAAAGTTATTCAAAGCCGCGCAGCGCTTTGGCGTTCACATGGCCAACATTTTGATTTATTTAAAGTTAGCTAAAGTTATGCCAAAAACACCGTAAGAATGCTAAATTATGCATGTGCAAGTCCGGTACAAGTTCATACGAGTGTGTGTGTGTGTGTGGTGTATAACTGTGGGCGTGACATACGTCTGGGAAATATACAAAGTTTATGTGTAGAACTTAGACAAAGTATAGGTCAAAAAAATTGATTAATGCACTGGCAATATCATTTAATTAAGATACCCAAATGTAATACAAAAAAGTACTTTCAATGCCCAGAATTATGGAGCAGCATCATCATTAATGCTTTGACCCACTTGGCTCATTCAATGACGCCTCAAGGTATGCAGTGCAAACATTTCATCGGCCACTGGCAAAACATGCGACACATCGCACCGTTGTTATTAGCGCTAAGCTGCCATCAATTTAAGCAAACTAATCTGCTGACGATGCTGCCAGGAACCAACTATTGATGTTGCTGTTTCTGTTGCTGTTCTTGTTGTTGCTATTGCTCCTGCTGTTTTAGCTGATGATGTGTTGCTGCTGCTGTGCCAAGCATAATATAAACATGTATTTGAACAGGTAGCCAACAGGCCAACAGGTCGACTCGGGTCATCAGGCCACGCCCATCATATGACACAGCACAACGACAACATGAATGTCAACAGCGGACAGCTTTCAAAATGAAGCTGCCACATCAGAGAGTCAGGAGGACATACAGACAGACTAGTCGCCAGAACACCGAGCGTGCAAGTTGTGGGCGTTGGTTTCCTATGGAAAAGTGGCGAGGTCACCGCGTAACGGTATGCAGAAATTAACCCGCAAGTGCAGTAGCCGCAACAGCAGCCGGGAAATCATTTCTGGGCATTGTAAATTGCCAGGCTGGACATCACGACCCCGAGCAACATAGCAACACAGCAGCAACAGCAGCAAACTGTTACCAACAACCAGGAACAAGCATCGTCATTTTGAGCAGCGCATTTAAGTTGATCCAATGACATCAAATTGACATTTTATGCGCCAATTTTAAAAGGGCGCCACGGCAACTGCAAAACTGTAATTATGTGGCCAGGGACGCGCAAACAGTTTAGCCAGGCAATATCACCACATTCTGCACCGCATACTAAAACTGAATATTTGCTTAGCTCTGAAAATAGCAATCATTATTGAAAGGGATCGTTGCTTTGGCTTGACTAAAATTGCCGTTAATGCTATTTATTTGTATCTACTTTATGAGCTGGCAGATGTCTTAGTTTTTTTTTTATTTTAATTGCCAGTTACAAATAACTTTAGGTGATTATTACATAATTTTGCACTCTTTTTACTACATTTTTGCTTTCAACGTGAAGAGTGCTATAATCTCTAAATTAAGCGTGTTGATTAATCCTTTCATGCACCAAACTAGCTCATTGGGTTTAAAGTTGTTCATAATAGTTGATTTTGTAAGTTCCTCTACTTGCTAGTTAATTTTTCTATAATGTTCATTTGCTTAACAAATGCTACTACCGTAAATGCAAACTTTGCCACCTAGAAGAAAATCATAAATTGTTTTCAATAACTTTGGAAATTTGAATAATTTTCTTACAGTTATATTGGTGTTCAGGGAGATTGGGAAAATCGCGCCAGCTGTAAAGGTAACATTCTGTTGTACATTGTGTAGAAAGTGACGAAGCGTCGATTTATAACGAGGAGTCGCATCGATCCAATTGGAGTGAAAAACAGAGAAAGCCAAATCATCGCAGTCGGATTCGATTAGGGTACAAGTATAGCAGAATGGAAATGTCTGACAGATCAGAGCTATAAGGTAGGCAACAGATGATATGCCAGTCCAAAAAGTTGCAAAGTACATTAAATTAATCATGGTAAGTCCAAGCAATATGCCAACACAAAGGAACTGTACAAAAATGAAGCCAGATATTGGGGGCCTCATGATGTCGCAGATTCTAAAAAAAATGTAATATGTAAAATTATATTACTTTGTTATTGAGATGTATTTTAAAATTTAATAATTACTCCAATATTTGAGAGTGATAATTAATGCAGCCTTTGAGATCCTTGTAGCTCTGCTCATCACTTCTATTGGGATCAGTGCGTAAGTTTTGAATGCGCTTCTTGAGCAAATCAATGTTTAATCGTATGACCATTCCGATGAGAAGAGGATATGAGTCATTCACTTGATTATAAAAGAGACCAGTTCCCATAAATAACATTTCAAACAAAGTAGCGATTAATAAAGAAGATGTGCTAGCTCTCCAGTCAAAATATGGATTATATAAACGCAAAGGGGTTTGTCCTCTTAAAGCCGCTGTGATTATTGACATAATGAAAAATGATCCATAGAGGACCAGATAAAAAAGAAAGGCCATATTGCACAATCTGGCAGTACGATGTATTGCAAGTTTCTCCTCCTCTTCAACACAATGTTTATTCATCTGGTCCAGTTTATCCTTGAATACAGTTAAACGCCAGACAGTGAGTACGCTTACAACGCCCTTTATAAAGGCACCAGGACTATTGACAAAGGCTTGCAAAGAATTAGACAATTCACCAGATGTAAAGGTATTTAGCTCATTCCAGTAAGTTATGGTAAATCCGACAGGTAAGTAGAAAGCAGACAAGAGTAGGAAAATTTTTAGGAATTTGCTTATTCCATAATATCTACTATTTTTTGATGGCTGCACCCAACCAAACACAATCATGGCGTAGTCCAAGTATCCAAAGGAATCCTTCATTACCATACGATCAGTCACAGTGGGCTTCCTGAGATATTTAAAGATTACTTTCTCACTTTTCATAGTTCCCTTAGTTTCTTTTTTAACTTCTCAACTCAACTAAAAACAAGGCTCAACTGTTAATGTCGATGCGATTGAGTGCTATTTATATGCGCGCGTTGACAATTGCTATTATTTGGATGGTAGCTAACTATACCCTGTGCCCTTTAAGAGATGGGCATCACCGACTACTGCCATATCGCACACTCGTTCAAAAATACATTTCAAAGTCAAAATTTAGCATACATGTTTTTGCATCTCAAATAAAATATGATTTTTATTGATATCAATACAAGATATTAGCCATGCAGTCCCAACTAAATCAATCCAACTGGAAAATCAAGTAAGGTTAAAAGCCAATTGAGAAATTACAAATATTTTCTTATATTAAAATAAACAAATATTTCAACCATTATAAAAGCATAATACTCGGGACCAATTGTGCAAAGCCTTGTCAGTCTAAAAACAAATTACAATCCTTTCGACGTTTATACTGCGGCCATAGGGAAGCACACAGTGTGACTACTTGTGTCTACTTCATGAACTGGCAGATGTCTTGATTTTTTTTATTTTAATTGCCAGTTACACATACGGTCAACAGCTTATTAACAGGTTATCGATTGTAGCATATTGTGCATTCAGAACTTTTTGTACACCCTGTATTTATGGATAAGTCTGAACAGGGTTAATAATGATCATGTGCAAGTGAGAGCAGTCAATTTCTCATTTCATACTTGCAAATTAATTATATATATGTATGCATAAGTCGGGTCGATCAAGTCGAGCATGCATTGTTAATATTCTTGTTTGTCTCTTATTATCCATAAATTCTGGACACAAGGTATTTTTAAGACGACCATTTAGCGCTTCATTTCCGACAGTAAGGTTTTAGATTGGGAATATAACCACCTGCATTTTATTGAATTAGACAGCCAGCTGCAACACAGCTTGTTATGTCATTCCAGCAGCATGTATTTAAATCTAGAATGTTAAAGAAGGGAAAACAGAAAATAAATCAATTAAGCTTTAACCAAGTTATGGCTTTCGTAGATGTCCTGCAAAGCCAGAACAAATCAACCGAAAGAAACCAGAAAAACCAATAATTGAGTTTTGAAAAACAACTATTCTTAATGGAAGAAACTATTTATAGATCAAATGATGACTAAAATAACATTCCGCACGGCATCCAGGCTAGATTTGACAAAGTTATGCAAGTTTGAAATCTGTTGGGACTGGCAACTTCACATCTCAAATTTTTGGTCACTTTTGGCAAGAATTTTAACAACAAAATACTCCAAGAGTTGATTTAAATAAAAAATCATGATTTAAAATTTGAAAATTTTTTTTATTTAAAAATTTATAGGGGTAACCCCTACCTAAAATTCTAACAAAAGCAAAAAATAAACGGTTTTTGAAAAATTAAATGTAGAGTCAGTTTGTAGATCAAATTATAAATAAAATGACATGAGCCTTGTGTTGAATCAATAATTCAACAAATTTTAAGTAAGTAATTTAGGGAAATATAGTAAGAACTGAAATTACTTAAAATAAAATATTTTGTAGATTTGTATTAAGACTTTGTTTAGTAAGTAAGATTGCTTGGGTTAGTTATCATTAGGCAATCCCAGTGGAGGTTAAATCGCAAATCTACGCATAATTAGAGCAGCTGGCAGCTGGCAGCGGGGCACAGCTGGAGACAAGTTCAGCATCATTAGCCAACAGTAAAAAGGGCCAACTATTATTATAGCATTAATTTGTGGGCCACAAATGGAACAAACAGAAAACAGTAAGAACAGCGGCAACATGACAAGCAACAATTGCAAAAGCAAAAGAAAATTAAAAGCAACTTTCCCAAGCGACTTGCTGGCAGCAATCTAATAACAACATGTTGCCCCCTCATGTGTGTACACTGTACATGTGTTGCTTGTTGGTGGGAGTGTGTGTGTGTGTGTGCGTAATTACATGACACTTGACGCTAAGCAATTTGTTAGCAAAAACTGTCGCAACAATAAAAAAGAACTACCAGGGCAGCGCGGAAAAACAGTCAAACAAAAGTCAGAATTAAATAAAACTTAATGACAGCGCGCAAGCAAAGACGGCAACGTCGACGATGAGGAGCAAGAATTGAGACAGCAACCGGGCAACTCCCAGTAGATGTCAAAAGGCACAGCTCAAATTGCAGGACAAGCGACCCCGACAACCTTTCTACCAGCACTTTGACTTAGCTATGCGTGCTATATGAACGGCCAGCCTACCCCAAGACAAAGTCAAATAAGCTGACAACACAGACACAGCTGTCAACAGTCGCGAGGCTCTGACATGACCCCAGTGACATGCGATAGCAACTACTTATTAAAGGGCGTTCCAAAAAAATACAAACTCAAGGCATTGGGAGAGTACATATTTGATTGTTTCAAAGGGCAACTTAAGGTAATTGACGTTTCACATACACTAAATTATTCCACATATTTATTAATTTTAACAACTATTTTCGTGTTATAACATAAACCGCGTAAACAAGTTGGATTTGCCAAACTTGTTAAACATTTGTGCGCCAAAAAGTCGACATCAGTATTTGGGTATTTTCCATATTGTCTGCATGCCACTCGCAAGCAATGTTTGTTGTCGTTGTAACTGACAGCATTTTCACACAAACACACTAACCGATACACATGGATGCAGGAGTAACCCATAAGTGAACCCATTTACCAACTATACAGGGACTAATATGGTAGCACAGTTTTCACTCTAGTTCAGTTTTTGCTACGCTTTTTTTCCTGCTCATGACGTTGATGAGTTGTTGCTGTCTAAGTGTCAAGCGACGCGTCAAACTTTAAACTACACGCCAACACCCCAAATGAATTGTAGTTTAGTAATACGTGTAGTTTGAGAGCGTTTTATGTAGATGTGTTTGTGTGTGTGAAATAGTATCTGGGCGTGCCGTCGACACATTATTTTTCGACCCACTCTCTCGGCACTCAACTAATCTGGGATCTGCGCTTGCTTTGACAGCATTTCCGTCGAGGCAAAACCACTTGACTGATACAAAGGTGTCTGGCTTTGTCTAACAGCTAACAACTAACAACCAACAACCAAGAGGCAGCTGCAATAGGGCATGTCTAGACTTTGGCAGCCACTCCCGAGCAGCCAGTGACAATTCGTAAAAAAGCCTTACCCAAACTCAACACAAAACTCAACTCCACCCAATGCCACACTACACGACACGACAGCTCGACACTCGTTGCTTGTCAACGCCCAAATAGTAAAATGTATGATGTAGTCCATACCTCCATACCTCAGTGGGGATAAGCATGAAGCACAATAAAGTTACAAAACCCAACAAACAGTCACTCAACCTAGCATTTATCATATGCCCACAGTCAGTGTTAGGCAATCCAAAGAAATCCTTTTCTATCTTTATTCCCTTTTTTTTTTGGGTTGAAAGTGCATTTTGCAAATTGCAAAGTGATTGACAATAACACCCCAACGCCTGCACTGACAGGCCAGGCATCAACAACGACAACGACCACAATGCAGCAGCCTAAAAGCGTGCTACACTTAAACTCAACTCAAGCGGCCACTTTGTTGTTTGTCCTCCTACTTCTGCTCCTGCCCCTGCTCCTGCCCCTGCTCCTACCCCTGCCCATTCTTCCAGACTCGGACCTAGCCCAAGTTGAAACCTTTTGCCTTGCCGCTTGTTGCAGTGAGGGATTGCATTGAGATTAGACGCGAGCTTCAGGCGAGCCAAGTGCATGCAACGCAGTCCAAATATGTGATGCAGATAACGTTGCACTTTTGCAAATTTGTGTAGCTGGAGAAGTTGTTGCCTCCTGACAGACATAGACACAGGCCAGAGTCTATATGTCTAGCACAGACACACCAACTGACAAAAGCAGCAATGGCAAAAACTGCATTTGAGCCAGGCAGGATGCCTTCAATTCTGTTGTTGTCTTAATAATGCATTGACAAGAGGAGTACATACTATATATGTATGCGTTACAAGGAATACATCACCTGCGAGGGGTGGTCCATCTAATAGGAGTTATGCGAAATACAACATTTTTTCTTCTATCTTCTAATAAGTCAAATTTATAGCCCTTATTTGACATCGAGTTTTCAAGAACATGTAGAATCACTTTGAATAATTACAAAGCACAATAAAATACAAATAAATAACATCCAAAAGTACTTAACTTTTAATGTAAAAACAAATGAATATTTGAAAATCAAAAATTTAGCTTGAGTGTTTTTTAAAATTATAATATATTTCCAATTATTTATTTTCTATATTTTCCCTAACGGATCTGATCTGCCTTAAATATTTTACGTTTTGTTATTGCATACTCTCATGAAAACCCTCTGGTATCCTTCCAATAGGCCACAAAGGTGCATTGAACTGCAACTGCTCAGCTCAAGTTGAGAACAGAGCCATTCAATTTGCTTTCCTGTATTTTAGTTCAGTTGAGTTGAGCCGAGCCAAGCTGAGCTCCAGTTACGGAGCCAACTGGGTCAAATGTAACTGCAGATGTACCAATTTTATCGAACCTTTCAACTTAAAGCCTCGCAAAATATACTATAATCAAATATTTAATATAAAAGCACAGACGCACAGGTTGGTATTCTCTTAAGTAAGTGAGGTAATGTTTGGTTAATGAGTACTTTTACTTGGTAGCCGTTCGTTTCCTTTACACATGACGTATAAGCAATATGACAAATGAACCAACACTTATTGAATTATTACATACATTATATTCGACCGACTCTTTCTTTCTTTGCCAGGTGGAACAACAAAAGTATATATGTATACTTTGCTTCTTTTTGGCAGCTGTCATAACGCGGCAGTTGTCAAGACTGTAACTGTAAGTGCTGCCTCACATTGTCAAATGAAATATGAGCGCGACAATTACCGTAATTGAACCAACCAGGCTGGCCACAAGGCCAAAATCCGCATACAATCAAAGTACAAAGCGTGGGCGTGAGATGTTGTATTAGTGGAATGGAGGTCAACTTTGGCGGCTCGTCTTTCGTTTAAGGCTTATAAATTATGTGTTTTAAAACCCTGAAAAACTAATTAACTAAATGCAAAGCAGCCAAGCAAGCAGACTTCCAACGATTTATAACTTTGATATGATAATAGTAGACACGTATCAGTCGTCTGTCATCTATCCAGAAACACAACTGAAACATCATAGCTGGCCAACAGTTTTTAAGCTATACCAAAGATATAAAATAAATATATAAACAAATGCCAAAAAATCAAAAAAAAATTGAACATCAGCTAATGCATTATAAGTCGCATTGTAGTCGCTTTTTTCCTTGACTTTGCCAGAGTAATGGAACAACTCTCTGGCACTGTGGCCATAGCATTATATTGTTATTTTATGCACAGACTCTTTCAGCAGGGGAGAGCTCTGAAAGAAGGGGGTCAATGGCGGATTTTGTGTGGGGAGGATAATGGGTGTAGAGAGAGCAACCTAAGCGACTAAGGCCATTTTGCCAGCTACAGATACGTTGCAAAATGCATTTTGTGTTGCCATTAGATAGACCAAATTATTGGACAAAAGTAAACCACAAAAACAAAAGCCCCAAAAGCAGCTACTAAGTGACTTTAGGGACTATACGAATCACAAACGCTCTTCAGTTTCTGTGCAAGTTCAAATAAAAAAATTAATAAAAAAACTGTAAAATACTCAAATGAATGTTGATATATTAAACTAGTCTATAAACTATAATCAGTTTTATATAATAGTTTATATGTACTGCTTATCTTTAATTAATTTAATTAATTGTATTTGCTTAAAATATTCTTTTTTAATTTCTATCTTTTTCGCTTAACTATGTGTGCTTGATCCATTGCCAAACCAAACTATTTGCAAGGGTATTGAAAGCCAAAAAATAAAATCCTTTTCTTTGACTACTGTCAAGGTAGTTGAGACTTACTCTTAGTTCCAGTCTCAGTCTCCGTCTCCGTCAGAAACTCAGTTCTAGTTCGGGTCTTAGTCTCTGGTTGTGCAGCTGTTGCAAATTTTTATGGCTCGCGGACACGTTGTGGGCGGTTTGGGGCGGGGACTGCTACTAAAACTACGACAACTTTTGCCTTGGCACATAAAAGTAACACCACCCCAACAACAGCAACAACTACAAAAACAATTGCCAGTTTAAAGCGCATATAACTTTAATGCTTTTACCTTTATATCTAGCACTTTTACTACCCACCACAACTACAACTACAACTTCTTTTTGTTGCTCCAAAGAAATTCCATTTTGAGTTGGAAAGTGGTCGTCAGACATGGCCACGCCCACACAACTTAATTGAAAAATTCTAGAGTTCCTCACCGGCATCATAATTGAAAATATTTTTGTGCTAAATTCTGTTGCTACTTCAGGTTAAGGCGTAGAACGGGTCAGAGTCGCAGGAGAAGGCCAGAACCCAAACCCAAACCCAAACAACAAAACCAAAGCTGTCGTCATGCAATTCTATTGTACTGGATTTAAGAATCCTGCTGGCCCAGGACAATGACAAGTGCCATGGAACGTCGTTTAAATGTGGCATGAGATTGCACATTGACCAGAACTTGAAATGAAGCTCAAGTACATAAGAGTCCAAAACGTTAAATATTGTAGACTTTACAAAGGTTTACAAAATTTGACTTTTACCACCTGCCCACAAAAGTTTTTGTTTAGTTTAGTTATTTACTTGTTGTAACCATATAAACATTAAACAAAAATCGGTTTATTCTTAAGTCAGATATGCGCTATAGTGTAGTGATATTTAAAATTGTTAAAACTAACGAGCTTTTGATGACAGTACATTGAAAATACATCAAACTTATATGTTATACACCCAACATGCACAGTGGATTGGTTGTGTGGAAATAGCGGCCAAAAATACTTCTTAGAGAGATAAGCGATGAATTTCATAATTGTAGTATTTAGAGAAAATTTGAAGTAAAACTTTAAATATTTTAAGTATATTATACATACGTTTAAACGCCTCACATAATTGCTATCCATTTAAGCACCGCCTTCTTTTAGCTTTTGTTGCTTGCGATATTTATGACTGGAGCACGACATCTAAAAAACCAACATGAAGCTAGCACAACCCGACCACAAACAAGTTTTAATGCACAACTTTTTAGATTTCCGTCATAATTTCTTTGCCAGCCTGATAAAGATTGGTGCATATGTGTGTGTGTGTGGAACGCGCGTATAGAAACGCCTCCATTACCACCATAAAGCATAATGCATAAAGCATATACTTTAGCCAACAATAAACTCAACTTTATGCACTTTCAATCCCCCCAACTTGTATGCACAGATTTAACTGCCTTGCCTCAGAACTCTCTCTTATTCTCCTTTTCTCTCTCTCACACACATACTGTCTCTTTCTCAGGATGTGAGCCTTGTCTTAGCCAAGAACGACTGCCTAGTCTAATGCAGAGTCCAACATTTATGACGCTATGTTTGTGATGTGTAATCTGGCTAATAAAAGTTATTGAAAAACGCATTTTCTAACATTGTTCTTAGACATAATATGAAATATAGATAGTTCAGTTTTGAAATCACTTAAATACTTTAATACATTATGTAATACAATGAGGTTATAACATGCGGCAGGATTTTTCGGAACTGAGTCAGAATATTTCAACACTTTTCAACACTAACTTTTAGCTATAATTTTATAGTGAAATGCTTTAAAACCAGATATTTTAAAATACTAATATTCCTCTGTTTGACATAATGTTATTTCTAAGGTTGTAATTCTTCAAAATCTACCAACACTCTTACTCAATTCTCGTACTTAAAGGGTAGACAACATTCTGTATATTTGTTAACAATGAGAGCTTTGTGTCTTATGTCTGCATCTAATGGAGTTTCTTCTCTCACATTTACACACACACACACACACACGCACACACAGACATGCAAAGTTTTTGGTTTTCGTGACGATAAGAAGCAGAAAACGAGACGGCGGCTTCCTGCCAACGAAAATTTATGCATGCTACATAATTTGGGGCTCTATTACTTTTCGGTTGGACAGTGGCAGAAAAGGAAGAAAAAACGAGGATAAGTATATGAATGAAAAGGAAACTTGGTGGCAACTCGAATGCAATTCAATTTGATGTCAGCATTAAAAAAAACGATGGGCCAAACAAATCACCCAACAAAATCAAATAACTATAATTTACCTGTAGGGCTTTATCGCGATTGAGTTGCCAAGCTTGATTTCTACTGCTGCTGTTCCTGCTATTCCACTGGCACAAAACTAAAGCACTTCGACTGATTAATTTATTGAAAACGACGTGCGACGCGCTCGCGCTTGAAAAAAAAAACAAAGTCGACAAGAGTAAAAACAAAGAATGTAAGACGAAAATCTTTGCTGGCACTCTGACGAAGGACACAGGACAATAGGTGGAGTTGGATCTGAGGGAGACGGAGATAGAGAAGGTGGCAAAAATAAGAGAAGCAGATGCTGCTGTTTCCGTTTGCTTCGCATCCGCTTCTGGCCAATGAATTGGCCGAGATGCTTAAATTGTGATAAACTAATAAAGCGACAAACATTGCAAGGACGCACTGTCAGGATATTTACTTTTTACAAGCTACCTGGCACAGGCATAAAAATTCAAATTGAAAATGAAAATGAAAATGTTGAAATCGAAAGAAGTCACACAGATCACGGTATCAGATAGCAGCCGCAGACCAAGCCCAAGCCCAAAACCAGGCAGACCCTCATCAGCGTCAACTGCCTTAGAGGCAAGCTCTGAGTTTCACTTCCTCATCTACATTCACATTTACGTCCAGTTCAGTTTCTGTTTCAGTTCCAGTTCAGTCAGGTGCTATAAATTTTGCCTGGAGCCTGGCTGCGCAATTTAAATAGCAGGCAGGTAGTTTTTTGCCTGTATTCCTTACCCAGCAGTTGGTAAATATTTAAGGGACTCTGCTGCAGAAAAAAGTAGGAAAAAAAAAGGTGCAAAGTGTCGCCTTAAGCGACTGGCAATCTGTTTTGCATTAATTCATAAGCCGCTTGCGCCTGACAGGCCAAGGCGAGACTCTGGCATCTCTGTCGACTCCCGATCCGAACCACTCGAGCCACTATACATACTCAACTCTTGGGTCCTTTCGGCCTTGTCAATATTTTTGTACACCACCCACGTCTTATTTTTATGCGTAACTCACTTGCAGTGGCATAACTTTAATGCTCGGTTCCAGCCCAACTGTTTGTACTTAATTTGCCTTGCATTAAGCTCTCGTCCTTGTTGCTGACTTGCCTGTGGTCTTGGCTCATCTTTAAGTGCAGTCGAGGTCGTCCACTCGACAGACATTTGGCGTAAAAGTTTACTTAGGCTCAATGCTTTTTAAGTAAGTAGCTGCTTGTTGTTGCTGTTCTTGCGGCTGCTCTCGGCTGTTTAGCTTTCACTTTGGCCGCATTAGTTTTTTGTTGCCAAGTCGTATACTTAATATTGTGGCAGTCCTGTGACCAGCTTGCCTAGCAGCCAACTGCTTGGCCATTTGGCTAAGGATAAGCCTCAAGTGCATAAGTTATACCTCAAGGCGTCATATTTGAAGGTTTCCTTATCCTTATTTAACACATTTTTGTTTCGCCTTTTTTTTTTGGAAAATACTAACCAAAGACAGAGTAAGCCAATTGAAAGTAAATATTTCAATATCTCAATCATTTCCAAACTCGACAAATACATTTTTCCCATATTTCACATACAATATAATCTCGCACATCTCTCTTTTTCAACCATCCATACAAATATCTCAGTCATGCACACTCATCGTTATTCTTTATGCTTTCATACGCCTTAAAGCAGAAAAATTACGCATACGCCATGGCAAATCCAAAGGCAGTCTTAAAAATTGCTTACATGGCACATTTCTCTTACGGCTGTCTTTAACAGCATCTTATTGTCAATTTTGTTGATAACAGACTGTTAAATTCAAGCACACACACGCACACACACACACACGCATGCACACATCCAGAAGGCAACAACTTGCTCATCACTTGAGCGGAAGTGTTGGCAAATGCAGTGATTTTCAATCTCAATGCGACATTTTGATTATTTCCATGTTAGCGTGTGGGCATACCAACAAAAAGAGAAAAAATGTGTGTTATGCCACACACATACAACGACTGCAGACACACACACACACACACATATGACATTTGCAGCAAGTGTCAGAGCTCAGCGCACGTTTGCCGCACCGGAAGCGACGCTTGTGCAAGACGGAAATTACTTTATGCTACACACAATGTCATCGATGCCGCATAAGCAGCACTGAGCATAGAGCATAGAGATAGACAGACTTAACAGAAAGAAAAATATATAGAAAGAGAAAGAAAGGGATGATAGAAAGAGGCAGTCATATGATTTCATTTAGATTATGATTGCATGTGCAACATTCAGTTGCAGCTGCAGCTGCTACTCCAGCTTTCAGTCGTCATTCGGTCAATCCTTTTACAAGAGGTCTGAAATTCGAATGCACAGCACGCAATAGCCTTGAGTGCGTGAGGGTTTCAAATGAATTTAATTAGAAAATTTTAAACTTCTTCGCGGACGCAACTTGAGCAACTTGCTGCTTGCAGCTTGTTGCCTAAAACTTGACTTCCTCCCCAGCCAACATGCAAGAAATAATAATAACTGCTTTTAGGGCGTGTATTTTTCTTAATTTTCACCAAAGATTTCGAGTGCATAAGTTTTACAATAAGCGTTAAAACAGATGCCGATGCAGCAAAAAGAAAATTCTCAAAATAGAAGACTTTTAATTAAATTGGATTTAAATGATGAGTTAAATATTATAAGTTATTCGATTTTAGAAAGAGAACAAAAATAACTTGAAATTAAACTTGTTATACCGTAGATTTATGCTCAACGAAATACTTTTATTCTACTTTGTATTGCAAAATTTAAACTGGCTGCACTGCTTTGCCATCAAAATCTTCATAAGTCTGAACTTTTCTATCTTATTAAAAGTTGAAAACTTTGTTTCCATTTCGTACAGACAACACTATTAAGCGGTTTTCAACTGCACTTTTAGAAAAGATAAAGACACGACTTTAATTTAACAAAATTCTCAATAATTGTTCACATACTAAGAAAGATATACACGACATGTGTAGAATCTAACTGCTTACGAATGCTACGGCTCATAAATGACTCGCATTGTTTCGCACGTAGCACTTCCAAAAGTTGTCTTTGAATTACAAAATAAATCAGCAGCCATGTGACTTTTTAATGTATTATTGTTGTGTTGGCACACACACATACATACATGCATGCATGCACAACCACAAGGCAAACTCGCACACGTATTTGCAAATGGTATGCTGGCCAAAAAAAATATAAAATAAAAACAGTTTATAGAAAGCAAAGCAAGCAGCAATAAGAAAAAGTTGTCGCTGCTTATTTTTTGTACAAATTGATGTTGTGTTTGACAGTTGAAACTTGCAACAAAAACGACGCCAAATAAATAAATAAAAACAGTTACGGCCAGAGCGACGATGTCGACAGGGGCGAGGGGTAGGGACAGGGGCAGGGGCAAAGAGCAACGATGGCAATGGCAGCAACGTAAAAAAGTGCTCCAAAAATGTTTTAAAATTTACACAGTTAAATGTAAAAGTTTTATTTTCGTTTGCAAATGAATTTCTGTAGTGTTGCGTTTTGCAAGTTGTTTGCCATTGTTCCAACGTTAGACAGTCAAGCCAACTTGCCAGTTTGCCAACTTGCAACTACAGCAATTGAGCCAACACCCAACTGCAACATTTATACCCAAAAACAAAACAAAAAGCAAACCTGTTGGCAGTCAATTTAGTTCAATTTTTTTTTATTTTTTTATTTGGTGTATTTTTGTTAGCCATTTGATAACATACAAAAGTTGCTACAAGTGTTTTTTGCGTGTGAACTCTCTGGAGAACAACCACAGCTCAGAGCTCAGATTGTTGCCCACTAAGAGTTTTGTGCTATCACGAAGTACACAGACATCTGTTTGAAACTGTGCTCAGTTCCAACTACTTACTTGTGGCCAATAAACCAAGTATCTTAACGTATGAAAAATTTTGTATGCACTGCTCATACGAAGCATCAAACTGAGCTTCTTCACACTCTATTATATGATTGCGCACATAAACACTAAAGTGTTTTTTGAATGCTACTGATTCAATTTAAAAATCAAGAAAAATACACGATGTGATGTTTGTCTGTTCTCTCTATTCTCTACCTTCATCAGGAAATTATTAAATCATGATGCCAGCAATAATTCAGAAAAGCTAAACATTAATTGAATGCTGCCAAGGCATTTTAAAAAACCCGCATCAATTTGCCAGCCTATTTGCGATACTCATCTGTTACAAATGGTCACCAGTAGGGATCGACTTTTTGTGCTGTTGCTGCCATCAAAGTGCAAGTAAATTAACTAATTTTTCAGCAAAAGCCACTGACCGAAGGACCGTTCAGCTCAAGAGATTGAGAATTCACAGGAGTCAACAAAGTTGCCAAGCGTGAAATTGCAACATCAAAAAACCCTTCAAAAAAGAAAAACAGAAAACCCAAAGCTTAACTGAAGCACTAAAACTATAATACAATTTACTAAAAATAGTAGACAAGCCCTGTGCACAAAGGAGCACTAAACAGCTTGTGGCATACGCACACACACACACACACATACAGGGACATGGACGCTCTGGGAGTGTCATATGTAAATTCTCCCCTGTCGCCATTGACAAAGACACTTGAATGCAAAAAAGAAGCACATACACACAAACCTGAAAAGGCGCACTAGAAACTCAATGTATACATTTAGGCGCACAGCGCTATAAATTGTAGCATACTTCGGCCAGCAGCAGCAAAACTCTAAAACACAGCTCTCTACACACACAAACACACACACACACTCACACATACACGCATATACCCTTGCTCTGCGAGGCATATCAAAAACAGAGAAAAGAAAAAACAACAACGGCAAGCTGGAACTTATCTATGTGCCCTTTTCCGCCAACGGAGTCTCAACGCCGCTGTTGCAATGACCCTAATAACTGTCTACGGTCATGTTAAGTGTCGGCGGTGACATGCCACTGTCATGTCTATCTATGTATGTGTGTGTGTGTTGCAATATATTGTCTATATTTCTTGTCAGCAAATAAAGCGACAAATAAATAAAGCTGCTAGAAAGTTGAACGAATGAAAAATCAACGACTGGTCCGTCAAGGCCTCGACATGAACAAATGCTAAAAATGTCAAATTGTGCCTAAAAGCAGACCGCAATATTTTGTAGTCGCCCCCTTAAAACAGAAAACTATTCCCAGACTCTCAACTCACACCCTCTGAATCTCTCTCTCTTTCCCTTTTTCTCTGTGTCTCTCTTTCTCTCTGTATTTCACTGTGTTGTTTTGTGTGTTCCGTTACTCGGCAACTTTTTCCATTTACTTTGGCTCATGCATTTTTCAAAGCGCAAACGGCAAATTGTTTCTCTCGTTTCTCCCCGTTTCCTTAAGTGTTATTTATCTTTGGCTCCCACGACATTACTCTAGTTCGCTCAGAAGAAAAGACCCAGCATTGAGTCGAGTCAAGTCGCTGGTGTCTCGGGGTTTGGGTCCGCGTAATGTACGGCTGGGACTTAGGACTGGGACTGAGACTGGGACCGGGCCATAGCCTGGCTCTGGCATAAGAAGGGTAAAGGTGATGGCAACAACAGAACCGACGAACGCTGCCATCTCAATTGTCCAGTTGTACAAATATTAACTTTGGCCGATTTTTGTTTTTCATTGCGCTGTGCAGTGACTGCATTTCAGCTGCTGCAGTGATTTCAGTCTCCAATTGTTACAATTTTGAGTTTTATTTTTAAGTTCTCTTCATCTCGACACTTAATTATATTTGCGCCCAAAGTACACTATGAAAAGTTAATTTGCAAAAAAACCAGCCTAGCCTAAATGCCATATTGCAGTTGTCACCAACTTATTGATGATGATTGAATTAAAGTCAACTAAAACCTGACAAGCTCAAACCTGAACCGCAAATTTCTCCTTTTTTTTGTTTTGTGGTCTTCCTCGACCGGCTCACAGCCTCTCATGGGTCCACGCATTTGCATTGCACAAACGTTTCAATTTTGGGTTTTTCTCTTTGCCGCAACGCTTTTTGTTTCATGTCGTTTCGTTTGATTTTGGCCGTAGCTTTATTTGGCTTAGAGCCGTGCTGCGTGCTCCACTGATTCACTCATTCTCCATCTGCCTCTCGTTTCTCTACCTTTCTCTTTCTCTCCTCTTTCTATCTCTCTCTATATCACTCTTTCTTTCCGTGTTTTAGGTGAGTTTATTTCAGTTTAAAATTGGCGATTCCATTAAAGTTGTGCTTCAACTTTTGAATGGACACTGCAGTATTGTGAATAAAAAAGTCTGATACAATAGCTAAAGTTTGATAATTAATCTATAATTTGCTGGAAATCTAATTGACATAATCAAACAGTTCCATAATGATAAGTAATGAATGCTGGAGAGATTAGTGTTCATCTATGGAATACTCTATTATAAAATGTAAAACATTTGAAGACTTAACCCCAATTCTCGTTGGATAAGTGGCATGAACTTTGCCGCATTGTCCAAAACTTGACAGTTGACAGCTCACATACAAGTTGGGGTATAAGCTTAGAACCCTTTTTGAACTGCTTTATCCCCAAAGGCATTTGCTATTATAGTTTATGACCAAAAAGCTGTCCCATATAAAAAGTAAATTACATACGAAAAAGAGCTGCACAAATGAGCTTAACACACAGAGACGCCACAAGCAAAATCTAATAAATTTTATTACAACAATGTCATAAAATTGTTATACATATACAAACGATATGTATGGCAAACATATCGCGTGGAACACGAACAGAATATGTATGCGAAATATTTTGTAATTTATGAGAAAATTCGCATATTTAAGTTAAATGTAAATATTTAAGTTGCACATGAAATTGGATGCCCTGTAAATGTCTGATAGAGCCAAGCATGGACCTGTTATAAAATTGCTAAGCCACAAAAAGAATATCCCAAAAAAATTCTCCAAATAGATGTACTCATGTTACTGGTAACAACAAAAACAATATAAAGAAATATTTATATACATATGTATATGTATTTATACAATGTAGCGATAAAAAATAAATGCATATACATGCATGTAAGAATGTATATGTGCAATGTACATATATTTGTATTACAGGTTGTAAATCATAAAGTTGTACGATATTCATATTTATTTTATATAGACAGAGAAAGAGAGAGACTGAAAAAAAGACAACTTGAAAAAGGAACAACAAACACAAACAATGTCAAGTGCAAATGGTAGTCAACAAACCAAAAAATTAAAAAAACAAAATAACAAAAAAAAGTGAGAGCGAAGATCCTTTGTTTGTCTAAGTGCGTTTAAATGTTCTTACATATCGCCAATTCTATGTGTGTGTCAGTCTATAAAGGTATAGGTGAGAGGCTGTGCATGTGTTTGCCTACCATCTTGTTTGTTTTATTGACAAAAAAAATGGTATCTAGCATTTGTTTGTTTACTTTGCGCATGTAATGCCCAGTATCTATAAAAAATGACAACAAACATACATAACTATGACACTGCTTTAAAACGTTTGAATCAGAGGAGGTATATGACTATATACTCTATCGTAGTGGATTAAAAAATCTTTTCAAAAGCATAACAAAGGTATAAAAAAAAAAACATTTCTAATGAGTACGAATGCACAGTTAAATATTTTCAAATTGAGCTCAGAGCATCTGCTTGTCGACTACGATGCACTTATTTTCTTATAATGTCTGTTAAAAAAATTGTTTTTTTTTTGCATATTTATACAGTTTTTTATTGTTGCTGCAATAGTCCTGAAAATATGCATATGCTGCTATAGCTTTAGCCTGTCGCCTTGGTGGGGCTTAGCCTCTGTCTGAGCATAATTTAGCTGCTAACTAAATCTGCGAATTTATTTTACTAACAAAGTAAGCGGATGATATCATTTTTTCATTTCAATGTTTTTAAAGGCTTTTTGAAAAATTTATTATTATTGTGCAGCAGTCAATTAGAAGCATACAAAACATTTATATACACTACTTATACTACGATAGGGCTCCTACTCGCTTTAGATTTCTAAATTTTTGTTATTTCTTTCATCCTCTTTTATTAGATACTTATCGAATATTCTATGAACTAGATTTAAATTGTCTTTTAGCTTTCATTAATTACGTTGCCTTCTACTAAAACCATAAATAAATATTTGAGAAGTTTTCAAAAATTCGAATCAAATAGGATATAGATACAATGACAAAAACTATTGAAGTATTAATTTGTCTATGGCCATTTCGAGATGAGCAATACAATTTTGCTTTATAAAATTCCAAATTTGCAGATGCAAAAAGCATCATGTTGGATGGAATATTCATCCTGCGCTCCTGGCATTCTTTTTATATTTGAATGAAATTGCAATTGCTAATCTGATAGGGTGGACAGATGCACATCGATAACTTAAGTAATTGATTTTCAACTGCGTCTAAGAGCAGTAGCAGTTAATAATTGGAGAAATGTTGAAATACTAAATTGATAAAATTCTATCTAACAGCAGCCGCCGGCAACTAAAACATCGTCATAGACTGGCAGTAGAAATTGTACTGGAACTTGGAGTGGGAATGGGATTGGGATTGGGTCTGGGACAGGAACTGGGGCTAGTACTGCAATGAAAATAAAGCGTTACCACAGCATCAATTGAAACTCAAGCGTCGAGCGGCTGCCAAACATTGTACAAAAAGACCCCAACACACACAAACGGGATACACGCGCACACCTTTTCAATGTATCTACACATTTTCATGTAGCTCCCATGTTTGTATTCCTCAGTATTCGTATGTATTTGGGAGTGTGTGTGTGTGTGTACGCTTTTCAATAAATCGTTCAGGGCTACAATAACACGATTTGCCCTTCTCTGCTGCACCCGAAAGTAGGCAACATGCGCTGGGTTGTACACTATGGCTTAAATAGATGGGCAAAACGTGCAGGTAACATGATTTTGAGCGCGTTTCAAGTGGCCAGCCGCAACCTGCTCGGCCTGGTCTGATCGGCTCAGTCCACCATAGCCCTCAAATGCAGTTTGCATTTTCTAGCTTAAAGAGATTTTCATTGCAATATCCTGACCCGAAATGCAACTCTCTCTTTATCTCTTTACGAGTATGTGTAAGTGTCTGCCTGTAGGGAGTCAATATACAGTTGAACCGTTTCAATTGCCAACTAACTGCCACACACACACACACAAACACATTCATACACTCAAATATAGAAAGATAGATATTTATGCATTCGAGCTTACATATGTATGTACATATATTCAGTTGATACTTTGATAGTCAGGTCCAACCCTCCATCCCGTAGAAGGTATGTAGCATGCATATTGAGTTCATTCATTCAATCAATATTTAGCCGTTGAAATCGCGATTTACGCGCATATTGCGCAAATAACAAATGAAAAGTGCACGACTGACGCACCAAGCGAGAAGATTTATCTTTTGAATGCAGCTTGCAAAACTCTCGTCAATGACTTTCTATTATTATTTTTATTTTTATATTTTTTAGTTATTTTTTTTGTTATTGCAAATCAATTTCTGTGTTTTTTCTTCATTTTTGTACTTTGTATATCTCTTTTGTGGGAGTGGGTGAAGCATGAATACCAAAACGAAAGAGTTTTTGCGACAGCAATAATTGAAATTAATTCAAGTGATGTGATAGAGAAACATAGCGACAGGAGCTAAAAGAGAATCAGCTTTCGATTGAGCTCATTTATCTGCATTTATACCAATTAATCCCGTTATCTTAATTATACCAACACTTCACGATAAAATACCTTCATTAAATAACTTTAAATTCAAGTAGTAAGATTTACTACAAAAATTATTTTTATTTTTTTAAGTTTTATAAATAAATCTCTCGCATAAAAATTGGTCATCAGAAAAACTGTTAAAATGGCAAACGAATTGTGCAACGCTATTTAAACTAATAACTCAATTAATAACTCATTTTGGCCAGGGACCCCACTAGCAGATCAGCTTTTTATACCAGAAAATGCAATTTGCGGCACAAAAAATCACAGCTAACAGCCCCCGGCCATGTTCACAAAATGCTTATAGTAGGCGCTCATCATTTTTCATGCGAAAAAGTTACTTAAATGACATGGATGGAGAAAGAAGGAACATTTCAGCAACAACTGAAAAAATAAACAAAATATACCCTATAATTTCATTACATACAAAAAGCCGGACAGCTACAAAAACAGCACAACTGCAGCTACAGCAGCGACAACATTGTAATTCAATTTCAGGCACAGGAAGTGCACACAAGCAGCAACAAGAAAAAATAACGTGGCTGCTAATGAAAGTAACGACGTCCGAGAAAAAGAGAAAGGCGGGCAGGCGAAGAGAGCTGAGAATAGCGAAAAAAAAAAAAACAAAAACAACGAGCAAATTGAACTCTTAGGCATTCAAACAGTAAATTTAAATTAGTTTAACGATACAAACAGAAAATAAGAACAACGACGCTAGGAGCCGTCCTTGAGAAGCACGTTGAGACTAGACAATTAGTGTTGTGTGAAACCACCAGCTAGAATTTAATGTATATTTATAGTCTTTGAAATTAGAACGAAACTTAATCTGTTTCAATAGATATCGAATACAGTTTTTTAAATGAATTTTAACTCTTTATTTGGTTATTGATATACTTAGAATGATATCAAAAACAAAAACTAATATGAATGTAAATCCTTTTAGCGGCTGTATTATTTCTCAATTCTAAACCATATTAAATTCTTTCAAAATCACAAACATAGAATTAAATCATATTCGATTTGACTTTGGAATGATACCCATAAACAAATGGCATTCTGTTATACTTTTGTACTACTATTTGACTCTGGCTTACTTGAAATATTTACCATAATTACTCCGCTAGTCAAGTGGAGTGGGGGAGTGTAGGGTAGTTGAGAAAGACCTTTCCAAGTTTGATATATGCTTGAGTCAAATGCAAATAGGCTGTAAAATACTTGGCGCAACTTCCTGTCAAACAGTTGGCTTTTTGACAAACCGCCCAAAATGGCACATGCCCGATTTGGGTGGCAGGGCTGCTGTTGTGAGTGGTGTAGTGTGAGAGGCTGCCGCAGGAAACGGAAATGCGCATTTACACGTAACATTAACTGCTGCTAGTGGCTCGGCCAGGAGCCCACAGTAAGGCAAACAAAAACGAGAAAACCGAAAACGCAAAATCAACAAACAAACAGGCAGGATACGAGTACCACCCAGTCATCCATACTACTGACATATGGTAATGGTAAAAGCATTAAGGTGTACCCAACTCTCCCAATGATTTAGCCGTGTGTGAAGTTATGCGCTAAGCGATGCTGACGATGACGATGGCATCTTCAATATTTGCATAAATCCTTCAAAGCACACCGAGTACTTCAAAAATATTCAAGCGGCAGCGAGTGCCAGCGCTACATCATTTTCGTCTAATGTCTAATGCGGCGTATGCGTAATGTGAGCAATGACATTTGAATTCAACTTTCAAAGCAACTTAAATTTTCAGCTACTATTCATTTCGTGGCATTTGTGAACTGACTCGCACTAGGACCTTATATTGTAAGTATAATATACTGTGTACTATTTTATGTAATATAAATATTATTTAACCAAATTTATAGTATAGATTAATTAAACGTCTCTCAAACACGATTGAAAGCTGATGCCTTGTAGGAAGTGTTTAATTTTTAAAAGCATTACTCAATCCCTGGTTTCCATGACTGCAGTTTATAAAGTAAAACAACAACAACAACAACAGCTTCGCCTCGCTTTCTGCTCTGCTTTGCTCAGCTTTACTTTGGTCGTTGCCTTTTGCTCATTATAACGCCATCAAGGCGGGCTATTAATCATGAGCTTATTGAGGCATAAACGCGTTGAGCCACAGCACCCACGTCTTTGGCATTTGGCACCCTGGGTGTTGTGGCCTTCTCACCGTTTTCCGTTCCCTTTTGCTGTTGCTGTTGTTGTTGTTGTTGTCAATGTTGCAGTGCTTTAATAAATATTCATTTGATTTAAAGGCTGAAACTGTTGGTGCTGGTGTTGCTGCTGCATCTTGAATTATTGTACGCACACCTGTTTGACGACTTGACACTGTCAAGTCACTAACAGCAAATCATAAATGAAAGAAAACACTCTCAACCGCAAATTTACATAACGCCTGAAGCATTTGTGCGCTCCAAGCTGTCATTGTCATCTGATATGACCAGGAAGAGCACACTACTTGTACAGGAGTATAAGAGACGAGACGCTCTGTTAGTTGGCAAACCCAAACAATAGCTGTCAAAGTATCTCATGACAGCAGCTTACGCACATACACACACAAACACACACACATACACTCACACACTTACCCACAACTGCACTGTAGCTGACACACATGCAGAGCAATCACTCAATCCGACAGTCGGGGGAGAATGTGGGTCTCATCGGCAGAGTAACAGTGTGGACTGTGCCCCAGCTTTTGATAAGTGCCCCCGTTGGGTGCTTTTTACATAAGCGTCATGCATTTATGTTTATTCAAGTGTCAGCCTGCCGATGTCTATGCTTCTCTCTGTGTGTGTGTGTGTGTGTGTGTGTGAGTGTGTGTGTGTGTGTGTGCACAAACACTACCCATTTACCATCTACAATAAAGCAAAACATTTGGCCTGTAATGATTTATCGACAATTGTTGGCAACTTGCTTTCGCCAAACACTTAGACCTCAATTTGTTTTTCCCGCTGAAGGTAAACGCACTTAACAAACCCCCACACTTATATTAACAATTTTGTTCCACTGCCAATTGTATGATCTCTAATTTAAGTGGCTTTTTCATATTTAAAATATTTTTTAACGATGATTAAAATTATAAATTAACAGATAAATTAATTCAAACTTTAGAATAAAAAGTGGAAGATAAAATACTTTTATTTTGGGGTATACAAAATTAAATAATTAATTAACCATTTGTTGCAAGGATTGGAGATCGCCCAGAGAAATAATAAATACCCAACATGAAAGTTTCGAAGGATTTCAATACATTGAAGCAAAGACGTTTTAAAAATGACCATATCTAATATCATCAATCGTTTTTAAGGTATATCCAGTGAAATGAATACAAAAAGACTTTACGTTCTTTACTTTTTAAAATGATTAGCTTCTTCCGTTTAATCCATTGCTAGCTAAGAATACTCGAATAAATATGATTCCCCATAATGCTTTCCACCAACGTTATGCATTAAATATCGTTATTATTTAGTTGTCGTAACTTATTTACATACACCTTGCACATAAATTGTTGAAACTTGCCACATTACGCATACGCCGTGTTGTTGTGCGCATAAAATATCTATAAAAAAAAGGCTTAAAATGTATGAACTCAAGACCAAGGTACTGCCGCGGGACTAAACTTTCTCCCATAAAAGTTGTTGTTGTCTTTCGCATGTGTGCGTGTGTGTGTGGGTGCATGTGTGAAGGCAGTCACTTAATAGAGTAACACTTTGAGCACAAAAGGCGAGGTTGGGTCTTAATTTTCAATATTTTGTGGCAAACTGAAAACTGAAAACTTTTCCACCAACTTTGCAACGCATAATAATACTTATCATAATTAATTAATATGAAAATTGAATAATAAAAATAAAAATACATAATTCAAAATGAATTCTTTAACGGGTACAACTCGTACTTTAATGTGGCAAGGCGGTAATCGTAAAGGCGGCTGCAGTTGAGTTTATTTATATGGCCTGCACTTGCAATTAGTGTGGCAAGCACTCGGCGCTGCCGGACAGCAACTAATTTATCGTTTGTTATGTTTAAAATACAAAGAAAAAATTAAATATATATATATATGTATGTACTCATGTATAAGAATTTTAGCAGTGGCCACAGCCATTAACGGCCATTGTGTTACATATTTTTCGAGCAGACAAAAATATTTGCCAGCTAAGAAATGGCGTTGCATATGTGTCGGTGTGTGCGTGTGTGTGTGTGTCTGTGTGTGTGTGTTACTTTTAAGCCATTTCCCCCTTTTTAGGTTTTCGCTTTGCTTTAAAGCTCCTCTAACATTATTGCGGCACATTAATCACGGACAGGAACTTCTGCCTTCACTGACTGCCGTTCCACCACAGCTGAAAGCAAGAGTGTTTTAGTGTCTGCCTTCTACACTGTCAAGTGGTCGCTGGCAGCTCTAAAAGCATTTCACAAAATATATGGCCCAAGCAAAACATAAAATTAATATGCAATTAAATAAAATTAGCAAAATGTGTGGCAATTGAAAATACGAGTAATTTTTAATGGCTACTCAATTCATTTACCCCCCAAAAAACACCTAAACACACACGCACATTCGATACGCGTATTGACTTTTAAGTGGGTCGGGTCACCGCTTTGTTTGCCATCAATAATTTTGTCGAAAATTATGCAGAACCGAATACAAATTGTAAACAATAATGTGACTAGCAAACAGTTTAACAAACTGAACATTAAATGCCCTTATCAAATTATTGATACAACGAATTGTTACTCATATCCTTTTAGCAAACAGATAAGCAGGCATGCTTCATTGAATGATTTGATTTAACTTAATCAATTTTATACAAATTAAAAAATTAAAAAACATAAAATTAATTATTATTGCTAATTTAAAAAAAAATAATAATAACTGGGTTTCTAGAATCCAATCGACAACAATTTTACGGCTCAAGAAAGCGGCCAACAAATGTAGGGCTAATACATTTTTGCAGTTTTTTTATCCTGACGGAAGCGACCAAATTCATACATAATTCATTTAGTGATCATTTGAATAGCACTAAAATAAACACACGAAATAGAAATCCATATATACGTAATATATATGCCATAGGATTATTAAATCTTTGTAAGTATATGCAAAACTACAGGGTATTCAAAAAAACAAGTTGGCTTAACACAATTACGAATTGAGTATATTAAAAATGTAGCTTTCAGCTCATTGAATTTAATTGTACAAATGAAACAATGTTTCTGCGAGTCAAAAAATAGATAAACTCATACGTGCAACATAAATATTTTAATGTATTCACATATATAGAAAGTATGTGAAAATTAGCGAATTATGTAATGTAAATTTAATTTTATTACTATCTCTATGCGATTTGAATATTTCGCAAAATATTATACACTGTTGCATTAAATTAATTTGATTTCAATTCAAATTACATTCCTAGGCATAACTCTGTGTTTAATGCGCTTTAATGAGGTTTCATTCAAGCGAATAACAATAATATTTCTTGGCTAGCCAAAGATTCATTACGATATACTCGTAAATACGATCCCCTGAACTATATTTTTTGAACTAATAATAAAACTAAAAGCCGAAAAATAGCTAAATATACCTGGTACAGGTTCTTAAAGCTGCTGTCTTTAGGATATGCTGTACAATAAAATCCTTTTTCCTCGGAAAAGTTTTTATTGCTGGTAACATGATATATTCCAGTCGAGGACTTATTCCTTTTTATATTTATTTAGATATTTTTTTATATTTATCTAGTCTGACATTGAAAATTGCAGAACCAGAAAATCATATTGTTATACGACTTTTGTGATTATGAAACTTTTACTGCGCCACATTTTTATAGTCATAAACCGGATGGTGCGCGTCTGTAGTGGCATTATAATGCTTTCACACTCACCCACATACGCACACACACACACACACACACACACACACACACACGAAGAGAGACACATATGCACACATATGCATAAATAGTATTTCCCGTCGTATGTGGCGGTGTTATACGAATATAAAAAATTGGATTGCATATCGCTGGGCTCTGTAAGCTGCATATTTACTATATTTATTTATTTATTTGTTGCTAGCAAACAAAAGGCATTTGGCATTTGGCATTTGGCATTTTATATCTTTCATATTATATGGCATGATTTCATGAGAGTTATTCCCGATGACTGATGCCCCATGAAACGGATATGCTGACGCTCGCATTAAAACAATTCGTTTTCCAAATATGTTTTCAATGTCAATGATATAACTTGGGGTTTAAATATAATAAATAAATAAAATATAATAAATAGTAAATCGACCCGGCAGTTTCTGTATTGAATTTAATAAAGCCATAAAATCCTTAAAGTTGAATACAAAAAAAAATATGTTATACAAATTCGAAATATGTAAGCTATGTAATATTTTATTGAACCGTAAATTCAATTATGGTACAAATAAACTTATTAAGTCTTAAATAAAAAAGTATAAATCATATTTATCATAAATTCATTTTTGGTTGTAAGTCGGCAAGCATTAAATATGATACACAACCGAGTGTTAACAACATATTGCATTAGTACTCTGGCATTTCGAGTTTCTATAAGTTACTCGAGTATTTCCATGGCTGATGCTCTAAAAGCACGTTGCAACTTTAATTTAATCACCGTATAAAATATGCAGCAAATGGAAAATGTTGTTATTCAATTTGCTGCTGAATGAAGTGATGTGTGTGAGCCATTCCCGGTTGTGAGTTGCGCGTTGCAAGGTGGCAATGAACGTGGGTTATATGGATATGGGTTCGGTTCTCGGCTCGGCTCGTTACTGTATTCCATCGAAGGAGGCGTGCCAGTGGGCGGCTACTTGAAATGAGTGGCATGTCGTGTCGGTTTTGGGTAGCGTGCCATGGCCATGGCTACTCCAGAGTCGTTGCACGGCCAACATGTTTACGGCGGTGCGTGCAGCACGTTGATGCATGTTTATTTTCGACAGCCTGCTACCATTTTCTGTTGAATGCAGCATCATATACATATGTGTACACCTTTGTATATATACATATATATATGTATGTAAGTACCAATACATACAGGTCATAAAATCTGTCGCTTTTTTGCGCCACTTTTCTTTTGGGCGTCCACAGTAAACAGACTTGTTTTTCATAATGCATTTTTAATATAGCCCACACAGATTGCCTTTGCCATTTTTTCCATTCATTTATTTTAAAATTCGTTTTATTCTTGCCATCAATATCGTCCTTTTTTTCATCCTGTTGCGCCATATTTATTTATAAACAATCAGTTGGCCTCATTGAGTCGTGTATAATACTCCGCGGCTTCTATCAATGCCAAACGATAATAAATAAATCTATTAAAAATACTTTATGGTATCTTGTTATTTTTTTACGCGCTGAAAGGTAAGACTTTTAAACGGAATTATTGTCAATAGAATTTTAAAATAAAAATATTTGTAGAATCTATTACCTTTATTTACCTTCATTTATTATTCAAAAGGATATTGGTCTAAATCAAATTAGAGTTATTTTGACAGATAAATAACATATTTCATTAGCTCAATTGGATAATGTTTTAGACCAAATTAAAGTTATTAACAGACAGATTAATTTTAGCAATTTAGTTTAAACTAATCTAAACAGTCGTATTGTCACAGGCACGCCCCTCATAATGCATTCCAGACTGGTTGACCATAATCAATTGCGCGCGTTGACCTTCAGTTAGCCACAACCCAAGGATCCATCCCCGCCTTAAGGACCTCCTCCTGGTGAGTAGCAGCAAGGCATATTAATAATTTTCGCCAGCTATTTGCTTACCAATATCAAGTGGCAAGTCATTATTCATGGCCTGCCAGGCAACTAATGATTATGAGCAGTTCACCATGGATACTCCCACTAGTAAATGGATTGAGGTGTAGATGGTGCACTGAAGGCCATAAATGTAGAGAGAGAGAGAGAAAGAGGCGATAAGAGGAGAAGAGATGGAGGTTGGCTAGAGGCTGTTCATGCAGAAAATTATATGCATAAAACAAGTGATTATGCTGTCGAGAGAACTTGCTATTATTAGGACTATAAAAATGGCATAAAATAGCAGAACAAGCGACAAAAGCTTCATCGTGGCCCAGTCGAGCGTTGGAGTAGAAAAAAATTACAAGTCAACAACAAAAGCAGCAACAGTGGCAACAACAACAACAACAACAACAACAACGATTACAACGAAAGCCGCTAAACAGCCTTCAACAATAAGTGCAAGTCAAGCATGAGACTTGGACTTAGCCAGGTTTTCAGGCTGCCTTTTGGCTGACTGCTCACTGCTTGGCTGGCTGGCTGGCTGGCTGGCTGGCTGGCTGGCAGGCAGGCAGGTGCACAAACTGGGCGTGGCCTTAACATCCGCTTAATGGTAAAGTTTTTGCATGCGGTCGGTCCGCCACTTTAATAATGTAACCCCAAAATGTGGGTCAGAAGTCGCTTTATGGAAAGTCATTTCAATGTTGGAACCGAGTCGCGCTCTGGCAATTATACCACGACCATATGTTGCTGCCTCAACTAAGAGCCTGTGGCAGCTGCAGGTGCATTTTGCACTCTTACTCTACTTATATTTTTATTCATTTTGTTTTTGCTTTTTTGTATTTTTTTTTGTATTTTGGGGTTGCAACCCGTTAATGTGTTGCACTTAAAATTTATACCCTGAAATGTTACAGCAGACAACTTTAACTTGCTGTTCCAGTTGCTCTCGTATTTATTTTTTCTCGGTATTATTTTCTTATGTGGAGTAGTCAACTATTTGCAAAATGGTCGCTTTAAGTGCTGAGCACAGACCACAGAACTTTACGCGCTGGCAATTTGCGCACAGCTCTGTGCATAGCTGCGGTCAACCGCCACAGGTGTCATTTATAATTCAGCCACAATTTTAATTATGTTGGTAAGAAGCAATAGCATCAGCGAGACTTTAGTGTATTGCGGTCAAAATCGGTGTTTGCGTAATCTTTAAGCTTCATATTAAATTCATGGCGCATATGTTTGCTATTTGATTGAGTATCGTAAATGTGCTTAGCTTAGATTTGGTTTCCCATTCCCCCCATTTATATATATTTTTATACCCTGGACTATGTTAACTTTACGCAAAAGTATGCATGCAAGGAGAAGAAGCAAAGTGGATTGGGCCGAGTCTGTTAAACATATGTAATACATATATGTATGTTCATAATACATACTAATGATCCATGCTGCAAACATATATGAACAATTTCCTTTTTTATAGACACTGGAACAGACTATCTTACTGTCGGTGTTTCCTCTTTTCTTCAATGAAGATTTGAGTTGCTGTCAAGAGGCTTAGTTACTGGTATTAGCATTTACAAGGCTCCTGAGTACCTTCTAATGGATAAAATGGTTCTAACGGCATTATAACTGAAGTGCCCCATGAACAGCAACAGCAACTTTATTTCGAAGAATGTCAGTTGTCATGCATAAAAAATTAAGCTGCACAGACAGAAGATTGTTTCACGGAAGCTGGGGTTTCTCCGTAGTGTCAAATATAGAATAGTACAGGAATACAAATCAAACAGAGATTGTGTGGAATATGGCTTATCCTCCACTTCCATATGTATCAAGTATACGCATGCTTTAACCCCATCAACATAATAACATTTTGTATTTCTTTCATGAAAAGGTGAATAAACTGGCATAAGGCACTTTAGAACTTCAATTTCTTTTAACTGTATGCTCTTCGTTTCTCTCTCTTTCTCACTCGTTCCTTTACTCTTTCCTCTTTTTGTCTTGCCTATAGTTTGAATTGCCAAAAGCTTTCTATGCTTTCAGCCAATTAGAAATAAATGCAAGCCACTAAAAATCTACCTAACATTTCTCGTGCTGTAATATGTGCAATGGCTTTTTGCTTTATATGAGCCATAAAAACTGTTGGCTCGAGTCTCTTTTTCTTCTTTTTCGACCAGTTTCTTTTTAGTTTTATAACTGTGCGCCTATACCAGAAGGTAAGGGTAGGGAAGAAAAAAGTTGCTGTTGGTATGCTAAATTTGAGATCGTTAAAGGACCATCAAGCAAAAAGCGCTTTGTTGTGCATTGAATTGCGCTGCCTCTTGAGGTTTTTGTAGCATTTGGCATGACTCTGTAGGCCCATAATCATCATAAGTAATCTAAATTCACAGTTATGCCATTGTTGATCTCGCTCTTACACTCCCCTTCTCTTTCTTTCTTTTCTATTGCTCCTTCTTATGCAGAGTGCTTGATATTAATGTCGACTTTTTGGCAGCATCCGTAACTCTGAATCGTGTTATGTTGTTGTTGTTGTTTGTTTGCCTGGTCAAGTGTATTGCACATGAATGACAATGACTTCTGACTTTTATGACTAAAGTGTTGCGCACACACACACACACAAATCCAAGCAATGTCGGCTAACGGTAATTTACATTTATGGCTATTGCAATTATAATTACTTTTCGTCTGTTTTACACACTCTCACAAAAACTTCATTAAAACATTTACTTTTAGGCGCATAAATATTATTATGCCCAGTCGGTTATATTAGCTGTGTCATTTGTTTATCATTAATTAATATTAATTTCCATTTTGTTATTTTGCATTTGAAAATATTATGGTATTCTAAAGTTTTCATAATTTTTAATCAATCTGCTGGCATGTTTCTTTTTTTCGTATGCAAAAAAAAATCTTTATTAATGCATGAAACTATCATGTGTGTCGTGATTGATTTAATTGCCTTTTATAATTATTGTATACACTGGAAAAATAAAGAACATAAAGGGTTGTGAGTAAAACAATTTGCCAACTAATTTAATATACTATTTAAAATGAACGTATGGACACACAAAAAAAAATGGTTAAAACGTAAAAGTGTCATTCAATATTAATATTTAACTTATTATCTAATTAGCTTTTGATATGACATAAAGTAAATATCATAGTTCCTTCATAGATTATACTATTGATCCAAGTGTTTAATTGTTCGTTGAATGTAAGCAAGACTTTTATAAAGAACTTCTTCAAATTCTTAAAATTTAAAGTAGCTTTGTGAATTTCGAATAATTTATTATAACTAAGCCAATGTACAAACATGCAGTCATTTATCAAAGCTTAACAACATACACTTATTGTTTTGCCAAGCATTTAAAAATTACTCTTAAAGTGAATTATATATTGAGATAAATAATAAAACTTGAAGCAATTGTTTTTTTAATTAAATACAGCATGTGGCAAAACTTAGCTAACAGACTTGACTGGCTATTTATTAAACAAATATTTACAACATAAATTACGTACTACACAAAAACATGTTCAAAGAACACAGTTAGCCCACAAAATGAACATTCATGCATAAATACAATGGTAAACACAAGAATACTTTTGTTTGCTTAAACTTTAATAATAAAAGTATAATATGATAACAAGAAAGTTTACCCGATTCCTTTATAAATATTACAAGTTCTAATTAGTCAAAGGGTATATTCAATACGTTACACGATTCAATAGAAATAATCTGATAAATGTATTTTAATAATTTAGTTGAATCTCGAAGCTTACAAAAATATATTAAACTAAAAATACACACTTTTAATATTAAATAAATCGATGCAGACCAAATCCCTTGGCTTTATAGAACATCTTAATGCTTGGCATTTATTTAACCAACATTTTAGTCACTATCAATATTTAATGAAAATAAGAACTCAAACGATGCCAATGCTACTCGATTCTCAGCAAATCGTTTTTCATTCATGTACCTACTACTGTAGAGCTATTGTGCATTGTTAAATGATATTTACCTACCTGTCTGCCAACAATTTGACTATTGTTGTGGTTGCTGTTGTTGTTGCTACTGTATTTACATAGTTTCCATTCATTCGTCCTGGCCACAAAAGAATACAGCTAGGTTTTCTCAGTGAAGACGTGTGTGCATAAAATTGATGTTTGAAAACAAAAATATTTGTTTAGTTTTAGTGTTAATGGAAATTTAATACAGTTTAATAAATCTTAAGACAAATGCCACTTAAATTCTAAATAATTATGCGTCAAGGTGTACTATACCAATATTAGAGTGAATTTATGCCCAATAAATTTTCAAAAACATGCGAATAATTAGAAATTTTTAGCTCTTTGCTTCTTTAAAAAATAAGATACTTTATAAATCATGATTTAGTTTATGGTCAGATTCACACACTGTACTGGAACATATTTTATAATTAAGTATAGAAAAGTTTGTTTATATTCAATGTTTACATATTGCAATAGCTTAGGAAAAAATAATAATAAAGTATTACTATTAGAATATATTCATATGTTACTTGTACTGTTTAACCGTATGGAATACCCATGACTCGTGCTCCTTTTGAATGAATGTTCTTGTAGTTGGCCACATTTGGTAGCTGGGTATTCTCTAGAGTCGCATTATGGTAGCCTCCATAATTAGCTGTTGTTTTTTTTTCGTATGACACGCCCCCGCGGCGCGAAACTCTATCACATATTTTCAATACAATTTGTGTTGGTAGAACGGGAAATGTTAAGTTTAATTTAATTGCTACAACAAAAGGCCAGAAGCAGCAACAATGTGACCCAAAGCACAAGTGGATGTACACACACACACACATACACACATATGATCAGTGAGGACACGCATACAGTTGCAGTTATTTGTCATTATTCACACACACACACACACACAAATGAATTGCCATTATTATTGTTTCGCACATTTGTCGTTGTTATTGCTCTTGTTCCGGATATATGTACTTGTGCATAACCCCTGTATATTGACCAGACATTTCAGGTTTGTATGCGTAAAGTATACATGTTAATAATACTACACGCACACACACACTCCCTCTCACCCACACATACACAAGCGCCCCAATGGAAATTATTATTACGTCGCATTTTTGGCGTTTGTTGGCTTAAACGTAACCACACATTTGGGGAAATTATTGTTAATATGCAGCTGCGTACCAACAATATCTGCGCTTTTCTGTATTGCGAATATTGTTTACATCCGCTCCCAGAACGTATTCAAGCACCAACACAAAGTGATGCGCTTACCGTTAATAACATCAGTTTTATGCCTCGCCATTTGGTATAATGTTTAAAGCTACATTTAAGACCAGACTTTGATGTTTCCTACTGCTTACCACATTTCAAACCCTGTAGAAATAATTACATCTGAATATCACAGCCAGCTGAATAAACATGCAGAAAAGCCTATTTAACAACCATCTGTGAATATGGCTTGACGTGTTTGTATTAAACGAAGGACTCAGTAAAATATAACTATATTTTTGAGTAAATCATTCTCATTAATAGCTTAAACAATTTATGAATAAATGAATTTACTCTGAAATTACTTCAGTTACTGTAGTTTTCATTAATAAATATCCATAAAATTCGCCTAATAATTGTCATATTTATGCATCTGTCATATTCAATTAAACGGATTTTAAAATGCAATCAGTTTAATTTAATTTCCAAATTCTAACTAAACTCATACCTTTGTGTTTAGGAGTCACATTGTTACTGCAGCTGAAATTTTGAAAGATAATTAACATAATAATATTGTATACAAACAAGCAGAACCACACACCTTCATACACACACTAGTTCAGACTTGTTTCCATAGAAAGCTAAGACCAGTGAGGTAGGTGATCGACTAGGAAGTGCTCTGTAATGACCAAGTTATCTTAACTATAAAAGTAATTGTTATTCAAAATTTAATTTACTATTGGTTGATGGTTAATCAATCAAGTGTGTACTTTACTAACGTATTTTTGTTATAAGCTACATTTTAATACACACTTTGTTCATTTTCTACAGGGTATAGTAAAAGGCAATATGGAACTTGCAAATAGCGCAGCGAGTGAAATTTATTACAACCAACTCACAGACACACATGCAGCAATGGCATAAAGCACTCGGGCACACACAAACTTCCACACACACATACACACACACACATACAGACACTGTTACATGGGCTCACATTAGCGTTTACTATCAACTGCAGAGAATTTGCATGTAGCTCCTCTCCGGCCATGAAACACTTTGGCACAAATTTGAATTTTATTTGCTACTTCCGTCCTTATATTGTTTGAGTAGGTGCAGCTGTGCATATGTATGTGTATGAGTGTGTGTGTTTGTGTGTGTGTATGAAACTGATGAAGTTGCATACGAGTATTATTGTTAGCCTTGGGGCGCTTTGCTTTTGCCAGGCAGCAACTAAAAGTTATAAATACGTCATGCTGCTAATGTGCCATAATTTCGCATAAAACTAAAGAAATAAGTAAAACTCTTCCAACATTTCATACAATATTCTTTTGATAGCTCGAAGGAAGCACATAAATAAGCACTTTATCCATATGAATTAATGCTGTGGCTATAAAATGCAACTTGATATTTGTTTCAAACTATTTATTTACACTGATCAGGTAAAGCTAAAGTTTACTTTTCGACGAACCAAAAACTATTACACGTTGTTCATAAAATTTAAATCTTATTTACCTTTTTGTAAGGTTGGTGTAATCCTCCTTAAATATGAAAAACATACATTATTATATTGACTGTTCCAATCGAGGAAGTCCTTTAACATTTGAAATGTTCACCTGAAGCCATTTCAAATGTGTGTTATTTATGACTTTTCAAAATGTTTTTAGTTGGAATTGAATACCCGCTGGAATTGTCACTGTTCTTGAGAACACCTGTACCGACAAATTGTACAAATTGAGTTGCTTAAAGTTCGCGTATCAAATTAAATATGTACAGAGGAAAATTGCATTTCATTTTGTGTGAGCGGCAACCATAGAAAATGAGCAGCGCGAGATATTTTTACAAATTATGCGCCTAAAAGTAGGCAAGTCAACGGACTATAATGTTGGGTTTTCAAATTCACTTTGACTTGCGCTATTTCCTGCAGCTAAAATCACTAATTAAAAACCGTTGACCGTGATAATGTTTACATGCGGAATATAAATCAGTGGTCTAAAAGGCAAAAAAAGAAAAATGTAGGAGCTGAGCTACGAAGACACGTTTGTGTGTATATTGTAAGGGATACTTATGTAAATAAAATGAATTAATAATGTGCAATTAACGATCAGTTATGTCAATTTTAACGTGTGAACTTTATTAGTTTCTTTATACATTTGCCATTTCCAAGGGTTATCTGACTTTAAACTTACTTAACTTTGTCAAAACTTAACCGACTTTTGTGTTGCATCTCATTATTTAGTATGTACAAATAAAAATAATAATAAAAAGAGTAGGTTATTATTATTTAAATCAAATTATCATTAGTTACATCATTTGTTACATTTCTAGCAATCGTTAACTTTCAAGTATCACAGGTTGTAATAAACATGAAGAAAACCCTATGAAGTTATCTTTCTGTTAGTATAACTAAATATAAGAATTGTAACTGATCTCGTAAAGGCAACTACCTAATAGCGATATACATATACACATATGTATATGTAAACTTCATTACCAAATTTTACCACATTTTACAGTCAACTCACTAAAACAACTCTATGGAAAAAGTCAAAAAGTTCAGGCGAAAATTAAACTGTTTTTTAGAGATTTTTAATTAAATCGCGGAAAATATACACAAATATATCGTTTTTATGTTTGCACAACTGTAAAATAAAAAATAATAAAAAAAAAGAGCTGATATACCAAACGGCATAAGGTTCTGTAGAGGACACTTTATTTATAAAAATATTCATCTACCCTGTACTGATTGAAGTTTGCAAAAGTGGAATATATGAGCTGTATGCAAAAACTTATAAGTCACTGTTAAATGGTCGCATTCTTTAAATATAACATGCAATATTATAATATATTACTGGGCCCTAGAACAGTTGTAGGCATTTAATCATAACTATTTATAGGTGTTGATGAATGCTCAAATCTAACTAACAAAGCTGAGTCTTCCTGATTACAGGGAATCTCATAGTCGATTACTGTGACTGAAACGTGCTCACATATTTTAATTACTTTTATTTTTTCGTACTAACTCGCACAATTGAATTACAACGGCTTTTCATATGCCAGTGAGTGAGAGTATGGATATACTCCCACGTACATACGTATACGTGTATGTATGTTACATATATGTCTACTCTTTTTCTGATCTTTTTATTCCCTCTTTTAAGGGTACGTAATTTGCACTGAAATTCGCTGACAAATTACTAATTGAAAGCGCGCGGAAACTGTCCATGTTGTCGCAGTCAGGTGGGCGTGGCCAGCTCTCTTCCGCCCACAACGCTCTCAATATTCAGTGACCCGTGCGGTCCACGTTTGTTTGCCCAAATGCACGACGTGTATGTGGTGCGCCTAACGTTTGGCTATACTCATATGGCTACTACAACTACTACTATAACTAGCTAGCTAGTATGACTCTGTGGCTGGATGCAAATGCTGTTTGTCGTGCCCAAGGCTAGCGCTTGTAGCTGCTTGCTTGCATGCCTGCCTGAATGACTAAATGACTACATGACTGAATGACTGACTGTATAGCTGACTGAATGACTGATTTATATGCAAAACGCGGCGAAAACAGTTTTTCAATTAAATTCGTTTGAGTTGTCGTCGCGGATTTCAATTTGAAAGCTGACATATAATTTATTAGCATTAGCCACAAAACGACTTGAGCCCCGCTACCAAAACAGACACACACAAGAAATAAAAATGAAAATCCTGCAGAAAAAAAAAAAAATTAAAACCGTACATAATGAATGCAGAGTTTCATCAAATGCGGCTCAATCCAATAACACAGCAAATGAAAATGTGACAAATTTGCTTTTCACTTTGGAAAATTAAAAACGAGCACATAAAATACACACACACACACACACACACACAGACTACAACAGAAAAATTGTTCATTCATCATCACAAAATTTCGCATGATGCTCTCCTCCAATGGGCTGCTCTTTTATTTAGGTGGGTCCTCTTCGCTGTGCCAAATAGAATTAGGGCGTTAAAAGAAAGTAATCTGACATATGAGCTAAAAATAGACTAACAAGTTTGTTAATGTTGCGGGCGAGTGACCAATGTTTTTATTTAAATTTTAGACCAATATCCTGTGAACGGTTCATGACTTCGTTGCAGGTTTTATGTAATTAATTCGAAATAGGATTTGGTTGTTAAAAGAATTATCCTCAATTGTCACTATAAATTTTGACTAATGTATTCGAAATTCCACGTTAGATAAATTGCAATTTTTAAAAACTATAATAGAACAATATTTTTTTACTTGTTCATTCAGGACGAATGACTTCAGGATTTGTGTTTTAAATAATTCAAGTGAATAATACGAATATTTATAAATAAGATCTGTTTACTATCTCATTTTAAATAACTAAAATATTCCAAAATTGTTTGAGGCACTTATAACGAAGTTGTTCTTTCAATATCTGTTAAATATCTCTAACAAATGAATTAAGGATACCATTATTTTCATTAGCTGTCTAAAAATAGTAATCACGTCCGGGCATTAAGTAGTTTCGGGTATTTGAGTAAGAGCACTCAATTGTCGGCATGGCTTAAGTGAATTTCCATTTTCTGAATTTTATTCACAATTTTTGTTTGTTTTTGTTTTTTTTTTCGTTGGCTTGGCAAACTTAAATCCGAGGCATTTGATATTGATTTACTTAAAAGGCAATATCAGTTTGCAAAGCACCAGTGGTAGCAGCAATGGGTGGTAGCTACAACCCTTGGCTCAATATTCCTATAGCACTGAAGGACGTTGCCCCCCTACGTTTCCCCATCCATATCGAAAAATGCGAAAATTGTACAATGAAAATTGGAGTGAAATTAAACTAAGGCCCGCAGGCGATAACGTCGCCGTTGCTTTGTACTAAGGATGAGGCTTAGCTCAGACTAAGGCCGAGTCTGAGACAGGCTGTCCGGCTGAATGACTGGCTGACTTGTTGGCATTCATTTGGCTGTGTGGCCGGCGTAACTTTGGGACACTTAAGCGGCATCGTACTCGAGAATGTCTGGCCCCATGGAGTTGGAGATTGGGAGTTGGGAGCGGGGAGTGGAAGTGGAAGTGGAAGTGGGTGTTTGGGCCATCATGTTTCAGGGCCACGAAATCGTTGCCCCTGCCTTTCTAATGAGACAAAAATTGCGATTTGAATGCAAATAACTGCAGGGCTGCTTCAGACAACCTTCGAGCTGGACAACAATTACATGGCATTGAAGTGGACTCCAATTGGGGTGTGAGCTCTGGGCTTTTAGCTTTGTCAACTTCCATTTAAATTTACAAAATGAAATGCAAAAGGAATTTTTGGGCTTTGGTTTTGTGCGAGGCCTGTTGGCATTTTAATGAAGTTCTTTAAGGCCATCTCTAGCAACAACTATTGTCAGTAGGAGGTGAGTCTAAGGTGACTTGGCCAACGAATTTTTGGGAGGTCAGGTAACGTCTGTTTGCATTTAATTAAATGCCAATATTTGAATCAATTTGCATTGTGAATGTGAAAAATGTGCGGGAGGTTGACTAATCAACTCTTGGTTAACATTTCTGCGTCACTTTGCATATTTGTTTTCTATTAATTTTGGCCATTAACAATGGCATTCGTTCAACTGCCACTCCAACAGAAGAAGAATGTGGTTCACATCCCGGACAGGAGCTGAAAACAGTATGGCAAGCATTCCATTTACCTTAACTTGACAACATTTCTCGGTTAATTTTGATTTGATTTGATTTAGTCCGTATCAATTTATCTTAAGGCCTGGTGTGCAATGTCTTCTACCATAATGGAATTCAACATGCCCACACAATTTGTTACATTATATGCTTCGTGGGATATTAGTTTCAAACCAAGTAAAATAAATTTTAAACTATGCTTGTTAGCTACACGGTATCTGCTAGTTCGGTTCATTTTTCAATCAGCCATACTAACAAATAAATTGAATTGATATCTGAAAAAAAAAAATTACAACCCTTTATGGTTGGAAAATTAAATACAATACATATGAATGTAGGATATTCGCAATCGATAGATGTAACTATAGTTACTCGAGTGAATTACACAGTTTGGCTTCTCACTTATTTTAAGTTTTAATTCAATCAAAGTTTTAGAAAAGGTTAGCCGTAAAATGTACTTGAAGTTGCTTAATATCCATCAAATTCAGTTTACGAAATATTTTATCCTTGTATTTATTTATTTTTTGTTGAGTTAATTTTTATATCCCAGAGTTTTAAACTAAAATAATTCAATTCTACGAAACAACTAAAATTCCGTTTGATGGCCAAGGAAATTTGATTTAATTAGTAGTAAACAAGTTAACATTTATAGATAAATATAAATTATATGTATGTGCATTTATTTATTGGGTATGTTTGATTTAAATAATATATGCAAATCATTTGTAAATCTCTTTAATTTAATTTACGAGTAAAATCCCCATACATATGTCCACACAAGAGGTGTTAATTTATATAAATGTTTTTGTTAATCCATATAAATGTTTTTGTTAAACCAAGCTTTTTTCACTAGCACTTATCGACTTAAAATGATTGCCAAACAAAATGTTAAAACATTTATTGGTATTTCCCAACATAATTTAATTATGTTGATTTTTATGCATTAATTACTAATTTATTTACATGTTAAACAAATTTAAAAAGAAGTATAAATATATTTTTTTTGTACGATGCAAAAGGCAAACAAATTGCCGGCTAAATACTTACTGAAAGTTTTTAACATTAATCAGAGTTTATTTATTGATTGAACAACCTGTGCCAATGGATTATAAAACTTTTTATTCAAAACTATTTAAGCTCCCAACAGCTGCTGTTCAAATGCAACTATAAACAGAAGGAGCACAATTTTTAAATACGAAACTTTAAATACTCTTTAGAATTCATAATTAGTATTTATATTTCTTGTTGACCTTTTCATCCAGGGAAATTACCACTGCAACAACATTAAAATAAGATATTGTAAGGGTGTTAACTTAATCAAAGACTACTCTTTGGAAGTAATTTTATTAATAAAGAAAGAATACCTGTTCGGTTGGTGGGCAGATTGATTGTAGCTTTAATTTCAAATATTTATTAAATGCGCATACGCTGCTCGGTGAAGGCAGACAAGAAAAATTAGTTGATTTCAAAGAAAGACCAAAATACAAAAAAAAAAAAAAAAATTGAACAAATGATTGGCTTTTGCTCGAGTTGGCTGCCATTTTAGCATGGCATTTGCTTTGTTGTGGCCTGTTCAGCAACGGTCAATGCTTTGGCATTTCTTTAAAAAGATGGTTTCGGCTTTGGCCATAGCTATGACTTTGGCTATGAAATAATATGCTCACCGCAAGCTTTTGCTGTGGCTTGTTTGCCAATACAAGGCACAATCAGTTCAGTCTTAAGATTCCATAACAGTCCCCCCCCCCAGGATCACGAACCCAATTCAAATCCCATTCTTAATTTCAATCCCCAATATGAAACTCCTGTAAAAAGCCGATGTTGCTGCATTTGAACAAAATCCTTCACAAGCTGTGACGCAATTCGTGCGAACGTGTCTCAATAACAAAATTAACAGAAATTGCAACATATTGTACAAGTATATGTGGAGAGTATGTACATACATACATACATATGTTGCATGTGGCATGGGGCATGGGACTGACACGTGCGTATGTGGTTTGTACAACAAATTGCTGCAAAAGCCAACGAGTCGGTCAGCAACTGTGTCAAAAATTGGCATTGAACAACTTATTTGGCAACCATCCATAGCAACAAAGTATTAGAATTGTGGTTCATGTGAAATAAAACATTTTATTTAGCAACAACTTTTAAGGTCACTGATATGCTACAAAATGTAATTTTACATTCGAATTGTAATCAAATGCATTCAGGTGTATTCAACAATTCACTCGAGAATTTGATGAAACAACTGAACGAAAAGCCCGATAAATTCGTTTTACAAATTATTTATTGAATATCAATTAATATCAATCACTATTCAGCTAATCAGTGAATAAAAAATGAGGAACTCTGTTAAAGAGTTTAAATCACAAACTGTGAAATCTCCTCAATTTAGCTGACATTGTGGGCGGTCTAAGCTACAATCAAAAACTTCAGTTGCAACTTTAACACAATCCGGCACAGCTTGAGTTCCACAACAACAAGAAAAATGCTTAATGAAGCGTCTGCTATTGCTGCCCTCCTGCCACCGTGCCACCTAATAGCCAACAATGACAAAAGGGTCGCACAGTCTTTGGCAACTGTTGCCCGGCCCAAGCCATGGACTGAGCTGGTTTCACGCCCATTCACACTGACTGACAAACACACAGCAGAACAGCAGCGAGGGAATCAGTATCTGTAAGTGTAGGATTGGGAGATGGAAGGAGGAAGGAGATCAACACATGTGACCAACAGCTGGACCACTGGCAACACCAAAAATTGGATGGAGCCCATTGAATATCATAGAAATAGAAATACGTACGTGCAAAATTTGTGCGCTTGATTAAATTTGAGTCAGCATTGGGTGGGACAGTGGTGAGTCCGTGACCAGTGGCAAATGCCACAAGTGTGAATCAAGTTGAAAGACAATCAGGCGGCAATTTAAAACCATTTTCACTGTGGACAACCCGCCACCAGAAAGTCACCACCTGCTGTGGCACAATCAGGGGGCAGAAGGACAGTCGAATTGGTGGATAGGCGGAAGAGCGGAGTGGCTGCTGATACAGTTGCAGTAACTTCTGCTCGATTAGTTTTGATTTGGTTATTTGGCATTAGGCAATATGCTTTTTACTTTTTGCCCAATTTCATTCATTTTCCCAATTGTTAGCTTTCGCTGGCCTCGACCAAATAAACTAATTCCCTCGTCTTGAGTCAGTCCAGCTGCGCTCCGTGGCCAGCTGAGGGCTTGTCATACCCCAATCGTTGATACAAAGTTGTTTATAGACACACACACAGTAGCAGATTTTATGGAGTTTTGGAAATCTTTGCCCGAGTTGAGCTACGCAAAAAGACAACAAAAGAGATGAAAATTTGGATTGTATTTTAAAAATAAGTAAACTACTAAAACTAGATTAAAACTACGGAATACTTGTTTATATTGAATCAAATGTAACTTTGGTAACATAATGTATACTTTCCATATAATAAATTATAGCACATGCAACCCAATTCAATTGATTTTTCTTTGTCTTTAAATACAGTTTTTGGATTTACGTGCGTGCTGATAATGTTGCATCTTGGTGGTCACACATGGTGTATACTTAATATCAGCTAGTGTCACGTTTTTATGCCAAAATCAAAGCATCAAATTGTTGGATTGCTACGTGGCATAAGCTTAAATTCATTTTTTGTTGCTGCCTTTAAGCAAGCAACAACAAGGATTAAGACATTAAGGAATCTGAAGGGGTGTGGCCATTAGAGGTACGAGGTACGTACAACGTGACCTGTCCACGTGCTCATAGTACTCCCTTAACACCTCTATAATTTGACATAAAACCAGAGCCGAGCTGAGAGCCGAGATCGTTTGTCGCGCGTGTTGTTGGGCCCTGAATAAAAGGCATTACACTTCCGTTAAATGTCGCTATTATTTAACAATTTTGTTTATGTATGCTTCCCATGCAGCGACCCCTTCTGTTTCATCCTCATACATACATACATAGACTAAGTAGTATGAAAAAAATATAATTTATGGTTACTCAGACTACCGCTGCAAGAGGGAAGCGGCGATGGAGAAACTAAATAGTCGTCGTCGCTCTTGTAGTTGTTGTTGCTTGAGTCGAAACAAAAAGTAGGAAAACAATTACAGCTGACTTAACACTTCCGTTTCTTGTTGGGAAAAAGTCGCACACTTTTATCCAGCCAACAACTTGCCACTTGCCACTTTCCACTTGGGGGTGGCCGCAGGAGAGTCACGATAACGCACTACCTACCCGTCAAGCACTTGAAATTGTAATTTAACACGTACACAATACACCTTTTTGTTTTTTGAGAATCATTTTTCGTAGCCAGCCAGTGATGGGTTAGGTCAGACTCACAAGTGCCGGGTTGACGCTGTTCAGATGGGGGACACCAAGATTACATTTTATTCCGTACTTCTGTTTCCCCAAAAGTTGGTCAAAACATTAATTTTATCCAGATATACATTATTTCTATACATTAGACCTCTACTGAATTATCTAAAATCAATTTCACGGAATTTCTCGTATTATTTGATTAATTTTCAAATAAAAATTTCTTTCTTTGGAAACAAATAGCATTCAACCATATGTCAATTCAATAATACAAAGATTGCTCTTGTCATTGTGTTTTTCAAGTATGATAACATTTTATTGGCTTCATTGCGTTTTAAAATCAAGAAAAAATTTTACAAAAATATTCACTCAATAATAATAAAAAGCACCTTAACGAAATTATTTGTTACGATTTGATTTGTGCACTTACTAACTAAATATTCTCCTCCGAATCCGTATCCTACAGAATATCGCAGAGTTCGTTTACAAAATAATATCGATCAAAGTATTGAGACTTTTTATCATTTCGATAAGTACACATACGATTTATAGACCGCTAAAAGATCTTAAAGCTCATTGATCAAAACAATTTTTTACTTTCCTATGCGACTTCGAGTAAATATCCCAAAAATATATGTTTATTCAGTGGAAATCATTTGAAAGTGCATTTTAAAACAATAATGTTGGAATAAATGGTTTTTAATGTGGTGCGTAAATAAATAAATTCAATAAATATATGTTTTTTCTTATGAAAACTGAAATCGAAAAGTTCCTGATAGGAAGGTGGTTTGTGACCTTAGAAAATGAATATACGGTTGGCTGCCTAACGAAGGATAAAAATGTCGTTCATTCTATACGCTAAATAAAAATAAACTTTTTAAAAGCTCTCACAATATTTTCTTTTTTGGTAAATTGAGTTAAAGTTAACACAATATTCGAGTTGATGAACAAATGATGCATATGCTTTCAGTATAAAAGTTTATAAAAAATAAATAAAGTTAATGAAAATGTAGTTAACGATACTGTGTAAAATTTGATTAACTAATTATTTTAATATTCAAATACATTTGAATAAGTCTGATAATGTTATCTTCTTTAGAATTGGAGCCTACGCATTGAAAATTTGTCAATATCCTGGTAAGCTTATGAAAGTCTGTTGCTGCCACGCCTTTTTTAAAGGTGCGTGGTGCGAACACAAGATTGGCGATAGTCTGAAAAAGCCTAACTACAAAAGGCAAATCAACTGGCCCAAAAAAAATTATTTATGCGTTTCGACCAATTTGTGCAAATTGATTGTGGTAATCTTACAGCTAATGCAAACTTATTAATAAGTTAATTGATGAAATTATAAATACATTTTAAATGAAATTCATGCGCAAATTTTGTGCACAATTTACAACCAATTGTTGTAAATATTTGTGAATAAAATAATGGCATTGATCATTAAGTTCCGATTTGTTCATTCGAGATACAGTTTCTAACTTTAGTTTGAGATACACAACTCGAGAAGTAATAGGCATGGTTGTAAGCTCTCTAAAGTAATCCTGAAGCATTTCTATGCAAAGCTTAGATATAACTGGGCGGCATAAACTACATGTAGTGTGGGTCAGCGAAGACAGCTCACTTTGGTGACTCCGGTGGTGCATTGGGGCTGCCAAAGAGCTCGTCATACGATGGAGCTGCGATAGAGAAAAGTTGTTATCATCAATCTTATCGCAAACTTACAAAAACCACTTACGCAAAGCCTGCGATCGAGATGCTCCAGATGTGGATGGCAATTGGGTATAACCACTAGCATAAGGCAGCGAAGGGGATGCACTTGACGACATGACGTACTCATGAGGTAATGGATGTGCCGGTAGGGATACACTTGTCGCTACCACATCCTCAGCCAATCCGAATGATTGATTTGGATGCGGCATTGCTGGGGACGCACTTGATGGCATCACATACTCCGCCAAAATAGGATGTGGCGATGGACACGATTGCACCATCATTGGACTGGACGAATAAGGCATGTAGGGCACATTGGAGTTGCTTCGCCAACTGGCACGAGCCGATGGACTGCCAAATTGTGAGGATTGCGAGCCTGAAGTATACGATAGCTCCACACCATTAACAGCGGGACTTAACGTTGAGTCCGATGCAGTAGAATTTAAGGAGCTGCATTCGCTGTACTGCGAAGAATGCGATGGCGAGCCAATGGAAGAGTCTAAAGTTGGATAGACAAATGAAGCGGCAGCTGGCTCAAATGGGTTACCAGGTGTAGTGACCACGTCATCAGGTCCAGGCGGTCCATTATCGGGTCTAGGTGGCAGCGATGGACGCACAGCGCCAAGTCTTGTCGAAGTATCTTGCGAGTATACCTTAAAAGGCAAGTTAAGCACAAGATTCTTGAAGAATCCACGAAGTACAGCCTCGACGCGCAGCTCATACGAGATGGTTATGACGCCACTAAACTCTTGATCCGTCGGTTGCGCTGTCTCCGGCATGAGTAGCTCATGGGCAAAGCTGCGTTCGCTCTTCTTGTGCACCGAACCCGTTTCCTTATTGGCAATTCCAATGCACTCAATCTTTTGCACCCGCAAGGGTACGTGGCTATAGTAGGTGACATACTGTAAAATGCTGAATGAAAAAAAAGAAACAACCATAAGAATATGATAGTTATTCAAATTATAACTATTATAATTATATTATATTAGCGCTAGTTTTTTACCTCTTAAGAAGGTTTTTCTCAATAAATACATCAGTGCGATATCATCAATAGTAATGTACTTACTTGAAGCGCAGCTTCTCCACATTTGTTGTGCTGTTATTCATGACGGTGACACAAATGCGCAATGGTTCTCCACGCACTGCAAAATCTTCGGGCAGCAGAGCGACCATTGTAATAGGCCGTGTGCCAAATAAGCTAATTGTCTTGGTGATTTGCTTTTCCAGCGGTGTAGGATTACTCCTATATGTTATGGGAAGCGGCATATTCTTCACAACCGTAAATGGTATGGTGTGACGTTCGTTAAAGGTCCAGGGCCTTTGTATTAGTATACGCATCTTATACTTGATGCTGCCATAGCTACCTCTAAAACTAGAGGGCAGCTGACGGCCCAGTGCTACACTAAAGGTGAATGTATGCTCGCCGGCAGATAGTTCCAAGCCGCTTGGCTCAAACTCTGGAAGCGGTGTTTCGCTATGCTCGTAAATCTCCTTGCTTGTGTAAAATAAGCTGCGCGTGTATTCATTGTTGTTGGAATTTTTGCGCAAGATTTCCATCCACTTGCATTTGCCTTTGCCGGTCACTTGAATTTTGATGGCTGCAAGAAATAACATTCTAAATTTAACGGCTTTAACGGCTTAATTGGACGCCCCCTGGCGACCACTTTGCGTGGCACCAACAATGGTTTGTGAATTGGCTATTCATAATAATATCCCGGGCACGCCAACTCATAGGAAATTTATTTCACAAAATATCCCAAAGCGCCAATGATTCCAATCAGAAATGGCTTTGGCGCGTATCTCGTGTCTGTTAGCGGCGCCAGTGACGTATTGTTCACTTTTAGAACTAGATTTTTGGAGGGATTTAATTTTAATAATTATAAAACAAAGGGGCCTAGTCTGTTATTTATTAGCTGTTTGAAAAGTCAGAGAAACTCAGGAAATGTTGAGAAAATTCCAAAGAAAAGACGGTGTAAAAATCTTTTTGTCTTTTAAAAACAGGACAGATCTGTCCGTAAAAAAGCTACATCGTTTTCACTGCATTTATTCAGTGCGAGACAGCCCTGCTCTCTCTACCAGAGCTGCCACCTTTTGCGGAACAGAAAACATCATTTTTCATTCTACTAGCTTTGTGGACAAGTCAGATTTTAATTAAATTGTCTACGTTAAAACAGGCAAGTAAACATTTATTAAATATGCGAAAAATGTGCGCAACAACTATAGTTGTGGTTTACAAAAGTGGGTCAGCACATGAACGTGAATTAAATCGTTAAATATTGCCAAGCCGGACATTTTCTCATGTGTTTCTGCATTATTTGTCTCCTCAGAACCGCAGACAGTGAAAATTTAAATGGAGTAGAAGTTGGTAATTATTGACGTGAAAATGAATGCCAATTATATAGCACGTGCTCTGTGCTATCATGGACAGCCATTGCAAAAAATCTGGGACGATGAGCGAGGCGTTGATGATTTAAGGCGCCTTAATCTAACGCAGCCAAACTACAGCGTGTACCAGGAGCGGCAAAAGTATTTTACTTTTCAGGAGCGGGCCAAACGGTTAAAGATCCATCAGTTTCTTGCACGCAAAGCAAGTGATTTGTATGACAAGCAGATGGTCGGCAATGTAATGGAGGAATCATGGCTAGCCCAAATGAATGATTGCTTCGTACCACAGCCACCTATAGAGTTCTTCATGAATGTTAAGGACAAACGCAAGGCCTGGGCACATCGCATGGGTGCTCTTAAGCAGGGTGACATCATATGTGCCACTGTGCAGAAGATCATGTCAAATGCCAATCGAATTGTGGTCAAACCCCTGTGTACCGCGGAACCTTTACACTTCTATTTAGCCGATATACCCATTAAGGTTAGTTTTATAGGCAATTTCCACAACAGCGTATTCATGCGAATCTTTGTGCTTATGGAAAATCCCTAATAGTCCCGCTAAAACGACAACTTTATATTAATACATATTGTTTCTTCATTTCTAGGCTATAATATTTCAAGATCAATGGGGACCTCTACCACTGGACAAACAGGGCAACCCACGTCAATTCGCAGTTTATGATTTCATACGCTGTGAAGTCTGCAGTGTGTCCGCAGACGTGGAGCGTTTGACATTGGGCATGTTGGGATTGTACAACAAAACACCCGATATCAAACTGGGCCTTTGCGACTTGACGGATTTTCCAAGATACTATCGGTATGTGAATTAACCTATCAGTAATCAATTGACTTACTTTCAATTCATCTCCTAGTCAAGTGCATAATCAGGATCATCCGCCGTTGATGCACTATGAGGATCAGTTAAATGCAGCCCCGGAATTTGAGAATCCAAACTATGATGTGCTCTTTCAGCTAAACGGACTGCAGCCCAATGAAAACCTATCCTTGATGAACTACATCAAAGTTGGCTTTCCCGAATCAGATTATGCGCCTGAGCTGCGTCAGAAACAAGCCTCTCAATGGGCATTCCGGTAAGTTTAAGTTCTATGGCTCTAATCACAGCTGGTTGCTCGTTGTAACTATAGTTAATCGCTGATAAGTCCAGGTCATATGAGACTATTATTAAATAAGTAAGCTTATCAGCTATTTTGATGCTGAGCAGCCAGCCGCGAATAAAGCAGATTATAGCTAACATTCATCACTATTTGTATGTATAATTGACCATATGTATTCATTGCACCCCGCTTGAACACTCGAATTAATACGAAAAAAATAAAACAATCAGCTCCGTGGCTGATGGCATTGAGCACTTTAAGAATGGCCAACAAGTTGAGGCCTTTCAGTGTCTGAACAAGGCCCTTAACATTGATCCGCGCAATGTCGAGGGGCTTGTGGCGCGCGGTGCACTCTACGCGAATCGGGGAAGTTTCTTGAAGGGTCTCAAAGACTTTGAAAATGCGCTATTGTTGAACAAATACCATGTGAATGCGCGAAAATATATGGGAGAAACGTTGGTAGCGCTCGGACGCAGCTATGAAGAGGAAAATCGAATACCCGATGCCATCAAGGCGTACAGCGACTGCCTAAATCTATTGCCACAGCATGAACAAGCACGCACATCACTGGATGCACTGCAGCAGCGACCATCTGCATCGAACATAATATCCATGCAACCAAACGCTGAGATGCTCAATAAACCAAGTGCTATCAACTCTGCCGTATTAAATGTCTCCTCAGACGATTCAAGTTCATCCAGTGGTAGTGAGGACAACGACGATCAGTGTAAGTGACAGACAAAGCTATACTGAATTTACCACAACCAACCTATTACATATTTTAGCAATAAAATCCCGGAACAAACCATCGTACTTACCAATTGAACAGGATAAACGTGCTGTGAGCGATGCCTTATCCGTCAACGAGTTCAAGTTGGACGACGATGAAACTATGAGCAGTGTACGCAAGCTTCTGCGTGAGGCTAACAAACACAAAAAGTCCAAAAAGAAGGGTAAAAAGAAGAAGGACAAGGACAAGGACAAGAAGGCCAGCACAGGCAATAACAAGAAGTCAAAATCCAAATCATCTGATGACAGTGAAACAACTACTGCCACCGAGGCAGCTTTGGAATTGCTTAAAAAGATTGATTTTGCTGAGGCACTCAGGTAACTGCGTATGATTCATGATAGGCTGGTCAATGTAATCCTAGATCATAAAACTGAAGCACTTTTTTGTTATTTCCTTTCAATTATAATATAAACAAGTGCAAGAAATATGATCTAGGGTCATTGGCCCTATTTATGCTTCCTACCTATCAATTAACAACTTCCCTGCGCTCTACCATGCATGACGAATCAGCCGGGATAAGTATGCTAAGTGATTTGATTCCTTTTGTGTTCATTTCTCACGTTCCTATTTTAACAAACTTTTGCAGGGTCATGACCACCAGCACCAGTGATGATCAGCTCAAGGCTCAGCTGAAAAATTATTTCAAGGGAAAGAAGCGCTCGGAAACACCTCCACCACCACCTGCACCCACAACATCGCGTAAACAGCCGTCGTCGGCAACTGGTTACGACCTTATGATGGGTCCAAGTACTTCGAAACATGCTGCAGCTGCCGCTGCCATTATTGATGATGAACAACCTCCTCCGGCGCCCAAGTTTCATGATAATCACAATCCGCAACAGCACCAGCAAAAACTCTCGTTTCAAATTAAAAAGCGTCCACTGCAAATGGACAAATTTGGATTGTTACGTTTGGCCACGCCGCTAAGCTCGCACTCGCAAAGTCGTAGCCGGAGTCGCAGTCGCTCACCTAGAAGACGTAATAGTCGCAGCCGATCCCGTGGCAGACTCTCATCAAGACGACGGGGCAACTCCCGTTCTCGCAGTCGCAGCAGAAGCAGTCGTAGTCATTCGCGACATTCAAGATCGAAAAGACGACGTTCACCGTCACGTTCTCGAACTCGCAGTAGAAGTCGAAGTCGCAGTTATTCACCACAACGTTATGGAGGCGGATCACGCTACAGGGGACGTGGTGGTGGCTCCTGGTACAAGCGCGATAGACGATCCCGTTCACGTTCCTATGGCCGAGGTCGTCGAACACCTTCCCCGTTTGTGCCACGACGCACTCCCTCACCATTTGTGGCAAGACGCACTCCGTCACCGTTTGTGCCACGTCGTACACCCTCACCTGCCTCTCGCTATCGACGTACACGGTCACGCAGTATCAGTCCACGCCGTCATCAGGCGCCGCGTTATCAGCCACGAGGACGTGGTCGTGGACACGCTCGTGGACGTTTTCAACATCGCTGGACCTTTGACAATCGCAGCAACGGGAGACGCAACAGTTCGGAGGAGGAGTTAAGACCACCAGGAGAAGAGCCCACCATCGAAGAAGTGGATGAAATGATCAAAGAAGCACAAAAGGAGCGCAAACAGGGTATTATCGAGGGCGATAAGGATATACTAAAAAAACGAGTCGCAGATACGTCTAGTGATACCGTTTAGAACTTAGATATAGGCCACTAATATATAGTGTTAAGGTTCCCTCGTATACGTGCTTTTATGTATGCTTGAATATTCATTCAAAATGTAATAGTTAACGAAAAAGCTCCAACACAAACCTGAACACCAAAATAAAGAAGCTTACGAAGCAATTTGCAAGATTTGCATGCGTAACAAATTAAAAGCAAAAATATAAATATTGTTCCGAATAGAAATTATGTACAAATGTGCAATTCAAGTAATTTTTGCAATTTGCAAAAAAATTATTTTGTAAATTTGCTTTTCAAATCGATTACTTCATTTTTTTTAAGTTAAGTGTCATATTTGTGCTTAAAAATCAATTTTTTTTAAATCGATTATATACTCGTAAACATAAAACCCTTTTTATATTTGTTTACAGGGTATATATTAAAACTGCAAGAGATATCAACAGTTGATTGTTGTTTTCTTAACTAATTACATCTGCATATTGAAGAACTCTTGCGTGTGTGAGTGTGTGTTTGTACATGTATTTCTATTTATACCAAAGCGCGTGCTTTGCTCCTCTCACGAGTTACTAACAAACACAACGAACAACAACAAACCTATTGCTCAAACCGGCTATTCACAACAGTTGACGCTCTTTTACTCACTCACACAAACACCTACAAGAATGAGAGCGATGAGAATTGCTTTATGTGTTGGTGCACCATATGCAGTCGTCCAACTAAAAATCGTATGAGAGCTGCGCATAAAATGTCTGGAAGCTAACCGAAGTTAAAAGCGTCCCTCGTATTTAGTTTATATTTGCCTGCCGGCAACAGCGGAAGCAATTTTAGAGCCCGCTTTGTGGTAATTTGTTTGTCTGATTGTCTGCCAATGATTGTGTGTATGTATTTGTTTGTGCACAAGTCTTTGAATTAGAATAATAAACGCGAAAAGTTATTGTAATTAGTACGTGAGCTTAAATTAAATTTAAACTTTCAAGCACAATAAATGACGAGCTAAATTTGACATATATTAAAATACAAGCACACACACACGCACACACGTAAAAAATATTATTAAAGTTTGCAGTGTAAGTGAAAGAGATACATATTTACATAAGCGTTGCAATTCTAACAATAACAACAAAGTGCATGACGAATAAAGAACGCAATATGCACAAAGATTGCGAATAGAACAGTTGAATGAAGAACAAAACAACACGCGGCGATGGCAGTCGATTAATAGCTTGGACTTTGACCGATAAGAGCGCACCCACAAAACAACTAGTATAACGAGAACAACTATAAGAACTTGATACATGAAGACAAAGAACTTGAAAAAGCCACGCTTGTTGTTGTTGTTGTTATTGTCACTGCGCTACAGTTTCAGCTGCCAAGTCAGACTTATTGCCAATCATATGCAGAATGGACTGTAGACACAAAATTAACTATAAACAAAGTTCATTTACTTTGATTACGACTTATTATCGCCTGTAGCACAAACTAGTTATGCTTATCTTTTAATAGACTCAAAGAATCTGTTAGATATGTGATATCTAAAATTAAGTATTTTGTTATTTAACATTGGCGGCAAACAAAAATTCCATATGTCATACCATATCATACAAATCAACAGAAATTTTTTAATCTTTCTTGTTCTAAGCTGTTGCCGGCTATTCTTATGTTATGCTATAACATATGGCTACTTAGAGACACAAAAAAAATGCGTTAAGACATAATCATTAAGATACAAATACCATCTTTGAGTTATTTTTATTAAACTCCTATCTTTAAATCTCTTGCAGCATAAATTCGACGACATTACCATTTAATAATGTATACAAAAATCTTTCGTGCTGTGATAATCGGTGCTCCTGGTTCAGGCAAAGGCACAATCTCGGAACGAATTGTCAAAACCTTTGGATTTCTACACATCTCGTCGGGCGACATTTTACGGCAGAATATCATCAACAATACGGATCTGGGCAAGAAGGCACAACGCTACATTGCCGCCGGACAGCTGGTTCCCGATGAGATAGTCACCAAGACAATAATAGGCCGCATTACCGAAGTGGGCAATCAGTCCTTCATATTGGATGGATTTCCTCGTAATAGCGCACAAGCTGATATTCTATCAGCGCGTAAACAGATTGATGCTGTTATCAATTTGAACATTCCACATGAGGTGATCATTGAGCGAGTAAAACATCGCTGGATACACGCACCATCTGGTCGTGTTTATAGCACTGGCTTTAATGATCCTAAAGTGTTTGGCAAGGATGATGTAACGGGTGAACCGCTAACACAACGCGAAGACGACAGACCCGATGTGGTTGCCAAGCGTTTGCAGCTCTACGATGAGCTGATGAGTCCTGTTATAGCCTGGTATACACAACGTGGTCTGGTAACCACTTTCAAGGGTCGGGAAACCAAAGAAATCTGGCCACGGGTAGAGCGATTTCTTAAGGACAAGGTCAACAAGAGCTAAATAGGGTATTATGTAAACTAGAAATACAGTTCAATTCGACATGAGCACAAATGTTTTTTAAAAATAGGCAGCTGATGCTAATAATGAAGAAGTGCGCTCAATTGGGGCAAAGCATACATATAAATTTATTGCGCAAGGGGGGTTGTAACTAATGAAATGTAATTGCGAAGCCTTACAAACTAAATACAAATCAAAATATTATATGTTTCAGAATGTAATTTTTCCCCTACATATTCATATGTACTACATTGATAAAGACATCGAAGTTGACAACGTAACTAAGATCCATCAAATACATTCCCCTCATAAAAGTGTTTTGATATGATTATTATACATATACATACATATATATACGTGTACTTGTACAAACGCTCCTAAGTTGGTGCTCTGATAATAAATCGTTTTTTTTTTAATATTACCTACTGATAACATTTTGCTGATTTTGACATGGAGCCATAAAATGTATGGCAAAAACTATTCTTAGACTTCGTAATACAGCAACACTTAATCTCTGACGGTATCTTTCAGGATCTACGGCTTCCTATATACTTTATTGTATACGAATGCCCTACAAGCTAGCGAGTAGCGCAATTTTATTTTAAAATCTGACAACCGACGATTGTTGCGCTCACGGCTGGCCTCTCGCTCTCTCATTCACACGAACGTTTTTATTCGCTCAATTGAGAGTGATTTTAAAATACAGTGATTGGAACTCATAAATGTTAATGAAGTTAAGCAAAACAAAAAACGTCACACTTTTGCCTCTCCCTGTGTATGACGTCACACTGATTAAACATTTAACAACATATCACAGTTGTTTAGCAAGCTGGTTTTGTAAACAACTGCGTCTCAAAGCAAGCAGCTGTTGATATTTAAACCTTTTCAAAAATGTAAATAAAAAACAGATATACAACTGTATTAAATTAACAAACTTAATATATATGTATTATCAACATAAGTGCTGACGATGCTGTTTTCAAGTGAGCGTATTATTTTGTGCAGCACTGCATTGAGAGCAAAGCTCTCTCTTCGTGTCTTGTCCAATACTATTACCGCATTTTTGACACACATACACACACGCACACATAGAGGTTACACCCGTACACTACACCTGCCCCCGCCATGCTCAAACACTTAGACAACGCAAAGCATTTCCTGAATCAAATGACCCCAAAGAGCAATTGACGAGAGTGCAGGCAATTGAACGCTTATCGATGAATGACAATTTAAAGAATTTGCAATCGAAATATCACAGAATCCCAACAACAGAAACTAAACGTAAAATGGCTGCGGCTGCTGAATTTCGCTTTTGTTGTTGTTGTCAAACATCTTCTTTGTTTATGCCAATGCGGCCATAACGAAACCACGATGACAATGGGCAAAATAAGCTCAGAAAAATTCACTACTGACCACAAATTGAGGTCTGGCCTGACTCACCAACCCATGATGCAAGCTGTGCTTGTGAAATAAGATAATAATAACAGAAATAATAATTCAAATTTACCTCGTATTTTGGTACGCTTATTGAGATTCATCCAAATCTCACCGCGTATAACTTGGCCGGCATAAAAAATGCGATCTGGATTCTCGAGTCGGATGCATAATCGTTCGCTTTCCATGCTGCTGGTGATGGATGCTACTGCTCGTATCAAATTTTCATCCAAAAATAACATATAAAAAACGTCACATTTGAGCGGCCACTTTGGTATTACTTCTGCATAACTACAACTGCAACGTTAGCCACTTTTTTTTATTAACTTTGGCGTTATTCAGGACAATCACTTAACTATCAAGGTAATATGTTCATTAAGTTAACCCGAACACTATTTTGTTTAAATTACATTAACTACGGCACCTATTTTAATAATTAATTAAAAACTACTCGAGTCGTTGTTGCTTTTGTTTTACCTTGCCCCACGATATCGATAAACGATTACCCTAACAATATCAGCTGACGCTAAAGAAAATACGGCGCTGCCACCTAGCAGGCACTTAAAGCGCGCAAAAAGCTTTGATTTGAAAGAGGAATAAGCGTTAAGGCTGGCGAAAATTACGTATAATTGTTAAAGTTACCTCTTATTCAGTAACTTCAGTTCTACAATAGCACGTTCTTCCCCGTTTATGTGAAAAAAAAAAACAATATTCACACGCAACTTGCTGCTCAAAAAGCATATATGAAATTTTTTAATCGGATTCTGCTTCAGTATTAATTTGCTGTTGCTCGCGCTCAGTTGTCGTGGTCGCAACGCGTTTGGTTGTCGTTGTGCCCTATAGTGCTTTACTTGCCGCCGACAATAAAACAAACATACCACACCGCGTAAACCAAACATCCTGACACTGCCTGTCACCAAGGCAGTACGACTTTTAACCTAGGATATTTAAAGCCCGACCGCACATTCAAAGATGAGCAGTAAAGTAAATTTTAGCTTCGATAGCATTTTGGGCGTGTACTATGCTGGTCAAGTCGTATCCGGAACAGCTGAACTCATCACGGAACGCTCGAAAACCATACGCTGTAAGTGTGTAGTCCAAGACGTAATAAATTGAGTCTGTGGATAGCATGACGTCATGACGCCCTCCCCTCATCCAATTCCATTGCGTAGACAGAACTCGCAGGGCTTGACGAGCACCCCGCTTCATTAGTATTCGGGCCGTCGTTGATATTGTTATTGCTTTTGTTGTTGTTTCTTTTGTGATTGTGCCGGTGGCCAATGTTGTCTGAGTGTCGGCTATTTGATATTGTTGTGAGAGTAAAAAAACTAGTTTTCCTTTGAATTATATGTATGGCTGCTGTTTGTTATTGCGGCTACTGAATAGTACCAGGAATTTTACTCGATCTGAGCTCTGGTTTGTAAACTACGATTTATAAACTCAATTATTCAATAATAAAACTGACTAGAACATGGTTAAAATGATTTTTTAGACAGTTAATTTCAAAGCTTTACCAAAAAAAAACTTAAATATAACTATGCTTTAAAACTGGTTTTCTAATGGGCCTAAACTGATGTGCCTATGTACACAAACACATGCTTACAAGAAGTCAAGGACAAGTCAAACGAAATTAATTTAAACAAAATTGAACTGGACGGAATAGCACGCTTGATCTGTGGACCGCCCACACAACATGCAGCTTAATAATGCTACAAAGAAATTAAGTCAATTACTATAATGACCCAATTGCATCTGCTTCTCTTTCAGCAATCTATATTACAGTGAACGGTTTTGTGGAGACGCGGTGGCAGGAAAGCGTAGAAAAGCCCGGTGCCGATGGCAAGCTGGTTAAATCATTGGAGACACTTACGGCCACAGAGATCTACTATAGCAACGATAAATATGTTTATGGCCAAAGTGGAGGATCACAGCTGGAGTTACCCAAGGGCAAGTACGTATTTCCCTTTCAGACTACGATACCGCCCCAGGCGCCCACTTCTTTCAATGGCACTCACGGCCAGATCAAACACGAAGTGACCCTTACAATAGATCGAGCTGTGCGCTATAATAATATATTCAAGCAATGCTTTACGGTTATACTGCCCAACGATTTAAATATAAAACCAGAGCTCTTGGTAAGTGTCTCATCGATAGTAAAATTTCTTAAAATCTGATCAATGAAAACCCTTAGCAACCATTAAAACGCATTGAGGAGAAAACATTTTGGTGGGGTTCCATTTTTGGCGGAAACAAGCCCATGGTTATGGATGTGAGCACCTCGTATAGTGCTTATGTGCCCGGCCAGAAAATAAACTTTCACATTGTACTGGATAATCAATCAGATGTACAGTGTCAAGATGTAAAAGTACGTTTATTTAAGAACGTCACTTACCGCGGTAAGTCGAATGATCAGGAGCAGCTTAAAACTACGGAGGCTCGAATAGCCGACAAACACTGTGGCGAGGTGGACAAGCATAATAAGGCGCAGTTTGATGAGTACCTACTGGTGCCCCCAACAACTCCAACAACTCTGGGTGAACGGGATCCCATACGGGTCAGCTATACGCTACGTTTTATTGCCAAAACTTTCCGCTTACATGGCGGCGGGGATATGGTAGTGGATTTCCCGGTTGTCATAGGAACCGTGCCTCTTTTGGGCAGCGCGGATGACAAGGGACCAGGACAAAAACTTCAGGGAGCCAGCACAAATGGCGGCTATCGTACGTTATGTAAGTAGTGTAAATAAGTATTTTCACCTTTAATGGAAAATTTACCTTTGCTTTCAGCTGAGCCCAACTTCCAAGAGGATGTGAGCAATGAACATTTTGAGTCCAACACCTTCAAAGCGCGCTATCCGGTTTATCTATTTGATGGTCAGCCTGGAAACGCTAATGGAGTTGGCGGTCCAAAAGCGCCAGTCCCTAGTCTTTATCCAAAAGCGGTGGACACTCCTCCATCAGCTCCAGTTCAATACACTCCAAATCCTGTTTCGCCAGCAGGAAAACCTTCCGTTGCCGCAGTTCACAAGACACCGCCATATCCCATACAGACGCCTGCAGCTGTGCCAGCTACTGGTAATAATTTCGAAGTGCTTGGCTTTAGCATACCACCGGGCTATCAGCCCTCTCCGAGCGCACCAGCAGATGCCCCTGGCTCAATAGGCTGGAAGTAGTAATATAATTGTATTTTAATTTTTCATATGCACTTTTGAGAGATTTTTTGAATATAATCGAATATTAGAAACTAAGCCAAAGGAGCTGGTTTTTGCATCTATAAATTAAAAGGAAAAATGTTGCATACATTTTTGTTAACCAAGATTTACTTTAATTCAAATTACGCGCCAACATTGCGGCCACCAGAGAAACACATTTCAAAACAGTGGCGCCATCTTTTGTTTTTAAGCGCTGCCACCTAAAATGTTGTTTACTTTTAGAACTACATTCTTATCGAACAGCTGTGTTTGATGGACATGCACTTGACGTAACTTGGAGGCCAAGTTTTGTTTTCAATTTCAGTCGTATAGCCGAAAAGCGTCCAGAAACCGGTTTGTAAAATCTTTGGCAAACTGCAACGATATTACTACAGCGGCAGCCTAAAGTTATTACGCATACATATATAAACACGCTCGGCAAAAGAAAGTTTTGACGCAATCGTATTGCCGTTACTTGTAATTTGTAATGAAGAAGCGTAGCGAAGTCGTCTTTGAGCGACCGCGCATACGAACAGTTAGTGCTGCACTCTGGCAGCGGACAGTCGAATTTGTTGTTGACAGACAGTGAATATTTTGAATATTTTTAAGGTAAGTTATTCAATTGTTATTCATATCGAATGCAATGTGCTTTATCTTTGTTTGGCTCGGCAGCATCACCTCTGGCACCAGTGAATACCAACAACAAAAGTGAAATCGCTGATAAAGACCCCCTATTGAATGTGTGAATGAATTTTTGAGCCTAGTCTATTTAAAGATCATGTCAAAATGGGCGGGCAGCACTAGCATAGTTTAAATTTCAACCACATTAGCAAAAGGAAGTGGAATTCGCTCTACTGGGCATGACACTTTGGCCTAGGATTTTCAATCTCAACACATTTTTAATTTCACACATTTATTTCGCCATAAATTAGTGGTGAAGATTGAAGTTGGTCTGGGCGCACCTTGAATAATTTTTCAGTAGACTGACTACAAATTGTAAAGCTATTTTGTTTGTCTAACAGCAAAAATTAATGCCGTTGTTTCTGTTGTTGGTTTTTGTATGATTTACAGAAATGCCATTGAAGACGCAGCCGCAGCAATAAAAGTGAAATCAGCACGAATACCCTCACACTCACAAACATACAGCCAAACACTCAAGCAGAGCTATTAATATTGGTATAGACAGTTGAAAAGACAACAAACGAAATGACGCCAGCGGTAACAACTACCACTGGGGCTGCCCAAGCGTCTGCCACGCCCACAACGACACCGGTCAGTCCACGTCGTACGCACAGTACAAGGGAGCAACTGCAGCAAATTGTGGCAGGCGGCATGTCAGCTGCTATAACGCGTTCGACCTGCCAACCTCTGGATGTACTCAAGATACGCTTCCAACTGCAGGTTGAGCCACTGGGTAACAATGGACAAAAGCTGGCTCTACAGCCAGCCGGACAGATCGTGAGCCCTATCGTGCAGTCCTCCAAATACACATCCATTAATCAGGCTGTGCGCACCATTTACCGCGAGGAAGGTCTGCTGGCCTTCTGGAAAGGTCACAACCCCGCTCAGGTGCTAAGCATTATGTATGGCATCTGTCAATTCTGGACGTATGAACAACTAAGCCTAGTGGCCAAACAAACTCATTACCTCAAGGATCATACGCATCTATCAAATTTTTTATGTGGCGCGGCAGCTGGAGCTGCTGCAGTTATCATTTCCACACCTTTGGATGTGATACGCACACGGCTTATTGCGCAGGATACGAGCAAAGGATATCGGTAGCTTATTTATGAATATCTTGTTATATTATAGCTTTACTTAATCTTTAATTCATTCGCAGCAATGCAACACGTGCAGTCACAGCCATCGTTCGACAGGAGGGACCTCGTGGAATGTATCGTGGATTATCCTCGGCTCTGTTGCAGATTGCGCCGTTGATGGGCACCAACTTTATGGCATACCGCCTGTTTAGTGAGTCGGCCTGCACCTTCTTCGAGGTAGAAGATCGCAGCAAGTTGCCAACATGGACGCTTTTGGTGCTGGGCGCCTCATCGGGAATGTTATCAAAGACAATTGTGTATCCGTTTGATTTAATCAAGAAACGTCTACAAATTCAAGGATTTGAGCGTAATCGTCAGACTTTTGGACAAACCCTTCAATGCAACGGCGTTTGGGATTGTCTGCAACAGACGGTGCGGCAGGAGGGAGTACGGGGTCTTTATAAAGGCGTTGCTCCCACGCTGCTTAAGTCCAGTTTGACGACGGCCTTATATTTTAGCATTTACGACAAGCTCAAACAGGTGCGCTTCTAGAACATAATGAATCTGTTTTCAATATAGGACATAAGTAGGGGAAAAGTTGACGGCACAGAAACTATTTTTTATATACAAATTTACAACAAAAATTAATTGATATTAAGCATAGTTTATCTGTTAATTATTTGTCGTTTTCATTACGGGCTTGTTTTATATTAATTTGTACTATGCACTAGTCCTTAAGTTATGCATAAATGCATAAACGATGTGAAAATCAAACCTTATTGTGTATTTAATTAATATGTATCTTTAAGTGTATTCAAAAATCGTTAACGCTTTCAGCTCAAGCTTTCAAACGCTTTTCACAACTTTTGTTATTTATTTTGAAAACTTGGTCTCACTGATTGCTGAGCTTTCTTGTGAAATCATATGCTTTTAAACGTGAGCAAGATTAATGGTTTGTTTAGTTTCGGGCCATTTGTTTGTGTTTTAACAACTTGTTCTAGTATCGTCAGAGAAAATGGATTTGCCTGTAAGAATGGTATCAACAGAAGATACCAACGGTATTAACAGGCTTATGTGGCTACCTACGGGTCCAGCAGCTAGTCCAGTGAAGTTCGAAGGCTTGCGGGTTGTCGCTTTTCATTACTTTGATCATCATCACAAGCAGCTCAATAAATGGACAAAGTTAATTGAGCAATTCGCGGAGGAATATGCAGGACGTATTAAGTTTGCAGCTCAAGATATAAAAACCATTAGATCTTTTCATAGCTCATTAAATCCGGATGATTTTGGAAGCTTTCGTGCAGATGTTCCACCCCGACTCTATGGAATGGATAAAGATGATTGCATCTATACCATGCACATGCTCTTCAGCTATAAATATATTAAGGATTTCTGTGAGAAACTTCTGCAGGGAAAATTGTTTGAGGCTGTTGTATTGCAACCAATTGAAGAATTCGATTTGCCGCCACAAAATTATTACCATTTGGAAGCCCAAAGTAGAAAAGACCTTTTTGTAATGTTCTACGATCCCTCCTGCTATTATTGGTTCCTGCAATTAGCCAAGCTACGAAAGCTGTCAAAACTCTTGGCCAATGAAGACGTTGATGTGGTAATCATAAATCGAGGTCATAATTATCTGGGCGTCGACTTTGATAAATGGTCGAAATTGAGCACTTTCCACGGTGTTACAACTTTTGCAACAAAACGACCAAATGGCTGGATTTCCAATCAAAGTGATCCGCAGGATAGCACACGCGGATACCTGCGATACATTGCCCTGCACAGAAATCCAGAACTAGAAGAGTACGACAGGAATGGCAATCCTAAATACCCGGAGCAGACCCTTGAACACATAGGACATATATATGAAACGTGATAGCCAAAAATCATTTATAAGTAGGAACGTTCTTTTAAGCCTTTTTAAAGTATTTGTGTAATATGCTGAACTGATTAACCTAAAGCTCCGTCTTTTTATATTAAAAGCTTTTTAATGAGTCAGCTAGTCAGTGTTTCTTTTTTTTTTTTGTAACATTTAGAAATTTGAGTTCAAAATCATATTCAATTATAGTAATGTCGCCTTCATACTATTGGAATTGCAATGGGATTAAAGAGTGGTATTTATATAATGAATGATAATAATAATTCAGTTAACTATTACAAAAATTGATGTTGCCTTTACGAATGCAATACATTGCAAAACTGTACCAAAATTACATTTTATTTTTCTTTGGTAGAAGGGATAATTTCTTTCTAAAATAATATACTATTGCATAAAGAGATCTTAATAAAAATTATAATTAAAACAAAGAGTTTAGTTTGCACCAAAGAGTGCCTTTAATTTACTTTTGTATTAGAAGTTAACAAGAAAACAAGACAATGTTGAACGTGATCATCATTGGCTGGCAAACAGCTTTATGATTCCGAATCATCATCATCCTTCTCATTGTCCTCTGGATCCGAAATGGGATTTTTGCGTGGACGTCCGCGACCGCGTCCCTTGGCACTATTGGGTGTTTTAATTTTCGGTTTCGGCTGCTCATCAAGGTACTCGTCCAGATCATCTTTGTCGAGATCCTCGTCAGCGCTTAGTTCCTTAGCTACCTTTGCTGGCCTGCCACGCCCCTTGGCGCCCTTTGGCGGGCGTCCGCGTTTCCTTGGTTCCTTTGGAGAGTCGTCAACAGATTTGGCCACCACTTTGGATTCACCAGCAGCCTTTGCCTTTGGCGGGCGTCCGCGCTTTTTGGGAACCGAAATTTCCTCCATTTAGAAACAATATAATAAAGTTCTCAGTATAATGAAAAAATTCTATTTTATTTCTGTATTACGACTTTCGAATGAATGACGCGCTAATAATCCCTCCAAAATGAAAATTGACTTGGCGTCTTGTATTTGATTATCACTTATTTTGTTCTTCGTTGCAACGGTGCTGCAAGGCCTATCGATGTAGCCACACTATCACCGATATCTACAGAAATTAAATGGAAATTGTAATTTTCATTGCTTCGCTTACACGATTACTATTTTACCTTTGTAATACTGGTAATTTTTTTTTATTCAAAGCAGATCCAATGCTTTCGTTTTTATGACAGCCGGCTTGAGTAAATGTTATCGAGGTTAGCATTGCCAACCTATTGAAAGTGTAATCGTGAGGTTCACTAAAAATGGCGCCAAATTACAAAGGGCAGTCGTAATCGATAACATTCTGTCGATATCATGTTGAGCACAACAGATCAAAATGATAAAGTTGCAATCAAAAGAAAACAACGAAAGGCACGCTTTATTTCTTGATCATAGACAACTAATTAACAAAGCATATAAAACAGCAGTGGCGGATAATGCAACTTATGGACTGAAGCTGCAGTTGTTTCAATTTGAGCAGAAGACAACACAACAATTGCAACAGCACAAGCAACAAAGGAAACGCAAACGCAAATTGGTTGAGGATGAGGTAGCAAATGATGAAGAAGTGGATAACGTTAAAGAGTACCTGGAACTGTTGCCCAAGGCAGCTGAGAACCATGGGGACATTGTACTGCCACGTCACTGGGAAGATAAGTACACGCTCCCTCAGCTGCACGGCTGCAATCAAAGCGGAGAATTTCAAAAGTTCCAAAGGACTGAAAGTAATTCCAACAGCAGTAATTCCTTTATTATACCACAGGCTGTCCGGTTTTATAACCACAATGTTGATCAGCTGACCGCGTTGCTACCGCAGCTGCTGTCCAGCTATGATTTAATTGTAATTGATCCGCCTTGGCGTAACAGGTATATACGCCGGATAAAGCGCGCCAAGCAGGAACTAGGTTATGCCATGATAGACAATGATAAACTGGCATTATTGCCAATCCATCAACTCACGCATGAACACACATTAGTGGCCATTTGGTGTACGAACTCAGCAATGCATCAGCAGGCGCTGGAGACGAAACTGCTGCCCAGTTGGCGGTTACGATTGTTACATAAGCTACGTTGGTACAAACTGAACACTGAGCATCAACTAATTGGTAACTTAAATGACGCAGATGTCACAAAAAAACAGCCCTACGAGATGCTTTATTTGGCATGCCATGCTAATAGTGATATCACATATGCCTCGGGTGTAAAACATACAGAGTTGCTGCTTAGCGTACCCAGCATTGTGCACTCCCATAAGCCGCCATTAGTGGAATGGCTACGCCATCATATACAGCTCAACGGAGATCAAGCTGAGCCCAACTGCCTAGAGCTATTTGCCAGGTATTTACAGCCTAACTTCACATCTATTGGCCTGGAGGTATTAAAACTAATGGATGAACGACTCTACGACATCATATTAAAGAAAGTATAGCAACTCTTAAAACGTGCTAGTGAATAAATAATATAAGCCTTATAATGGTCTATTTAAATTGCCTTGATTTTTTTAACTGCTGTTTAAAAAATTAGAGCAAAGACAAAATTGGGAATCATCAATGCCCACATTTTATGAGTACACACTTCAGTCCTTATATTTAATATTAAAAAGCATCTCCCAATGACGCTTAATTGAATTAAGATCTGTCTAATATTGTGGGATGCTAAATTTATAACTTAGCATGTAATTATTTCGAGACTGAAAAAATTTGCATTATCTTAGTTTAATAAACCATGGGATCTCATTAAATCTTTTGTTTTAATTTCCCAAACAAAACATTGTAAGAACTATTAACATCTATAATAAAATAAATCATATGAATTTCTTCTTTGTTAAAACAATTACTCAATTAAAGATACATATGATAGAGGTTTATTATCGATTTTATTTGTGTACTGTTAATGAGAGCAAATGCAACAAAAATTTTGTGTGAGGGTAGGCGAAATGTTAAACATTTGTAGTTTTGGGTGGTGTGTTGTGTTGTTTTTTGTGTGTTAAATTAAGTATTAAGATATTAAGCATTATTAATACACATGTATATGATGTTGTTTGCCTATTCATGGCCTTGAGCCATGGCTGCTGGATTGGTAGGCTCGTTGCCGCCACGCTTCTTCGAGCCGGAAACAATGTCATCGATGCGTAGAAGCAGAATAGCTGTCTCCACGGCAGTTTTGTAGGTTTGCAGCTTAACAGCAAGAGGCTCCCAAATGTTCTTTACATTCATGTCAACAATTTCGCCAGATTCGCCATCAATACCCCAGGCACAGACGCCGGCGCCTGTGTGTGAGGCGTGCTTGGCGCGAAGTGCAGTTAAGGCGCGTATGGTATTGGCACCACAATTCTGCGCCAATGTGCGTGGAATGATCTCCAATGCATGTGCTACAGCAGTGTAGGGTCCCTTGACCCCCTTACGCGTAAGCAGCTGGGAAGCTGCCATTTCGACTGCTCCGCCGCCAGCAACAAGACGTGGTTCAATAACCAGATTACGTGCAACATGCAGAGCATCTTGGAGATTACGCTCCGTTTCATTTAGTATGTCCTTGCTGGCACCGCGCAGCAGTATGGTGCAGGCCTTGGGGTCCTTGCACTGTGTGACAAACGTGAAATACTCATCGCCAATTTTCTTAATCTCAAAAAGTCCGGCTCCAGTGCCCACATCCTTCTCGGTCAGTTCCTCAGTGCGATTCACGATTGTTGCACCACAGGCACGTGCAATACGCAAGTTGTCTGTCTTGCGAAGTCGTCTTATGGCTGTGATACCTGCCTTAAGCAGATAGTGCTGAGCCAGATCAGAGACACCCTTCTCGGTGAACACAACATCGGGCTTAACGGCAATTATGTCGGCGCAAACTCTTTGCACAAACTCTTCTTCAATTTGCAGCATACGCGTAAAGTCCTGTTCGCCAATGATCTCCACATTTGTCTGGCTTTCACCCTTCTTGTATTCCAGGGAGCAGTCCAACAGCACAATGCGAGGATTCTCAATGTAGCGACGCATTTTAGCATGTGTCACATCCTTGTTAATCATGACGCCCTTCAGCACACAGGAGTCTTCAATAGCGCCACCGGGAATCTTCTCCACCTTGGCATAACTACATAAGACAAAAAAAATCAATAACATGTACGATGACCAGTTATTTGACCACTTACCGCTTGATATCAACCTCCAAACGACCATTCTCATTCAGTGTAACAGTCTCAACAGCATCCAAAGCAATTTTAACAGCCATGTCTGACCACTTGCCAATGAATTTGGTGCCAACGCAAGCCTTGACCACATCAGCCATTTTGGCCTTATCCTTAACATCCAACTGAATACTCAGATCGGACTGCAGGTGATTGACAATGTCCTCAAGAGCCTCACGATAGGCACGGATGATAACGGTGGGATGGATTTGCTGTTGCAGGAATGGCTCGGCTGCGGCAAGCATCTCTCCAGCCAAAACGATGACGGAGGTGGTGCCATCGCCTACCTCTTCGTCCTGTGTGCGGGCAATCTCAATCATACTCTTAGCCGCTGGATGCTGCACAGTAATTTCACGCAGAATTGCATTGCCATCGTTAGTCATCACGATGCCGCCCATGGGATCCATCAACATTTTTAACATGGCCTGTGGGCCCAAACATGTGCGTATCACATCTGCGATAGCCTGAAAGAGCAATCAGAATTACAATCAAGATGTGTTGGGTTCGGGTTCCAGGGGCAGATAATATAAAGGGTTCGGTTATTATCCGGATCGGTTCACGTAGAAAACACGAACCGAACCTCTTCTGCCAGGTTTGGTTCAGAACTTGATTGGAATCTTTCAACAGATGGTCAAAAATTCACAACAAACGCATGTGAGTCACAAGCGCTCAAACACACACACAGAAATTTACACACACTCTTACCTTTCCGGCTTGAATATTCTCCAACTGCACTTTGCGGCCCGATTCTCTTTTTGTGTTTTGACCTAAGTGCACAGAATTACTTAGTAAATTGTTCTGAATTATTGAAAACTTCGTACTTACTCAACACGAGGATTGGTTGCTGCTGTCCACCAAACATGATAATAGTGGTTTTTAGTTAATTTCTATGTGAAAATAAAAGAACTCGTGCCTCGCGTTGTGCTATTGCCGCTGTTCGAAAGAGAATGATTGACGTTTATTTTTGAGGTTAGAAACGATGACGCACGGTTCGAGAAGATTCGATAACATAAAATACATTGATCTTTTGCTTTGAGATATAAGCCTTAATTATGACTTCAATATTACCTTAAGAAATGATTTTTTAATTGAATAGTAAGTGCTTAAAGCTTAAATTTCTTTAATTGGCAGCAAAGTTGCAAAATGAGTCGAAAGAAATCGAGAAGTAATCGGTATCGTTGCGCGGACTGGCAGCACCAGCAGAACAGCTGTTGCCCTTTTTTATATTTGTTTATAAACGTTTTCGAAAGGCATTTTGTGCAAACGCTGACGCTATGGAAGCCAAGAAGATATCCTTTGGCTTCAGCAAAGTAGCTAAAAAGCCTATTATTTTGCCGACTAAAGCTCCAAAGGAAGAAACCAAAGTTGAGCTCATAAAATGCCTCGAGGGCAAAGAAATAAAACTGGTCGCGTAAGTAGAATTCACATTCATATATATAATACAATATTCCATGTTACTTTGAATTTAGGGAAAAGCAAGAGGTAGCACCGCTTATCATACAGATGGCAAGTAACCAGAAGACTTCAACGGCGCTGGCAAGTCTGATGAAGAGACGTGCCGTATTGCTTGGCGAAGATGACCCAGAGCCCGAGGAGACAGCAGCTGAGCCACAATCCATAGCTGAAGTCACAGCGAATAATGACAGTATAAACTTGGAACAACGCGCCGCTCGAGAGTTGCTTGCCGCAGCCCAGGCCAACGGCAATGAGATTTTGGAAGGTGAAAAGCTTGTATTACCTGCATTAAAAGCCGATGAACTACCTCTGGATGGTGCAAAGGAATCAACCATTGATGATTACGACTCCATTCCCATACAGCAATTTGGTCTAGCAATGTTACGAGGAATGGGTTGGGTGGATCCGCCGCCTGTGGCAAAGAAAAAGGGTATAGCTCTGGTGGACGATGCGCCATTTATGCGACCCAAAGGCATGGGACTAGGTGCAGATAAAGCACTCAAGGCAAAAACCTTACTGGTGCAGCCGGATAAAAATGAAGTGCTGGAGATTAAGAAACAAGCCTATGTACGCATCTTGGGTGGCAAGCAAAAAGATCAGTACGGACAAATTGAAGGTTTTGACGATCATGCCGGTCGTGTTATTGTGAAAATGGCCATTGGGGGTGCAAAGGAGGCTTTCAATGAGTTCCTTTGCCAACCAGTATCGCGCAAGGAGTACTCACAATATGGCAAATGTATAAGTAAGCTAAAAAAAATATCTGCTTTTAAAAATAGTGAACTAATGTCATGATTGCTTATAGATACGGCTAAGTACGAGGAGTTTAAGAAGCAAGAAAATGAGCATGGCCAAATAATTGTTAAACAAGAGAAGTCAACGGAACGAAACAGCAACAAGACGGAAAAAGAACGTGAGGATGAACGCAAGTCATACAAATTAAAGGATGAAGACCGCAAGCCATACAAATACGAGCAGCGGAACATTAAGCCTGAAGAACGGCGACCAGAGAGCAGGAGCTACAAAGAAGAGCGAAGCACATACAAACAGGAGGAACGTAAACCGTACAAGACAGAAGATCGCCGAAGAGATGCTGATAATAGCAGTAGTAGTCGCTACCATGATCGCGATCAAGAAACACGTAGCAACAGTTGTACATCAAAATCAAGTAGCCGGCGTCGACAGCAAAGTAGCTCTGATGAAGCTGATGATACGGGCGAATCAACAGAAAGTGATTCAGATTCAGCTTATGAACGCAAGGACAAGAAAAAGTCGAAAAGCGCCAGCAGCAAAAGCAGTAAATCGAAGAAAAAGTCAAAAAAATCCAAAAGTAAATCTCATCGCCATCGTCGTTCAAGCGGATCCGAAGATAGCGATTGTAGTGCAGATGAACGCTCCCGACGTCGTCACCCAAGCAAGCATAAAAAGAAAACCAAAAAGAGTAAACATGCGCGCTCTCGCACACGCTCCAGATCCCGCGAAGGGCGTGTCCGATAGTATTAAGGAAAAAAGAAAGAGTATGCCAGAATTGTTGATTCACTTGAAAACTTTATTTAAATACATATGTATCAGTAGACGCCTAAGCATGTATACTTATGCAGGATTATCATTAAATTTCAACTAACTCACAAATTAATCACAAAAATGTCTTTTTCTTTGAGATTCTTAGGGCCCCATACACAATACAAACTTAAAGTTAGAAATGTGGTGACGTATAGGAATCCAAAATATCTTATGTTTAGTCATGGTTTTAAATTGTTAGGTGAATGATAATACTTTTAATATGCGCATAGTATACTTAGCTTTTATGATATACTAAATGTAATATAATGTAATGTTTGATAATGGCAAATACATGACTTAGTTATGTGGTTTTTTTGGTCAAATGTGGTGACTTATGAGTGTGTCTGTGTGCGTATGAATGTGTGTGTGCATGCCAAGTTGTTTTTAATAATCCATTTATTAAAATAAATATTTGAAAACCAAGTTACTGTAGCTTCTTTTTGCCGTACTGAATTTTGTCATTGACTATTTTGGAAGCCTTTTGGATAATCGACTTGATGACGTCCTTTTCATTTAATCCTGGCCACATAGCTACCAGCACAGTTGCGCAGTACATTAGCAATAGATTGTTAATTACGGCTCCAATCCAGGCCAGAGCCAACAGGCCTAGGCTTATAACAATCACCACCTAGTTAAAGAATTTGAAATATAAGTAGGGAAGATGTATAAAAAAGGGACTGTAATCATTATAACTTTTACTATAAAAAATACAACATAATAATAAAACTTAAAACCATGTAATACACACCAATGTTGGTTTGCGTTCCTTGAATAGATAGTCATACCACTCGATGATACCAGACTTAATGCCATATAATTGTCCACAGACTTCCTCAAACTTGGCCTCCTGTTCACCATCCCACTTGCCGCCGCTACAGACCAAGCGTGATAGCATTGGAATAACAAAGTCCATAAAGAATGCCAACAAAGCCAGCAAAGAGAAAAGCGTTATGAAGGACAAGTCTAAATACCAGAGCAACAGATACAAGATACTGATGGCTCCAACGACTACACCGGCATAGTATTGCTTTTCCCATGTAAGAACGCCATAGGCACCTACAATAGCATTGCGAAATGGTTCCAGGTCGTGCTTCAGCTTGATTTGGGCACGTTTCTGTAATTAATTCAATTTTGTGTGTTATTTTCATGATGGCGGCATTTGTTGTGTGTGTGTATTTATAAAATGCAAGTGCAAATTGAGTCCTTGCTTACCTGGTCAACCTGCAAAGTTGTCATCTTAATTAGTCCGCCTTGTTTAAATGCTCGTTCGGATTGGTTTGGCGTATACGTAGCAATACGCTGCTTTTTTAAATTATTATTAATTGTTTGTGGGAGAAAAATCAATTTGTTTGTTCGAGCTTCCCAGAAAGGATGTAAATCGATAACAATATTTGCTAATGAAAGCTATCGTTTTGACGTACCAGTATGGGATGACCCGATTATATTCGATACTTGTAACAAGCGATACTGAAATTCATTTCGTAGTGACAAAAATTTCATTGAATAGCTAATTCTCCCAATGCTTATAAAAATAGTACTCATACTCTCAGGACTAGTAGTTAAAATAACAAGTGAATTGACTTTAAAAAGTAAAGATAAACTAGACTTGCGGACTTTTATTTAAAATTATACCGTGACTCGCTACTTGTAAGTGTGACAAGCATTTATGAAATATTTATTCGCTCATACATACTCGATACTTTTGAAAATGACTTGAACAAAATTCACAAAATCAGAAACATTTTCTTTTTTCAATAGAAACTTTTTGAAACAGAACAAAATGAGCTGCCCAGGCTTTGGTGAAGTAAATATACCCTCCTCGCGTGCCTTTTGGGATGATTGTGAAGAGGATGAGTTTGACAGCGTTGAGCCGGCTGCGAAGTGAGTTTGCAGTTTTGTTTATGTGATTTGGCTATTATCAGAATATATTAACAGGTTGCAACTTAAATTTAATGAAGGCGACACAGAAGCACCTGTTGCCAGTGAACTATTTGTGCTGGTCGAGGGTCCGCATGTAACAGAATTTTGTGGCAGCTCGTTGTTTAAAGATGCAAAACGCATTTGTGAAATACCAGCAAAAGCTTCGTCATTGCATTTGAATGCCTCCAAGGGACACTTGCTGGCTGGACTCGAAGAGGATCTTACCAACAGTGGTGAGATTACAGAGTTGCTCATACCGTACGCACAGTTGGCTAAGCAGGTGTTGACCATCACACTGAAGCCAAAAGTGGACTACAAATCCGAGGAGATCAACAGATATCGCGATGATGTAGCTATAATTCACAGTGTGGGTGGCAGTGGGCAAGAGAAGTCAATAAGAGAATTAGAGGCACCCAATTTTATAGCTGGAGTGGCGGCGGGCAGTAAGTTTTATTTGTTGTAGCACTGACTGTCATTTAATTACATCATTGCATTGTCTGGATGAGACGTGATATATCTTTTTGTTTGTTTCCACAGTTGCAAGTTGGCGCAATCAAATGGAACTGCCCGTTAGCTCATATGTTATTTATGTGGATAAGTTGCCATTGGACGGAGTTGCAGCTCAGCCAGTAATCAAACTGTTGCAGAAAATGGGAGTTCAGTGTAGCGAACGTTACGTACCGCCTTCCAAGGACAGCTCCTACTTGTATATTTAATAAAAATAAACATTAATCTAGGTGGCTGAATATATTTGAATAAAAAGGTTGCGGTTAAAAACATTTTCACTTATTTTAATACTTCAAATATGCTTAAATTAAGCTCCCTGCTGCGCTGCTCCATGTGAGCCTTGGCAATAGCTATGAACTGTGGTCGCGAGAGTAATGAGTAAGCTGGCACCAGCAGCGATGATACCAGCATATGTAGCTCCTTATGTCCGCTGCTGAATAAATCGAGACCCAACTCTAAGGCAGTACCAAAATCACATTCATCAACGGCAATATTGGCGGCATTGGCAACTGGCTGTAATTTCTCCAGCACAGCCTGCTTGGCATGATCGCTGTCATTCTTGAGATCCTTACGTTCAAATAGCGCCAGAATTTGTTTAAGCTCTGCATCGCTTACAGTCAACCGTCGGTATCCTTGCTGTGACTTTCTATCGTAAGGGACTACAATGCCAGCCCTATGAAAAGTTTTGGCCATAACACGATTGTTTCGCTCCTTCGTTAAATCATCAAGGTTCGCTAATCCCAACGAATTATCAGCGATGTACTGTTTAACAGCTTTCTTAGTAGCAGCTAACTGGGCCACAGTGAATGGTGTGCCAACAAAATCATGCTCTAAATAGTAGAGGAACGCATCAAATATGTTGCCAGCGACAAATTGAAATTCACAGTTTTGTGAGGAATCATTGCGTGCCATTAAAAGACGCTCCTTATCCTGTGGCACATCCCTCCAGTAGCCATAGTGAACGCCACTGCCTTTACGCACAAAAATTGTTTGAAATTCTGGGGGATCGTAATAGAAGCGCCAGTGGCGCAGATAGTCCCCAGGCTCTCCGATTTTTGCTTTATGGAAATTACCAGCTAGAAACTCAAAGGGGCCAACCAACTGCAGTTGAAACAATGTTTCAATGTGCTGAAGCGCTGCGTCCTTCTTAAGGGTATTTATGAATTTCCAGAATTCATAGAAATCTGGTGGCATTTCGACCAGAAATTTGTGTCTGATGAACTCGTTGCTTTCACAGAGATTATCATACTCTTGCTGCACCGACAAACGTATACGCTTCTCCAGTATTTCCATATAATTTTTCCCGGCTATATTGTTCATTGCTTCCTTGTGTAGCTTTGCCGTTTCCGATTCATAGTTGCCCACGTCCTTTTCTGCATCCATATCTGTAGTTGTATTGATACTGCTGGTTTTTGGACTGTCTCCCTCTTCTTTCTTTTCAGTCGGTTTACGTTTTGGCGCCAATTTCGGCGTTTCTGTTTCCTTGCTGGGATGATTGAATTTTTCTAGATGGGCCTCATTTCGCTGATAGCATTTATCCCAGTATTTACAGTCTTCCTTAGGCATTATTTGACAGCACAATTAAAAAATTTGGCTTACAGTGTAAAAATAATGAACTCTAATAAGAATACAGTCTGAGCTTTTTCTTCCTCTTTCCAGCTGTCAAACAACACCAGCAAATATGTTAACCAGGGCTGATACATTTACAAGCTGTATTGATGCTTTTGAAAAGTATCGTCATTATCGATATTCAAACAACCCCCGTTAAATGGCAACTATTTGGCCACACTTTGCACATGACATCGCATTTTAGGATTTGAAATTGCGCGCGTAGCAAAAGCAAAAATTTTTGTTTAAAGGTTTTTCAGTTTCGGTTAAGATTTTTCAATGATTTGTCCCCTAAGTAAATTGTTTAAATTAAGAGTTTGGATTTAATTGTTGTAATTCATTCAATGAATACAAACTTTTGCAAAAGAATCAGTTTGTTATGGGTTATTATTACAATAAATGTATGTATATGGGCAGGCGCTTCAAAGAGAAAACACAATAAAACTAAAATGCTACTATTCCTCGACAGCACACATGACTGAGTAGACGCACTCCTCCTTGTTGATCAAGTGACAGGTTTTGTTGACCAAAGACATGAGCTGATTCACATCGGTTGCCCAATTGTTCAATATGTCGGATGCACTTTTCTTGGTAGTAAAGTAGATGATGCCAGCAGGTCGATCGATCTTGACACGTATTGTGTCGCTATTAGCCAACTTAGACAGATATTCCTCACAGCGATTTGTGGGCAAATTCAGGAGCTCACTCATGCGGGCCAAATGTAATCGTGAATAATACATCGCTATTATACGAATATTCTAAAGAAATCAAATAACGTTACAATTATCCTTTGAATTAAAATTTACAGTTGCAACTTACATGCTCTATTAGGCGATCTTTCAGCTCAGTGATGCATTTCTTTCCATGCTTGGTGCTATCCTTGAACATTTCGTTTTCGGCTAAAACCATGCCAAAGTCTGCATTGAATGTATCAAAATTGATCAGCTCTTTCGACATAAAAAGACGAAGTATTTCCCTAAAATAATAATAAAATAGAGTATAAGATTCTAGTTAAATAAAGCTAGTTAAACTTATTACTTATAAACGGGCACATCCTCCAGCTTTTTGTTCTTTGATAAATGCGCCATCATGTCGCTCTGTTCGTTGTCATAGGGAGCTAGTACACAGTAAAGTACAGCACAGACAAGCTTGTCCGTCAGCTCCTTTTTCTGGGCATCTGTCAGATCGGTTTCGAGCTCAATTGCAGCAACGGGTTCCGACTTCTTATCATCCTCCTCCTTAGCCTTTTTGTCATCACTCTTTTTCTTGTCATCACTGGTAGATGCATCCATTGGTACTGGAGCTTTCTTACGAGGTGGCTCGGCAATCGCCTGATAGTGACGCGATGTTTTTAGGAACGAAGTATCCCGATTCAGCTGTATCATTAAGTTATAGAACTTTAGCTTGAGATCATGCTGTGTCGGATCATCAAAAAATTTAATGCTGATTTTCTTGGCAATGATCTGAGTGGACACATAGTCTTCCTTCAATAGACACAGGCGCATTTGCTCCAATATGAGCTCAACCTTCTCACGCTTATCCATGGAACCATAGGTTTCCACCTGTAGTTCTTCCATGACGGCCGCAGCGCCAGCAACATCGTCATCGGCTTCTTTAATGTCAGCCAAGATCTTTGTTAGACGTGCACGTTCAATTTCTACATATATCTTGCCCTCGGTAACCGACCGCAGAGTATCAATCAGCTTCAGCTTGGTCTCCTTATCAGGTGTCTTATCTACGTATGTGCAGCATTCCTGTATCATCTTGACCACCGCTTGCTTCAGCTGAGAACGACGACGCACTAACAAGGACACGTATTCGTTCAATGCATTCCAATTTCCCGCCTCGAGACATATCTGACAGATAGCCACAAGCACACGAGAGCAGGACACCATGTCTGCTCCCAGACGGGTCTGTTTCTCCAATTGCAGCATCATTTCAATGGATTCGTGAAAGGCGTCGGGATTCTTCTTGGCAAGTTCCTTGGCCAGCGGGATTTTCTCATTGCAGGCTGGCTCGTAATCCACTTCCATTTTTGTAATGCGACCGCCATCAAACAAATATGTATCCATGATGAGCTGCAAATAGAAAACAATTGGTTTTTATGCTATGCTCATACTGCGCCACACAGCTTGGCACAGAGCCTCGGACATGCAAGCTCTGTGGCGCAATGGGAACATATCAATAGAAGATTTTTGTTGATGTTGTTGTTGCTGCAGTGCTTCACTACTATGACAAGGCAACTTTTGCGTGTACCGCTACTTACGTTGTTTAAGGTCGAGCTCGAACGAAACGTATTTTATGATATTTAAATAAGTATATAAACTTTTTTGCCGCACCTTCCAGCGGTAGCTGTGTTAAAAAATACTTTTAATTCGAGCTGAAGCAAAATAAATGCGGTGAATTTCGATCAAAACTCTGCAGAAATTTGCTTACAAATGATGTTAAGTTGGCTGCGCGTATTTTTAGTGTTGAGCAGTAACTGAAAATCGATGCATTTCAAAATTTGAATAAACACTAAAACGAGTTTGATTCAAATATTTAGTACAAATATGAATATGGAAATAACACAATGACAACTGAAGACAGAACAGAAACGGCAGACAAAAATGGTATCGACAAGCAAATTGCGAAAACGTACGGTAAGTTGTGTAGCCCTAGTGTTGCATTTTAGCTACGCTTTACAACACTCTCGTTTCAGCCTTTGTTAAGCCGCGAAAAGTTTCGGTAAAACACAATTATTAGACATTTGTTTAATGAAAATAGTTTGTAAAGTGTTTCTGTTACAAAAGACAGCTTCGCGCTATTTATAATAAACTTTTTGCACAGTGTCGCAAGCGATTGTTGTTTCGACGCTACAACTACAAACACATTTTACGCGCCAATTTAAGGGGCAGCCGAAAAACAAGCACTAAAATGGCCCAAATTCAGGAATATCAAGATTTGGTTCTGGATGCACTAGAAACGGTAGAATTCAAGCTGAGTAAGTGGAACTGAGACAATAATCTAGTATATTATGAAATTTGGTATGACCTTCTATCTTGCAGTACGCGACAAGACGGACATTAATAATGATGCCTTGACATTTCACCCTGCGATGGCTCATCAAATATTCGGTGAGTCGGAAACAATTTTTGGATATCAGGGATTACAAGTTCGCGTACTGTATACGGCCGGGCCGTTGCACATCTATCTGGGTATTGAGTACGAGAAACGTGTAAACGAAATTTCTGGCGGCGAAATCAAAGCCGACGATGTTGTGGCCACCATAGCACAGAGTCTGCCAGATGGGTGCTACTTTATCAATCTCGACGAGTTTCTCAAGACCCTGGATAAGGCCGACAAATTCCAGCCATTTGGAGAGAAACTTAGCGAGTACACACAAAGGGGAGATGATGGCAGCGAACGTCTTTTTGAAGTCTATCAATGCGACTATAAGATGTCTTCCTTTTTGAAGTTCTTTGCGCGCCTGCAAACTTTTATATTGTGGTTTGTCGATGCAGCCTCTTACATCGACACCGATGATGCACAATGGTGCTACTTTATTTGGTAAACTGGATTTAGTTTTCTATATGTCGCACTTTTTGAAATCTAGTTTATTGCAGCTATGAGAAATACAAAAACAAGGATGGACAATTTCAGTATGCCACCGCTGGCTACACAACCGTCTATGAATATTATGCGTATCCTCAAAATAAAAGGCCACGAATTAGCCAAATGCTTATTCTTCCGCCATTTCAGAAATTGGGATTGGCCACACAGTTGGTGGAAACGATTTATAAGTTCTATCAGTCGCAAAAGAATGTGGTCGATATTACCGTCGAGGATCCCTCTGAAGATTTTCAACGTTTGCGTAATTTTGTAGATGCAAAATTGTGTAAGGAACTGAAATGCTTCTCACGCGACGAAATCTTTAAAGGTTTCAACAAGGAAATGGTACGAGAAGCACGCGAAGCTTTGAAACTGAATCCGCGACAAGTGCGCAAGATATATGAACTGCTGCGACTATACTTCACCAATGTCCATGATGAAAAGGAGTATAGAGCATACCGACTGGAAGTTAAAAAGAGACTGAACGCTGTTTACTACAAGCAGCTAAAGGATTTGCAAAAAATGGAACGCTACAAAATGGATACTGAAATGTTACGCGCACGTTTGCCAAACATGAAACAGCGCATTGAACAGCTACAGGAGGAATATGTCCTTATCGAGCAGGACTACAAAAATACAATTGATAAGCTGCGGGCTTAGGCCTACTAAGTATATAATAAATGAACGCCATTGGGTGTCGATTAATTTATTACGTTTTCCGTTCATCATATATGTTGATTACAAAATACAATTTGTTGCTATAAGCCTGCAGTAGGATTCTGTCGAATAAATATGTATTAAAAAGTACCTACATGTGTATTTGGGTGTGTGTGTGGAGCAAAATTTGAGGCGTGTGGTCATTTGAGCAATAGAAAAACCATATTTGCAATTGTATACAGTAAAGATATAGCTTACATGTATTGTTTTTACAATAATTAAAAAAAGTTTCGCGTATTGGAAGTACATATGGGAATAAATATATATATGGGGGACATTATAAATCTGGTGCTGCAGTAGCACATAATCCATACAACTAGCATGAGCCGTACTCCTCCATCCACTTTTCGAAACGTGCAACATCGTCAGCTGAGACAGACTTTTTAGTCCGCTGTTGAGCATCCAGAAAGTCCTGCAGTGTTATGGGCTGGTCAACATCCTCGCGTCGGATTTGCTTAATTTGCTGAGGTGTGCGTCCAGAGATCAGGCGTCTCATGGCCATCATCGAGGCATCGCGGCACACATTACTTATATCTGAGCCCGAATAGCCCTGCAGTTCATCACCAATTATGGTTGTGTTAAGGTCTGGCGCCAGGGAAACATCCTTGAGACAGAGCTTCAGTAAAGCTGCACGTGTTTCCTCTGAGGTATTAGAGTAAGTAATTAGATAAAGGCTTAGAGTTAGTAAAATGTTATACTTACCATTGGGCAGTGGTATGTAGATGCGTTTCTCGAAACGGCGTCGAAAAGCTTCGTCAATATCCCAGGGATGATTTGTGGCCGCCAGCACCATAATGACCTTTTCGTCCTGTAGACTGGCATTAAGACCATCCATTTGGATAAGCAATTCCGCCTTGAAGCGACGGCTTGCCTCGTGCTCGGAGTCACTGCCTCGGGAGGCGCACAGTGCATCGATTTCGTCAATGAATATTGTGCTGGGAGCATAAAAACGAGCCATTTCAAAGAGCAGACGCACCAGTTTCTCACTCTCGCCGCGATACTTGGATGTTAGCGTGGATGAGGACACATTGAAGAAAGTGGTGCCGCATTCAGTGGCCACGGCTTTGGCCAGCATTGTTTTGCCCGTGCCTGGTGGGCCTACCATAAGCACGCCTCGCCACGGTCGACGAATTCCCTTAAAGAATTCAGGCATTATAATGGGCAACACTACAGCTTCCTGCAATATGGTCTTGGCCTCGTTTAGACCAGCAACATCTGTCCATTTGATGCAAGGATGCCGCTGCAGTATGTCCTTCTCCAGGGTATCAACCAGGTGTCCCTCATAGCCGAGAGGCGAGAAATGCTTTGTCTTTGTCTTGGGCGAACATCTTGGCGTATTGTGCGTGGTAGATTGTGCATGAGAGTTGTCCTCCAGCGATGTGGTCGCATCCTGGTCATCCGAATTCGAGTTCTCATCCAGTGAATTCTTCTTCACAGCCTTGTGCTTAAGCGTCAGCTGTGTTGTGGTGCTGAGTTTACGTGCCCGCAAACGTTCCACGGACCGACTCTTCCGGACAGCTGCCGTGAGGGCAGAGTTTCTGACCGGACGACCTAGACGCAATCCGACTCCTGTATTGCTGGCTGTGCTGCTTGCGGTTAGACCTACATTACCAGCACTACCATGATGACTCTGGCTCAGACTGTTGCTGTTCAAATTGCTGCTAATGGATGGCAGCGTAGGTTGCAGTTCGGGATCCCGTCGTCGCAATGAGGACACCCAGCGACTATCCTGCTGGGAGGGAAATGGCATTGCAGGTTGATTGGGTCGTGGCTGTGGTGCTACCTCTGTATCGGAGACTGCGTTTAATTGTTGGATGAGCGAGCAAATGAACATTTGATTGACCAACCTTGTGTGGGTAAACGCTGCTTGTTGCGCAGTGGCAGCGATCCACCGATACCCAGCCCATTGGGTGCATTCACTCCCAGATTATTAATTGGCCGATATGAAGTGGCGGAGGGATGACCATGTGGGTGTGGATGAGCACTTTCTGCCGGCGGCTTCTTGACGGCATTGCTTCGGGAAGGCCTGCTGGTTGTGGTGATTTTGGTGAAGGCAAATGGTGACAGAGAGTCCAATATCAAAGAGTCCATCATGCGCGCCATATGCGAAAGGCTTGTGGGCGGCGTTGACGAGCTGCAAAAGGGTCAAAACATTCTAGCTGATTAATGATATTGATCATTGGCATTCACATTCAAGTTGGACCATGTATAACTAAGGTCATTTGCTTCTCTTACATGCTGAAGCTTCAAGAACAACAACAACAACAGCCATAACTCAAACAATTCGTGTCCCTTGCGTGCCTCGACATTGTGTGCTTCAAGTCTGTCCAAAGCTTGTCTAATGTTGTCTAGCCCTGTCGCACACCCATTAAGTCACTTATATACAAACACACAAACATATAGATAATACTCAGGAATTTCTAGGAAGCCAAAGTTCGTGCGGCTCGACCTAAAGCTGCCTGTCATATATGCAAAACAGTTGCGAGTTCAATAAACTCGAGTAGGGGGAAATTCCGCCCAGGTTATTGACGTGCCGGCGACAATTGTTATTGTTGACACTTACATGCGTCATCGTCATTAACTTCAACTCATTTTCGTCTACATACAATATTGCACTTGCCATTTTTCTTTTTATTTTCAATTGCTTCTACATAAAGATTCCATCACGCTAAAATGTATGCTACAAAATCCTTAACCGCTGCCTAATTAAGTTGGCCGCAAGTCGGCCATATTTCTTTCGCTTTGCAGTAACAACCGGATGTGTTCTTATTGCGCGCTCATAAATATTTGGGTTAATGTTTCTGATATGTGAGCTAGCAAGCACCCACGTTCCAGAGCTGGAGAGATTGCCGCTGATTAGTTGACCAAACTAGGGCAACTTTTGTACTCGTGGAGTCATTAAATTAGGATAATCTTTCTATTTGGCCTATATATTTATTGACTCTGACTTTGTATCAATAGATTATTGTGTTGGCACGCTTTCAATCAAAAAGAGAATATTAATAGAACTCTTGATTGATTGTTAAATAACGGGCACAAGGCTCTTTTAGGAAAATAACTGACAACCGCTGGATTTTAGATGGAAACAATAGCTTCAAAACCCACTCTTTAAGTTTGTCGCTGCAAATTCATGTCACTGAAAGAGGTGTTTATGTTAATTTTATTTTTTATAAGGAAAATCAGAACAAGTGGATGTCTATTTATGCAAATTACCAATCGTAGTTATGACAAGCAAAAACGTCAACTTGTCGGAAAAGCAAAGTGTGATAATAGCTTAAGGACGGCTAAAGAATGTTCTAAGCCAACAAAATTGTCATTTCGGTCAATTAAAATAAACATAAGTAGTAAAATAATGGTGTGGAGAATGCACGCACTTTGGCGAATGTTAAGGCTTAAATTAATTAAATATATGCTCTTGCACAGAGAGAAAAAACCATTTTAAATTAAGTTCAGTTGGCCACGCATTAAGTAATTGAGATTCTTCAAATATGATCAAGTAGTTCCCTGCAGGGCACTTAGCCGTCTCGACTTGACCGTTCTTACTTGTTACTTTTCCAAATGCAATCCCTAAACTTTGATCTTACAATTTAACACGATTTTCACATAGTTACCACTGATGCAGATCCCATAGCGAATGATATGGTGTGTGTCTATATCCAGACATAAAAGGCACGGCCACTTCGTACTCCACTTGGAGATTAGGCGGTGATTGGGGCCGAAGTGTTAGGGCGTTGCGCTCTAGCGTCGGATTGGAGCAAGTCATCGAACGTTGACGCATAAATGGATGTGTATGGGAAGCCGAACGTCCATTGTCATTATTATTATTACTGTTCAGCAATTGGGCAACGTTGCCGCCAGTTGGAGCAGGTGCAGCAATCGCTTGGGCCATGCCAAACCAATTTTGTGCATTTGTATTAAACATGATTGCCTATCAGCAGCAACGAAACTTGTAATTTGAAAACGCACCAAATTTTCTATTGAAACAAACGTTTGACGGAATTTTCTTAAACGATACGACGCAACGCGAGGTGGCATCCACCAAACGACTCAAGGGTTGTGCGCCAACTGACCACAAAACTGGACGACGGACGACTCGTCCACAACAAAAAGCAGCTCATTATTTACTTGGCGGGTAGTTTCTAGTATTTCTAAGTGTGTTTGTGTGTGTGTGTGTGTGTGTGTGTGTGTGTTCGGTGTGTGTGCATGCGAAATGAGGTTAAAGGAAGTATTGCTTTGAGTTTTTTTGTTGTTCATTTATTGCCTCCACCTGAGTCCAGTGGTCAATGCACGCTAGCCCAAGTCGACTCAAACAAAAGATGCCATCGATTTCTATGGCCAACCAAGTCATTTTATATATGTATGTGAAGCGATATACATATAAAAACATGCTATGTATTTAAATGTAATACAATGATTTCTTAATAATTATGAGTTTATTTTTGCCGGCATTAATGGCCAGCTTGCATGTAACGTCTGGTGCAAATTAAAATGGGTAGAAAACTTAAGCTGTATGCTTAAAACAAACATATTTATGGAAATTAATTCTAAATAAAATATGTGCCTTGAGTGTCTTGTCAACTATTTGTCATAAGCAGTTCAGCAAATGATGCAAACGAAGGTCATATTTATGTATATAGTATAAGGTTCTTTTAGACGAATCAGCTGCTTGAGATAAAAATCGATATCAATGGAGAGAAAAATGCACTTGTTTTTCTTTTTTTCTTGTGGCTGCCAGTCAAGGCACGTTGAAGGGGCCCGGCACGCCTTATATGGCGAAATATGTGTATGTGAAAAAGTACTGACACTTTACTTACCCTGCTGGGTTCATCATAGGCAAATAAGTAGATGTGGAGTCCACAGTGCGTATGGTGGTATTTCCACGCAGCACAATCTTTTCGCGTGTGGTGCGTCTGTAGGTCTCTTCGCCTCGCATCCTTCTTTTTAAAATTTTGCAGTCCAAAAACCAAAATTTTTTCTGTTTTCTTTTTTAAAATTTATTTATATTTTGTTAATTTTAACTTGTTTACTTTTGCCAAAATGATGAGTGTTGAAAAATTGTTCGTCTGCTCTTCCCACAGGCGATGCCAAACTGAGCAGAGAGCTAACGGAAACGGATGCTGCGGCTGATGATGGCGCGACAACAGTTATTGCTCTCTTTCAATTCTCTCTGCTCTCTTCGCTCAGTTGGCGAATTGCGCAACTTTGGATGTGCAGCGTCGCGACGCTGTTGCTGTTACGCTGCACAAATGGTCACTAACTGGCCGCAATGTTGTTGGTCAGCTGCATTCAATGTTTGGTCGCAAGACAGCTGGAGAAAATGGCGTTAATTGGGGGATGTTTTCCTTAGTTGGGTATATACACCCTTCCATTAGAAATAGATTTGAAAAATGTACAATTATTCACTTAAAGTATGCAGCATATAAATATAGAGTTCAGACCACTTTGGAAAAACTGAACCCATTTTTAAGAGGAATGCCTTTTTCATCGTGATTCGTTCTTTAAATACCAACCAATATAATTTTCTATCAACTAAAACATTTATCTTTAATATTATCGCTTTTTCGAGGCACAAGGTGTTAAATGAGTTTAGACTGCAACAACTTTGAGGAAACTGAACCGATTTCCATCGTGGAATGTCCTGTTAATTTAAACTAAACTAAATTTTTTCCGTATATTTTTTTTAAAGTAGATTGATTTTTGAAATGCACTTGATAGTTTTCTTGTAGTTTCCGTAACTTTATAAATATTAACCTTTTTTTTAATGAAATAAACCAATTTTTATTTTAACCCACTCAGAAGAACAAATAAATATGTATCTTTATTTATGAATTTTTAAAAAACTACTTATAAATTCTGATAGTAAATGACCATTAGAAAATAGTTTTACATTTTAGAAATTTACACATTTCGCAAATTTGTTGCACAAATTGTTGTCGTTTGAAACTTCGAACTTTGCTTAAACACTCATATTGCATTTGAATAATCGTAATTATAAATATTTTGGGGCAGTTCATGAAATAAATTCGACACAAGCACACAAGAAACTAAATGAATGTGCTGTGAGTTGAATAATAAAAACAAAAACGCATTAAAAACCATTTCAAATTTTTTTTTTAAAACTAATAGTGTCAAATATACTCATTAATATTATCAATATAGACAAATATTGTTATAAGTACTTTAATAAGTATATAAACTGTTTCTAACAAACACGAGGCACGTCGAAATGTAAGTAGAGCACAAAAAACAGAAAATTATGTTTATATATTGTTGTTGTTTTGTTTCCATTTGCTTGGGAAATTTGGTGGCTTCAGTTGCTTTGTTGTCGACTCGACTTTATAAGGTTGTACGTGTATCGTATTTATTCGTAATGATAAATGTTTATAGTTTTGTTGCTTCACGTATATGTAACGTCTGAACGTTTTAACTTTAACAATAACTTTAACGTTGATAGTTTTTAACTGAAAATATTATAGTTTGTTTGACTGTACTAAAAATGTGCGTTTATCTAACATCTGTTAATTATTCATTTGTATTGTGCACTAAAGAGTTACGTTTAAGATTTTTTCATTATTATTTACAACTAGCCCTACAACTTTCTGCACTGACGTTTTACTAATTTGGCGAGTATTTAGTACTGTTCACGACTCGTTTGATTTACTGAAATTTGCGCGTGGATGTGCGTGCCTTCCAGGCCTTGACTAGATTGTAGGCAAAGTAAAGTGTGAATCCGTGAATCTGAAAGCCCACAAAGCAGAAGGCATACCAGAATACGCCATAAGGGAATCCCTAAAACAGATGTAACAAAAATTTTAAATGTATTTGAATAAATCAATGAACTGTGTACTTACATGCCACACAAAAATATCGGTCTCCTCCAGCTCGACGGACTTGTCCATGGTCATGAATTCCCATACGTCGGAAAAGTAATAGGCAAAACAGTATAATAAAGGGAGCATGGCCATTGTCAAAATGGCAATCATATACTTTTGCATATCCCGCACCTTGTTACCACGTGCCGCTGACAGGCCCAGAAATGAGGTGAGCAGCGAGGCAGCCCATACGTATTCCCACCAGAGCGGCGGCGGCACCTCCAACTCTTCGATTTCTAGTACAAATATATCCAAGCGATCCAATATGTCCGACGTCAGCTTGGCCAGCATGACAAAGAATAGCAGGGCATGAAAGAAAATGCAGTACTTCAGGCGTGATTTGTTCAACAAGCTAAGAAAAGAGAAATTTCAAGTAACATTTGCATTAGTTTTGTCTCGATATTTTGTTTCCTTTTGTTTGGTAGGCCTCGGCCTTTGACTATCCAAAATATGTACACAAACAATGCAGTTGTTGTTGTTGCTATTGTAAACAGGCACACATGCTGAGTGTGTCTAGCTGGCACTTTGCCCACCCACTCTGCTGGCGCTGCCTGACTGGCTGGCTGCTTGTCTGGCTCATACACCTAAAGCAGGAGCTGTAACTTTACTGCAGTTCTTAGTCATGTCGTGACCTTTTGGTTTTTGGCACTGCTGGTGCAGCTACTTGTAAGTAATTAGATAATTTTGCGGATTAGAAAGTGTTATTAACCTAATTTGATATGTGTTTGCCACTTTCTGCCTAAACTCGAAGTCGTTGCCATCTGTGCCCGCGACCATTGGACCGCCGCGAGTTGCCATTTTGGTGCGTCAATTTGATGCCGTGTTTCACGAATTTTACTATTTTAAATAAAATTAACTGTCTTTTTTAGCACTCAGCACAACATTAGCTCGGACGATCTTTGGTGGCGGTCGGTCGATTCCTTTATTGTTGATGACACTAGTGCCTTAAGTGTTGGTTAGCTGTACGACTTGTACCTAAAATCGATTGTTTAAATATTGTGTGGTGGCTCGTCGACTTTTGAAGTGTTGGAAGATTCCACAAAAATGTAAGTCCCGGCATATTTAAAAATAATTTACGAAAGCTTTGATTACTTACTAAGGCTACCGCTATTTATCTGTAATATTACCATAATTTATTGCTTTTAATGTATGTAAATGAGTTCTATAATGGGCTGTAATTTGGTCAGTGGGTTTGTAGTGACCTTGGACTGAACCTCGTTGGTGGGGTCACTGCGTCACCACCACCTGTTGTTTGTTTGCCTTCCAATCCATAAATCAATTCACAAGAGCTAAACAATGAAGAGTGCAACAAGCGCATATTTAAAAATAAATTTATATATCAAATACATTTATATATTCACATTTGACGCTCTTACTCTTTGCAAACACTTCGGTTGTACTTACTCTTTGCCGCAGCTCTTTGCTCGCTTTATGTTCGTTGGGCTACAAAAGTAGAATGTGCCTTAATGTGTCATCAGTTCAACGGCGGTATTCTTTACTACAACGTCTTGGTGCGAGTCGCATGCGATCGGTTAGGAAGCTTTTGTGTAAACCTAACAATTCTAGCTCACTTTTAATGCCAGTTATTGATAACTATAGTTTAACTGTTTATGCCGAGATAGGCAGCTGAAATAACACCCCCGTTTAACGGTAATTGACTGCCTTTCGTGATCGTTAGTAATGTGTTTTATATTTAAACAATTAATATATGTACCCACAATATAAGATTTGTGATTCTGTTAATGTTTGCCTTTCAAGACTGACCTTCTTTGCTGTCAGTCGATTGTGTTGATATTGTGCCCAAAAATCTATAATATTTTTGACTATTTTGGCTTCGTGCACCTGCCTCGATATCCGCTTGTCATTATTCAGTTTTGGCGCGAGATTTTTCATTGTATTCTTTTGGCAACAAATATAACGATACGTAAAATAAATAATGGCACACAACGCTTTAAAAGTAAATTTAAAAGTCATCGATCATTGGAATCCCATAACAGTTAAAAAATGTATCAATAGAGATAATAAATGCAAGCCTCTGTTTATATCTTTGCAGCTGTATTTACGAAAGTTTTAACATCGTACAAGACAAGCTGAACCAAACAAAAACCAAGTATATTTATTTCCCTAGACTAAACTATGTCTTCCCATGCCGCTGAGAAACGTGCCTCCTTCGCGCGTCGGGCCGAAAGTTTGGTGGAGCGGGTGAGAGTTTTGAATACCATTTATGAGGTAATCGGCATCAAGTGACCAAAGCGCGTGAGATATAACGATTAGTTTGTTCCAATTTGTTGTTGTTGTGGCTAGCATTTGATGTTTGCATGGATTCTTTTACGGCGCAATTTAATTTAATTTTCAATTATTAAGCATACGTAGCCAAATAAACCAAAACTTTCGATTCCACCATAAAATTCCTAAAGTCAGTGAATTTAAACAAAATAAAAGAATGACCAGGAACAGAAAAGTCATAAGTAGTACACATACATGTCTATATCTAGTTTTGTGATATAGAATTTTATTTGATTAGATATTATTATGGGCGTGCATGGCATTAAGAATTTAGACACTTAGACGTGCCTATTTGACTTGGCTCTTTGCCCTAGCTTTGGTATGCTCTTTTAATTAATCTTTTATATGGTACACATACTAATACATATGTATAGACATACAGATATACACAGTCTTTGGCATGCACTTGGCTTTTATTTATTTATTACAAAAACCATAAGTGAGGCGTTTTGAATATACAAAGTTCAAGTACACGATGTGTTTGTGGTCTTAGTAAAAGTGTTTGATGCTGTTGACAAAATGGATGTTGTTTCTGGGCAAAGAGGCAGTTATGACATTTTATAGGTATACCCTAAGAAAATTACCCTAAGAGAATGTTCAATTTTAATTGTTGAGGCAATTCAAAGGTTGCTGTTATTAAATAAATAAAATTGATCGAGTATGGTAATTGGATCACTTTAAAGTTTTTACTGGTAGTTGCATTTTCTGAACTTTACAACTTACAATTTTCATCATTTTTGCGTATTATTTTCGACGAATATGAGAAACACAATAATATCGTTGTCTCACTTGACAGCCATTTAATTGAGGCAACGATCTCAAATAAACAGGTCGTTAACAGAGCGCATATAATTAGCTAGATACAATTTACTTAGTATATACAATTTATGTGGCCAATGACCATTGATGCGAAAATCATAATAATCTCCCCTTGTTGGATAAAAAATTCGATGTGAGCGATCTGCAGCCAAGCTAAAAATAGACGTTTCAAATTTAAATTATCTTGAAATTTGCTTTGTAATTTCTCGAATGTTTCTTTTTATCAGGGAACGACTCAGACGTACTTGCAATGACATCAATTGAATAAACAGTGGGTAATAAATTGTTACATCGAAGTATACACACATTCACAACATTAATTAAGAGGGCGAAGCAACAACAAGCAAGCTTACTCACACACATTTGTATAGTTGGCCAATGACCGACCATTTAATTTGTTTTGTGTAACATAAAATTTAATTGAACGCCAAATTGTGATAAACGATGGCAGCACTTAGGTTGTTGTCAATAATTGCAAATTTTCTTATAGCGCAATGCTTTAGGAAATGAAACAATATATAATAAACAAATCATTTAAATTTTGTCTACGTTAAGTTTTCTTTGGGTTAGAGAAAAATTTAAGCGCGAAGAATAATTGATTTTTGAAATGAGGCAATATAAAGGGGCAAGGATGGGGGAAAATCAATTCAAGTTACAATTAATTGGCTATAACTTTATAATTGGAGTTTGACCACATGTTGAACAACGCTAAAGCCAAGTGGAATACCATTCCATTCTGTTTTATTTCAAAGCTTACCAAAGCAAACAAGAAAACAAAACGTTTTGTCTCGTTACATTCTGTTTTGCAAAGGGTCTGTTAAAATAAACAAGCTCTCGTGAAGAGAGCACAGCTGCGAAATACCCTGCATTCAAATATGTGCCATCACATGTAGTAATACAGAGTCAGAGTCAGAGATATTATCTTTATTTTTTTATTATTGATTAACTTCTCGAACGAATTCCAACTTTACTAAATTAAGTAATCCTTAAATCCTTACATCTTATATAGTATCAAGTAAGAATGTTCAGTGTGAGAGTGTGACTTTGCCTGACCTTTTCCAATATTACCTGGTCATGGAACAACCTCTGACAAAATATTGCATATCAATAAATTTGCATTCAACAATACATTTAAACCTATCAATATAACGCTCTAGATGACAGATAGAGAAAGCTGATCAAATATATTTATAAAATATATAAAATTTCAATACATTTTAATTTACCTTAGCTTAAGTCTGCCGTTTTTCAACAACACGTTTCACTTGCTGAATGTCTTTATTGGGCACAAACATTTGTCTTATCAAAAAAAGCTAAGCAAATAAAGGAAATTAGGCGGTAAGAGAAAGATAGACATGAGGGCAAACGAAGAGGATTGTGAAGCGAACACAACGAGCAAAATAAATGAACGATAAAAAGCTAATAAAGTGCAACATAAATAAATGCGTGCGTAAATATCGCGTGAATACATCGTGTAAATGAGTTTCACAGCGGTCAGAGAAAGAGAAAAACTGAGCACAATTGAGAGTGGAAAAGTGAGGGGTAGGGCCTCACCCGGCTCTTAAGTTGATTGTCAGCTACTGAAAGAGATGGCAATTTGTCGTACTTAAATTCTCTTGCTTCTCTTGCTGACATCCTCGTAGTCTTGACACGTGTGCTTGTGTTGCTGTTTGGGCTTAAAGTGTTCCCTGTTTTTACACTGTATGCGTCTGTATGTGTGTGTTTGCCTATAAGTAATTCACTTTTGAAAGCCGTGCACTTCAATTTGGCAGGGCCCCACAATTGAAAAAGCATTACATTTCATTCAAGCATTTGTTAGAGCACTACAATTTGTCGAACGTATGTTGAGGGTCTGTAACCTGGGATACTACAAGTGCTAACTAAAATTACATATATTAAATAAAATTTGATGATATGCTCTGGCCGTGACAAATTACATTTACACAAACTAATAACTTGTACAGGGTATACAAAGCCGTAATCTATTTATGCGCTTAATACATTTTATATGTATGGAGTTACATAATATTTGTTCAGCCTTGTTTATTTTTTGCAAATATTTTATTTGAATTTAACCTGATGTTGCTGTTGTAACTGTCGTTGAGCGTTGTGAGAAAGCGGATTAAAAAGCTCATTGCGTATACGCTGTGTTGTTCGCATATATTGCATAACATTCTTTATATCCACAGAAAAGCAAATAAAAGGAAAGTGTAATGTTTTAATTTCGATTTAATTAAACAAAAAGCAAAGATGGCTGAAAGAAGAAGGGGCATGATTAAGCGGACAATGTGAGACAAGCGAAGAAATTAAGCAAAAAGTGAAAGCAGAACCGCAACAAAAACAACAACAACAACAATACATTAACTGTGCTGTTACAACAAGCTGAACAAAAACAACAACAATGTCACTACAATTACCTGGGCAGGTGTGGAGAACAAACAACAACAACGATTTATATGCACAGGCAAATGACTGAAAAACAAAACACAAAAGACGTGTTACTTTAGCAATGGAAGGCAGACGGCATTCAGGGCCAGGGGCGCTCAAAGGTAGAAGAAGGCGTGACAATAAGTCAACAAACAATGGCAAAAGTTGCCTAGAGCTGTGCATTGCATACTTTAAGACGCCAAAGAGGCAAACAATTGAAAGACCTGTAAGCCACTTGCCATAGGCAATGCTAAGAAGTTTAACCAGCCGAGTTCTTAGAAGGCGTGGCAACGTCTACGCCTTTGAATTGGCATTGAAATGTGTATAACAGCAGATAATAGAGAAGTGCCAAGTTAAACAGTTAACAAAAATACAACGCAAATCTTCTGATTGTCTGTTAAGTTGATTGACTTAAATTCAATAGCAAAATCCAATAGCTATTAGAATAGACAATGCGGAAAATAGCGGCTAAATTGTCTTTTGGCATTCATTTGGGGCTTAAACTAAATATATTTGTGTAGATTCCACATAAGTGGTAAGGAACTAAGAGCTTTATAATTGATTCCCCAACTATCCGAATATCCTAAACATTTTAAATATAAACGGTATAAGAATTACTGAACCATTTTAAAACATAAAGCAGCCGTAATGACTGTAATAAATATCTTATATTTATGCAGGGAAATTTTAAATTTTTGATCTGTGTTCTAAATATTGTTTGTATTGTTGTTGTTTTCACTTAAATCGAGGTATTTATTTAGACAGACATGGCTTATAAAGCATGGTATAGCAAATATAATTTATTTGAGCTTACTTTGAACTTACTTTTAAAGCATATTAAAGTTTTTCGCAGTAATGTGAAATTTCTTTGACACCATCCATACTTCTCTGAGGGTGTCACATTATTTTTATGCAGCCTTGAATTTCTCTGCGTCGTCATCAAATTTTTGTGCTGTGCCAGTGAGAAAAAAACTCATCAGACTTACGGATATGCTCATTGACAGCCGGTATACTTGTACTTGTAGTGGAACGTGAGCAGCATTCATATTCACATTTGCATACGTATTCGTATTCGTGTTTCGATATCAACATCATCATTGCAACAACATTTTGTCAGCTGGAAGCGCATTGTATTTTCAATTTATGTAACATATGCATATGTATGTATTTTAATATAATATGCATATGAAAGTAGTAGTTATTGTTGTTGGACAGTGCACTCTCGGATTCGAACATCATTGTTCCCACACACAGTTGTTAGATGGTTGCTTCTGCAAAAGTGACGGCTGTGTCTGACATTTGCCGGCTTGACCTACGCCACGTAGATTCTAAATGTGCATATCTAATAAAATTCAGTGGGATGTGGTAGGTGGGATGACTCTGTGGTAAATAAATGAATGGCGATGGCGTTCGCGCTTTTACCGCGCACTCCCAAATTAGCGCATCAAAACAAAAAGACGAGAACAACAAAAGCAGCAGTCGCTATGAAGAGTTGACAAAACAATGCAAGAATAAGAACTTAGACAAAAGGAATTTTTCATATAAAATACATACAAACACACACTGACAGACGCAGCTAAATAGCCATGTGCAATGTGTGGGTGTCAAAAAGCATTGCGCTCGAAAGTAGGCAACGTTATTTTGCAAGGTGCTTGCCATTTTGCGTGGGAGCTAAAGCCACAGCGTTGCCAGACTGCACAAATAATTAATTGCAAATGCAAAATGATAAATGATGAATTCAGTGAATTTTATTATGTAGATTCTGCAATAAATTTGCAGTAGAGTTAATTTCTTAAGCTTAGGTAAAATTTAAATTTAGATTAACAATCTGGCAACACTGGGTTAAATGCTCGCAGTCCCAACGCCCAACACCTAACTGCCCTACGGCAACATTCAGACGCCCTCGTCCAACAGAATTTAAAGCTTCTTTTTGCGTCGCAACATCTTGCCATACGCAGAGGACAGAGAACCATTTTCACTAAAACCGAGTACCCCTCACCCCTTACTTACCCCTTCCCCAAATACACACACACACCACTACTATCACATTAACTACCATTACCATAACACTTTTCGGCATTTTGTTTTGCTAGCCGTTTCGTCGAGTTCGTATTCGTGTTCGTTTGCACTCGTGTTTGCGTCGTGCTGCTTCCGGCGTCATCTCGTCCAGGGAGCGTTGATAAGGCCAGGCGGCAGCAGCAACAGCAGTCATCGTTGTACAGTCGAACGTGGTTGTTGCCATCGCATTGCACTGAAGAGTTGCCATTAGAAGCATCAGCATTGAAGTGAACGTGTTGTGAATTCTGTTGCAAGTTTGTCTGAGCGCCTGATAGACGCAAATCGAGAAACGTTTGTGTGTTGAAAGTTGAACGTTGCAAATTGTGTTGTGAATCTTAGTCATGTCGAAGCCGGTTACACCACAGCATCGTACTGCTGGCGTCGCAGCTTCCGGTTCGTCTGAGAAGATTAGCGTAAGTTTAGTACTTTCGAAGACTTTTGGAATTTTTTAAATTTTTATTTTTATTTTTTTGTGTGTCAATTTTGCCACTTTTACTTAATGCTGCGTACTTAGCAACGTCATTTTGTGGAAATGCGCAGTTCTTGAGTAGTTTGATGTGCCAAATTATGTGTTAGTAAATCCATGTGCCAGTTGCAGCTCCCAGTTCCCAGTTGCCAGTTGCATTTCTATGCAATTTCTCAGCCGCAATCGTGAATATTTTAACCGCTACGTGACATTCACATTTATGATGCTCACATCGCAAGCTGGGCCTTAACAAGATATATGTATACGAGCATCAACTGCAGCCTCACAAAGTATGCAAAAGTCCGCTACAAAGCTATGGCCTTGTCGCCAGTGTGGCTGTGTGTGTGTGTATGTGAAAGAGTGTATTTGTGGTGGTCGCTTTGGCATTTGTTATTTGGTGTATTTTGGTGGCTAGCAGGTTGGCTGTCAGGTTGGCTGGTCTCAAAGGGCATAGCATACTTTTTTGCGTGCGAATCATAAAAATTGCATAATTGTCGCTTCATCTGTGTGTGTAAAAATGGTTGTATATGAGTGTATATGGGTAACTGTAACTGCTATAGAGACATCTGTAATTGTGTGCTAGGTGACCATTACCATTAAGGGGCTCATTTTACGTGCCATTTGCGTTCGCATCTGGCAGACCAAATAAATTGAGCTGCTCAAATGGCCAACGAGTGTTGCTAGCTGTTTATTAAGTTTGTTATTAACGTTCTTCCATAATTGTCAGACAAAAGACATTAGAGCCTGGGCAATTAGGTATGGCAATAATTTACGGGCCCTCATTTATCTCTACCTTTTCTTACACTTGCCCTAACTCGTATTCTTTGAGTTATTTATGTTCAACAAAAAATGTCTTTGCCATCAGCTATAAATTTTCTCAAAAAACTTATCAGCAAAATCGAATTGCTGCTTAACTGAATCATGTTACTGTGCAGCTTAACTTGTGTTTAACTGAATCAGCAGACATAAACTATGCAGTGCTCTTGAAGCTTAACCCAGCGCAAATGTTGCATGCCTTGCGGCTGCTACGTCCGCAACCAAGTTTGAATTCAATTTCAATTTCCATTCCAAATATGCTGACAACAAAAACATATTTCTCTTGGCATCGGATAATAACAACATTCTACTGGGGACAAATTTTGTGCGTGACTTCTTTTCTATTTTTTTCTTATTTTTTCCCATCTTGATTTTGATTCCATTGTTCTCAATTCAAAACGAAGAATACAAATTTAATTAAGAAAAAATTCCTTTTTGACCCTGGAGTACTTTTCTTTCTCACTTGAGTTAAGAGAGAAAATTGGAATATGATAATCATTTCGTATTTTTTGTTGATATACATTTCTTTTGGTTTGCTTCAAATTTTTACCTTTTATTTTTGTGGATGTAGACTAAGTAATATTAAAAACAAGTTTTCATTTAAGCGAGACATACGAAATTTTCTCAATAAACAATAAGAAAACTTTTAAATGTAACTTTAAAGGCACTACGACATCTAGAGATATATGTAAATTGTAATTTCTGTCGAAAAAACTCAATCTTAATTTGAATATTTTATTGTAGCTCTGAATACAGGGAACCTACGTAGTCTTTCATTTCAGTTTTAAACAATTTCTATATATTTTCATTTGCTTTTTTATACGATCCGTAAAATATAGAGCATGTGTACAGCGCCGCAGGTTGCCATCATGGACCACGCACACACAAACGCATTAAAACGCATATATCCCACACATACACACAAAAATACAGACATCACACACACACACACATCACACTGTAACTCACACATAAGTAAATGTCTTCCATTTACATGAGTCTCGTTATTTGGTGCATAAGAGAGAAAAAATATTCTGCCAATTTGTTGTGTAATTTGTTGACTTACACGGCAAACCAAAAATGGAACAAAGATCAGAGTATTCCTCTTTTGAATCCACTATCCCTCTATACCCTTTTTGGCTACCCTTTTTACGGAGTTTGGTTGCCTTTCAGATTGTCTAGGGCATCGATTGGGCAAGTTTATGACCTTGTGCATTGAATAAACTTTCATTACACTCAAATTGGTTGAGTAGTGTAAAATGTGCCACGACTCCATTTGAGTGTGTGTGTATGTCAGTGTGTGAGTGAATTTGTTATGTGAAACCAGCTTAGAAACATATCTCTTTGTTTATACGAGTACACATAGTTTTGTTTGCCAAGAATGCACTGAACGAAAATTCAATATTTTTTTAAGTTTTGATTTTTATTTACTTGAACCAGCTTCAACATCAATAAGTTGCTGTTCGTCACTTGATCTACAATCGTTGTTGACTTTTTAATGAATTTTATTTTAAACTTCATTGGCGGCAATTCCGATGACGACAATAAAAACTGCATATACGCCGCGTGCCTTCGAAGATTTCTGAAAACAGCTGCTCCTTGGGAGCTGTCACATATTCGTACATGTTTCAGCCGAAATTTGCGACATCGTTCAGTTTATTCCTTTGCGCTGGCATAACTTTGCCAATGGCAAAGTGTCGAAAGTTTTCAAGGCAACATTGCGCATTCGCCGCATAAGACAAGCAGCCTGTCAACTGATGCTGCTTGCCCCACAGGCAGACAGCCAGAGACTTAAACGACCTTTAATTTGCGGGTTTTATGGTAGGCTTTCGCTTGGTTTTGTCTATTAAAACCTCACTTAATGCGACCTCTAAAGTTTTTCTTAATTTGTTCGGCTGAAAAACTTTCAGCGTAAGTTTTTTTACTTTCAGTGATAGAGAAAAGTTTTTCCGGCCATTTTAAGGTATTTTTTCTTGCGTTTTTTACTACGCAGTGGCAAATTCCTGGCTAGGACTTTTATTTACAATTTCAATATAAGCGTGCCGAAGCATATAAATATATCACGTATACGAGAGTTTAAAATTTGCAGCCTTAAAATGAGCAAAACTCCTTAAATGGAATTGGCCATAATTCCTAATTGGGCTTAAAAGCTGAACAGGACAACTGGGCGGCATAAAAGAGATAATTCCCAATTAGCAGCCATTCTGATAATGGACAGCTAAGCTATGGGGCAACAGTTAATAGAAATTATGCCACCATTAAGATTAACGGCTGCAACGGACATAAGTAAGGTTTATTAAGCTAACAATCTGAAACTTATTTAGATGCTCATAACAGTAACGTTTGGGCATAATGATCTGATTAAGTTATTTAGTGTTGGGGCAGGCTCAAATGTCCATTGCACTTTGTATACTTATTGACATCGAATTTTATCTCTTTTTACTTATTTCTAAATTAATTAGTTTGCTGATTAGCTTGTCAATATTTATGTATTTACTTCATATTTATGCAAATCCTTCTGTTCACCTGTTTTTATTCAAATGCATGAACATTTTAACTAATTCACTATGTTTCTAGTTAAAATTCATTGCACTAATTAGTTTTCCTTTGATAGACAATGGTGTTGCCAATTAGCAGATGTTGCATTTTAAATTTGATGCCCTGTAAATGAATATTCATTGATTTTAATGTGCGGCCAATGACTGTCATTTGCAGTTGGCTGCCAGCGTTAATGTGAATATGTTAAATAAAATAATAAAAAATAAACACACGTTTATCGAATTCGGATCAATAAAATGTTATTTCTGCAATATTATTCTCTCTTCTGTACAAGAAAACACAGCTGAAATGCCAATAATTAAATTTAAATTTTGCATGCCTCAGAGACGTATTGAAATTTACGCAATACTCTTTGCCATATCAAAAGTGAAACATCAATTTGATAAGCAAACCGAGACATCCGGTTCGCTGGATGCTAGGGGATTGGCAGGCGACACATGACAGCACTTAACCAAATATAAGTACCTATAGGAGCTGAGTGCCGTGGGGTCTCATCAAAAAAGTAGAAACTGTTTTTGAATATACCCTGTAATAAATCAATTTGATAAAAGAAGGAAAACAATTTTCTTGCTCTGTATTCTAAATGTATGATTACTAATCATTCATTAGAACTCCTTTAGTTGCGTTTTTGTCACCTACAAGTTATCCCTATCTTTAAATTAGTTGGCAGTACCTAGACATTCAATTGGCAGCATCACAATATATATACATATATCAATGTTGACACTTAAAGAAACGACCGTGAGAAATAATTATATAACATTTTAAGTAGTTACAAAGTAAATTCAAAATAAACATGTTTAAAAAGGCTTGGATTAAATGCACCTAAAATTTAAAATAAAGCATATTTATTGTGTAGGGTATCTTTTGGCGGAGCACTCTCCTCCAGGACATTTATTTTTGTGTACATTGCCGGATGTGGCAAGCGCTGTGGGATTTCAACAATTTCGAAAGGATATGTATGTACGTGTACGAATGTGTAGGCGTGCGAATATATATTTGTTTCTGGATTTGTCTGAGAGTTTGTGTGTGTGTGTGTGTGTGTGGTATGAACCGAAAATCCATTTACACTTGAATACATATTGGTCATCATGAAGTGGACAAAAGCGCACAAACTTTGTGTTTGGGCAAAAGTAAACAAACAACATTTGTTTGTTCAAAGAGGGACAGAGAGAGGGAGAGAGGGAGTTAGAGTCACAGAGTGTGCGAAAGAGAATGTGTGTTTAAATTATGAATGCAATAAATGTAACGAACTGAAATCCCGGCGATTGAGTTTTGCGTGTCCGGCAAAAGAATCGCTGATTAGATCCACAGTAACTGGGCAAAAGAAGCTGCGGGGTAGAGAATGGAAACAAGTGGAAAACTGCGACCAGAATTGAGTAACAAGCACTTTGTTAGATAAACTTTGCGCTTAAGTGTTGCGCTCTCTGTCAACCACTTTCTAGAGCCCTTGACAGGATCTCAGCTTAGCTTTGAGCTGGGTTCAGTTGAAGCACTTCTATCTACTTGCAGAGAATGGCGACTGTTATTAAAGTATACGTAACTTCCATTTCCCATTTCCTCAGTTTTTGCACAGTATGCATATCAATATATTAAACCTTTCAACAACAATTTGTACTGTCGGTTTTCATAAGCACTGAACAGAAAGTTTCAACACTTATTTCTTTAGTTTGCAAAGCAAGAAACAAAGCCTTTAAGTTTTTATGTCATGTCAGTAGTACTAAAAATCATAGCGCTTTTATTTTTTTTACCAAGGTGAACAAAGACAACAGCATGCAAAACAACAACTAAGAGAGCCATAAAATATAACGTTAGAGCAATTGCATTTTCATGTCCACAAAAGTTTTGCTTTGCCTGTTGTTTTCCTCATTTCTAGTCCTAGCCAGCTGTCGACATATAAAAAAATACAACAGGCTTAAAAGACGACTAACAACAACAGTTGATGCTGCAGTTGCACATTGAAATACATACACACAAATATACATACTTACATTGAAAATATACATACGTATGTTGTTATGTTGTAAGCTGCCCCACTAAACGTTGGCTTTTGTTGCTGTAACTATGCCTGAATGCCTGGAAAACATGCATGAAATTGTATCACTTGGTCATGATACTATATGGCTATAGTTGTATGTGTTGAGGTCTTCATTCAGCCGTTGCCCTCAAGCGCCAGCTAAAAGTTGCAGCTTTCCATGTGTATATACATAGCTGAGTGTGAGAGTGAGTGTGTGTGTGTGTGTACGTGTCAACTCATTGACCTCATTGCTGTTACCCTCTGCTCTTGCCAGTTGCTGCCGATGCTGTGACTCCTGACTGACGTGTTTTATATTTTCATTTTCCTGAAATCGTTGACGTTGCCAGTTTTTCTGCCACCACCTTCCCATTGCCTGTTTCCTGGCTGACTGCGCTTACACTTTTACCGCCTTTTCCGCTCATGTGGCCCCTTACACTCATTCACCGTGATTCTGTGCCATTATCATACCCATACCCATACCCATATCCATACCCGACAACCGACATCTGACAGCCAACGTTTTAATGTCGTAATCGGATACCATCGACCTCAGTGCTTGGAACTTCTGAGCTGACAGCAGTGTGGCCAGGTCTCTGATTTTGTTGGCAGGTTTGATTAGACTTCGCATTTGCAAAGATGTGATATATGCAATGCCTCCAATATACAAATGATATGTGGTATACCTTAAAATGATTGCTTAAAGTCTTTTTAATTAAGTATACTGCACACGTTATTTAAAATTACAATTAAGTATCATTACCGTGTATCATTAAAATGTACTTGCACAATATAAAAAGTATGTACTTTTAATGAGCTAACCAAATACCTAAAAATGTGTTCACCTGGAAAACTTTTAGCATCCCAGAACTTTGTCAACCAGAAAGGCAGATCTGTCATTGCAATTATAAAGTTTCAGTTTGCACCTCTAATTATTTTAATTTTGTAATGTCTTTTAATATCAACATAAAAGTAAACACTGAACCGCATTTTAAATTACTTGCATGACACTTGTCAGACGTCAAAGTTTTCCCACACTCTCTGAATGAGCTCCAATTAGCAATCCCTTCAGCATTTAATGAGACGTACGTCAATTAGACGATTTCTCATCATCAAAACAAGTACAACTCGTGTATCTTAATTGAAGGAGAAGCACAAACAATTCAAAATATTGACCCATTGAGAAGTCAATTAAAATGTGCACCCTTCGGCAAAGCACCTAACATTAACAAGCATTTGAAAACTGTTTGTTACGAGTTCTTTTATAATTGATTGATGGCAATATTAAGACTGCAAAAGCAATAGGAAACAAGCGCTGGAGGCAAAAGCACAAATGAACAATTTCAATTTACAATTGAATAAAAAAAAAACCACAAAGAACTCAAAAAATACCGATACACCTCAAAGAGGTTGAGTGCCAGCAAAAGTTTCTTTCATTACGTATACGACATGTGCAGTTAAGGGTGCGTAGCATCAACTCTGTTCGCGACAGCTCAACAACCGCAACATCAATCATCAATGCGTCAACCTCAACGATAACAGCTGACGATGTCTTCACTGCGACATAAAGGGCAAGACCTAACGTTACCTGGATGAGCATTGACAGGTCGTAAAGTGCAGTCAGTCAAGCGGCAGGTGCTTGTACGACACCACTGTGCAATTTATTGCCAATTTCATTATTTACAAACGTTTTTTATGGCATTACTTCAATGCTACATTATTCGATAGCTTGTGCGTTGGCAGCTTAAGGATCTTTACCTGGCAACTATAGAGTCTTCAATTTGCATCACAAGTAACTGTTGTGAGATGCATGTAGCATATGACGGATTTTAAATTTTAAGTCCGCTTGAACTTTTTCACAGGTAAAAGCTGGTTTAAGGCAATTATGAGCCAATGCTTTTCGGCAATTAGCTTTCTTGTTTAATTGATCTGTACAGTTTCTTTTAATGACTAATTAAAATTTGTTTTCCAAATTTACAAAGCAAGCTGTTTTAAGAGCGACTTTTGTATTTCGTTTCTCGGGCGTTCAATAAATTGCAATTGATTTGTGACGACAACATGCGCAATTTCAATGTTGTTTACTTAGCATTAATTCTGGGTTACACAAACGTCATGCCCAGGCCTGTTTTCAATTCCTTTGCCAATGCCATTATACCAGCGTTGCCATCGTCATCATCATCGGCATCACTCTGACCATTGTCAACGCCATTATTTGCGCTGCATTGTTTGTTAACACAGCACTTTACAGCACAACTGCGTCCCCTGTGCAGGGACGTGCGCCTTAGAGGCGTGGCACTGCCATAATGTGCATTGCTTGTTAACGTCAAGCTGCATTAAAGCTGAAACTGACTCCATTTTCATGTTCACAGTATTTTTTATGGGCCAACCAGCTCTACGACCCGAAACAGTTATGTAAATTTACTGCAGCAACCACAAAGCCAACATCAACATGTTTTATTTATGTTTTTAATTTGAAAGCGCAACTTTTATTGGCATTTGGCAAACAGATGACCTGCAGCTGCTTCTACCACAGCCACTGGCTCTTTCGATTTTTCTGTTTCTGTTTTCAGTTTCTATTTTTACTTCCTGCACTAGCTCAACACATACAAATTCTATTAAAAGTTGGTGCTACATTTACATAATACTCATTTGTTTATCAACATATCTATCTATTTACTTACTTGCGAAAAAAAAACACTTTAGACTACATTAAGGAGCTTAGGTAAATTGTGTGGCCCTCCTCCTATGGGCCAAAGATATTGACGAGAGACCCTACAAACGAGAAACGCTATACTAGCTGGTCTTTTGACACTTTTATAGTTTCCATCAATTTCAATAAGAGTTTTCCATTAGTGTGGGTGTATGTGTATGTGAAGGATGCTCGGTCTGTGGACAATGGCCAAAGAATTTCGTATTGGGCAGAATCTGTTTTTGTTGTGGATTCTTGAAGCTTAAATAATTTATAAATAGAATTTAGGTAGCTATTTGAATGGTTTCATTGTTTATTGTTTTCACTCTAAACCTACGCAAAATTGCTAAAATAAATAAAGTCTATAAGCAAATTGAGTATCATGCGGTTATTGAATATTAGTTCTTAAATGAAATTCATAAATTATACAGACATTTCCGTTTTACAGTCCAACTCAAATTACACTGCCTACTTTTGAGGGCTGCACTTGGCAACCATTGAAAATTCAAATTTCAATTTAAATTTAATGCATACAATTGGCATTTAGCATCATCATTGAACATACAGCAGCCAGCTTCCCTTTCCCCGTCTATCCCCCTCTTCACCCTCCTTAGCAACAAACACACAACAACACAAAAGCTAGGCTTCCTTTTTTATTTTGGTCATTTCATGCCCAGTCATTTTTCACGCTTCAGTTTGTTTTAATGCGAACGTGAAAATGATTTTGCCTTTTGGCTTTAATTTTTTTGTGATTTACTTTTTGCTTTGAAAATTGCCTGTAATGCGCTAACAGCGCATAATATAATCCAATTAGTTTTTAACTCGTAATGTCAATGGCATTTCAGAAATATAACATTAGCACGGAAAAATGCGGAGATCTGACAGTCATAGTCCAGGTAAAATTGCAAATGAATATAAATATGTACATATACAAATAAATAATGATATTAACTCATTAAAATTTGTAGGGGGACTTGTCGCAGCAGGAGAAGCGTGCTGTATTTATTACAGTACATGATTTGGGCTGCAATCGTATGTAGAACAAATTACTGCAAATATTCATATTTCAATAAATCATTTCATTACACATACGTCAAATTGGCAGATAATTCATTTCAGGAATTTGTGAGCAGCCCCTGCATGACGGAAATAAAGGAACGTTCCTGTTTTATACATGTTGATGTACCCGGTCATGCGGACAATGCCGATGCATTGGCTGATAGCTTCCCATTTCCGTCGCTTCAGTCATTAGGAGAAGATTTGGTCACCGTGCTCGACTATCTGCATGTGAAATATGTAATTGGTCTCGGTGAGGGAGCTGGTGCTAATGTTCTAGCACGTTTTGGCCTCGCCCATCCCAGTCGGGCTCTCGGCCTTATTTTGATCAATGCCACAGGCAGTGCTGCAAGTGTTTTGCAATCGTTTAGAAGCAAGGTGCGATGGTGAAACTTCTAGATAAATGCTGTCTATTCAGCTAGCAATTAATACGAACATTACCTTTTGTTCATGTATAGTTCATTAGCTGGAAAACCGATGAGGTGGCCCAATCAGCTGAGAGCTTTCTAATTTATCACAAATTTGGACATGTAAGTAGTTGTATTTACGGTTGCCAACATTCAATTTTAAGACTGTCAATTTGTGTGTGTGTGTGTGTCTGTTGTGGTTTGTAAATTAATCTAAGTGTTATTTTGTATTGACTTTCCAATTTGTTTTTCTTTTTAATCTATTTTATGTTTAACTTGGGTGCAATGCGCTTGCACTAAAGGTCTTGGAGGTAAACAAGTCAAGTCTAATATAAAAGTCTCTTCAGCTTTCTTTAGCCATCTAATTAGTACAAAGCTATTATATAGTCTACGAACATATCAACTTTCTTCAAATTTGATCAACCTTCAATTGTTTTAGTACCTTCTAGAGCATGTTTATTAATATATGTTTATTATTTATTTCTTTTTGTCATCTTTCTTTTAGCCCACGGTACGTAGACCTCAAGAAATCGGCCAAATTGAAAATATAAAATTTCCTCCAACATTTTGTATTTTTTTTATGCTTTTGCATGCATTGTAATTTTGAAAAGCATGGTTGTAGTTTTGTTGAACACAGCTTCATGTTGTAAAGACAAATCAAATATTTTCTAATGCAAATATTCTGCTTACTTACACTGCACAAAAAACAAAATTTATAAAATTAATAATACACATAGCAAATTGTTGGCGAGAATCCAGACAAGGACAAGGTTGTGGCTGAATATCAAAAACGTTTGCATCGATCATTGAACAGCAAGAATGTGGGCCTCTATGTAAAAGCGTTTATGAAGTAAGGCATAGTGAAATATACTAATAGAGAGGCGCCTTGACTTTGTTGTTGTTTTTTTTTTGTAGTCGCAAGGATCTGACACTCAAAGGATGCAAAGTAGATGTCATATTGATTACAGGCATGCTCAGCCCATATGCCTCAATGGTGGAGAAGTTGCATCGTGATGTGGAGAAGGAACGCGTTACCATCTTGAAGATTGAACGTGCTGGCGATGTTTTGGCCGATGCAGTAAGTTTATTTGTATCTGGTTACTATTTTCTGTTTAATAATTTATATTATTCGTTCTCTTTTTTAGCCCTCGAAGGTTGCTCAATCTATACTTTTGTTTTGCAAAGGCCAAGGTTTGCTAACCTCGATCGTTATGCCCGGCGTTGACCGTGGACGATCCTACTCCACTGCCAGCTCAAGCTCTTTTGAGCGCCGCTTATCACGTGGCATTTCTATGGAGGATTACGATAAACCCAACATACGTCGCCTCAGCATAATGAACAGTGAGTCGCCCAAAAAGGAGTAGTCATCAACACACAGTTACACGCAATGGCAGGAGCAAAAGAAATGCAGCGTTAAGTAGAGAAACTGAGTTAAAAATTACGCATATTTAAATTAAATCACTTAACTTAACAATTCGTAAATAATCTGAGAGAAATGCTATATTATATGTGAAAGTAGAGGCCAAACAATCATTCATGCAATCGAAATCATTTGAGCCAAATGAACAACATAAATCTTATGCCAAATTTTAATGAATTAACAATTGTTTTTAATATTAATAAGTACAACAAAAAGCAAGATAAACATCTTATGTAATTCCCAACGACCCACCTGTGAAAACCAAAGTAAAGCGATCATATCTCAAATCGACTTCCAATTGTTCGAACTTCGCGACAAATGTGTCATTAACTACAACTTTTACTATACATATATGTATACATATTATATGTACAAGCAATCATCTATGTAATACCTCCGATTAGTACACTGTACCTAAGTAACATAGCTTCAACACAATTGTGACTCCCGTTTTTACTTTGTTTATCACTAATTTTCTACACACATGTATTTGCAAACAGTTTAAAATTGCTGTTTTAATAAACAATTATTATATACAATTATTACATAGTGTAAGTTCAAAGCACCACAGCGTTAAGCTGCTTATTTAAAGTATATACGAAACCAAAAAGGCACACAACAAAATACTGTGTGTTATCAAATTGACAAAGCAATGAATAACTAATTAAAATTGTAGTAGTTAAGCTTACAAAGCTGTTCTTAGCATAACGGTTACATTATTGGCTTATAAGTGTAAAGCAATGCTTTATACATCAGTTTCGAAATACTTCAAGCACTCAACAATAGATGTAGCAACCGTTAAATAATAAAGTTTGAAATTGAAAACTAACTGAAATGCATTTAACCAGATAATAATTGTTATTTTAAATATTATATGTTATTTTCGGATTGATACATTTTATGCTACATTTTAAAATTCGATGGGTTTTGGCGGGTAAACAATTCTGTGCTGGTAAATGTCGTTTTGCTCACGTTGTTGGTGTTGGCAAACGTATAGGTGGCCACTTCGCTTACGTGTTCTTTTACTTTTGACGTTAAAATAAATAAAATTGTTTTATTAAAAATTGTATAAAATAAAATAAAACCAAATTAGTTATAAATTATATAAAGTTATAAAACACTCAAAAACACGGATAAATTAGAATCGAGTATCTAATCTTAATTATCGATACTTATAAATTAAATAGTATCGATACTGCTCGATACTTTTGCCAGAAATCTGTCAGATCAGAAGCAACTTATTTTATAAAAATAATAAAAAATATTAACTTGCGGTACAAAATGTTATAAAAAATATAAACTTCGCTTACAGTAAAAAAGACGTTCTCGGATAACTTTGAATTCAAACGCTTCTGCATGGACACGCCACCGCCAACAAAGCCACCGAGAGGCATTAAATATGGGAAGGATGAGGTACATTTATTCAAGACTTCGCTTGAAAACCTTTATAAATCTTAAAAATCTGACAAACAATAAGATGTAAGGGCGTCCATTGCTCGCATTGGACCTTACTTTGGTCAGTAAACCGCACAGCAATCAATGATGTACTGATGACGACACTGCGGATTCTTTGTTGTTTTTGTTGTTGCACGCCCTCTTTGATATTTGATAATGCTAGTTTCACATTGCGCCACAGAGGTTGGCACAGAGCCACACAGAGCATCTGAGCTTCCAAAATTTAAATTCCCGATTTTGAGGTTCATATGCACCGCTGAGGCTCTGTGGCGCAATGTAAACCTAGCATACCACGAACATTTTTTTTTTAATTTTTGGGCGTGTTTTCTTGCAGTCTGCAGGTTGTGGTTTCCTCGTTAACGTCATCAAGTCGCTGGGTTTCAGTGAGACCACTGAGGAGCGACAAAAGGAGAAACAGAAAATTGAACAGGAGTTTAAGCGTTCAGATTTGCGTTTGAATGAGTTGGTCTCTCGACATGACCAGCAACTTACCCAAGTACTGCCACTGTTTAGTCAGGTATCCACGGAGGTGACCGCCAGTCGAGAGCGTATTCATGCTGTCAAGGAGAATCTTGGTGCCTGTAAGCGGCTCCTTCAGTGCCGTCGCGATGAGCTCAAGAAGATGTGGACAGACGCTGTACAGCACAAATATGTGCTAGAAATGCTGGAACAAATGTAAATTTCAGTCGGTTAATTTAATATTAAATTATCTAATTTTTCTATTTATGCCTTGGTTTTGCAGCCAGGAACTGCGCAAAGTGCCTCAACGTGTGGTGAGCTACACGGCGAAGCGTCAGTATTTGCATGCCAGCAAAGCTCTGACGGATGCCCTGTCTACACTTAATGGACCACTGTTGGGTGTCGAGGGATTGGCTGATCTGCGTGCTGATTTGCAGATGCGTCGACAACAGCTTTACCAGCGTTTGCACGAGGAGCTTGTTACTCAGGTTTACAAGAACTCGGCGAATGAGGCGTTTCAGCGAAGCAATTCAAGTCGCCTGAATTCGAGTTTCACCCGTGGCATTGGTGCCCGCCGCTCGACAGATCGCATTGAGGCCAATGCTCGGGTTCGCAAGGCTTTGAGTGAAATGGCACAGGGCTTTGACTTGGACAAGTCTGAAATTGTCGAGGATGCTGATCTGGTTGATCCTGAGCTGAGTATGAACTACTTCATTGCCATTATTGTGGAATGCTTTGGCATGCTGCACAAGGTGCCCGATTCGCTAGAAACACTTCGTGTACAAATTCAAACGGAGTTGCTAAATGTGGTGCGTCAGACAACTCATCTGCTGGCGACTGGTGGATTACTTCAAGCTGGAACTGGGGACATTAATCCACTGCTAACACTGCTGGAGATCATATTCAAGCAGTTCAAGGCTATCGCCAAGACGCACACTCTGCTGCTTAAGAACTATTTGGCTGTGGGCCAAAAATATGCCGTTGTGGGACCCCAACCCTATGATCTTACCGACTTTTGGGCGCAGGCGCAGTCAGTGGTATGTTAAACTATGCAAGTATACAATTCCCTTCTAAAAACACCGTCTTCTTCTACAGTTGCAATTGCTGCTGACGGACTATTTGGACATTCAAAATGCATCTGGGGATGAGGGTGCGCAAACGGGCTTTGCGGAACCGACAAACAATATCAACTCTTATTTTCTAAGACGCAAAGTTCCAAGGTAAATAATCCATACCTACTTTCAGGCAAACAACTTGTCATTTGCTTATCATTTACAGCACTAAGAAGTCCATGTTCAAGTTTGACAAGTCTTCGCACATAGTTAACAATACAAGCAGCAGCAACAGCACGCATGAGAACTTCAAGGAACATCGTCGAAATGCTTCTGATGCCTCTGTAGATGACAATTTGTGTGGCAATCTGCTTGGGAGTGGCAAGGGCTCTTTGACTGGTCTCTTGCCCCATGAGAAAAAACAGCGTGAAAAGTTATTAATTTGTACTCCTGATCAGAATGTGATCACCAAAGTGTATCTTCCATTGATGGGATACATACAGGAAATTGAGAACTTTATGAAGTGCAAGCCGGGGTAAGTTTACAATTCTTACTTTACATTAATCCAGTCCTAATTCTTAAATATCTTCTAGTCAACCCTGCAGCCTGCATGACTTTGTGGATAACTATATCAAGGACACATTCCTATCCAAGGGTCACAATCGCAACTTGCAGTTGACCATTGAGTCTCTGTCAAAGAATCAGGATGCATGGCGTGCGGTTATATCGCCCGAGGAAATGAAGTCACTAAATTTGAGTCGGCTACTGTTGCAGTCCACTGTCATGGTAGAACATCGGCTGGTGGAAACAAAGAATCTAATAGAAGATTTGCCCTGCTACTCGGAAGAGTTGCTCAAAATGGTTTGTGCGCTTTTGAAAGCCTACCGCGAGATATGCCAGGCTGCCTACAGGGGCATTGTGCAGCCGGACTCGGAAGATAAGCGTATTTATAGCGTGGCTTGGTTAAAAGATGAGGATATCAGTAGATTTTTAAAGTAAATATCCAGACTAGTGTTGCACCTGCCAGTTTATTAACTTTGTCTTTATTTTTGTTGCAGAACATTGCCCAACTGGACGGATCTGAAGACATCAAGCCAGCGTTCACGACACACTCGCAAGTTGCATCGTGGCAGCTTTGAACCGTCGGAGGAAGAAAGCCCGTTGCAAGTGCAGCAGCGAAACATACGTGAAGCCGAAATGCTAACGAGCAATTTGGGTGAAGGAGGCATAACACAGCAAGAGATATTGGCTGACATAAGTGTGCTCAAGGAGTTGGCTATCCTGCAAGAAAGTATGGAATGGTTCTCGGTTCGCGTCTCAGAGTTTGCCAACGAGCTGCGACGTCCATTGGTAAACGGTTTGAATTCGACGCCGACAGAGTGTACGGCAAATGTGGCGATCAAGGATGGAACAATCAAAGTAATGACTAATTTGGCATTGGAATTCGATGAGTTGGCCAATACGTGCCTGTTGGTTCTGCATCTGGAAGTGCGTGTACAATGTTTTCACTACCTAAGATCGAAGTCGAGTATTCGAACCAACAGCTATGTGGGTTCCAAGGATGATATATTAGAACCAGATCGTCAAGTATCTGTGCTAACCAAGCGGCTGTCAGAAATGGATGAGGCATTTAGTTCCACGCTCCATCCACGCAAGACGAGAGTGAGTATTCACAGCTCTCACCAAATTATTACTTTACACTCTTTATTAACTTAAATTTTTTTTAAAGTACATCTTTGAGGGCTTGGCTCATCTGGCCGCACGCATACTTATACAGGCGTCCAACTATTTAGAGAACATTGATCAGATCACCGTACAACGCATGTGCAGAAATTCAATTGCATTGCAGCAAACACTTAGCAACATAACAGCATCCAGAGAAATTGCCTTGGATCAGGCCAAACATTTCTACGAGTTACTCTGCATGGAACCTGATGTGAGTGCTTACGGAGAGATGTTTATGATTGTTGATGATGTTTATGATTATTAAAACGCACTTATTTCTTTTCAGGAAATACTCAATTCGTTGTTGGAGCGTGGCACGGAGTTCTCAGAGATGCAATTGCTAAATGCATTGCAATTATCATGCAAGGCGTCTGGCATTACCGATGCCAATTTATTGGCTTCCTATCAACAAAAACTTTCCGATATACTGGGCGCTAAGCCCTCTAAGGGTGTTGTTGTTTAACAGTTTCAAGGAAATTAAATTTTAAATTAATTGCGCCTTGTATGCCTACTCACCCATAATCAATAATAGTTTTTAATGTGTAAGTTCAAAAAGTATGGTAATGTTAAGCCCAAAATGATTATAAATGTTTTGAACATTTGTTGGCATGCACTTGGTGTAGCGATATAGTTATTTATAAACCTATATTCTAAAGTTCATGAACAATATATGTAATATGGCTTATACACAATAAATGAAAATGTAACAACGAATTGTTTTTAAAGTTTGAAAATGGACCATGTCCTTTTTTATTGAAAAATTACGTTGAATTTAGTTTACACGACAAAATTGTAGTTCTAACAAAGCGGCGCTAGCAAACAATAGATGGCGCCAACAATTTTGCAAAATCAAATAGGGTGAAGCCAAAAAAAATGATTTTGTTACCTTATGTATTTATTTTTTTCAATAGTCACATGTCACGAGCTACTGATTTCTTGAATCTTGATGTTCATGTTAATTTTGATCACGTTAAGTAACAAACTAGCGCCGCTTTTTTGGAACTATATTGCTAGCTATATAATTTTAAAATATGCTAGATTTATGGCTATAAGCTATCTCCAAATAAGCTAGATCTAGCCTGAAATTAGCTAATCTGGCAACACTGCACCCTGCGTATATGAAAGACACCAAACAAACCGCACAATTAAAACATAAACAAAATAAAATGCCAGAACAAATAGATTCAAGTCCAAAACTTAATGAGACCAGTGAAATAAAGTCTCCAACTTATGATTTAAAGAAGTTCCAGCTCAAACGCATTCTCAATAACAATAGTAAATCCAAGAGTATTACCTTACTTGGCACTTTTCCGGATTTGTCAGATACCGACGCGGCAATTGTAGTTTTTGAGAAAAATGGTAAATAATTATGCCGTTTAAAATAATAAGGAAAATAATGTATTTATTTCGTAGCTTACCGAGAGAGTGATGTGGCTACTGAAGTGCAAGCAGAGACGCAGCCAGAGTCTGAGCCGAAGCCAAGTTATTTCAGCGCTGATTTAAAAGTACGCACTGATTTCATTAACAATATCTATGGGAGTTTTCAGTGTGTGCCCAACCCAGAGCTGTGTGGTAAGTTAAACTATAAACTGCTATAAATTTACACAATTTCACAATAATTGTTACTCAATTAACAGCCGTGAAGAGCACAGTCATCTACCCGGCTACTGACAAACACATTGAGAAATATTCCATATGTCAGAAGTACCTCATTAATGAAACTCCAGATCTCTATGAAAGCGTAACACTTCCGTACATTACCTCAAGCCAATTCTCATTGGATTGGGTGTACAACATTCTTGATCACAAACAAGAAACGGAACGTATTGTTTTCGAAGATAAGGATCCTGAAACTGGATTTATATTACTCCCGGATCTCAAGTGGGACGGACGCAATGTGGAAAACTTATATTTATTGGGAATAGTACGACAACGTGGTATCAAATCGCTACGGGATCTCAATGGCAGTCATTTGCCCTTGCTGCGAAATCTGCGATTGTCGGCCAAGCAGGCAATTCTCGAGCGTTACGGCTTGAATCCTACACAGCTACGCATGTACTTCCATTATCAGCCTTCTTTTTATCATCTGCATGTGCACATCAATCCTATTAGGAATGATGCGCCCGGCATTTGGTGTGAAAAATCGCATATGCTAGATACGGTCATTAACAATTTGGAGCTAGTGTCGGATTATTATCAACGTGCCTCTCTGCCTTTTGTATTGTATGAGGGCAATAAGTTGTTGGATTCATATGACAAACAGTTGGCTGTGCGTAAAGTAGCAACCCAAAAGGAGGAAGAGGACCTAGAAAATGTTCCGACTGATGAACCAGCAGAAGCGTTCACAGACGAAGAACCTGAAGAGGCTCGTCAATGCAAGCGTATTAAACTGAGCACTCCAGAGAAGGAACCAGCTGAAAGCGAGCTCGTTGCAACACCGTGTGCTTAAGTTAAGCAAAAAGTTTTATCAAGTTTATTTGATAAGCTAATAATGAAATCAATTAAAAAATGCAAAGAAATTTGTCAGTTTTTGTATTCTTTATTTATTTATTTTTTAATAGTGTCGCTATGTCTGTTGTGTATTGTTTTTGTAGTTGATGCTGCTTTTTATGCTACGTTCTGTCTGTAATTTGCTTTTGTGGCCTTTGTGTATTCTAATATTTGTAATACGTTGAAATACATCCACTGCCTTTGGGGGATTTGTTCTTTTGTTTTTGCTCGTTAATGATCAAAAATTTATGTATGTATCATTACAAATCATATGCATAATTTGTGGTCGCCTAAATGCTATTTTTGAAATAGGTCGAGATTTTGTTAGCTTGGGATTTGTGTGGCAGCTGCTTTGAAATGTTTTAAGTTTTTTTTTTATTTATATAACGTTTTGTTCATAGATTAAATTTTCTAGCGTTGTATTCAAAAATGCCGAATTCTATTCGGTATCTTTAAGTCGTGCTAAGCGAATGCTTTGATATTATAAGCTCGTCTCTGCTTGCGAGTTATAGCAGCTGCGTTTGTGTGTGTATGAGTGTCTGAATGTGTGTGTGTGTGGGTGAGTGTGAGTGTACGATACACATCTCGGAAATCTCTAGCCTGGAAGCCTTGTACAACATCGTTTAAATATACATACATACATAAATATTATTTCAAATACATACATACATATACATATATGCAATACATATATATACGTTTATGAAAATAACAAAAATAATAGTAGCAATAAAATCGTAGTGTGTAATTTTTCCATTAATAAAAACAATGCGCACCCCGTCGGCTTAGCCCGAATACTTTCATCATCTTCAATTGCTGTGGCTGTTGCTATTGTGGATAGGCGTTCCGTCAGCGTCAACCTGTTCCTGTGGCACATACATCACAGCCGAGCTGGGGGAAGTGTTCACCGACATACTGCTTGTCATCGTTTTGTCCGCATCGGAAATGGACCAGTTACGTTCCAGTTGCTCCAATGCGGCCATCGTTGCTGTTGTGGTTACACCAGCCCCAGAACTCTCAGAACCAGCTCCATCGTTAAGGACGCCAGCCCGCAACGTCTCTCCGAGTAGTACCTCAATCTTATCCTGATCATCTAAATGGACAAAGCCCAGGCGGACCAATTCGCTAGTCAAATCGGCTGCCGTATCCTCTTCGTTCACCTGACATGTGAGCTGCCTGTTCATTTTGTCGTCCATGCGTAACAGTATTGTCATTAAAATATCATTGCTGTCTTCCTTTAGTTTCTTCACACTGCACATCATGTTTACAATGCGACGCGATTCGGTGTCCACAGGCTCCGGCGTAGCCGATTTAACAGAATCCGCGCGCTCGGGCGATGCAGCGCGAGATCGAAAATGTGGTGGCTTCTTACCGCTGTATGTAATCAAGGGATAGACACCATACTTGACATCCTCCACAAATTTTTCCAGCTTGTCGGCGCCTGGCACATCCGACAGCCGAAATTGGCGTTCATTGCTGCCGGACATTTTAAGCTGCGCCATAATCACATCCGGGTGATTATACCGTTGCATCAGACCATCAAAGGCTGTCTCGGAAAACATGGTTTTATTGGCGGGCGAGAAGACCAGACAGTGGGCTGCCAGCAGTTTTAATGCATGCACCTGTGAATATTAGCAATTAATCAGTTAGTTGAAAAACTAAAATTAAACTCATTTAATATCGTATACAGCGTATATGATAAATTTGTATCTATTAATAATAAATATTTTCAATGCTAGTACATTATTTTTGTCATTAATTATTATGAATCTTGAACTATCATTGTGTAAATTCACTTACCTCAAAGAGCAGTGGATGAAACAGCAAATCACTGGCACTTGGTCGATCCTGCGGCTGTGGATTAAGACATTTCAGTATTAGATCCCGCTGCAGATCATTGTCCAGGCTATTGATTGTGCGCTGTATAGTCTCCTCGTTGATGGCAGTCGTTTCGCTGTTGCTTGACTGGGGCTGTATCTCCAGAGCGGCCATTTCCAGGGCGCACATGCCAAAAGCGTATATGTCGACGGCGGCGGTCAATTGTTCCGCCGCTCCATATTCAGGGGCATGGAAATAGTGTGCTCCACGCTCCTGTCCTTCCCTGTTATCTTCCCGCTCTATCTGCTGCTGCTCCAATTGATCTAGATGCTGTCGTCGCACACTATAATGCACCGCATCCGGGACCACAGAGCCAATTTTGACCAGACCATTGTGCTGTATGAAAATGCTATCACAGGTTAGATTGCCATGAATAATGGGGGGCGTGCAGGAATGCAAATAACTGAGCGCGGACAGGATCTGTGTACACCATCGCCTCCATGATTCAAGCGGCAATCGCTTGGCATTACGCTTGGTGCGCTTGAGGAACTGTTTCAGTGAACCCGACGACATGTACTCCGTTATGAAGATGACACGCGGTCGTTCTGCTTGCTGTATGTCCGTCCAATATCGATGGAACTTTACAATATTCTGATGGTCCAGCTGTAGCAGGTTATCAAACACCTGACGCATCTTGTCCTCTTGGGTTTTGAGCTCCTGCAGCTGGGCATATTGCACCTCGTTCCAAACGACCTCAACACCTTCCTCGGTGTCCATAGCCAGATGCACACAATCAATACCGGGTACATCCCGCTGATCCACCTCCTCGCGACGCTTCAGCCATCGTCCACATGGCGACTCTTCTAATATTTCGCTTTCATCCTCTGAATCATCACCAGACTCGCGAGGCGATGAGTCCACAGCCAAATTGGGGACACCTCCCTCAACCGATGTTACTGCTGTGGTTGTTGAGGCGCCCACTGTGTGCGGTGCTGCAGCTGTGGACGCCGGTTGCGCTGAGGAGGACTGAGATGTACTAGATGGAGTCGTCAAGTTGATGGCGTTGGCGGTCGGGTTAGCTGCATTTGGACTCGGATTGGGATTCGTTTCATCCACGACGCTACCGCTGCTGCCGGCATTTGCTTGGCTATTTGACATTAGGGCGCGGTCGAAGTTTGCTATTCACAAAAGCAGTTCAACCGCTGTTGTTGTCGTTTAAGTGTTGTGTTTGATCAACCTTAATATTTGAATTGTCACTTTTTGCTTAGAAATCGTAGAAATCGTGGGTTCTGAGTGTTTGCTCTGCTCCAACTAACTAAACCTGCCGCTAACACCGCCGCCGCCGCTCCACAGCCACAACTTCTGCCCACACACTCACACACACAGGCACACTAACACTGACATATACAAGCACGTAGCTCACTCTCCGCCACCACCCTTCTTCTCATACAACCTCTGCTGCCTCTTCAGCCGTTGTTCAATAACACACTCTGTGTCGCTGAGTCTTTTAATTGCCGTTTGCCTCCTCGATTGTTAACTCCTTTTAGTGTAGCAGTTGCGCGTAATTATTAACTGCGCTTATTATTATTGTATTATTATCGTTTTGCAGCCGTTTTGGCTTGTTTAGGCGTTTTTTTCACGCTTTTAAAACACCCAAAAAATGTGAGTAAATCGATGCATCGATGTTATCGATATAATTATCAGCCGAATGTATCGCTATACCGATGAATTGTATGCAACTTTTGGCACATAGGTAATCGATTTTAGAAGGTAACGGCATTACAAGTAGTGACGTATGTATTGAATTTGGTGCTGACGCTAACATTTATATAAACATTGAATTTTAAGTCACAGCTTTTATAAACAAATGTATTCAGGTATGTTAGCACGACCTTTGAATCTTAATACTGCTTGTTTTTAGGTATCACGATATATATAACGAGAATTGAGTGAGAGTAGTGAAGTAATCTTCAAGTTTATTATATCTGAATTTGAGTACTTATCGAACACATGACAGTCCATCATTAGAGTTATCGAGAACTCTGTCTCGGCTTGACTCGCGGCTTTTAGAAATAAAAATTTGTGTCTAGAATTTCCTGACATATGCAAAATGGATAGCATTATAGGACGTAGCCAGTTTGTTTCAGAAACAGCAAATCTATTTACTGATGAAAAGACGGCCACAGCGCGAGCAAAGGTTTGTCATTGCTTTCATACCGAAAATGATACGGCTGCCATTTGATACACTTCTCATCTATCCATTTAGGTTGTGGAATGGTGCAATGAGTTCGCCACAGCAAATGCAACTTTGAAATGTGAACTTCTTGTCAAAGTACAGGAAATTGTGTTAGGCTCATGCGTTGAGTTGGCTGAAGAGTTTTTGGAGCCTGTGCTGTCTCTGGCTCACGATCAAAACCAAGAGGTGCGCAAGCAAGTCGCCTCCTTTGTCGAGCAGACATGGTATGTTGGCAAAGCACAGTTGTGGAGTTGTTTGTTTTCGATTTCACGTTCCACGTTCTATACTTAACATATTTTCTTTTCAGCAAGGTTAAAGTGGAGCTGTTGCCTTACGTGATCAATGTGATCTCCATGTTATTGCGGGATACCTCAGCACAGGTTATTAAACGCGTTATACAAGCTTGCGGCAGCATTTACAAAAACGGTCTGCAATATTTATGTGGTCTGACGGATCCTACCGATAGCGCTGAGCAGGCATGGAGTGTGTTGAGTTTAATCAAGGCACAAATACTGGACATGATTGACAATGAGAACGATGGGATTCGCACAAACGCAATTAAATTTCTGGAGGGTATAATAATTCTGCAAAGCTATGCAGAAGAGGACAGTATGAAAAGGGAAGGCGACTTCTCATTGACTGACGTGCCTGAGAATTGCAAGCTGATAAGAAGCAAAAAATTACAGGACGAAGGTACCAATATTTTTGATATAATGCTGCAATTCCATGGCACCACACATATCTCATCGGTGAATCTGATTGCATGCACGAGCAGCTTGTGCACGGTAGCTAAAATGCGTCCCGTCTTCATGGCCCCGGTGGTAGAAGCCTTCCGACAGTTGAATAATAATCTGCCGCCTACATTGACCGACTCACAGGTGAGCTCGGTGCGAAAGAGTTTGCGCATGCAGCTCCAAACGCTGTTGAAATTGCGAGGCGCTTTTGAGTTTGCTGGTACCATACGCAATATATTAATGGATCTGGGAGCCAGTGCTAATGAAATACAAAAGCTGCTACCCAAAATGGACAAACAGGAAATGGCACGACGCCAGAAGCGAATACTGGAGAATGCGGCTCAAAGTTTGGCTAAGAAGGCGCGTTTGGTCGAGCAGCAGCAGTCAGAGACCCCACAGCCGCGCGAAATGGAACTGGATGAGGAAGAGATGGAGCGGCAGCGTCAGAAAAGCTCACGTGTTAATGAAAAGTTTCTCACTGAACATTTTCGCGTTACCGAAACGGTGGTCAGTCTTGTTGTTGAGTTTTTGCCTACTTTGCCTGAAACGGCACCAGAAAAGTTCCTTGCGGAGTACACGCCTATCAAGCAATTATCATTACCGCAGCAGGTCAGCAACATCGCTCGGCAATTTGGACAGCAATTGACAGAGTTGCGCCTTGGACCCGGGTCAGCTGCCTTCAGCAAAGAGCCGCCCATGAGACCAAAGACTCATGCTCAAATTGAAGCAAGCGATGTTACGCCAGATCCAGCACCTGAGGCTATGGAGGTGGACAATACGGCTGACAAACTGAGCGAACAAGAGCTGCAGCGCAAGGAGGAGGCCACAAAGAAGCTACGCGAAACTATGGAGCGTTCAAAAGGAGAACAGACTGTAATTGAGCGCATGAAGGAGCGTGCCAAGACGCTTAAGCTGCAGGAGATCACCAAGCCCTTAGCACGCAACGTTAAGGAAAAGTTTCTGTTAGAAGCTGTTATGCGTATTCTGAACTCAGAGAGACAGTGCATTATGGGTGGAGTGGCAGCCAAGCGACGCAAGTTGGTCACTGTTATTGCAGCCACATTTCCGGACAATGTGCGCTATGGTATAATGGAGTTTATTCTGGAGGATGTCAAGCAACGCATTGATCTTGCTTTCTCCTGGCTCTTCGAGGAATACTCTCTGTTGCAGGGCTTCACCCGCCATACGTATGTGAAGACGGAGAATCGTCCAGATTACGCCTACAATGAATTATTGAATAGGCTCATTAGTGGAATCGGGCAACGCTGCGATTATAAGGATAAAATTATTCTGCTGCGTCGTGTTTACTTAGAGGCGCCCATTCTGCCCGAGGAGGCAATTGTGCAACTGGTGCAGCTGTGCCTGGTCGAGGAGTTCATGCCGCATGGTCTCGAGCTAGTCAAGGATTTGTCCGTATTGCGGCCACCGCGCAAGACTCGTTTTGTGCGAATTCTCCTAAACTATGCTGTGCATGAACGCGCTGATCTCCGCGAGCGTGCATTAGCCCACCTGGTAACCATTTATCATGTTCATAAGATTGTGCCAGCACGCATTGATGAGTTTGCTATAGAATGGCTAGAGTTTGTTATTGCGGAAGCCCCGCCAAAGAATGTATTCTCTCCGGATTACGGCAGGCCGACGCCGGAAGCAGCTTGGAAGGAAGATACAGCCAAGGTGTGTCTTTTGCTAGCTCTAACCCTATTGCCATACAAGCCAGAACGTAAGTAATAGCGAGCAAGTATAATAGCATCACAAATCTTTATTTTAATACATTAACACATTGTGTACAATTTATTGTAGTTTACCTAGAGAAGATCTGTGACGTGTTTTTGGAGACATCTGCGGAACTGAAGCGTACAATATTACGCAGTTTGGACGCCCCAATTAAGAAACTTGGCGTGGAGTGTCCAGTACTGTTAAAGTTGCTGGAGAACTGTCCCAAAGGATTGGAGACTCTAGTCATACGCATAATTTACATATTAACTGAGCGAGTACCCACACCTCATCCAGACCTAGTTCGCCGCGTGCGTGAGCTTTATCAAAACAAAGTCAAGGATGTGCGTGTGCTTATACCTATTTTAAGTGGACTGTCGCGATCCGAATTAATCGCCGTGCTTCCTAAATTGATCAAACTCAATCAGGCTGTGGTTAAGGAGGTATTCAATCGTTTGCTTGGCATTGGTGCCGAATTTGCAAACCAGCAGATGGCGTTGTCGCCCACAGATTTGCTTGTGGCATTGCACACCATAGATACAAATGTGTGTGACCTGAAAGCAATTGTAAAGGCGACATCCATGTGTCTTGCCGAACGGGAAGTTTATACACAGGAAATACTAATGGCGGTGCTCCAGCAGTTGGTTGAAATTATGCCTATCCCTACTCTGATGATGCGCACTACCATACAGAGTCTAACACTGTGTCCGCGTCTCTCGAACTTTGTGCTGAATCTGTTGCAGCGTCTGATCCTAAAACAGGTGTGGCGTCAAAAGGTTATTTGGGAGGGCTTCCTAAAAACTGTGCAACGCCTTAAGCCACAGTCGTTACCAGTAATGTTGCAACTGCCACCGCCACAATTGGCAGATGCACTTCAACAATGTCCAGATCTCAGACCACAACTGCTTGAATACGCTGAAAGCATACAGGACGAACCGATGAGCGGCATTACCCAGCAAATACTGGATATCATTACCGGCAAATCGGTGGATGTATTTGTTACGGTAATTAATTTGATTCATTTTATTTTAAATAAACCTTTTATTAAGCCTTTTCTAAATTACAACAGGATGAAAGCGGCGGCTACATCAATCCAGACAACATTAAAAAGGAGCTAGTGGATCCCTCAGACATAGGCATATTTTCTACAGTACCCGTTCTGACTTCCCTTCCAGTGGCCAATCCAATGCCTGTACCCGCACCACAGCCAGTCCCAGCGCCGACACAAAGCGACTTAAATCAACCGCTGCCACCTGGAGAGGATTAATATATTTATAGTATAGTTTGATTTGTTAACTTTCGTGGTTTTTAACTAAACTCGCAAAATTTTTATTTTGTAAAATCATCCTGTCATTAATTATATCAGCTAATCGCTTCCAGGTGCTCAGAAGTACTCTGTTTATTTAAAAATCGTTTAATATTTAAATCAAATTTATTTTCTTTGCAAGTGGGGAGTCTTTTTTACGCTCAGTATTTAAAGAATATTATATTTTAAAAAGTAGCATAGCCTATTCCATATCTAATCAAGACGGTTCTGGATGCATCTTTTGGATACATTTATGTTCATATCTTTGGTTCGCATTTGAGATATGTAATAAATAACTAGGAGTAATAAACAACCTAAGAGGTGCATTTATTAAAAACAATGCTATCGATTTACTGCTATGTGTGTGCCAATAATCTGTTCTATATTTAGTGGGATTAATATAATCTTCGATGGGGGCAGTTGAGATTAACGATAAGTTAAGTCTTGCTAGTTTGATTAGGATGTGACGTTTGTTATTCTAGGAACAATAATAGTATTTGTTAGAAATAACAATTAGTGATAATACTTACTTTGCTTGATAATAATAACACTTCTGCTTGAATGTTTTTAAGTGCTACCACTTAATAATGTTAATCTTGAAGTGTTTACGCACTTAAATCACTTCCTTTGCCATATTTTCATTTTTTTATTTTTAAAGGAAATGTCCTTTAATTTTTCAATTGAAATATCCCCTTCAACATCATGCAAAATTAAATTAGTTATGAAGTTTTTAAGCTTCTAATATTAAGAGTTATTTGTATTTTATGGCTACTTTAATGCTCCTGCTTATCTCAAGATTCCTTATTTATAAAAATTCCAGATAGTCAGCGACCACTTAATGATAAGCCTTCATCAGGCTACTACAAGAATTGAAATGCAATGTTCGGCCAATTTCAGTTGTTTCTCAGACTTTACACAATGCAGAACAGTTTTATCTTGACTGTGATATTCCTGATAGCCTTTGTGGTTGCTGTGAGGTCAGCGGCTGTAAATGTACAACCAGACGGCATCGATTTCTATAAGCTCTACAATAATCCAGAGGCGCATGTAAACATTAGGGATCGGCGCACAACAGTAAGCTAAAATTGCAGTACTTTAGTTTATTCTGATCCATAAATTCCACCAGCGTGATCGCATAGCTGCACACGGATACCCGGCTGAGCATCATCACATTGTCACCGATGATGGTTATATATTGGGTGTCTTTCGCATACCTTACTCCCATAAATTGAAAAATCAGGATAAAGTCCGTCCAATTGTGCTTGTTCAACATGGGTTGACGAGTTGCTCGGATGCCTGGATAGTAAGTGGTCCAAACGATGCATTGCCTTACTTGCTTGCTGATGCGGGCTTTGATGTTTGGATCGGAAATGGTCGAGGCAACACTTACTCGAGGAATCACACATCACTGTCCACAGCGCATCCTTATTTCTGGCGTTTCAGTTGGCACGAAATTGGCTACTATGATATAGCAGCCATCATCGATTACGCATTGAAAACAAACGGTCAGGGACAAAAATCTATTCACTATGTGGGTCACTCTCAAGGCACAACTGTATATTTTACACTGATGTCCATGCGTCCCGAATATAATAAGAAAATCAAAACAGCTCACATGTTTGCTCCCATAGCGATTATGACAAACCTCGAAAACAAATTGGTGCGGTCGGTTGGACCATATTTAGGGCACAAAAATGCGTACTCCTTATTGTTTTCCAGCCAGGAATTTATACCTCATAACGACTTCTTATTGTCCTTCCTCTTTAATCTGTGCGAGCCAGATCTGATGCTGCGACCAGCTTGCGATAGGGCAATGGAAAAATTATATGCAGGAGATCGCGTGAACATTGTAAGGACTACCAAGTAAAAGTGCTTAAACAACTTTATATAATTTGAGTCCTTTTCAGACTGCCATGCCAGAATTATTAGTCACACATCCAGCAGGTTGTTCAACAAATCAAATGCTACATTACCTACAGGAGCAGCAGTCGGGACATTTTCGGCAGTACGATCATGGCACTGAGAAAAATCTGGAAATATATAAATCGGAATCGCCACCAGATTATCCCGTTGAGAAAATAACTTCCGATTTGCACCTGTGGTATGGAGAAAGTGATGATCTAGCTGCGGTGGAGGATGTTCTGGCTCTGGCGGATCGTTTGCCCAATAGAAAGGTATATTGTATGGAGGACCCTGAATGGAACCACGGCGACTTTGCGTTTAACAGGGAAGTTCGCAGATACCTGAATGAACCCGTCATTAAGATAATGCAGACATTTGAAGATGCCAATAATAAAATATAAATATTCTAGACAATTATAGATTTAAGTTTAGAATTTAAAAATTGTTATTTAATATGCAAATATACATTTACATTTGTTTACTTACAAAGTCATATTGATTGGGTCATTTTCATAAAGGCTTTAAATATATTTAAATCTTGTTGATTTAATTAATAACACTTAAATAGTCTAGCCAAAAAATGGTCCGTGCATTGAACAGATTTATTCCTCTAATTTTTATTAAGCTAATTTATTCAGGTTTATTAAGCTTTTTTAACAGCTGAATTTTAACTGTACTTTTACCAAGACAGTTTTTAATAAACAACCAGGGGCTTTACGGGCAATAATTAGAAAAATGCTAAAATATACGGTCATAGGTGAGTTTTTAGATTGTTAATTACCGTAATGTGTGTGCAAATAATCTGTTCTATATTTAGTGGGATTAATATTATCTTCGATGGGGGCAGTTGAGAGTAACGATAAGTTAAGTCTTGCTAGTTTGATTAGGATGTGACGTTTGTTATTCTAGGAACAATAATAGTTTTTGTTAGAAATAACAATTAGTGATAATACTTACTTTGCTTGATAATAATAACACTTCTGCTTGAATATTTTTAAGTGCTACCACTTAATAATGTTAATCTTAAAGTGCTTTCGTACTTAAATAACTTCCTTTGTGATCTTTTCACTATTTTAAAAGAAATGTCGTCCTTAAATTTTTCAATTAAAATATCTCCTTCAACAGCATTGGAAATTAAATTAGCTTAGAAGTTTTTAAGCTTCTAATATTAAGAGTTATTTGTATTTTATGGCTACTTTAATGCTCCTGCTTATCTCAAGATTCCTTATTTATAAAAATTCCAGATAGTCAGCGACCACTTAATGATAAGCCTTCATCAGGCTACTACAAGAATTGAAATGCAATGTTCGGCCAATTTCAGTTGTTTCTCAGACTTTACACAATGCAGAACAGTTTTATCTTGACTGTGATATTCCTGATAGCCTTTGTGGTTGCTGTGAGGTCAGCGGCTGTAAATGTACAACCAGACGGCATCGATTTCTATAAGCTCTACAATAATCCAGAGGCGCATGTAAACATTAGGGATCGGCGCACAACAGTAAGTTAAAATTGCAGTACTTTAGTTTATTCTGATCCATAAATTCCACTAGCGTGATCGCATAGCTGCTCATGGATATCCGGCTGAGCATCATCACATTGTCACCGATGATGGTTATATATTGGGTGTCTTTCGCATACCTTACTCCCATAAATTGAAAAATCAGGATAAAATCCGTCCAATTGTGCTTATTCAACATGGGTTGATGAGTTGCTCGGATGCCTGGATACTGAGTGGTCCAAACGATGCATTGCCTTACTTGCTTGCTGATGCGGGCTTTGATGTTTGGATCGGAAATGGTCGAGGCAACACTTACTCGAGGAATCACACATCACTGTCCACAGCGCATCCTTATTTCTGGCGTTTCAGTTGGCACGAGATTGGCTACTATGATATAGCAGCCATCATCGATTACGCATTGAAAACAAACGGTCAGGGACAAAAATCTATTCACTATGTGGGTCACTCTCAAGGCACAACTGTATATTTTACACTGATGTCCATGCGTCCCGAATATAATAAGAAAATCAAAACAGCTCACATGTTTGCTCCCATAGCGATTATGACAAACCTGGAAAACAAATTGGTGCGGTCGGTTGGACCATATTTAGGGCACAAAAATGCGTACTCCTTATTGTTTTCCAGCCAAGAATTTATACCTCAAAACGACTTTTTATTGTCCTTCCTCTTTAATCTGTGTGAGCCAGATCTGATGCTGCGACCAGCTTGCGATAGGGCAATGGAAAAATTATATGCAGGAGATCGCGTGAACATTGTAAGGAATACTAAGTATAAGTGATTAAGCTACTTTATACAATTTGAGTCCTTTTCAGACTGCCATGCCAGAAGGATTAGCCACACATCCAGCAGGTTGTTCAACAAATCAAATGCTACATTACCTACAGGAGCAGCAGTCGGGACATTTTCGGCAATACGACCATGGCACTGAGCAAAATCTGGAAATATATAAATCGGAATCGCCACCAGATTATCCAGTTGAGAAAATAACTTCCAATTTGCACTTGTGGTATGGAGAAAGTGATGATCTAGCTGCGGTGGAGGATGTTCTGGCTCTGGCGGATCGGTTGCCCAATAGAAAGGTATATTGTATGGAGGACCCTAAGTGGAACCACGGCGACTTTGCGCTTAACAAGGAAGTTCGCAGATACCTGAATGAACCCGTCATTAAGATAATGCAGACATTTGAAGATGCCAATAATAAAATATAAATATTTAAGACAATAATAGATAAAAGTTTAGACCTTAAAAATTGTTATTTTATCTGAAAATATACATATTTATTAACTTATAGTCACATTGATTTGGTAATTTTCGTACAGGCGTTAAAAATATTTACATCTTTTTGATATAATTAATAATAGATAGTTTCTCCAAAAAATGAACTGTGATTGAGCAGGTTTATTTCTCAAATTTTTATTTAGCTAATTTCTTCTGGTGTTCAAAAGTACTCTGTTCATTTGCTAAAAATTTTAAATCATAAATATATATAGTTTGCGAGTGGGCAGTCTCTTTAATATGCGGTTAGTATTTTTAGTTTTTGGTATATTGCAATATGTTGTTTTGGTCCCATTGGAATTAAGCTTTTTTTAACCGCTGAATTTTAACGTTACTTTCACCAAGGCAGTTCTGGGGGTATCTTTAAGATATATATTTATACTAGGGGGTTTGCCCCCTGCTCGCTTCGCTCGCCAACCCCCGGCTCGCTACGCTCGCTGAAATCTCGGGGAAAAATGTGGAGTGAAAATAGGGAACATTTCTTACAGCTATAGCCAGACCTTATGTCATTTCTAATTAGATAGCGGGAATTCTAAATTCAATTTTTCCCTGTAATTGGACTTAAGATAATAGTAATAAGTAGTACTTTATATAATATAGAGAATTAACATTTTCGCTGCTCGCTGTTTTAAAGTTTTCGCTGCAATTGGATTATGGCAGCAAGAGCGAGTAACAGTGCCATATACTGAAAATTGATTTTGAAAGTCGCAACACTAATGAATCGTAACACCCCCCACCCCCTCCTCCACCCCATCCCCCTGTCCATCTTCTTTTGATTGTTTATTAATAGCATTAAAAGCCACTGTTCCTATGCCAGCTATACGATATAGTGATCCGATCTTGACCAAATTTTTACAGAATGTTACAATGACTACGAAATCCATAATCTGTGAGTTTGGTTGATATATCTGAAAAAATAACAAAGATCTTCATACAAAGTTTTAATTTGCATCTGATTGTTCCTATGGCAGCTATATGATATAGTGGTCCGATCTTGACCAAATTTTCTCAGGATGTAGCAGTGAGTAAGAAATACATAATCTGTGAGTTTGGTTGAGATATCTCAAAAAATAACAAAGATCTTCATACAAAGTTTTAATTTGCATCTGGTTGTTCCTATGGCAGCTATATGTTATAGTGGCCCGATCTTGACCAAATTTTCTCAGGATGTAGCAATGAGTAAGAAATACATAATCTGTGAGTTTGGTTAAGATAGCTCAAAAAACAAAAAAATTTCATACTAAGCAATTTTGACCTTTGACCCCCATTTTAGCCCCTTCCAGTGGGGATATCAAAAAATCCCGTCTTATTGCACAATAATTATGTCTCAGCTATGTTGTGTAAAAATTTCATCTCAATATCTTGAACCGTTTGGCCTGCAGCGTGATGACTCAGTCAGTCAGGACAAAGAGTTTTATATATATAGATTGGTACTTGTTTCTTATTTGAGATTTGTAATAAACAACCAGGGGCTTTACGGGCATTAATTAAAAAAATGCTAAAATATACGGTCATAGGTGAGTTTTCAGATTGTTAATTACCATAAAGTGTGTGCAAATTATCTGTTCTATATTTAGTGGGATTAATAAATGCTTCGATGGGGGTAGTTAAAACGTAAGTTCATTAGCTTTTCCCATTAAGAGTTATTTATATTTTATGGCTGTTTTGAAGTTACTTCTTATCTCAAGATTTATGAGCATTCGTGATAATCAATGACCACTTAAAAATAAACCTTGAACAGGCTAATTCAAAAATATAAATACAATGTTCGGAAAATTGCAGTTGTCGCTCAGACCTTATAACATGCAGAACAATTTAATTTTGACTGTGATATTCCTGATAGCCTTTGTGGTTGCTGTGAGGTCAGCGGCTGTAAATGCACAACCAGACGGCATCGATTTCTATAAGCTCTACAATAATCCAGAGGCGCATGTAAACTTTAGGGATCGGCGCACAACAGTAAGTTGAAATTGCAGTACTTTAGTTTATTCTGATTCATAAATTCCACCAGCGTGATCGCATAGCTGCACACGGATACCCGGCTGAGCATCATCACATTGTCACCGATGATGGTTATATATTGGGTGTCTTTCGCATACCTTACTCCCATAAATTGAAAAATCAGGATAAAGTCCGTCCAATTGTGCTTATTCAACATGGGTTGACGAGTTGCTCGGATATCTGGGTACTTAATGGCCCAAATGATTCTTTACCTTACTTGCTTGCAGATGCGGGCTTTGATGTTTGGCTCGGAAATGCTCGAGGCAACACTTACTCGAGGAATCACACATCACTGTCCACAGCGCATCCTTATTTCTGGCGTTTTAGTTGGCACGAGGTTGCCTGTGTTGACATGGCAGCCATGATCGATTACGCATTGAAAACAAACGGTCAGGGACAAAAATCTATTCATTATGTGGGTCACTCTCAAGGCACCACTGTATATTTTACACTGATGTCCATGCGTCCAGAGTATAATATGAAGATCAAAACAGCTCATATGTTTGCTCCCGTAGCGATTATGACCAACCTGGAAAGCAAATTGGTGCGGTCAGTGGGACCTTATCTAGGTCACCGGAATGCGTACTCCTTATTGTTCTCCAGTCAGGAATTTATACCTCAGAATGACTTCTTATTGTCTTTGTTTTTTAATCTTTGTGAGCCGGATCTGATGCTGCGACCAGCGTGCGATATGGCCATGGAAAAATTATATGCAGGTGGACGTGTAAACATGGTAATGACTACGAAGTAAAAGTGCTTAAACAACTCTATATAATATGGGTCTTTTTCAGACTGCCATGCCAGAATATTTCGCAACACATCCAGCAGGTTGTTCAACAAATCAAATGCTGCATTATCTACAGGAGCAGCAGTCGGGACATTTTCGGCAATACGATCATGGCACTGAGAAAAATCTGGAAATATATAAATCGGAATCGCCACCAGATTATCCCGTTGAGAAAATAACTTCCAATTTGCACTTGTGGTATGGAGAAAGTGATGATCTAGCTGCGGTGGAGGATGTTCTGGCTCTGGCGGATCGTTTGCCCAATAGAAAGGTATATTGTATGGAGGACCCTGAATGGACCCACGGCGACTTTGCGCTTAACAGGGAAGTTCGCAAATATCTAAATGAACCCGTCATCAAGATAATGCTGACATTTGAAGATGCCAATAATAAAATGTAAATATTTAAGCCAGTTAAAGGTATACATACATAAGTTTAGATGCTAACAAATGTAATTGTATTTGCAAATATACGTTTATATTAATTTAAGCCGCCTGTTTGCTAATTTGAGTTGATTTGGCAAATTTCGTAATAGTGTTAAAAATATTCGTTAAATGTCGTTAAAACAGTATTGTTTTTCTTTCTTTCACAAAAGTCTGAATGTTGCTGATATAAGCTTGTCTTGATCTAGCTAAAAGCTTAACAAATGTAAATTTGAGTCAACAAATATTTATTCATAAAATTGTTCAGTTAAATACGAGTATGTGTTCTGCAATTGTCCATAATAGCCATACTTACGAGTTTTGTCATAAATCGTCAATACGTTTTAACGAAAGCTTTTTAAACTTTCTAGACGAGCACAAACATTTGTTTAATTTTGTACAGCATTTTGTAGTTGATTTATTTTCGATTATGATTTGTTGACCCACAGACAACTAAATCACATTTCAGTACTTGAATTGTACTTGACAAGACAGCTTTTGCTCGTTTTCCTTTACTAACTTGAAATTTCTACAATTAGTTAGCTAGGAGTAAATCAAAGTGTACTAGAGCACATAACAGTTTTACAACTGTCGAGACGAAGAGCCAGCGAGGCGTGCCAAGTAAAAAAACACGGAAGCGTTAAATTGGCTCAAGTGTGCACAATAGAACAGCTAACGTGCCGTAGTAGAGAATACTCGACCAGTATATGCCCTTTATCAAGTAATATGTAGTACAATGAGGGTCTATTAAGACTTTTTCTTGCCATGTTTAATGTATTAATTGCATAATATAAAAGACGAACATTGTGCTTTTAATCAACTATGCTTTTTTATATATATTTCTATTATAGGGTAAAACAAGCGAACGACAACAAAAAATGACATCGATGTCAAACAGGCAACTACGTCAATGATAAGAACAATAGGAAGAATTTTGGATCTTTTGGTAATAAAGGAACAACAGCCAAAAAAGGAGCGTAAACATTCAAATGCCAAGGCAGGGTCAAAGGGTTTTTAACACACTTTAAGTTGAAGTTAAGCAGGCGTTGATTGTTTTCGTCGCTTGCCATAAAGTAAAACTAGATTTGCCTCCTAGATAAATTAGGAGGTAAAGTACTGGCGGAAAAAGTATGTAGTAAACTTGTACAGGACTCATGAAAACGGGTGAAGTGTTTCCATTTGCCTTTGGTCATTATTTTGCATATGTTAAGCTGTTTTTATTTACGCTTTTCCTTTTCGTTTATTATTTTTCCAGGCCGCTCGCCCTTTATAATGTTATTATATTTTTTTTAATTTTAATTAAATTTTGTGTAGTACTTTGCATCTCTAGATATACCCTAAATACGCTTTCCTTATACTTTATTGTGGTCGGCAACTGTGGGTCGACGAGCTAAGCCCAAACGCTGTAAATGATAACGCCTGGCAGATTGAGTTTTATGAAATAAAAAACAGAGAATTTAATTATAACTGTTACAGCATGCGTGCATTTATCTTAAAATTACAAATTTAAGTGTATCCTATAGTAGTTGCGAAATTGACGTCAAATAACTAGCCAAGGTTAGTTTAAGAATTTACTTAATGGAACTTAAATATTTTATAAAAACTCATTTAAATTTCAGTGACTTGCTTACCTATTTAATGATATTCCTATTTTCTCTATATTATGTGAAATTTTTGTAGCTTAGCTAATTGCTTTGATTTTAAAGCTTCACTTTTAACGCAGATAATTTAACGTTTTGTAGGTTGTCAAATTAAATGTTCACACGAATTTGTTTATATAACTCACGAAGAGTTGCGTACATCACAGATTGCTTATTATATATGCATATTGTTATTGATGCCAATTATAATTAAAACACGTTTATGTTTTCATTTATGTTAACATACGCAGTCAAACATCAAAAACACTAAACATAATAAATATGTTTCGGTGTAATTGCGCAAATTATTTTGTGCTTCATTTAATCTATTTAACATATATCTAAATATGTATGTACATACACACATACTTACATATATCTAGCATAAATTGATACACAATTCAAGCGTAAATTGTGCATTGTACTATTGTATGGCTATTAAAGTGCATTTATTCATTATGTCAGCTCTTTAAAAAGACACATTGAAATTGTGCAATGGAGTAACTATGGTAACGTCTTAACAGTATAAATATTTGATGTGTTAGACTCCTGCACTTGAGAAATCTTCCATGAAATGTGTTGGCTTTGTTTCAGGAATATACATATGTACATATGTATCTGTGGAGCAATTTTACCTTGCTTTCAAATTCTTTTCTCTTACAAATAAAGAAATATTAAAACAATTGAAAATATAAAATGTATTCAATTCAACCAAGGTTTGAACCATTACTACAAAATCGGTTTGGTGAATATATTTGTGGCTTTCATGTGAAATAATGTTAGTAAAACCAGTAATCACTTGTAAGTAGCTGGTTAAATCCGAACAATATATAATTTAAATCAGAGCAATTAAGACGCTATCAGCAAAGTCAACACAACACCTATCTGACATGGTGTTGCAAATGGCGAGATGGTAGGAAAAAACCTACAATAAGACAGAAGCTTGTAGGAAAAACTACAGCAGACAAACCCGACTGTTATGGACCCTGTACTAAAAGCATATAAAAATGTATCCGTCTTCCATTAGAATATGTCTTTTAAATGCTCCAAAACATATTGTCTTAAACTTAGAGAGTACATCTTGAGTATATATATATATGTATATATCAAAAATGTCTTTTTCTGTATGTTACGAAATTTTTTCTTATAACAATCTTAATAGACCCATTCTACGTTTGTTGTCTATTATTTATCTAAAACCAGACGGTCTTAATATACTGTCAGACCCTTACATGCACACGGCACGTCATTTAATCATGGCGTGGGGGTGTGATAAAATCTATCTATTTAATATAGTACATACCAGAACTTAATCTAGTGATAACGGTCACACCCACGTACAGATAGAGGCTCTTATAAGATTTACATGAATTAAGAGACCGTCTTTGATAAGCGATGCTCATCTCAAACTCATTGAAGATGCACAGTTCGTGTCGCTTTTAAATTTAGTTTTCCGTTGCGGTCTGTGAGCTTCACTTGTATTCACGGAGTAAAGGTCGTACTAAAAAATCCGAGTTAATTTATATTACTATCCTTATGATTAAGGATCAGTTCTGTGCTTGACTTTATATAAGAAATGTGCTGTTGCCATTATTTGTGATATATATGTGTGATACAATTTTCAATAGCTCTTGGGCAGTTAAATAAAACAGGCTGTTATATAAGCGACAATATAAATTCTTTTTTAAATTAACTTGCTAAATTTTTACATGGCTTAAAGTTTTTGAAATTTTCTGATTCATTTCTTTTATCTAAATTTTAAATATTTTTCGACATAAAAATAAATGCAGAATGTTGATTTTATTTGAAACATATAGCAAACAAATACTTAGGCTAGTAAAAATTCATTTATGTGGTAAAAGCTTGTTGCAATAAGCGGTTAAAGTACAATCGACTTATTAAGTAATAGAAATTTTATCTTGAAGCAGATGAAGAAAGTAGCAAGAGGCTGTCATTAAGATACACAACGAACTAGTGGCAAAAACTTAATGAAAAATCGAAGAAACCTGCAGCAATTGTAGTTCTGCCTGTGTCTGAGTGTGTGATTGTGTGTGTGACTAAACTAATACAAAAGTAATCAAAGCTGAATGCTGAAAGTCTGCAAAGGCAACACGACAGGAAGTCAATAAAAATAAATACATTAAAGCAACTTGCGGTCTACGAAATAATGTCAACGACAATTGAAGCGAAGGGAGTGACGACAATGGACCCGTCGTCGACTGATTCAAAGTCAATAGTGGGCAATGCGATTGCTCAGACAGTCCAGTTCATAATTAGCAGCTCAACAGCAAATCCAATGGCAGCAAGTGGCACCGAGAACACAGCCAGCACTACCATCTCTACAACAACTTCTACAACAACAACAGCCGCAGGAGCAGCATCAGCAACAGCAACAACAACATCAACTAGCAACACTGAGAAGCTCAGCGTGAGCGATTTGAACAGCGCTCTGCAATATTTTGGAATTGTTGATTATATTGTGTTCATAGCCATGTTGGTGGTCTGCGCCGTAATTGGCTTCTATTTCGGATTCATCGAGAAGAAACAGAAAAAGGGCCAAGTGCCTACCGATGAAAAAGATGGCGCTGGCGGTGCTGGCAACGAGGAGCGTCGTGGCTCGGAAGCATTAGATTACTTGGTGGGTGGACGTAAAATGAAAGTGTTTCCGGTCTCGCTGTCACTGGTGGCTAGGTAAGTTACAACTACAGCTACAGCTGCTCTATGTAAATTCGATGGGGGTTTTTCCCTCTGGACACTTGAATATACGAGGCTATTTTAATTGCTTCCAAGAAGCAGTTTTGTAATTATGCCCTAAATTGAATTGTACACGAACTTGGCCCATATACTTAGTCTTCTATTAATTAGATCTTGAAAAAATAGCTTTAATATTTACCCAGAAAGAAGTAAAGAAAAATAATAATTTAATTTAATTTCCACAGTTAATCCAATTCTACTACCGAGGTAAAAATTAAAAAAAGATAATATTTGTAAGACCAAAAAATATAATTTACATTTTTGCTTTATATACATTGAACCTTTATTCGTTTGACTGCTTAGCCAATATAATTCGGCCTATTTTCTCAGAAATCAATCAAAAATATGCGCCCAATTTAACTTAATTTGCTGCAAGGGATGACGTTTAACCGTGCGTATGCGTAATCTAGCAAAATCATATAGAAACTGCCAGCCCAGCGGCCGCCGTTTCGTCTGGTTCACTGTTTGCCAAGCCAAACAATAGAATTTTGTTTAAAATTGCCACGGAACAGAGAAAGCAAAAAGAGCTTCGTATAGTAAATATGATAAAATATTCAGTGTTGGGGTCAGGTTTATTATGGCTGATGATTATGCAGATAATGCTCTTTGATATGGCTGTGATACTTACTGAACTTTGTTGGTAAATACCAGTATCTGGCTCATAAATACAATTTAGCAGCTCGTTTCGCTACAAAGTCGTCTTCTCGAACTAAGCCTGATTGAAGTTATTTAAACTTACGGCAGCCGCAAACTCAAATAATTTGCCAAATTACTTTTTTGTTTTGGCTCGACCTTGGTTCTGGGGGCCATTTCAGTTGACACGTTTGGTCAAGCACCTTTCGAGTCGCGCTGTTGTAGTTGCTGCTGCGTTTGCTTTGTCCTGGGCGTATTGTCACCGCATTAATGACTGGCAATAGGAAAGCTTCTGATTCTCCTGTCATGCTTTTGGTCATTTGCCTTGCCCGACAATTGTTTTGTGCGCCTTTTATTGTTATGGCATTCTGTTTGTAGTCGTTTGCTTTCTGCAACAAATTTTGTCGACGTGCTCTGAATTACAATTGCATACCAGCATTTTTCTTCAATTTTTTTGAGATGTTCCATTATGTTTTTCGTTCTCTCTCTCTGTGTGTCTCTATACTATATACTTCAACGACACTCGTTATCAACTTTTAATGGTGTTATTCCTTGCGAGAAAATAAACTTTTATTTATTTCACTTTAGTTTTGGTTGGAGGTAATGAATTTGCTTAAGGGCTAAATTGAAATGATTGTTATGGACATTTATCATTAGACTCTGATTATGATTTTAGTAGTAGGTAGATATGTACAATGATTTCTGAGTGTATTAAATAAGATTACTCAGATAGTCTTCAGGATAGAAGTATGTTTATGATAATAAAGTGTAGTCTTTTATATTTATCCTAATTTATGTTTCATTAAATTTAATTAATTCATCTGTATTTAAATATTTTTTAGTTTTGTTTCGGGCATTTCATTGCTGGGCACCTCAACAGAGATCTATGTCTATGGAACTCAGTATGCTTTCATACTTGTTACGCTGGCTATATCAGGACTTGCATCATGGTATATCTTTTTGCCCGTTTTTTGCAATCTACAATTGACTTCAACTTATGAGGTAAGCAGAACGTTGTCTGATTTATGTATAAGTGTTTCTGCATGTGTTGTATACCTTTTATATTGAAATGTTTAACTTTTTTAAGCCTGGCTGTAATTGTGAATTGTGATTTGTTCTAGCATGTTTATGTTTAAGTCAAAAGTCTGCTTTATCTCGTACTGCAATGGCATATTTATGGTATCGTTATTTAAATCGGATATTTTCTAAAGCTGTAGTTGCAGCCAAAATCAAAAAATACGCTTTGACTAGGTTTTTTGAAAACAAAACATAGACCAGACACCAGACAAATATGTGTTCAATTTATTTGCCTGTCTTGTAGCAGAATTAATAGTACTAGGAAAAGCAGGGCATTGTTTTCGCTACTGGAGTTGTTGTTTCATGTGAAATATTTGTGTGTGTTTTTCCAAAAATTCCAAATAGGAGATGCGTTACGTAGAAAGCCAGTCAATTGTTTTGGCTGTGCATTTAGAAATTTGGTCGTTGCTCAAAGGCTAGCTGGTGTATTGGGCTATATGGTGTATGTATAATTTTCGATTATGTATGCGCCACGTTGGCAAGCTCTGTAGGTTTGTGTACGTGCGTGTTTATTGCTCATGTGAATATCAAAACGAAAAACGACAACAACAGACAAATCAAAATATTTACAGTACTTTGAGATGCGCTTTAACCAAACCATTCGTGTTGTGGCCTCGGCACTTTTTACCATAACTACAGTAAGTAAACAAAAATAATGTTTCCCACACTGTTTCGTAATGAATCTATGACTAACCAATAATTATTCCCACTAGTTAATCTGGCTACCCATAGTTATATACGTGCCAGCGTTGGCCTTTAATCAGGGTAGGTATTCAAGCTGATCCTTAGACAGAGCAATCGTTTAGTTTGTTACTTTACAGTGACTGGCATAAACGTGCATATTATTACACCTGTTGTGTGCATTGTCTGCATATTTTATACCACTGTTGGCGGCTTGAAAGCTGTCGTCTGGACGGACGTTATTCAAACTGTGTTTATGGTGGGCGCTGTATTGTTTGTGGTTATCAAAGGCACCATTAATGTGGGCGGCCTGGGTGTAGTTATTCAACGCAATCTAGAAAGTGGACGTCTCGAATGGCCAGAGTAGGTGGCGATTATTAAATGTACTCGATTATCACTAAATATATTTTAACAACACTTTTGAATAGCTTCACACTTGATCCAAAAGTGCGAATGTCCGCCCTTGCTGTCTTCATCGGCTATACGGCACATGGCACATACAATTTGGGTTGCAATCAGATCATTACTCAACGCTACATGTCCCTGCCCGGCGTAAAAGAAATGAAAAAGGCCTCATTTCTGTTTGTTACGGGCTATATCTTATTATCCGGCATTTGCTTGTATAATGGATTGCTGCTTTTTGCCCAATATTACGACTGCGATCCACTGACCACAAAGGTAGGGTACTTTGCGTTCTTCACTCATATCAGAGAAATTAATGAACCGATTTACAGTTGGCCAAAGCCAAGGATCAGTTGGTACCCTTGCTTGTAATGGATACAGTGGGCATGTTGCCTGGTCTACCGGGCATATTTGTGGCTGGTGTATTTAGTGCAGCACTTAGTTCATTATCTACAGGCCTCAACTCACTGGCCGCCGTCTTTTTGGAGGATTACATCAAGCCGCTTTGCCGGAAGCCCTTGACCGAACGTCAAACGGCCATAACAATGCGTCTCTGCACCGTCATAATTGGAACAGCAAGTGTCGCCTTGGTCTTCGTTATAGAACGTATGGGAACACATGTAATGCAGTTGTCCATGACTTTGAGCTCTGTAGCCCAGGGGCCATTGTATGCTCTCTTTATAATTGGTCTCTTGTGTCCTCGCCTTAATTCAAAAGTTTGTATATCAGTTTTAAAATCGTTTTTGTATGCAAATGTGATTAATTGATTGATGTTTAGAGTGCGTTAGTCGGTGCCATTTCTTCCTTCATCTTCATGACCTGGTTGTGCCTAAATGCCCAGATGGCCATTAATTCGGGCGAGCTGCACTACGAAAGCAAGCCGACCAGCATTGAAGGCTGCCATTACCACTTCGATGTGCCCGAATTTACTCCTGCAAATGCCACTGCCTCTGCCATTGCCTCTGAACCAGCGTAAGTATCGTAAATTGTCCTAACCTCATTGGCATCTAATCACGTATATCCTGTTCCATAGGTCGCTAAGCATTTTCCAAGAAATCTATCATATATCCTTCATGTGCTATACATTCATTTCCGCTGCCGTGGGCGTTATCTTCGCTTACCTTTCTGGTTTTATATTCGGGTTCCGTGAGCTTGAGGACATCGATGTGGAATTGCTGGCGCCATGTGTGCGAAGATTCTATAGAGTCAAATATGCCAGTATACAACTGGATGACACTTTAATAAAGTCAGACATTCGCAAATCTTAAATTGTACTTAGACATCCGACTTGTAATAAACAATTCGATAAATTGTGCATCGTCATTAACTGCAACCTGCAACTGACTTTTACTAATCGATTAATATGCTTTTGTTTTGATTTAGGCATGTCATTAACAAGCAAGTGCACACAATGAACGTATACTTAATTTTGCATTCAAAGCTGTTCTATTGCATTTTGGAAATTATATTTATACACTATTTTACATTTTCCACAAGTTGAATTTTATCTGAAATTTATTTAGTACTTTGAACTGCGCTTTGGTGCCAGCATTCGAACCTTAGGATCTGTTTTGTTTATTGTGAGCATGGTAAGCATACAAAATTAAAAAAACCAAAATCTGAAATCTCCATTTGCCCGATTTGATTGTCCTGTGTGATCCTTAGCTGCTGTGGCTGCCAGTTGCTATGTATGTACCTGCCATTACCTACAATCAAGGTAAGTTTTGAGATGTCAATTTCCATAGAAATTTGTTAACTCAATTCCTTGCAGTGACTGGCACGAGCATCCATGTTATTACGCCCATTGTGTGCATTATATGCACCTTCTACACTTGTGTGGTAAGATTTAATTAAATTGCTGAATGAATCGAACCGAATTCAAGAACAAAACCAAATTCATTACATTGACAGGGTGGCCTGAAGGCGGTCATTTGGACAGATGTTATACAGAGCTTTGTCATGTATGGATCTGTCTTAACAGTGTGCATTAAAGGCACCTATGATGTGGGTGGCTTGGGTGTGGTGCTTCAACGGAATCAAGAGAGTGGACGCCTCAATGCACCGGAGTAAGTTTATTGTAAGGTCAGAAAAAGAAAACGCATAGTAGAAACATATGGGAAATAAATCATAGTTGATTGACTTTTGATTTATAGTAAATTGAAAACGTATTAACTTTATATGTAATACACTTTAACTGACTACTCAAAGTGAAAAATACTTAAAATAATTAAGACTTTCATATTTAATTAAACGTAAAATTACATTTATGTAAAGAAAGCACAAAAGTAAATTGAATTTCATTTTAATATCTCTTTGGGTTTCCAGGTAACTCATTGAAATTAATTTTATCTCAAAATGTATAAGTGAAATTGTAATTAAAACTATTAATTCAACTTTTATTTTTACTAAAATTGAGCTATATTTTTATAGATGGACCTGGGATCCTACTGTAAGGTTGTCCATGCTGTCGGTCATTGTGGGTGGCACTTTGCATAAGATACAATCATCGGATGTTAATCAAGTATCTATACAACGCTTTCTATCGTTGCCTAGCTATAAGCATGCCAAGCAATCCATGCTCATATTTACAGTTCTTCTTATATTTCTGTTGAGCTGTTGCTGTTACATAGGTCTTGTGGCTTATGCCGTTTACCACGATTGCGATCCCATCAGCACCAAGGTAGGCTAAGAATAAAAACCTATTTAAATTTAATATGGAATTTAATTCTTTCTTTCAGCTTGCTAAGGCTAGCGACCAGTTGCCCTCGCTGCTAGTAATGCGAATTCTGGGATCGATTCCCGGTTTGCCAGGACTATTTGTCTCTGGGGTTTTTAGCGCAGCGTTGAGCTCACTTTCCACAGGACTTAACTCAATGGCATGTGTCATTTCACAGGACATGGTTCGACCGTTGTTAAAGAAGCCACTGACTGAACGTCAAACCGCATTTATGCTTCGCTCGATTGTCGTCATCTTTGGCATAGCCTGCATGGGTCTGGTTTCTATTGTTGAAAAACTTGGAATGGTCCTACAGTTAGCTACTATGACTTCAGCCGTTACGATGGGCCCACTGTTGGGCATTTATGCCATGGGTGTATGCTTGCCTTGGATTAATGCAAGGGTATGATCTATTTTTTCTCTTGTATACAAGTCTTCATTAAGAGATTGCATTTTTTTTAGAGTGTTCTTACTGGCAGCTTGGTATCATTTATCACACTATCTTGGATCTGCCTTAAGTCACAGTTGGCCCAGATGAGCGGCGAGATTCGGTATCCAAAGATGCCTGTGTCGGTTGCTGGTTGTGATTACATCTTTGACAATGCCACTGCTTGGCAAACTATTCACAATTACACGTAAGAATGAAAGGATATAAGGAATGCAGCTGAAACTCAACTTTGTCAAAACTCTGCCTTTTCAGCCCCTCGACGGATCGGAATATATATCATTTATCATTCTACTGGTACACTGCGCTGGGTGGTTTTATATGCACAATGGTTGCCTTGCTGGCGAGTCTTGTGTTTGGCTGGCAGGATGTTTCCCAGTTGGATCCGGCTCTAATAACTCCATGCATGCGACGCTTTTTGCCAAAGAAAAATTATCAGACCGTCGACTTGCAGGAACTTTTTAGCCGTAAAAGTCAAGCCACAGACAAAACAATAGCTGAGAGCTAATAAGTTGAGAATGTAATCTGATAAAATGTTTATTATTTTCTGTTTGTAAATATCGTTTTATTTTGTTATTGAGCTGTTTTATTTAGGTCATTCAATCAGACAAAGATTCTTCAATTCATTAAAGAAATTGGGTTTATGTAGGAGCCGTAGGCTCAGAAGTTGGCACAATATATTCAAGGGTTTTCAGTAAGATTTCCCCCTCTCCATAACAATAAGCTCTGTTTCAGTTTCTACTGATTCCTTACCGTACATTTACTACTTTGAGAGACGTTTAATCCAATAATTGTGTTTTTTAACGTAAGTACTTAAATTTATAGATATCATTATCTGTTTTCTGTTATTTAAAAATGTTGGTCTTTTACAGATACCTTGACTTTGACTACAATTGGAGATGATTAAATTAATTACTTAATTTGCGTTTCCCTGTAAAAAGTTTATTTACTAGTAGCTCATTATATGAGCTCAGATCTATCTTCGTGGTGGACTGCGACTATACCTATGGTTTGCCCATAAATTCGAATGCACCAGTCCGTAAGTTGTTCATCCAAGTCTTTGGTGCTTTTTGTAATCTTATTTAGATTAATGATTTTTCATTTTATAGTGATAAGATACAGTTAAAGGATTACAGCTTAAGCTACACGAGTCCATTACGCAACTTAAACTGGAAAATTAAATTATGCATTGTGTAATATACTAATTAATAAATGTGATCAATACAATATCAGTTACTGAAGTTTTTCTGTATGTGTGTAGCTATAAGATATGTTTTAAAACTTTACCTTAATTCTTTAACCAATTCTTTATATTATATACAGCTGGATTCTATTTTGATACTTGAGTTCATTTCACACAAATACTTACACACAATCACTCTTTCAGTATTTTGAGAGACGTTTCAGTCGGCGCATGCGTTTGTTTGGTGCCTCTCTATTTGTCCTCAAGGCGGTAAGTGATCCATCTATATATCACTATACTTTAATACAGATACTTATATCTTTATGATCATGATTACAGATCATTTGGATGCCCATTGCAGTTTATGTGCCAGCTCTAACCTTTAATCAGGTCAGTGGAATTGGCATCCACACCGTTACGCCAATTGTGATCGTCATTTGCACTTTCTATACCGCGGTCGGTGGTATTAAGGGTGTAGTCTGGACTGATGTTGTACAGAGTATTGTTATGTATGGTTCACTAGTTGTTATTATGATCAAAGGAACTCTAGATCTGGGTGGATTCGATGTGGTATGGCAACGCAATTTGGAGGGCGGACGCCTTAATTTTCCCGAGTTAGTAATTTATCCCTGAATCTATATAATTTAAAGTTTTACTAAATTCGCTTTACATTTTCTAACAGATTGAGTCTCGATCCCACAGTGCGGTTAAGTGTCTTATCGGTTTTTGTGGGCGGCACGTTCTTCAAGCTGCAAAGCACCTCCATCAACCAGACCACCATACAGCGCTTCATGTCCTTACCATCCTTGAAGGAAATTAAGCAAACGCTCTTCATATTTAGCATTGGATTGATCCTGCTCTATATGGGTTGCATTTATGTGGGTCTTGTATGCTATGCCACCTACTTTGATTGTGATCCAATGAGTACTGGTGTAAGTCCGATGATAATAAAGATTTAAACCTTAATCCCTTTTGGTTCCTCTTCTGTAGCTGGCTGGACGTCGGGATCAGCTGGTTCCACTGTTGGTAATGCGTGTTTTGGGATTTGTACCCGGATTTCCAGGTCTCTTTGTGTCCGCCGTATTCAGTGCTGCTCTCAGCTCGCTTTCGACACTGCTCAACTCCTTGTCTGCCGTTATATTGGAGGACTTTGTAAAGCCACGAATGAAAAATAAACAAATGTCGGAACGCACAGTGGCTTTGACAATGCGCCTGGTTGTAATTGTATTTGGCATCAGTTCTATTTTCATGGTGTATGTGGTGGAACATCTAGGGATGGTGCTTCAGCTCTCAGCTACACTACAGTCTAGCTTGTATGGTCCCATGCTGGGTATCTTTACAGTGGGCATGCTGATGCCCTGGGTGGGCGACAAGGTACCCAAATAAACAACTAATAACTGAAATGTTAACTAATATCCTATCCTTTTTCAGAGCATGTTTTTTAGTAGCATTATATCATTTACCATTATGGCTTGGATTGCTGTTAATGCACAGATCGCCAATGTTACCGGCTCTTTTCGTCATACCAAGTTGTCGGTGTCTGTTGAAAATTGTGATTACGATTTCGACATGAATCGCTATCTTAATTCCACAGCAGAATAGTAAGTTTTAAACACGAAAAGTAACTAATTTTATATTGACTCTTAATTTCATTTTTATGCAGTGAACCGCACAGTGGATCTTCGGTATACCACATGTCATTCCTATTATATACCTTGACCGGCGCTTCTTTAAATATTCTGTTGTCGAACTTGGCTACGTTCGTATTTGGACGTCAGGATGTGAATGCAGTGGATGTAAAGTTATTGGCTCCTGTTCTTCAACGATATATGAGCAAGAAAAGGGAATATGAAGCTGTAAAACTAAAGCAGTAATTAATAGTTGATGACAACAAACATTAAATTCTGTTAAAAATATTCAGTATTTCCATACTTTCTTTATAACAATTTATTTTATTTTGACATCTTTCTTTCTTTTTTTGATGATCTTATATGTCATTTACGCCTTTCAAATTTTAAAAATATAGTAAGTAAGATTATAGATTACCAAAGTTCAATATATGTGTGTACCATTTATTGGTTAAGGGAAAATTCAATGGCTCTAATACTTTTAATGTTTTTTAAGAAGTATAATAATAAACTTGCACGACATTCAATTTTTAAAATATATACAATTTTGTAATTATTGTTCCAACTACCCATGGCTGCTAATATTGTTCCATTTTATAAATCTTTTACTTCAATGGAACACAACTGGCAACCATAGATGATTGGTTTCCAACCGAATTTAGCAAGAGATCATGTGTGCGCTCTTACATTTTCCCAAGTGGGCTAAGTCTTGCTTAGACTTCGCTGTTTTCGACCCAGTGATGAGTTATTACTAAGCAGATAGTTAAAGCTCTCTGATGGAGCGGGTGAATGGCAGTGGCAGCGGCATTTCTTAGAACTTGAAGGAGTTGAAGACGTTATTGGTTTCATCACACGCTGCGGACCAAACTGGCTCCAGCTACTGGGCGTGGGTGAACGTTGGGGGCATTGAACCTTGATCTTGATGTTGCTATTGATGGGGGTGGATGATGCCATTGAAGATTGATGCAAATTGGGCATGCTGACGGTTGAGATTCCCTTGGGCGATCGTCGTAAGATCCTACGGTTTGGTTTCGAAGAAGTTTGCTGGATATTACTATTTGTACAGGGTGGTTGCAAATATGCTGATGGGTTTGCCTCTTGCTGATGCCACAGCTGATGCTGGGGTCTTTGAGCTTGTTGTGGCGGTGTCACTTTAACGTTAACATTCTGATAACGACTGCATCCATCCATTGACCGTTCTGTTCTTTCCGAACTAATGCTTCGCTTCTGATGATCGGGCTCAATTTTAGTCTGCTGCCTCAACACACGTTGCTGATTCAGAGCCCGAAAATGAATCGTCTGACTATCTATAAGCATCTGAGCAATAAATTTGAATTGATTAAGGTTCGTCTCATTGAGCTCGGAGATTTCTAAGAAAGTGGTTCGTGGGTTAGAACATATTGACAGAAAGCGTGTTTGACTTACTGGCCATCAGATCGCTATTAATTTGCTTTAGCATGTTTTGTTGAACTGTCATCTCAGACTTTAGCTGATTGACCTTTGACTGAATGTCCTGAAAATGCTTTTCAACTGTTAGTTCAACGGCTCCATTCACTGCCTCCAAGACATTCTCGTAGATTATGTTAAAGAAATCTGCACAGGAGTCTTGTAGGTCGCGAACAGATTCTGAAGCACTCGATGGCATATCACTGGGTGAAGATGATTCCGTTTGCTGCTGTTGTTGCTGTTGGTGATGTTGCTCATGTTGCTGCTGTTTCCGGTACAACTCTCGCTCAGAAGGTGCTGATCCTCCACTCTGTCGAAGCGGAAACCGTCGCTGCTTGTCCAGTGGAGGTAGGCGGAATTCCACATTACGTACTGGATTCGTTGCTTGGGACTTCAGGTCATTGCGTTCATTTTGCTCTCGAAGAGCTTGTAGTCTTATTAGATCTTCGTAGCACATTTTCGTGCATTGCTGAGGCCGCGATCGGGATCTGGCATGAGAATGATTCACCGACCGGTTCATTTGATGTGCATTTAGGCCATAGTTGTCTTTTGGCATATATAATACCTCATAGCCGAAATCATCGGCACGTTTCTTAAAGCAATAGTTGGGAAACATTGTGACTTGGAGCTGCACACAAATTGAAAGAGTCAGGTTCTAAAAATATGGAGTTACACTTTGACTTTGAGTGGCTGTGACACTAGCTTCTTGTGAGGGCGTATGGCTACGATTTCGCTTTTGTAACAAAAATTTCAAAATAATTTCTATAATCATTATGAATTATGAAGGGAAAAGCTCGCATGTCGAACCAGTTCTCATAAACATTAATATCTATATGAATATTAATAATTGATAAAGTAAGTGAATTGTATCCTTTTTTTTTAACTTCTCACTTCCCATGGTGTAAAATGGAATTTAAAATTTGCATTTTTGGTACGCCTTTCAAGTAATAGCTTATGCTTTTGGGTTTCTTTACATTAAAGGCATAAAGTTGGCTTTTTCTTTTCTCTTTTTAACTTGACAGTCGTCTGTCGAGCGTTTCAATTAGAAGTTGACAAGAAAAACGCAAAAGTCTAACTCAAAAATTCAGTGACAAATCCACCCAAGTGGTAAGGATTTGTTAAAGAAAAGTTATTGATAATATTGTAAGCTTATTAAGTTTGTGCTTATTTAAGGAATTTAATGAACGGAAACAAAAGTGACTTTGATTACAGTGCCGTATTTTTTCAAGACTATTTTCTGTACTTATTTATAATATTTGCAATTATATACCATAAGGAAAGTAGCCTGTGGCTAGCCAGAAAAACCATATCAAATATGCTCTCATATTTTGTTTGCTCAATTTTTGTGTGTGTTGACTTTTGGTACATTCTCGTTGACGTCTTCACGACAATTATAAATGAAGTGAGAATGAAAATGAGCTGACTGCCTTGTCCTGTGCATATGTCCTCTTGCCAACACGACTGCCACTCCCAGCTGCTCGTCCTTGAGCCCATTGTGCGCTGAAGCATTGAGACTAAAGAATGAAATTTGTGGCGCGTGCCGAAATGAATTAAAATACTTAAAAGACCACAGATTTTCACAATTTTGACCTTTATTCTTTATATTCTCTCGCGTTATTCACATTAATTATGAAATAAATATTAGCTTAGACCAAATTGACTAAAACGTTATGCTCTATTAACTTTTATTCTTAAGTTAAATTTAAAATGCATATAGATTTTGGTTTTTTATGCTTGGACAAGTTGTGCCCCTTAAGTGGTACACTTACTACCAAAAACGTATGTACAGTAGGAAATACGTGAATAAGTATTCTTATGTATTTGCACAATACATATACGATTACGAGTAGTTTTTGAGTATATGTAGTATAAATACTTAGTTGGCCTTACATTTAGTTGGGCGCAAAAGAAATTCAACTATTTTTAATTTTGTATAAATAAATAATATCAGTCTGGTAAATAGAATAAGAGTTGGAGTTTTTCTTAAATACATATATGTATATCAAATGCCGATTTAACATCACTGAGCACTGGAGTGAACTTAAAATGTATATTAAATATTTCCTTTCTGGTTTTAAAGGTAAAATAAGTTAAAAACCAGCTCAATTTAGGTGACTTGTTTCTTAAGTACAGAGTACCCTTTTATTTATTTTACTATTTAGAAAACTAACTTTTGTTAAGCTGTTAGTTTATTCTTGGATTATAAGAATGCTGTTTTGCAGAAACGGATGTAATAGACGAGGGTGTTTTAAGTAATAATTTGGATAACCTCTTCGCAAGTATATTCAAACAATTGCATTGTGATGTAAAAACGTCACTCAACATTTAGATTCACTGTTTTATATTAAAGGTACATATAAATAAAGGGATTTTAAAAGCTAATGGGTAAATACTTCACTTAGATTGCAATGGGAGACAGAAATTCGTAAAATATCTACATATATTTTGAATTGAGCTTCCGCTATGCATACACAACTATCGCACTTATTGTCTAAGCCTCATATCCGTTGAGTTCTCTGTGATTTACTTAGAGAAACTCTGCATCGCTAAAAGAAGTCGGACCATGGACCGAAAACGTTGAACGTTTACGGGTCGTATGCGCCAGCTATCATACCTCCGACATGGCCGGAACTGTAATCACCTTGTTGGGCCGCTCGCAGATGACGACACGGGCGTTTGTCTTATTGGTCGAGCGACGTGACACTGTCAGGGAGGTGGTCAGTGTGCGCATGGAATCGCAGCTATTGTGCAGACGACGACCCACTGTATGACAGCGGTTCTGTTGTGAGTTGTTGCGGTAGGATTTGCAGCAGCAGGTGAACCATTTAAAGGGCGGAAAACGGCTGTGGGTGGGGTAGTTAAGAGTAGTTAGGGAATGTGAAGGGTACATCGATGGATTTGTTAGATTCTTACCTGAGTGTGCGGAATACCTGCGATGAGAAGAGGCAGTAGATAAGTGGATTTGCTGCCGAGTTTAGTGGTGCAAGACTCTGAATGAATGTGGCTATGGCTATGTTAGTCTGAGAGTGCGGTATCTGGCCAAAGACTTGCAGCAGATCAAAGATGATATAGGGTGACCAACAAATGATAAACACAAACACAATCGTCAGTGTCATCTTGACCGTTTTGACCTTAGCACGGGGTATAATCCCCCTAGAGCTGGCACGTCTTGTTGCACCAGCACCGAAACCTATACGTTCTAGGCGAAATACCGAATGAGAAAAGGAAATACCAAGTGTTGGGGGCTTTTATTCAACCTACCTGCGGGCACAAATATGGAGCCTTTAGCCCATATAGTCTTTACAATAATTGCGTAGCAGGCGGATATTATTAGAGCTGGAATTGCAAACAAAGTGGCTGAAACGAGACTCATATAAATCTGCCAGGCCATCGGCGAGCCCAATTCAATCCAGCACTGTGGATGGCCCTGTATCAGCTTCTCCTCATAGAGCACCAATATGGGCAACGAGAAGAGAGCGGAGAGAAGCCAAGCGCCAGCCACCAAATGACGTGCTCTTTTCCCTGCAAGAGAAGCACAAACATTTTCCTTGTTACGTCAAGTGCCAAACATTTTCCAATTAAAAAAGTTTTATGACTAAGGGACTCACACGACTTTGAGAAGTTCATGGGATGTGTTATTGCATCGTATCTGTCAATGCTCATGGCCACCAGCACATAGGTGGAGGAGTATGTGACGCACACCTGTGAGAACCTAATAGCCTTGCAGGCTAGATTCCCAGCCCGCCAAGATATTGTAATGCGCCATATAATGTCCGTGAGTACATTGAGCAATCCAACGCACAGGTCTAAAATAATAATAATGAGGAAATAATTTATATGTATCAAGTTACAATTTAGGGGGTTCCCCCACACAACTCACCTGCCAGCGCCAGTTGCTTGATGAAGTAGTTCATTCTCGACTTACGGTTCTTATTGATGAACATTACAAACAGCACCGCCGAATTGCCCAGCACAATTATTGTGAAAAGTATCCATAACACAGCAAATTGTTCCGTCTGCAAGGAGGAGAAAGTGGAGAAGATTGAAGAGTAAGAGAAGGATACTCAAGTATATGTACGTGCATGATTTTAAATACGCTTCACTAACCGCCCATAAAATTTATCGTCAACAAAGTGTTAAGAGCGGAAATCACGCATAAAACTCAATTTAATATCAGAGGAATTTCAGACACACACATCCAAACACACCCACGCAGACAAACATACACATACCGCACACAAGCGCCTTTGTTTATAGCTCTTTTAATAGCCATAAAAATGATAGACACTAACTGAGGCGTAGGGGCCAATGTGGGCGTCTGTGCTCCGCCGACAGGATGTGCCAGCGGAAGTTTACTCTCCGAGCCAACAAGACACGTCAACAGCAACAACAACAACAACAACACACGTATATAAACAATGCCCGTGGTAATGATAGAAAGCAAACAGCAAGTGTTGTTTCTATCAATTGAAGTCGCCGCGTTCAGTAATTAGGTTTGTCTATGAGCTCCTAGCAGGAAATTGCAGCCAAATGAAGTACCCGACACCTAAGAGCTTGACTTTTCGCATAGGATATTGTTATTACCCAAAAGAAGTCGTTAATAATTTTCATAATCTTTACATAGGTTCCGACTTTACCTGTTCTCAAAGTTTGCAACTACCTCAAGAAACATCACATACATACTCTTACAAGAATTCTGTATTAGTTTAGCTTCGAGTTTGGCTTCAGGACAACACCGTCTGTGGTTTGGCAAAAAGATAACCACACGGCGAAAATAAACTTGCCCCCAAAATCTTGACAGTCTTGACGCTTGCTTTTGCCTGATGGCAGACTAAAGACGCCAAAGCTTATGCTACAACTTTTTGCTCAAATTATTACACAATTTTTGTTTTTCATATTATTTGTATATATTTTTTTTTTGTTGCCGCGTAAAAGTAGTAAGTATATTTTTGGGCAGCTGCTTGACGCATGGAAGATGGCAAGAGAGGCCACGAGTTGCCCTTTTTTCTGGCTGTTGATCATGTTGCGCAAATTGCGGCATAAATCAGCAAAATCGTCAAATGGCAGACGCGGCCAGACATCCAGATAGCCCAGCTATCGTTGTTTCATTTTATTTTATTTTTAAAAAACACTGCTTTATTTTTCATTCTCACTTTTCATTTAAATTACACCAAAATTTAACAAATTTAATGCTTTAAATATTGATATAAATGCAAAAAATGTTTTCATGTGATGATTTTTATTACTTTTATTTTACATTTTTACATCAATGACGGAACCGTATTTAAAGCCTTTGGCTTTGTTTCCTGAAGTGTTTGAGCCTGGGTTGCAATTTTCTAGCATGACTTTGACAATTTTTGCTTAAGCCTCAACTCAAAGTTAAACCCAGCACCGGCACAAAAAGTTGTTGGAACTTTGGCCATTTGACTTTCGCTCAGCTCTTATTTTTATTATAGCCCATTTTTTTGTTTTTTAGGTATATTTATAAATTTTTTCACACTCTTTGGGTGTTGCTGTTGATGTTGGCAACTGTTTCCAAAATATTTTTGCTGAGTTAAAAGCGACTTGTTATAAAAGTTATCATTCCCGAAAACAATTTCTCATTGAATTCACAGTGGGAATTAAATTAATTAAAGAATTAATGCTATAAGCCTATAGAAATTTGTACATTTACGGCTGTTTCAATCATACAGCTTTAAATGTTTTCATTGCTTACTGATAAACCGGAATAAACTATCGAATGAATCGAATAACTAATTAAAATAAATAAGTAAATATAAATACAGATTACAATCTCTACACTTTAACTCTATTGATTATTTGGCCAATCAAAATCGCCATCGCAATAAACTTTAAATTTGTCAATATTTTAAATTAAATTTCTTAAGAATTTTTGTGCAGAAATTGTGGTCGGAAAATGATTTGGGAATTGTTTTTTCGTAGAAATTTATTTGGTTCAAGTTTTTTTTGGTATTGCCGTATATACTGTGGGGGATATAAAAATGTAATAAATGGAAAGTTGTAAGCCTTTTTTAATGATCAGCCAGTACGGCATGTGTTGCTGTGTGTGTTTTAGCGAGAGTGTTGTCCTTTTTAGTTCTTTTTTCGCAGCAAGTCATTATGCCTTTTTCAATTTTGTTTTGCACCTCAAGGAAATTGCTTTTTTTGTTAGGAGCAATAAAAGCGCAAAATTTAATTTAGACCAAAAGAGTTAAGGCAGCGTGCGAAAAGCTAACAGCTTAACCGGTTGCAGGATAAGACCGTTTTGGCAACAGTATGTCCTTATTAAAAGGCCATTTTGTAAGAGCCAGGAGGTGAGAGGTCAGTTGCAAGAGGCAAGCTGCAAGCCAACAATAGCTGCCACCTGTTGCGCAGCATTGTCTGGGCACCGCAAATATTAAGTCTGATTATTAAGTGTGCCAACCACAACAATAGCAGGCACTTCAGCAGCGGCTGTTGTGGTATTGTGGCTCTCAAGTGCAATATAACCAGCAAAATGGTGGCACTCTCTTGAGACTTTAAGTGCGATTCATGCGGCTTTTTCCGCAGTTAAAGTAGCTGTACTTGAAGCTGTAACTGTAACAGTGTAACAGCAATGTCTTTGTTGAAAGTTGTCCTTAATCGCATTGGTTGACAAATTTCAGCAGCTGCAAATCGTAAAGTGCAGCAGCAAGACAAATGTAAGGCCACAAAACACTGGCAATGGCAAATTAATTTCATTTAACTGCAAAGCAGTTACAACAACAAGAACTACAAGATCAATAATAACAAGAGAGAATGTTGAAACTCAGTAGTTGCAGATGCAGCTGTTTCTGTTGCTGTTGCATTTATAAATCAGCAGCTGTTGCAAGGTCAACTAGCAGGGTGAAAATGGAAGGCTAGAAGATATATAGATATAATAAGTTTTGTATGCTTAAATACCCTTAAAATATATGAAAAATAAAAATGTATTTATATTAAAGATTAATTTTATTTTTAAACTTACACTTTAATTACATTATTACAGTACGAAGATTATACATCACTTTCGTGAATCATTCTATAATTATTGGACAATTTGAGCACTTTCTTTACTTCTTCATTAATAACTACTTAAGAAATGCTTTATTGGAATTAGACTTCAATTCTGTACTCAAACTAATGAACTGCTCTTTTTATTTCACTTTTCATTAAATGCGATTACATTGGGCTCGAGACTCGAGTGCTGTGTGCTGTAACTGGAAAGAAATATAACGTATACACCACGTAGACAGCTAGCAAGTATAGTCAGATAATAAGCTGAATGATGTTGTTGCCATAAAAGCGAAGTGGCATCTTCTTGGCTTCCATGAAAGTTCGATGAACTCAACGAATGTTGGGTGTTGAATGCTGTTTAATATTTAAGTAGCGGCATATTGTCCACGTACAGATATACACATACGTACACATACATACACATACACGCGGGTCGTAAAGGAGATGAAACCGAAATGGGAGCATATCTGTTAAGTAGGTATCAAAACATGCATTTGGGTCAAGCCGTGCGCATCAATCATGGCTTTTATAGCTCTTGTTTGGACAACAATGGTCAGTCGTTGAGTTTTATGAACTACGCTTGAACCAAAGCCACAAAAGCCAGCTCCATGCCACATTTGTAGGACCACTGAGGAGTGGTCGGAGCAGGAACCACATGAGTGATGTTTGCCATCTAGCACCCAAAAAAGTGCGCTTTAATTCGTCTAATGGGCAACATTTTGTCATCAGCTGGCTTAAATCATTTCGCTTGGCTCACTGGCTGCGCATATTTGGCACTGATGTTGACACAAATTGAAATTAATAAAGCGACCCCTCCATTTTGCACATTAGTCCGGGTTGTGACAGAGATGCAAGCTGTGTGTTGTTTGCGTATTCTTGTTTATGTGCACTGTGTTTGTTTGCACGACAAACTGTTGACAGCTCGAAAAAAAGAGAGAGAGACCGAAGGAACAGAGAGAGAGAATGAGAGAGGAAGAGAGAGAAAGGGGAAGGGAAATATAGAGAGCCACTGGCGGTTGTGAAAAATGACCAAAATGTTGGCTAACATAATTTTGGTTAGTTTGTTGGTCACAGCTGCTTTGCTGTGGCTGCGAAAATTTAGTCAATGATAAGGAGGAAAATGCTAAATGCCGGTATAATGGCATATTTGCCCATTTTGAAGCTGGTCTGTGAGTTATTGAGCTATAATATGCTACAGAATGCAGATTATGGGTTAAATGTGTTACAAAAATTACTTCAATTACACGTTATATATGTATTGGAACTAAAATAAACTTAAGAGAGTAGTACAATAATTAATTGTTTAAGAATAAACATGTACATGCTATCTTATTCTTAAGTAGTCAAATATTGTACTCTTCGCTCACTGTATCTATCTTATTCTGAAGTAGTCAAATATAGTATTATTATCTCAAGTTTATTAAATTGAACGCTTTATTTTGATTGTAAAAATTCTTCCTTATAATACAAAGCTCTACAATACGAAGAGTAACTACCTAAGTTAATTTAAGAAATTTATTTAGTAGAAAGAACAAAGCAGCTTGCCAACTGACCCAAAAACACATCAATAAATTTAAAACCCAAAAATTACAATTTTGCACAAGCGAATGGTAGATTCCCCTGCCCCAGAAGGAGACATTAATCAAATGAGCCGAGCATAAATCTAAAGGCAAGGAATACAGATAAAAAAAGCAAAATACCGCAAAAGAAATATATAGATGGCTGTAAAAGAAATGAAGGACATTCAGACGTCAGTGCTAAATGCTGTTGCTAAGCAAAAATGAGCATAAATAAATTAAGGATTACATAAATATTTACCCAAATGGCAATGGCTGTGCCTTAATAACAAGAAAAGGCCAAATTAAATTTGGCCCTAAAATACCAGAAAAATAAACATAACTTACGCGTAGACAGAGGCATTTACCGGATTGACCAGACAATCGCAAAACAAAGGCAGCGCAGTTTGTTGTCGAGTAAACAATAAATAGGGACACGCGCCTAGAACTATGCAAAACAAATTACACACGAAGGAGGCTTCAGTTGAATGGAGTGTGGATTTCACAAAAATTATGGCCCTACAATCACATGCGTGTATGTTAGTATGTGCTTCAGTATGTGGTCTAGTAATTTGCATATATAACAACAACATACAGGGATAGTCGAAGGCAAATCATGATAGCCATGTTTAGAGTATTATGGAGTCAAGAAAGGCAGGCATAAATTTGAATATTTTCCTTGCCATTTGACTTTTGCTGAGGTCTTGCTGAGGATGCCCAGTGCTAATTAACACATAAGCAGCAGACACATCACAATCTATCTATTACTCTTACCATGCAACTAAGGATTCTCTTTTATGTCTGCCAAATGAACTAAGCGTCTCAACAGATTTAGTTATCGTTAACCATTGCTTTATATGTTGAGTCAGCAGATAAACTGCTAGACGAAGTTAAAGACAAGACTGAGGCTATGAAGAATCAGGGATGCAAAACTATTTAATGCCTCGTCATGGGTTTAAAGTATTCTGTTACTGTGTTTTTTTATCCTAAACTTTAAAATTCTATTTAATATTAATCGATAATTAGATATTCTTTTGATTATATTTACACGCACCAAAGTGAAATTCTAAGAATTGTTGAGCTGTATTGTTTGAAAGTATACAAAATTCCGCTTCGATAACTTAAATATCATTAGATGCCAACACCAATTTCTTATCCGTCTAACAGGAAACTTCCTACAAGAAAACTCTTTTGAAACTTTCTTAACTACCAAAAAGTTGCGCGTAAACAGTTTTTAAAGGAAATATTTGGCTTAATGCTGGAAAAGCAACAATAAAATGTATTGAAGTATTTTTTCTGGGCTGTCACTCGCATTTTGGCTTAGCAATCACACAAATTTAATTAGTGTCTGTTCTACAGCTGCACCTTGTAATTAACCAAAGGACAGCAAATGTGAAGTCTACTAAAGACTGGCTTAAAGGGCAAGAAAGAAAACAATGCAGAGAATAAGGAAACTAAAGCAATGTGAATAAAAATGGCAAGCTATCGGCAGCAAAATAAAGTTTTTTTTTCTTAATTTGAAATTCCACAACTGGCAGTTGTCAAAAGAACAAGCAAACAGACCAACAGACAAAATAACACCAACAAGAAGAAAACACATATAAACTAAAATAGACAAAGATGCACACACAGCAGGAAAAACGGAAGCTAGGAGCGCAGCCGGAAATGCAGAAGCTTTATAAGGAAACAGCTCGGACAAGTTGGCAAGTCAGACAGAAGAAGGCTGGCAGAGCACATTCAGTCCTCTGGCAGTCAAGTGGCCCTGGTCGCAACTAAAACTAGACGCCCGAGTTGTTATTTCTGATTTTGTTGGTTTTACAGTTAACGGACTCTCGGCAGTGGCTGCAATGGGCGGCACTTGGCGGCTGACTTTGATTCTATTTAAAGAATACCACTCGCAAATGATGTGCCTTCTGTGCCTTGACTTGCCTTGCCTTGCCTTGCTTGGTCGTTGTCAGAACAAGTAATTTTGTGTGTAAATGAAAAGTGTGTGTTGCCTGGTCGTGTTATGCAAATTGCTGCGGCTTTGTTGCCATTGAGGGATTGGCTACGTGTTGGCCCTTGACCCTAATAGTTATTTCCAGAAAACTTTACTTTCTCAAGCGTTAGATACTTAAAATATGTTTTAAAGTCTGAGTTGCCTCTACGGTTGGGACTGCCTACTAATGACTTAGTTAAAACTTTGAGCTTTTGAATATAATCAAATTTGTATCGCAATTAAAAAAATTATTAAAAGTTAACTTCGTGAATGGCGTTTGAAAGACTTTTCGAGTTAGCTACTTCCTTAATCATTTTTTAGTATAGAATTATTTTATAATTTCATAATTAAATTCTAAATTTTATTTACATTTAAATTACTTTTTTTCCCCAACTATTGCGTAAAAATGTCAAGAACATTTAAGTTACCAATAAACTCCTTCTTAATGGCTGTTACGTATACGCCACGTGAACTGTTACAAATTGAAAATGAAACCTCAAAATGAGCCATCTAATTGGAATGCAAACGCTTGATTGAATAACGTTATTTTGTGAAATGTTAAATGCGAATCAAATGTCTCTATACGGACATTAGTGTGTGTATGAATGAGAGGGAGGGCATTATAAAGTGCTTTGTGTCAAAAGAAAAAATGCATGGAATGTACGTGCTATGCAAGCCAAATGCAAGCACGCACTTAATCATTTATGCACTCACACACACACACACACCTCGCACACACATACACATATACAAATAATGCTACAGTCTGTCTGTGTGAGTGTTTGTCACATTTGACATTGCTCACGTACAATGCTCCGATGCGTACGCGACTTTTACACGCGTTGGAAACATTTCGCTTTTAAGTTTATATTTATTCCTTTTTGCAACTGCAGTGGCATTAAAGTAAATTATGTGGCAAATGACAAATGACAAATGCTGCGTTGAAAGCATAAAGAAAACCGAGTAAAACCATGGAACCGCAAAACTTAGCAATGATGTATAAGGGTTCATGTATTTCGGAAATACTTAAGTTTAACATGTAGCGCACCACAACGGAAAAGTTTCTTAAATATTTTCCACACTCGTCATCTGTCAGCGTCATAAAAACCAAAAACCACCTTTGGGCCAATAAAGCTGGCAGTGGCAATGAGGTCTGCCAAGGGGATGTTTGAGTCAATTTTGTTGGAATTGCGTAAGTGATGTTCCGTCGCTACAGACTCTGTCTGCTGCTGCACTTACCTATCACATCTCACCTGTCCCATTTGATGCTTTTCCATTCATTCATTCTGTTTACTCTCTTTTTATTTTTTTACTATAGCTTCCGACACTTTGATGTGGCTGATGGCAAAGGCGTTGAAGGTGCACTTGCTGAGGTGACGACATGAAAATTCCACGAATTGCGTATTGCTTTTTTTGAGATAAGCATTTTGATAAACAACTGATTGTAGATGACGTTCATGAATTACTTAGAAATTAAAATAAGTACAATTTCGAATGAGAATGATAAGTTGGGAAGAATATGCTGAGGGGTGTGATGCTGAGTAGTGTTTTATTTTTCCATATCATACAAATTTGTTTCTAATTTTTAACCATTTTATTAGAGGAGAGCTGGCATTGTTGATCATGTCTTTAAGAGATTTATATTTTCAGAAAACTTAATACTTTTTGAAATGCTTTAAAAATCAAAGCTCACTTCTGGAATAAATTTTTCTTGCTTTAAAAACTTGGAAACCAAACTGCAAAAATAAAAACTACTCTTGTTAAAAGCGTTGAGCTTTTTAAATTCCTCTTCAATTATAATTTTATTTGTATAAAGATATTTTTTTATCTACAATTACTATAAAAGCATATTTTGCGTCGTGAATTAAATGAAAGTATTTTGCCCCAGAAAATGCTGCTCTTGTCCTCTCGTTTCTCCCACTCTCAATCTTCCTCTCTCTACTTGCACTTTTTTTTTGCTTCATTAACCTCAAAAGTGTCACACAATAAAAACAAAATTCATCATCATGAAATTTGCTGAAGTCATTTAATTTAATTTCATTCAAAGCGCCACAATTCATTGCATACTTTGGTGCGTTGTCAACTGCTAAAGCTGACCCAGTTCCGTTCGAATGACTAGCTGTGTTGACGGGTTTCAGTTGTAGTCGAGTACTCGAGCTCAAGTTCAAAAGAAGTTCTTGCCTTGCTTGTATCTCAAGTATTTACTGAGCATATTTTCGTTGTTGGTTGTCGCCTTTGCATTTTCATTAAGCGCATTACGCGCTGACACAAAAGCAACTCAAGAAGGATAAAAGGATGAATTTTTACCCACTTTAAGGCAATTCAAAAATTCTTTTTTTCTATTTCTTCTCTTTTCCACTTTGCATGCAATTTAGTATTACTTACGAGTATTTTTAGTGCAGTTCACATTCTGTTGCAATTATCTGGCCTGGGCGCGGTCCTTAGGCGCGGATTTCCACGCTTTTGCCATTTGCATAATTTACAACTTTCTCTCGCGTTTGGGCAACCATTTTTACGATTTTTTAAGTGCCTCTGGGTTGCGTCTGCAGTTATTTTATCTCTCATTCCCTTGCTTATTTTGTTTTCGTTTGCTTCTCAGCGACCTTCTGCCTGATGTTTGTTTGCTTTCTGTTTTTTGTTGTTTTGTAAGTTTCTTACAGCTGCATATACCTAGACAACACAGCAGGCGAATGTGTCTGTTGTGTACAAGTGTGAGCTTCCGTTTCCGGGAAAAGCTTGTAGCTCGCTTTACTGGGTTTGCTATTGCCTGCATGTTGCTCATACGCACCGTGGTCGCGCTGCATAGCAGTAAAACTGTAATTGACTTGGGTTATGTTAAATTTATTGCCTGCCAGCTCATTCGCTGTTGCCACTGCTTATGCATGCAAATTGTCGTTGCAATGACGTGCGAGTCTTCCTCACTTTTCTCTCTTTCTCACTATTTCTCTCTCTCTCTCTTCCTCTTTTCGTTTTTTTCCACATTTTTGTGCAACACTTTTGTATTTACATTTGGTATATTGTCAGTGCCACATGAACTGAGTGGCATTTTGTGCTTATGAAATGAAATGAAATTTGCTTTTTTTTCGCTAAATTCTCAGCTCACAGCTGACAAGTATCAAGTATGTGACTGTGTGACTGGGTGTATGGGTGTGAGCCTGAAGTTCCATTGTTCTGGTCGTACTCTTATCTTTTCAGAGCTTATTGTTGTTCCCGCTTACAGCACAATACGCAAATGTAGCCTTGTCTGTCATTAGGACAACTTCCGCAATGGTTACAAATAGCAAATATATCTCAAAGATAAATGTGATAACTGCCTTTTGTTGGATATTTTAATACACTTTCTGTGGGGTTTCTTCCTGCTACAATTGTTGTATTTATATTAAATGGAACATTTTTTTCCTGGTTTTAAATCAAATAAGTCACGATTTGGAAATGTAGAAATGGTTTGATAAACTTAATGTTTTTGTCTCTATATCTAGCTATATATTTGTTTTTATCGACTGTCGCAAAATGAGAAACAATAACAGAGTAAATGAATTTTTGAGAGCCTAAAAGATTCTGAAAAGTTTTGAAAATCTTTATTAGCAAAATAAATTGGCCGTCAAAATCGGATTTACTTCTGGCACTAAGCTTAAGATAAATAAATTATAATAATATATAATATAATATATATATTATAATATATAATAAATATAATAAATAATAAGTGGCTTACAAAATTTTTTCAGTTTGTTGACTACTTTATATTCTTTTTTCAAGGTGTATTCTTTCCAAACTATGATCCTAATGTTGTTTTCTAAGTACGTGAAATATTTAATTCTAGCTATAAAATTCATTTTTAATTTGTTTGGTGATGACCTACTTTTGGCAAGGTAACAACAATGACTATATTTTTTTATCTTTTATTGAATCCTTGTTTTCTTATTTTTAAAAGAATTCCCTTTGCTAAAAATAAATATCAATAATCGTAAGATACGAGAACATATTGTCAACAAACAGGACATCAGATATGCCTTTAGGCGCTGCTTGTGCTTCGACAAGCATTCCAAAATGATTACAATAACAACAATGAACTGGAAAAACAATTGTGAGTTCAATGCTTGTGGCATGTGGCAGTTACTCTCATCCTCTCTCTCCCCTGGCACCGTCTGCACCCGCTCCCAGGCGAGCATTGCCAAATACAAATCAATTAGGCGTTAAAAAAAATATACAAATGGCAAGGGCCCAAAAACCCAATCCCTCCAGACGGACAAACAATCTGACATATGTGTGTGTGCGTGTATGCGTGCAAGTGTGTGTGTGATTTTTATTTATTTGATGCTCCAGATCCTTGTGGAAGCCCTTGGCGACGCCTACTTAATGGTTATCAGTGAAACGCTATTAACGCCACGTTGATTTATTGCAATTTAATTTTGTTTCAATTTGGCCATGTTCAAGTATTTTATTTCACAAATTATGTGCAGACACGATTGGGGCGTGGCCAATTGCTTAGATACGTAGGCGGGTGGGCCTTTGGTTATTTATAGCGCCGGGCACATGATTTACTCTTAATGGCCCCAAACTGAAACTCGCCTTAAACTTTGTTTACCGATTACGAAATAGATCTACAAATTTTTATTGCCAGACAATAAAATGACAGTTTTTTCGTATTTGGTATTGGTCTTTAATTGATTTGCTTGTTTATTTTTTACGTTTCTTTTATAGGATCACTTTAAGTGCCTGTTTACTATGCAAATTTTTCACATTTACTGAGCAACTGTTTTTGATTTCCTCTGTTTTCCTGTTAATCTTCATTCTTCGATTCAAAAAGCTATAGATTCCTTTTGAGTTTCGGGCAACTAGCGTACATCAATTTAAAATTGAGGGAAACTCTAGAGAGAGCACTAACTTTTCGCCTTTGTATGTTTAACATATAAAGTTGCGCCTTTGTGTATGCTACACTTATTGTTGTGTCCTTAACGTGCATGTACTTGGCGTGTAACATAATACATGAATGTGTAAAGCTGTACTTACTATTCTTGTGGCTTCTTTTTTTCCCGAGAAGATAGACTCCTGGCATTTTCAGACAATTTGATTGGTTGACTTTAAGAATCCTTGATATAGCGATTTGACTTAAAGTATGTTTAAAGGGTCGTACTTTTCATTGAAGTATATTTAAATTGAATGAAAATAATTTTGCATTATCAAAGACTGTAAATAGAGAACTTTTTCAATTGTTTATCGCCAGTATATGTGTTTATTGAGCACTTTCATTAGCAGTTTCACAGTTTGTTACCTACACAATCAATTTAAGCTTTAATCAGCACTCGGTATTTGTAACAAAAGCTTGCAACCCCTTTTAATTGTGTACATTAGCCAAACAAAAATATAGGGTTCAAAGTTCAAGCGTGACAAATAAACCAACAATTAACTCTAATAGCCATTTCCCCCAAACAGAAAGGACAAAATCCATGGGAATATATTTGTGAAATTAACACTTTCACTCATTCTTGAAGTTATTGCCATTGTTTGTCTGTCGTAAAATTTGACAAAACTCCTCATTCTGGGGGTTGGTGGGATATTAATGGTAGATGCCAAAGTCAAGACGCAAATTATTGCAATTAGTTGAAGAGGTCGTTTATTGATTTTGTTGGTCAAGAGACACTTGGGAATTTGAACTAAGAGCTTGTCCTTAGCTAAAAAGTGTCAAATATAAATGATAAGGGAAGGCATTTCAAAACGAGAGTATGAAAAAAGGATCATTGAACCAGGGACCACGTGGCGTATAAGCAACGAACTATGGAGTGCCAGAGGCCGTGCTAATGCTCGTTTAATGAGCTGCTAAAAGTCAGCGAAGCTGAAAAGTCACACAACAAATATTGAACTTAAATCAAAGCATCATTAAACACTTGAAGACATAACAGGCGGAAGTGCATTGACATTGTGATATTGGGAATGAATAAATAATACTAGTAAGACGACTAAGATATATCATAAGGTTGCCAAAGGAACCACAACAACAATCATAGGAACACAATTGCGAGCACGCACAGCCGCAGAATCGACGAGCTGAGCTGGACACGACTAGATCTTGATGGCAACAAATCCTAATGCTTATAAATCGCCATGACGCACACACAACTTGCCGAGGCGACGTGCCAGATAAAACTCTTGTCAAAATGTATTTTATGGCAAGCAGAGCCTTGCGGCTTGCCTCGTCCAATGTTGCACGTTGGGACTGTGTCTGTGCTTTCTTAATAAAATTGATGTTGCGTCCATTTCATTACTTGGCTAAGGGCAAATAATGTTGTTAACTCATTTTTCGCCTACCAGTATGAACACCAGCTCTTCCCCTGGGTAACATTCGAAGCATTTTGAGCTTGGGTAACATTTGTTGTCCTTGTGGCTATTTTACTTTGTCAACAGTGGTTCTGGCTAAGTGCAATTAAGACCAACTATGCGAGTCTGTTGCTGTCGCCTCGAAAAATGCTTTAATTTGTGTTAAAGCAGTGCAAGTGTAATTAATGCCACGCCCATCTCACATATGTTTATTTACAGCTCCAAGTGCTGGCCAAATACTTGACGTCCTGGCACAATAAACAAGCTGCCAGCTCAGCTTCTCTGTTTCTGCCTTCGTCTTCGTCTCTTGCCAGTCTGTTGTCCTTGCGCAAATTTACGCTCACAAGCCGCTTATTTCTGCTGCCCACCGCATTGCCAACTTGTGGCAAATTAAATTGTTAAAAGGGGAGTAAACTCCTCACTTGCTCTCTCTCTCTCTCTCTCTCTCTATCTCAACTCACAGCCTTCAGTTAATGATGCCGCTTTGTGACCGCTAAGCGCTTAACCTTCAGACTCTGCGTCGTCGAGACATGTGATATATTTTATATATACATATCATATTTTACATTTATTTTCTTTTTATCTGCTTTATATACATGCTTAATATTACTTGGCAAATAAGCTTAAGACACATTTTGATGCCAGATTAATGAGTTTTTGTAAGCAACGCCTCTTCCTTAATCTTGTTACTCCAACTGACTAATTTGTGTAATCGCATTAAACACGAGTTTTTATAATAATAAGAGAATAACACATATTAATTATCAAATAATTGCTCCTATAACTTTGTCATTAATTGTATACCCATCAGATGACCAAAATTGCAACAGATGCTTCGCTTTTTTCAACATCATATTCAATCTATTCTTAAACAGCACATGAGTAAACAGCTCTATTTTATATGTATAAACATATGTATAACCTGTCCACAATTTTCGATTATTAGCTCAAAGTGAAGCCCGATGGCAACAATGTATGTTGAGCGCATTGACTGCTATTGAAATTTTACCAGGTAAACATATTTATTGAAATTTTGCAATATTTTTTGTGATACTTTACAAAGGGCCAATTAATGTTGGGCTTTGATGGCCAAGAGCCCCCATTGTTACTGCCATTATACACTTATATAACATATATATATCAACATATTTATATATAAATAGCACCATATAACGCCGAACATGACCAGACTAAAAATAAATGTGGAATATGAAAAACAAGTGCTTAAGGTCCTTGAGACATCTGACGGCGCAGAAGGCTCAGCATGCCTGGACATTCTACCCCAGGAGGCGGCATTGAGTAACGACTACCAGGGTCATTAGCGCCGCAAACATATGTGATTATCTGGCCAAAAAGCTTGGCCAGTGGGCGACTTTGTCTGCTGATTAAGCTGATAAAAATGTTCATTGGCAAAATTAAATTTTCTTTAAAGTCAAGCTGAAGAGTTTGTGCGTAGCAACTGTATTCGCCCACATGCCAAGTAAATAGCCTGGACACGCGCTCGTCATTGACCAACAAATACTGCTGGAGCTGGACTGGTGCTGGAGCTTAACTCACAAACAGCACGAGGAACTGCGTGTGCGGCTGCATAATATTGTTCGATTTTGCTAGCAAACAAACATAAAATGGCGCAATGTTTTCGTTTTTGCTGCTGGCTAATAGTACATGTGTGCGTGTGAATGTATTTGATTGAGTGAAGAGAGCGTGTGGAAAATTTTCAGCAGCTAGCAAGGAAAATCTCTATGCACATGAAATGAAATTGTAGCTCATTCCAGGCAGCCAACCCCATCGGGTACAACTATAAGGATACTCGCATATTGGCAACATTGCAGTACGAGTATTTGAGCTGGCCATGGTCAAAACTTGTTCATGGATTGGCTGTGAGCTGGCATATTTGACTTTGTCTAACCTTTCGGGCGCTCAGCTTGGAGTATGATGCAGTTGTAATTGGCATATCTGTGTCAGCGACATCAACAGCTCGATGTGCTATGATTAACCTCCGGGGTTTGTGATCTTGCAATTGCGTATGTGAAAATGGACTAGTTGACGGGCTACAATGAAACCAATATACATACTAAATCTAGAAAAAGTTTGTTGGACTAATTTGTTTTTCGCTTCCATTTATGATAACTTCCTTATACTCATGTTTCACGTGTCGTATACGTAATGTAATGTACGTTAAGTAAGCTGTTGAGTAGTCTAAATGTCTTATGATTGCATAACATAATGCTTACATTGCATAACAAATCACTTCATTTCGGTTGTAAATGTGCTAGATTGCCATAAACACAATCCAATGCATTATTCTATCGGTCAAGCAAAATCCACATTTAAGCCATTTAAATTTCAAATAGGACCAAACCCTTTTGCTGTGCATTGTACATCGTCCGAAAAGAATCTAGTAAATAATACTGGTTCAGTGACCTCTTTATGCCAACATTTTTCTTACCCTTTTTATCCTGCAGTTAAGAATTGTGGTGATAGATTAGCTCATACCCATCACCTTTAACCCATCACCCGTCATCAAATTTTCTGTCACGCAGACGTCTATGAAATTTCGTATTTCTTTTTTTAAGCTTGACAGGCGAATATAATTTCATTTATTTGTTTTTCATTTCTAACAGCAAATTGTTTAGTCTATTTGTTGGGCGTTGATAAAGGCTTGTTCAATGTCTTCGCTGTACTGAATCAACAGGCGGGTTTTGCAATTTTGTCTATTAATGTGATACTTTTTTTTAGTACTTTGTCGTCTTTTCGTTTTACCTTTACAAAATAACTCCAAAGTCTGCGCAGAAATCAAAGAACATTTTCTTTTTGTAAATAATACGAGTTGATTATTTAAAGATGAAAGTAAATTAATTTTCTTTTTTACTCACGCCAATAGATGATAGATATAACCTGTTGTTCTATTTGTGAGCTACAATATCACAGAACCATACTATTATGGTATCAAATATCTACGAAAGGCGAAACCAAAGTTGATGTGCGATGAGCCAAAGATGAATTATACTATATGCTTACCCTTGCGGTTCTCTTCAAGGAAGGATACTCACTCGGATGGGACTCGTAAAAACTATCACTCAAATCAATAAGCTGTTGGCATTTGTGTTCTGGGCCTTCAATTGATTGTGGTTTTTTATAACTTTGTTTGCCAGACGGAAAGGAGAGATCTATAGAAGGCTTTAACTTTACTTTTTGTTAGCCATATGTTGTCTGGCTCTGTATGTAGATATGGTGCTGCTACTCATTCTGTACATTTTTTCATTGTGGTTCTCATTTAAATAAACCCAAATTTATGGGGTACACACGCACGCACATTCTTTGAGCGATTGGTGCGTTTTAACTTGGCTTACTCTGCATGTAGGGTTGGGCAATGGGGACAAGGAGGTTTCTGGGTTTGAGGCTATTTCCGTTCTAACAATGGCTGCTCGTTGGCGTGATTTATACGACGCAGCGTGTGGAGATTTCATTACATTTTCGATGCGTGCTACACTTACTTGAGAGAGGGTTTTCCCCATTTTTATAGCCAGGCAGGCGGCTCCTTTGGCAAATAACGGAAGTTTAGTTTAATCGAAGTTGTTGTCACGACTTGCGACCGCTGATTGATTGCCCAATTGATAAGCCAGCTGCCTGGCATGCAAATTAACTTAAAGTTAGCACAAGATCTTCGTGTATGTCTCCTCAATTTTAATTTGCAGCTGCGAAACAAAACACATTTGCTATTTATTGTTTGTCGTTGCCGTTTTCCGTTTGCCGCCAAAATAAAGTTTGTCTCTCACATTTACCACAAACAGCAAGAACTTGAGTAAAATTCAAATTTGTATCAAAAACATGACAGCAGCTGTGTCTTCTGTTGTTTGTCGTCTGCTTGACTTTGCGGCGAACGAATAAAAATATGAACTTTGCAGTTTGAAACTAAAGCCATTCAGAGATCGAGGGCGGTATGAAAAGTTAATGGACTTTACTTATTCAGAGTGTCTGGAAAATTTCATAATATAAAGTAGCTCTAAAGATAAAGTTACTTTCATCTGTCTGTGGAGTTGTTAGTTTCTCAATATCTTTTCAGAAATGTTTAAACTACCCACAAAACGGAACTTTTTGTAAAAACAATTGAAATCAAGAAAGTTGATACAAAATGCGCTTGGGCAGCTGCATTGCCAGTTGGAGTTTGGTCTTTGTCTTCATTTTCAATTTCAATGCATAAATTATTTGTGAAGAATCTGGGACTGCTTTTGAAGGCAATGATAATGTAGAGATTTTGAAGCACCTACCTCATAAAAATAAAAGGAATTCAAGCTGTCCAATTCGCCTGGATGTTGCGATGTTAAATTGTTGCCCGCAGTTGCTGCCGCCTGGAAGTCGCTGCCTGGAGATGTTGTTGCTGCCGTTGCTGCCGTTGCTGCTGTTGCTGCTGAAGTTGCTGTTATTGTCGCCGTTGTCGTCTGGTCTGAACTGACGGTCGTTGGCGTTGGCGCCAACATCACGTGTGAGATCGCAGGTGTGAAATATGTGAGATTAACTGCATCCTCTACTGGCGTTGGAGCTGTTGTGCCATTCAATGTCAACTGGCTGCCATTGGACGCCTGGGCAGGTGGCAGCATGCCCGACGATACGGATGCCAAGGTATAATAGAGTGAGCTATCGAATAGCCTCAGATGCAACATTCTGCCTGTGATTGAAACTTGCCTTAAGTGTGGGCCATTGCCACCTACAGACAATACCTGCAATGACAAGTGTTTAATATTTATAAATGGTAAGAGAGAGACGTTAAGTAAATTAACAAACAATCATAATGTTAATCATAAATCCCAAATGAAAAGCCGCATAATAAACATTTTAAGTACTTGCCAAACACCTGCCTCAGCTAACATGGCTTCTGTGTGGAAATTGTGGACTTGGAGTTTGTGTGTATGAAATTTGTATTTTTGTCTATTTAGCTGGATTAATTTTAGCTTACGGCACCAGCGGGCAGATTTTGTAGTAAGCCTGGCTATACACCTGGTGCCGCTTGCGACATTTACACGTGCCAAAGTTTGACGCTACATGAAGCTGGAGATTGATGAGGGTGAGCATATAAAAAATTCCTATGTTCAACTTCAGAAATCAGAGTGGGGGTAAATAAATTGAAGGCAAACTTTTATCAATTGTTCAATTTTATTTAAAGTTGTTTAAAGTTTTAAGAGCAGCTTTGTGATTTTGGATATTAAGTTAAACGTTGAACTGTTGAACTTTCTTGAGATGAATATAAGATGAGTAATCTTAATAATCGTTCCTTTTTAATTGTATGTTTGCTCAAGCATATGTTACATATGTATGCTGCAAGCACAATTCGAATGATGTCCAATTAAACGCCTATTAGGAACACTTTCACACCCCTGAACACACTCACGCATTCATAGCCAGATTAGTGAGTTGGAATGGCACGTATTAGGGTTTATTATCAGCATGTCACTAATTGAATTAAACATGTGCAAGGCTTGGGACTTTTGGTCATGCAACTGATTGTTAGATGTCCATTGCTGATAACAATAACTTAAACAATTAGCTTGTTGCCAACAATGGCAATGTCCTAGAGACACGCACGTCTGTGCACCCCAACTACAACAAAAAGGACTTTTGAACTTTTCTGTGGCCTTAAAACTTATGTATGCATATGTGTTGCTGTCTGTGTATCTGTCTGTCTGTCTGTCTGCTTGGGCGTCTGTGTATAACTGTCTGGTGTGACCTTTGACAGCGGCTTAAAATTAAAAACGTTACAATATGTCAACTTATTAGCCACAAACTGTGGCTGAGGCTGAGGCTGCGCAGCTGCGGCAAAACGTGCATGAAGTTTGCAAATAAATTTTATTTTAAATTCAAACTTTGGTGTGATGGTTTTTGTCTACTAATGCGAGCACGCAACTATTTTGGCAATGATTTATTAGTACATATACCTCTGAGAAGGAGGCGAGCCTACATTCCCGAGGGCTTTTATGTTGGCTGCCTCCGTTTTGACAGATTCAATTTAGTCGAGTGCCTGCCACTTGAGAGGCGGTTGGCCCCGCCCACATGTCGCCACTTTCGATTCTAACAAATTTATCACTTTTTATTGCATTTTACATGCGCGTAGTTTCATTTATTATTATTTTTATGGCATTTTACTTTCATTTGGCGCATTGCCAAAAATGCTTTGCAGCGTCTGTTTTATGTTTCTCATACTCGCACTAAATATTATGTATGTATATGTATTTTCCCCCAAGTCGTCGCCCATGTTTTACCTCACCCTTTCCCTCTGTGATGTGTCGCCTTTGTGGGTGCTGACAATGTGACGGGATGCCATAAAATAATTACACAAAATGCGCTACTAAAATGTCATTTAAATACTAATGCTTTGAAGTGCTTTATGAAATATTGCGCATCCGCAGCGTTGCATTTGTTTGCGAAATGTGTAAACAATTTTTGTTGATCATTTAGCTTTATATTGCAGTAGTTAATATTATTATAGCATGGTTCTAGTTTGTTTTACTAAACAAAACTTTTAGTTTAGGGACATGAAAATTACTGCCAAAAAATGTATTTATTTTAAAAGCGACTAAAAATAGTAAATACAACTTCGTTCGTTATAACTTTACTTTAAGAGCCTCAAATAAATATTACATATATTTTACAAGAATTTAAATATTTGGAGCTAGGCTTTTTAAAATAGATAGTGCTCACTTCTGCCTGAAACAAACATTTGATAAATGTTTGTGAACATTATTTGTTTGAATGACAATTGGTTATGCAAATCTGCAGACCATATTTCAACTTATATACGGACTTACTATATGCATATGTAAATTGGCAAAATCTCTTTGAAGAATTATTCAGCTCAACCCATTTGGACTTTGCATAATCAGTTTGGCATTAAAGCTGCAGGCTGCTGCTGTTAATGCGAATTTAATTTGCATGCAAAATATCGGGCAAAGCTCTTTTTATGGCCTAGACCTGAGACTAGAGACGAAAGAAATTGGGAGAGAGAGTTTTGGAATAATGCCAAGACGCCGTAAAGAATTTTATTTTATTTGTTTTGCACTGCGCTTTGGCTCAATTTGATTGACATATTTTGACTAAGCTGTCAGCCGAAATGCAGACGTATTCAGACAATAAGAAGCCAGATTTTTAGCTACGATATTATGCTTCTTTTTTTTGGCACTGCCTTTGGCAGCTTGTTGAAGTTCTTGTTATCACAATTGGCGTTTGCGTCGAAAAGCATTCAATTTGATTGGAGAAATTCAGTGCAGAATTCACTCAAGTGAATGCAAGAGTACTTTGGTGTTGTTACTGCTTCCATTGCTGCTACTACATTTGCTGAAGAACCTTAAATCTGACAATGGCAAATGAGCAGCTTTAAAGATTGTCTAAAAGGCAGAGAAGGAGAAAAAGACAGTATGATAACTGGAGTGTGCAATCAATGAAGAGCTTGGAACCAAAAATCCGACAATCTGGCTATCCGACAATCTGACAGTTTAAGAGCAGCCACTTTTGTTTTGCTGTGTTTCTGCAACATCGAATGTGACTTTGTGCAACGTTGCGAATGCGTCATAAAACCCAAATGCAGATGCTCTTGGTGTTGCTGTTGCTCTTACAGCTTACTTTACTGCCACTTGCACCATTTTTATGTATCGTTTTCTTTTGTTTTCCTTTGATTCCAACCGCTTTAGTTGTGCCATTAAACCATTCCGTTGTCTGCTCTTGCTGCTGTTGCCTTTAATGTGTCCTGTGACAATTGTCAAGCACATATTGTCAAGTGGCGGAGGACACGTCGAGGCGACGCCATGCTGCCTCAAAATGAAAAATTGATTTCATTGCAAAAATATAGCTGCAACATGGCCGGGGTACAAGCTTTATTGGGTCAACAGATCGTCCACGATGTATCTGTTGTATTTCCACTTTTTTTATTTCTAACTTATGGTTTGCTTTGTTCTCGTTGCGTTATGTTTATGGCTGCCCCTTTGCACTCCTCATAATATGTGCAATTGCAGTTCATGGCAATCAGCACAATAACGACAAAAGTTTAGTATTTCATTTCAATTTTATGGAGCGTGACGTGTGCTCGCTGCATAAAGGATAATTGGCGGAGAATATAGCCATTGGGACTTGAAAGGACTGAAATTTTTCATTTCCATTTTCTCTTTAACAAAAAATATACTCAAATTGCAGTCACATATGAACTTGCTAAGTAAGAAACAAAACAGAAAAATTTAAATAAGAATACATTGGTATTCTGTAGCTTTTTTGTGTCTCTCAACTGCTTTGAATACAGTCTCTAGAGTTTTTCTATCTTAATTTTGTATTCTTGTAGCGATTCGATAAACGTTAAATTTCAACGCTTTTAAATTTATCAGAATGATTATGAATCTAAATAAAAGTTCATACGTTAAGCTGAACTCTAATAACTTTTTTAATTTTAATCCTACTCATTATAATTATTATGAACAGGCGCCAGTAAAAATTATGGGATCTAAAATTTTATTTGACTGTTATAGTAAATATTTGTCGTAAATGTTGTATAATCTGCTTAAGGTTTTCGTAACTTGTGCTTTATTGCTTATCTCTTGCTAAACGAAGTCTTTAAATATCAGAGATAGCTGTCATTGGTAATGGAAGACTTAAGTCATTTCTGGCAAACACTTAGAGCCTGATAATGCGACTGTCGCGCGGCTTAAGTAGCCACTAATTTTCAATCCAAAAGACAGACATAGTTGCACGTTAAGCTGAACAAAACCTTTGGCACATAAATGCCTGGGATATAGCCAAGTCAGCTCGTTATGCTGTCTCGACGGTAAAAGCAAATGAAATGTATTTATGCCCAGTATTGTTAAAGTCTAGTGGGGTGTGCTGACTATATCGAAACAGGCAGAATTGGGAAGGAAAATGTTTGCATACAATAATTGATTTTACGAAAAATATTTGTGGGCGTGTCTTATTAAGTTTTCTTTGCAAAGTTTCCGAGAATTTCTTTGGGTATCTCTTCGTCGTGCACTCGCTTAGACAAATATTCTTAGTTGCTTAAATGGTAAATAGAAGACGCAACAAAATTGAAAAGTTCGTGGTGGGAGTCCTAAATGAAACTTTTGCGGCGCCTCGTCCTGTGCCTTGAGTTTCATTCTGTGTCCCCAATGGCCAAAATGCCGACGCGTCTTTCGACGTGCGGCATTGAATGGCATTTTATTTTATTATTACACACAGGTGCTTGTGCATTTATATTCAAATTTGTAGCACCTGTAAAACAGTTTGGGAAACAATGAAGTCTCACCAGCCCAGACCAGACCAGAGCAGACGTCAGCCAGAGGGCGAGGGGTACTCATAGAGTGTATGGCATTATTGTCTGGCAGCTGAGCTGTCATCTGCATACACACAGCATGTATGCACACGCACACACGCTTACACGCAATATATGTGAATGTGTGTGTTGCAGTTGTGGCCATTTGACAAAGTTAGACAAATATAAATGTGTAACACAAATCGCATCAAAACATTTGCCACTTGAGCTGAAGTTTATATCAAGAGGCAACGGTAAATTTAAAGTTTGCACTCTTATCAATGGCCAGACATTATGATTATGACTTGGCCCAAAAGTTTTGGCTTACACGTGTCTGGGACGAATGGCCATTTGAGAAGGTGGGCTAAGTCGAAATACATGATTTTGCTCTCTAAGCTGACGGCCAAAGCAGGGTGTACTTAATTTACCATCTACCATAATACCAGAGCCAAAAGAGTAAAAGAAGGCGAAGGGCGAATAAAAAAAAAAATGCGTATACGACATGTTGCCTAGACATTTTGTGTGGGCGTTGCTTTTTCCTTTGCTTTGCCTTACATATTCCTGGGTCTATTTAAAGCTTGGACAAATAAAACAACTGAAAGAGCTGGAAATTGATAAAGCCATGCCAGTGCCGATGTAAACCTGATTTAATATTAATTTTCAATCCACACGAAATACGTTGTACTATGCTATACTTTGCACTTATTATATGCTCTTATCGGCGACTGTCTGTCAAAGTGTCAACAGCTAATGTTTTATTTTCTAAACCAACTTGTGTGTGGCTTGAGGCCAAATAGCAAACACACATTGCATATAAATGACATATGTTGACATTTAAATGAAAAGTTCATGTAAATTGATACTTTAACAATGCCCTGAGCTATGCATAGACTTGTCTGTTTGATATGAGCATTAAATGGATTTTAGCTGCCAGTTTTGGAACACTTTAAGCGCCTGCCAAGTGACCATCCAAGCAAGCCCACCCAGGGCCAATGCCGAGGACGGAATAACGCTCGTGTGTGGCACTTAAGCACATTTATTAAATGTTTACATAAAAACGATTCGCACCTGTACGAAGTGGGGAAAAAACAAAGGCATAAATTAAGTCAATTAATTAAATTCATTGGAATGAATGAATGAATGCCGGATGCTGGATGCTGCCTAGCCCGTCCCATTTGGCCAAGCCTATTAAGTCAATTATAAATAAATTATGCTGCCTTCAACAAATACTTGACTGCTGAGCCTGGCACTAGCGTAATCGGGCCAAGAAGGTAAAAGAGTGTCGTTAATTAGCTAGGGGTGGGCAATTGTCTGCCAAGAAGTTATTATTATTATTTATGTATGTTTAGGGTTTGCGGTGCAGTTAATTGTTTCACAATGAGAATGAGTTGTGAGTGTTACATTAATTCTCTCTCCCCTGACAGCAAACAAAGCGGGCTCCCTTTAATCAACTCCCAAGCCTAATCAGCCTTATAAAATATTCAAGAATTATATAATTTACGAGTGAAACCGATAGACGTTGCTACTATAACAAAACCAATGCCGCGAGCCCAGACACTGCTCAAAGATGCCACAATCTGATTTTTCACTAAGAAATACAGACAGACAGACAGATAGACAGTTGGGAGAACTAAAAGATAGACAGCTAGCCAGATACTTCTATATATAATTTATGCCACAAACACAGTTGGCAAGCAACGCGCGTTGTGTAAAGTAGAATTTTGAACTTGACTTAATTAGACATAAATGCACAAAATAGCAAATACCACACGAAAAGACCACAGCTCCCCAGTGGCTTAAAGATTTTAACCAATTGGCTGGCAAAAGGCTAAAATTCTTAAATGTTAAACAAAAGTTAACAGAAAGTCAACTACATTTTGTTTTACCAGGCATATACGACTTTGATTTAAACATAACTAAGAAGAAGTAAAGTTTCTTCTTTAATTAACTGCCTATTCCACACTTGGCTGCCAAAAAAAAGTGGGTAAATGGGTATCACTCATTTTATGCGTTTGTGGCTTTGACAAGCCCAGACTCTGACTTCAATTCCAACTCAGACTGAAGCCCATCCCCGAGTCATGCGTAAAATACCGTCGCGCGTTAATTAATCAAAAAACTGTTGATGGTGCTGCCAGCGGCTGCGACTGTTGATTTTTGCTTGTGCTGGTGGTGCTGGTGGTTCTTTTGATACTTTATTATGGCTGGTCAACGAACCTGGTGCTGAATCTGTCGCTCTGAGCAAACAATTAAGACCACCTTAGCCAATAAAAGTGCATTACTTTGAGCTGAGTCGGGTGCTACAGTCAAGCGTACATGTACGCGTATTTAATGAATAATGAATTTAGCACGTGATGTGACAGGAAGTGTCACAATCAACGTCACAGTCACCGTCATCGTCGTCTTCTTGTAAATATCAGAAAAGCAATTTTGCTTAACGTAAATAAAACTTGCAATTGCAGGCCAGCAGGTCATAAAGAACGCCGAAATTCGAACTGAAAACTCACGAAAGGAAATGGACGCGACGTGGGCGACGCCAAAAAAAGTTACAAAGAAGACCAAGCCAAGCAGACAAGTCAACAGCCGGCAGAACAGATAGGAGATAAACAAGAAAGAGATGCAAATTGAACAAACACCTACAATAGCTGCGACACAAGCAACAATGGATAAATCACAAATTTCTCTGGTTTCGATCTGTAGTGCCAAAAGTCGTATTGCCACATGTGGCATGGGGAAATCAAGCTGTGAATCGTCGCTTTTTTTTTTGGCAGGCCTGTAATTAGAGCAGAGCGTGGGCGTGGACATGGGCGAGACACAGCGGCAGGCAAACGTATTTTAATTTGACAAAATGTATAAATTTAGAAATCAAAAGGCGATAAAGCTAAGAAAACGCTGCGTGTGTTCATACTCTATGTTGCAAATATTATGAGGTATATCAATCGCTGAGTTCATTATACATATAATATACTTAAACTTAAAAAGGATTTGTTGTTTTCTTTTTAATTTTTATAGCATACTATTCGGCTTGCTTTGCAGCTTAATTGAATGCAATTACCGACGATACTAAGCTTAACATGTCCATAAGTAAACGTCTCGAAGTAATATCATTTTAGCATCTGGGATCAAGTAATTGCTAGACGATTTACTTTTCTTGTCTGGCATTGTTGTCAATCAGAGTCAAACAGTCAATCTGTCGATCTATCAGTCTGCTAGTCAGTGAGTCAATCAGGCATGTAGCCAGATGTGAAGTCAGCCAAAAGTAGCAGACATGTCTCAAATCGCTCAGGTGTAACATAATTTGTTTCGTTTCTGCCAGGAAATCGAAGCAATTGGCGTCGCGGTTGCTGCAAATGTCATTTAAGAGTAAAAGCTTTTCCATTTGATCCCGCTGCAATTGGCACTTGACACTGTCAAGTTGACAGTATCGTCTCGTAGCTGTAGGTAATGTTGCTTAATTACCGTCTCCTGTCTCCTGCGACCGTATCTTCTTCCCTGAGTCTTTTGCAATCCATTTGACGTCTATGACTTTACCTATGCTCGACACGTACGCATCGGCGGGACTGCAAAGGATTTTACTCCTTTCATGTGAGCTTAGCGCACTTTTCCCCCTACTGTTTGCATACCTCGGCATGTGACATACGACATTTGGCTTGTGTTTAACCTTTGACTGCTGTAGACTAAATCAACTCGAGGTAAATAAAATTGACTGCGAAACGTGAGCACACGAAATCAGTAAATATTTTGCGGTGTTTAATTTTTATTGTTATAGAGAGACTTCCATAAATTGGTTTAACGTATCCCAACTTATTACCAACCAACACAAACAACCCACGATAATTTTTCATTCACAGAAAATTCCTATGCAGTTAAATTTTCCTATCGATTAACGTTTAACCTCATTATTTGAAACTGCACTCTGGTAATTTCCCAAGAAATCAGAACTATTTATTAGTGTGTGCAATACAAATGGCATAAATTACTATTCAGTGTTCAGCAATATTAACAATAATTTCTATTAAATGTTTCTCTTATATGTAAACAATAGTGAACTTCATTTATGCAAAATTCGCAGGAAATTATACAGTTAAATTTTCCTATCGAGTAACGTTTCACCTCATTAATTGAAACTGCACTCAGTCAATTTCACAAGAAGTTCTCGAGAAATCTGTAAGTTGCAAGATTCACACTTGAAACCATTTTCCCTTCCCCCACTTTCACTTCCTACCCTTACTTACAATTTCTCAGAGAACAAGGACGCATAGAAAAACTTTTAGCATTTAAGTAAGTTGCACAAAAAGTTTATTTGCTCTCGATTTCAGTTTCTCTGTGAATCGACCAAGTAAGGCGGATGGTAGAATAACGGAACTATATAATAGTATAAAAAAGAGTTGGTTACACTTTCACGCTACTTTAGTTAGCATTACATATTGTGTTTTGAGTAAGTCCAAGATAGGAGTAGATTTAGCTTACTTTTAAGTGACAATCATATTTATATTTGAATTCTCCAATCCAATTATTCCAATCTCAAGTAATTGCTCTGGGATTAAGGAAGGAGGCATTAAGTGAAAGAAATAGATGATAAAGTGATAGCTTATGGCCATTGCCATGGCTTATGGACTGCATTTAAAGTCTTGCATTGTCATTACTGAAAAGTAATTGATATATAAAAATAAAATTTCAAATGCTTTCTTCCTTGTGTTAATATACATATATCCATTTTAAAGCAATATGTCTGAGTGTTTTTTTTTTGTCAATATTAAAATCTTAAATGCAATTTAAATGTATTGCAGTTGAAATATGTATGTAGTTGGCGTCTTTTTCAATCTGTCTGATTGACTGGTTGGCCTGATTGTATGATTGCCTTACTTCAGACGAGTGCAACATATTAATGAGCTATCGTTCCATTAGTAAATTGCTGCTTGTGGCTTTTCTTTGACAGTAGTTGCTTTTGCTGTTGTTGACGTCATTTGTCAGTGAAATTATCAAAACTTTGATGCAGTGACTCGCGTTGCTATTGTTGTGGTACAATGGGCCAAACGGCAGTGGCATTTAATAACCATTTTTACTTAGTTGTGATTATATAAATAGGCAGATGGACAGATGAAGCTAATAAAGAATACATTTACTTTGTATTTTTTTCTCATTAGATTTTTCTTTTCGCTAGCTCATCCATGTGACCCACTGTGCGTGGACCCCATGACAGAAATTCTGCCATAATTACTGCGGCCTGCGTTTTATTTTCGCAGCAAAAATATCACCCAACTTACGTTTCTGATGTTTTACTAGATATTTGCTGACATTGTCAACCTTGCTTTATATTGTACTAAACAGTGAATTGGTCCCAGCGCTGATAGACCTGCCATTCAACCTGCTCAGTTTATATACATACATCAGTGCTTATCAGGACTGCCTGTCCAACAGCACACATGGTCCAATTAGCCAAAACAAAAGTGTTTTAATCATGGCAGCGATAAAAATGTGAAATATGCTGTGGGTTTAGGCCTGGCCTAACAACTGGCTGCAAGCCAAAGATTTATGGGGCATTCAAACTTGAATTTGTGATTTTCACCATGCGGGTAACTAGATTTGGCCAACAGTTTATTTGCCGAAGTGAATCACTTTAACGAGTTAAAGACAATTTTACTGCAAAATTGGCGAGCAAGAGAGGAACTTACGTTTTAGCAAATTGTTAAAAACTCTCCTCCGTTTTTTTGCTAAACAGTTGATTTAAAACTTTTCTGTAACTTAAAGTATGTACCTAAATTTAAGCAAAGTCACCCAAATTATAGCACACCTGTAATGGTTTTCACTTAACATAGTTAACCGTACTTTATACTTAGATTTGAGCAGTGCTTAGTTATCATTTCTTATGCATAATATGAGTGTTCACTTCGCATTCATTTTTCATACTTATGAAAAAATATGTGCTTAATGTGGTATATTACGTATACGTAACGCTACGCAGAACACGCCAGACAAGTGGCTTTTGCACACATACATACACCCACATTCACCCACACAGTGTCTAGTGGGTTGGCACACATGACGTATGATTAACGTGGCTGTCAACTGGATCTGTGGCTGCAACTGCAACTATGTGGAGTAAACATATCCATGTGTGTTGTTTTTTAAATCGTATAAATTACTTTGGCGCTTCACACGGATTGCAAGGACATGAAAAGCACATTAAATGAAATGATATTACTATTAAGAATAATAACAATAAAAAGTTATTGAAATGTCAACTGCGTGGCGATTTATGAATATGCATAATTGCATGGCCAATAAAAATTAAATCCGCATTCAACTGTCAGGGTGCAATTATAGGCCTCAAGTGCAGTTGATAATTAAGCTCAACGTGTTAAGAGCGCATAAATTATTAAGTAATGAGTAAAATTAAATATCTCATATGAAAATATCACTTAATGACACGTCGAAAGTGGCGGTGGCCAGAAATTACAAACCACAACAAAGTAGGCGCCGTATACGAACACCCAACAAGCGAGCCTGCCTGCCTGGTAATGAAGGCAGGGCATCATTAAAAAAGTGCCGTGCACAGCACAAAAAAAACAGTATAATAAAAAGGGCGGCAGACAGCCAGAAGACACACAGACAATTGGACAGCCAGACATTCGGCACATTATTGGTAATCACAATATTTATGTGCGTTTAACGACACGACAGGCAAAATTGTTGAAACAAATCATTGACAGCTGGCACAGAGCAAAGAAGAGAATCTCCACACATTTGCGGTGGTCTTCACTTCACAACAATTTCATTCTTATCTTACTTTTACTTATGTTTTCTTCTTTTTCTTTTTTTCTAACTGTTGGTAATTTTAGCAAGTTTTTTTTTGTTTCTCGAGACTTTGCGTACAATAAATCAGTTTTTTGTCTCGAAAAGTACAAATGGAAAGGAATCCCTTCAAGACGCTGGCTAAGACAAATTTAACTCTCCAGACAAATAATATATAGCAAACTGAAATTTAAAAGATGTCTACAAATTTCACCTTACTTAAATTTTAGCATGTTTATTTAAAAGCACAATAAATCAAAATAAATAATTAAATTTGTTTTTACTGTAAAAACATAGCTTTACATATGTAGAATTAATTAATATTTCTTTATTTTCCTAATATTTTACTTAGTTTTTAATGTTTCCGAAAGCTTTAAATGGACGGGGACAGTTTGTGGCCCTAATTACGAACAAAAACATTTATTTGACAATTGCCGTTTTCAATTAAATTCCCTGTAAATGTCAAAAATAATTTAAGGCTATTCACTAAAGGGTCGTTTCAAAACAAATTGGATTTTGGTCTATTACATAATTTATTTAGATTATATAAATAATTATATAATTTTAACGGCAGAATCAATTAGACTATCAAAGATATTTTTGGTCATATAGTCATTCCAATTCATTGTTAATACCGAGCTAACTTCTATTAAAATTTGCGATGCATAAATTAAGTTTAGTTAAATTATTAGCTCTTAATAAAATGAATTTATATTTATGGGCGTATATTTATAAACACATATGAGTCTTTAATATATTTAATTATTCATTACAGAGTATATTGTAGTCAAGCATTGCAGCATTTTGACTTTTGTATTGTCATTTTTGCAGCGCTGCAACAAGAGCAATTAGCAATATTGTAGGAAAAACCTTGTATGAAATGTTAATGCTTGTATATATTACAAAATGTCCATGCACCAAAAAATTTTTTTTTAAATTGTTTGAATTTTTTGGTGAGTTGTCTATTTAAGGGGGCATGCTAAAATTAATTGTGAAATTCCTATTAAACTTTAACATTAGAAAAACTATAAATGAATTTATAAGTTAAATAGCTTTATGGAAATACGATGTAAAAATTCTCAAACAATTTAACTTATAAACTTTAATATTAAAAACCAAAAGACACAAATATGCAATTAAGGAGCAGAAAGTGCAAACAAATTCCTATTTTGCGCATTTTGCATGTTATGTGATAAGACTTCTCGAAACTTTCAATAAATCACAGAGACAGACAGACACTCAGGGCGTCTATTTATATCGTATCTGTTTAAAATATCTGTATGTGTGTCAAAGAAAGTGATGTGTGTGTGTGAATAATAGACAACTTCCTGTTATTGTCAGCCAGCAGTGAAGTCAATGACACGTAAAATTTGTCAACTGCCTTTTTCCAAACAAGCCCGGACATTTTGGCTTTCAAGCTTTGAAACAGTTTTGATTGCTCTTAAAAAGGAAGTGTCTACCCTGCTTTGAAGTCCCATTGTATTAAAGTACTGATAAGAACCTAAATACCAAGCAAATTCGATTGACAGGCGCACGTGTGCTACAAAATAAAATTAGATAGCATCTTAGAAACCACAAAAAATAAAGAGCCTATAAAAATGCTGTAGTTGGCTAAGAGATACCACGCCATCCTGTTAACAATAAGACTGAATGCATAGAAAGAAAAAATAAAATCAATATTTTTACTACTCTTTCTTTATTTATCATATTATCAATGCCATTCTATTTCATTTATACAGGGTATACAAATACTTAAAAGCAACTCGTCGAAATAACGCACGACTGACAAACTAAACTCCATCAAGTGAAAAATGAGTCGAATGAGCCACATAAGTAGCTGCTAAAGCTGTTAGCGAAGCGTATAACACAACAACTTAATCAGCTTGCTCAGGAAAATGCATGGAATATGCCATATCCACCAATTGGAAATGAAAAATCAGAGGGAAAACTGTTACAAATGCCATTTGCGACTTTACACGCACGTTTTTCTATTTCTTTATGCTTTTCAGCATTACGACTACTATGGAAAGAGCCAGTATTAGTACTAAAATCGGAAAAGATATGAGTAAGTAAGAATGTGCTCATACATACGTGATCTGGCTGGTATTTCTGTTGCATACATCTCAGCAGCTGCTAAATTGACTTTGCTTACAGTTGAATGCTGGCTTTAACATTCTTTTCTACTTGACTGCCTGCATACTATGCTTATTGCTTGTGTACTATAGTCAATTGAATTCCAGGAAATAAACAGATTTAGTTTAAACAAAACTTATCAGATTTTTATACCAAGGCTTTTTTGAATTCTTTTCATTGCAAATATATATATGTGTATGTAATTAAAACAATATAAGATTTTGAAATTTATTTTAAAGAGCATACATTAAAAACGCAAAAAGTATAAGCTTTAAAAGCTGGCTCCTTTCTATAACGTGTTTAATTGAGAAGAAAGTGATTTTCAAAATGGGCATGATACAATATTTATGCGCAGTTTACAGCTACTGTAAATCAGAGTTCGGCCTATCAACATTGCCACACCCGACTACGCCCACATACTTCAGCACACACACATTGTGCAACGTGGCGTATGAAAACCACATGATTAGCTTGGCCAATGTATGTGAGGGTATGCTGTTTATGTGTGTGCGTTGAAAAGACGTTGGCAAAAAAATTTAAGGAACAACTTCACATATGTTGCTAGCTTGTAGTTTCGTATTGCATGACAGTGTCGATGTCCAGCTAACAACTTCATAAATATGTCGGGCATGTGTATCGCATAACAGCCCCACCATCCATCCTCATCTTCCCACCGAACACTCTAGTTCTCTAACTTCTGAGCAGAGATTTGTGCGTGTCATCCCTCAAAGCAAACCATTTTTACGCTTCCGTTCAACAACAAAATGGCATTAAACGCAGATCAATCACAATCTAGACACCAAACTGACCCACATAGTCACAGGATGTAAGTTTAGTAGTGGGGACAGAGTTTGGGTCTGTCCATCACTGACATTTGAACTTTGACGTACGCACTTCTATTCTATTCTTTTTTATTTTTTGGATGTTAGCTTAAAAAGTTTTTCTATTTGCTGGGCTTTTATGCCTTTTTGCCCTGCAAGTGTGCAGTTTGCCTTCTGTTTGGGTTTATTTAGGTTCATTTACCACACTTCAGACAACAACAAAAAATGTGTGGCTCCAAAGCTACTCCCTTGAATCTATTTGGTTATCTGCACAAGAATTTTCCTCATCCATTAATTGTGTAATTAATTGCCTAAAGAATTTAAAAGCCCTACTAATTTGGGTGCTGATAGATGAGAGTTTGGAATGTTTCCGTTTACCAATTTTGAAAATGGTTTTAAGTACGAAAACCACAGTTCCTCGCAGTTCTGGCACAAAATGTAAACTATTCAATGCTGCAACCAAGTTGAGAAAACTTTTATATGCACAGTATTGCTGTGAGGATATGCGGTATGTGGATTTTCCAATTCATTTGAATTAAATATATTAGAGTCAAAATTATTAGATTTATTTCATTAAAATGATTTAATTTGACTAACAATAGGCTACTTTTCCAGTATATAGTAAATTTAAGACAGTTTTCTAAATCAAATAATGATTATATCAATAACTTAAATGCCCAACCGAGCAAAGTGCATATTCAAATTGATTGGCTTCCTTAATTTGCAAACATTTTCAATTGTTTTGATGCACTGCAACAATGTAGTGGCAATGCCAAAATTGTTCGCTTTCACCATAAATTAGATTTCCATGATAATCTGATTAGAAATTTCAATTCGCAACCACATTTTCTCTCTCCCAAACAAGCAAATAATTTATAAATGAATGCATGCATACGGAAAGTTCAGCTAACAATATTCAATGATTTAGTCTCTGAATCTATTCTGGTCATTCTTTAGAGCAATACAAATATAATAGATAAACATAAAATGTTGACTACACTTTTGACACATGACCAGAGAACTACTTAAATTAGCTATAGATACGTGTTTAATTGAAAACATGACTAAGTGGAAAATCGTAGGCATTTGGCAATAAGTTAAATTAGTTGCATGACATTTTGCATGGCATTTGCATTGAATTCAAATGTTAAGATTAATCACTGTCAACTAAATACTACATATATAAATTGAATTGATACTTAAGAGCTAAGACTGAGTCCAAGGCATGGCGCTTATAATTGCGCAATGCAATACGATACTCACTCAAGTATTTGCCGTGGCATGAATTACAATTGCAATTTAAATTGCGTTTAACTAAAGTTAGAATTCGAAGTTTAAATCGAAATTGTTATTGAAAATTGTAATTGCAATTGCATTTACATTTGCTGCAAAAGTGTTAAACAAGCGACGTCGTCAACTTGAGCCAACAAGTTGTGATTTACACTTCAATTTTGCAAATTTGGCATGAAAATTTCACTTCGATGACACTTGAGACTCGTTGATTTGGTTTTTCAAGATGCAAACAGTTGCTGCTCTTCAGTCTGCAGTCAGTTTGCTACAGCTCGTTTTGATCACAAAGATGCACACACAAGTCGACCAATTAATTGTTAGCCTCTTTGCAACGTCAACTACTTTGAAGTGTGTTACAAATCGTTTAACACCAAACAGCGCTCAGATATTAACACTTGAATTTGAGTTGGTATCAAAATTCCACACGGTACATAAATCCTAAATCTTGTTATGGTCAATTAGCTTCTGACAACTGTCCTTCCGTTAGCCAGTTGCACTTGGCTTTGGTTGGACTTTCTAAAGGTCGTTACAACACTAAGCACAAAACACTTTTCATTTGTACTTATTACGAATACTCGCGTTATTCCGTTGAGAGATTTGACCGCGTTTTTTGTTCGGGCCACGCAGCATTAAGAAATTCACCGTCTGCCTCATTCACAATTTCGCATTGAACTGAATTTGTGTGCGGCATCATCGTGCGGATTTTCCTGTTTTCTGTTGCTGCTGCTGCCGCAGCCAATGCACAGTGGGCACTTTATAGTAAAAACTGATGTGTACATAAGGCTATGTTTACATTAAAAAAATCAAATAAAGTTACTGAAATGAAAAATATTTATTTAAATTTTCTGATGTATTAATTAATCTAATATCTTAAAAACTGAGTGGAAGTCTTTATCTTTAAAACAAAATTGCATGCATAGAATATTATAAAACAGTCCTTTTGAAGCCAGAAAGCGTACCGATATTTTTTCCGTAGATACTAATTTTATTTAATAAAAATTGTGATTAAATATTATAGCACAATCAATTTTCATACATTATTCCTCAAGAGAAACCATGAAACGTTAACCACTATATGAATATCAGAGACGTGCCCAATTAACTACTTTTTTAATGAATTTGTCATTTCAGTGGCATTAAAAAAAGTAGTGCTAATGAAAATCTCATTTCACTAGCATTGAAAAAAGTAGTGCCAATGAAAATATGAAACATGTTAGGCTCAACTTTAAATTTAATGTCTTTGGATTCATTGTTCATAAAGTCATTGATTTATTTACAATGAGAAGGACCACTGTGCAGCGTCGCCGTCGTGACGCGTCGTTGCGCGCTGCTTGATTTCACTTCAGAAAGCTTTACCGGCGCCAAAAACCGAAACTGAAACAGCTGTTCTTTGTTTATGTTGCTGGACTGGTTTTCGCACACATGTTGCATATAAATATGTTGCTGCTGCACTTGAATGTTGCACGTCAGCGACTGCTACTGTACTTGATAATGAGGATGAGCTCTACCAAATGGATTGCGTCAAGTGTTCAGTTAATATTTGTATCGATTCTGCACTTAATTAAATTGTCTATGTCGCCAGCAACATTTGTTGAGCAACAAATGATGCCAAGCAACAACATAAAGCTTTTAGTACAGCAACATTTATGTGCAACATTTCTTTTAAGCTTTCTTATCAACTGACTACTGGGGCTATCTATTAATTTAAGAATTCGGCTTAAGTAGGCTAAATTTAAGACAAGATAAACACAGAATAAATCATTTAAGTCAAGCACAGAAGAAAAAAACACGTGTTTCCATCAATTTCTGAAACAAAAATATAGATTGTATAACAACCTCTTCAACACGACTCATAAAAATCATTATTAATTCTATAAATAGATTTTATTGCTTAAATAAAACAAATTATCTTAAGGATATAAAGTATACACAAATTGTATTGCATACACGATTCTACAGATAATATTCAGTATCTCATAATAAATTTTGATTTTTATTCAGCATATTGTTTTTGAATTAATGCTTTTAATTGATTTGATGGACGCAAGGCTGTTGACCCAAATACCAGTACATTTATTTTCATTCTGTGGTGAGTTTCACACAGAATCTTTAAGACAAAAGAGCAATGCAAAAAAGCTGGTGATCTCCAGTATAAGATAGCGTGATACAGTTAAAGTTATTGCTTTTGCTTTATTTTGATTTTCCATGACAAAAAGCTATCAAAATACGAATAATCGTCAACAATCAAAGTCGTACAGAGCAATTTGTTATTGCAAATAAAACGGCAACAGCTGCGTTTATGAATATCGCATTTAAACTCAATTCGAACATGTTTGAAAACTTTGCCAGCATCGCATAAATAAGCAAAGTTTTTTTTTGTTTTATCTGCTACAGGCAAATTTATTGTTGTAGTATTTATTTATTACGCACATTTAGTCATAAAGCACAACGCAGAGAAATGAGACATCGATTCTAGCGAATACGATGAATGCCAACAGTCGTCATGTTCCCCTGTCAAGTGGAAATGCTTTAAACAACAGACTAACCAAAATATATATTATTAAAACTCTTAAATTAAGCAAATATATAAAAACGCGTGAATTTATTTACCCACACCAAAGCGCTTCACACTAATAAATACCCTGGAAAGTACACAACTAGTATTTTTTTGACTTATGGAAAACTAAGAAATCGTTCAAAATTTCAAATACCTCCATACAATATTAAATATTTTATATGGCTTCTTAAATATTTTGGAAATATTTTTAATACCCCACAAAATGTGCTTTGCAATAAATATAAAAATGTTTATAAATATACATTTTTGCGACGTCTTGGGGCGTAGGTGTTGCATCAAAAAAAAAAAAATAGCTTGATCTTGGCGACAGCTGACAAATTTATGCATCTGTAAGATACTTATGTATATATGTATGTATGTGTTTCTCGGGCTGCTAATTGGCCTGCTCATAATTCTGGTATTTACTCGTACATATAAAAGTACTTTGTTTATTTTCATAATTCCTAACACGCTTCCGTTATGCACGCGACAATTTCTTATTTTTATGTGTAGCTCGCTTGGGATTAACTTAAGACGTTAAATATCTAGGAAGCCTAGAAACCTTAAGCTGAATTAATGCTCGCAATAAAGATGTCGCTATTCAGGAGTGATTATGAGTTATATTTATTTAAATGCCAGCTCGTGATGGTAATGTTTCTCTAATTAACAGTTAATTTTCCCACAAGTCCAACAAATCAACAAACCATTTGAAGGACTCAAGTTGATTGAAATAAGTGAGAGAATTATGCAACACAAGGACATCAACTGCAACTGACACATATAAACAAATAAAGACCACACACAGAGCATTGTGGTCATGCAAACGATGATACACAATGCGTTGCAATAAAAATGAACAATAGTGTAGACACTCATACATAAACAGAATGTGGTCAACTGTAGCATGGAGCTCAGTTAACTTTCAACCATGTGGCAGCCACAGTGGCAACAGGCCAGTCTGCCATAGAAAATCATAAGTTATAAAAATGTCATCAATGATGATTTTACATTTAACTTTTGGCAAGCATTAATAGATAAGAAAGACAAAGTTATTAGAATGACGCTCTTAACGATTGCTGTGTGTGTAGTTTTCTAAGAGTCACTGTATTTGTCAATGTGCGTGTGTATCCTTGCTTATCGCATGCAACAGCTTGTCAACTACATTATATACAGATATTCGTGATAGTTCGCCGCCCAGCAGTTGCCCAGCAGCGCACACACGTCGTATGCGCAATTTGCATAATGAGCAAAAGAATCAAAATGGTGCCGCATGTGCCATGGTTTTGATTTCAAAGCATCTCAAGGCTGCAAACAGGCCCAACAACAGCCATCTGACCCAATTATGTTGCCCTCATTCAGCGTTGTTGCAACCATTCTTGAAGTCTTTGGCGTCTGTAACCTGAGGCAAAGTGCGTTATTGTAGAAGCACAGACTTTGGATTTGTCTGCCTTAAAGCCATCACGTCGAAAGTGTACCACTTAGACTGAAATTTTAAATTCCAAATGCGTTCAAGATCTGCTAAACGTTTAGTTGATACATCCCTAAAGGTTCAAAGGTAAATAATCTGATAAAAAAAAATATATAAATAAATAAAACGTTTATATTTGTACTTATTATGTACGCAAATCCACGAAGTCAACCAACCAAGAAACCACTTTAAACATCGCAATCAACTGAGCCAAAGCATCAGACCAGAGCCAGAGCAAAGGATATCTCATTAGCATTTTCATTTGAAGAAATCAAACAAACATTTCCGCCAAATTGAATGGCAACAAGCATTGAACCTCGTCGCATGTCATTGGCTCTTTACATTTGGCGTTATAAATAAATGGATAACTTTGTAAATATTTTTTTTTTATACAGTAAATTTTGAGTAACTACAATTTTAAGACTCTAAATAATTTGAACAGATACATATGTATAACTTTTGGACATCAATTGGTTTTGTAAATCAAAAACATTGTTTAAGAATTTATCAAAGTTGGCTACGGACATATATTCATATAGTTTATTGGCTATCAAGTCATTTTAGCTTAACGCTCAGTTCAATATATACAAATGTGAAACAACAAAAAATTTTTAATATTTTTCAAGATTTTAGTTTACATATATAAAACTATATTCTGCACTATCAAAACATTAAGTTTTGTTGGTGAATATTGCACACAAGCAGCTAGTTTCGCATAACAAGTTGCGTTTTATTTTGGTGGTAAGTTTTACATTAAGAAAAAAGGAGCAGGATATTTAGGGAAAGTGATAAAATGGTGCGACCAAGTCGACGTAAGGGCATTGAAGAGGTATATGGCACAAAACTGGAGGCCATGCCTACAGGACGACCGCAGACTATCCCTCAGCCGGGCATGACAAAGACGGCAACAATGCGTGTCGCCTCCTCACGCCAGGGCGACGGACGCACTCAACGCAGTTACGTCACAGCCAATGATTATTATATTACAACGAATGTGCCGCTAAATGCCACTAATATGCGAACTACAAACAGCAACATGATGGCACAGCCATCAAAGACTTCACAGTTGCCACTAATACAGATGCAAGTGGCATCCACACAGGCCATGCCATACGGTTCAGTATCGAACCGCCGAAACAAATCGAGTGTTCGTCAGTCGATGCAGAGCCAACCGCAGAAGATTCACTTTGTGGCATCTGATAACAACAAGGGCCATGGCCATATGCATCCACATGGTCAGAATCATCCACATGCCAAACCAATGCAAATGCAAATGACTCAACGGAACGTCTATGCACAGAGCATGGAAATGGAACCTAATGTAGCCGAGCTCTCAGATAAGGATATTATGATTTCCACAAGCAATCTAAATGCGCGTCGACAACATATGCATTCCCATCAAAACCAGCCGCATCCTCATCCGTTGCAGCATCAGTTACATCAACAGCAACAGTTGAATAACCCAATCAATGCTAACAACAGCAACAATATGCAACACATGCAACAGCCACAGCAGCATCACAATCAGAAGCATCAACAACAACAACAGCAGAAGCAGCAACATCATCATTATCAACAACAACAGCGTCAGGGTCTTCGTGGAATGCAATTGACAGCTGTAGCCGAGGAGGAGGAAAAGGATGATGATCCCGAAGAGTTCTTTGAGCTTATACGCCAAACTGTAAAGACAGCTGTTGGAGTAAGTATCCTTAGTTCCTTAAGTACTCATTACTTATTCATATTCTTTTGACCCGCAGACAACCATTTGTGATGTAGTCAGTCGTAATTTTCTTGATTTGTCCAGCAAAATGGAACGTTTTTCGAATGAACTCAAGGTGACTAATGATCTCTTTTGTAAACTGCATGATGAAGTTACCAACAGTAAGTATATTCCTTATTAGGGCTATACTATAGCTAACATAAATCCTTTCTCAGAGGTTAAGCACTACGGGGAAGAAAATACCCGACATTTTCGATATCTGTGCATGAAATCAGAATACGACAAGATGTTTTATCAGCATCATACGATGATAAATGGCAAAAACTCCACTAACAAAGTGACCGCTGCATCACAGGCAAACCTTATCCCTGCTGCTGTGCCCAACAGAGCTACTAAACAGTCAGCTCTATTAAATCAGAAGATTGTTAAGCAACAGCTGGCAGCTGAAAAATTGGGCCAAGGCAATCTGAAGAAATTAACTAAAGAATGTGTCAAAGCGCAGAATCCTTGTGCATGCCGCAGTACTTCAAAGTCACCACCCCAACAGCAGATGGACGGGCAACACTCGTCATCGGAGCAGAGCGTCAATGTTAAGTCCTCGGAGTTGGGTGTGCGTGAAGTGTTGGGGCAAATACAACGCTTTTGCACAAAAATGCAAATGAATGATCTTAAGGATGAGCAGCCAAAATACAATTCTATGACCACTATTGAAATGAGCAAAAAGACAAGCTCTGCATCAGGACCTTTAGCTGGTGATCCGATTGGCACTGAAGCCAAGGGACAGATACTTCTTACTTCAAGAACTGCACATTGTGATCCTCTCGCTGAGACTGAGACACCTGGTGATAGCATGGACGAGATTGAGATTGATAACTTTCAATACAGCTCCGATGAGATGTCCTCGTATAGTGATGATAGTGAGGATAAATTTAGCGGAACTACCACAGCTCGGGCTCCGCTCCAGTCATCTAGGACTAAACTACCATATCAGCACTCAAACAAAGGCGCCGGTGATGGACAGTAGAGTCTGTTATTAAATCAAACTAACCAATTGCAAATTCTAAACACACAGCACAACAAACTAAATAGTTTAGTTAAAAAATTGGGTTACGGTTCAGTTTATTTGGATAGCGCAAAATTTTAATGACAAGTACCAACTGCAGAGGATGACCAAAGGACACACGCATAGGTACAACAAAATATGTTTGGGTATTTTTACAAAATAAAAATCATTTGATGTGTTAATTTTATTGAATTGCAAAGATAATTAAAAATGTAACGCAATAAATATAAAAATTAAAAAAATGTATATTTAAAGTTTATTTATCTTTATGTTAAGTTAATTAACTAAGAAGGCCTCCATCCATCCATAGCTCCATCCATTCGGAAACCACTTTGAAAGTGTTTAATTATTTTGATTAACATTTTCTTAGACTTTATTTCTTTTATTAGACTCTATTTCGATTGCATTTGAATCTCTTCAAATCTCTTTGACAACTAGTGGACTTCAAAGTGATTCAGATCGCAACGTCTACTTAGTTGTTGCTTACTGCTGACCCATATAATGTCAGACAACCTGGTAAATACAAGTAATGCCCATTGGTGTCACTAATATCTGCATAATATATTGACTGGGAAATATGAAAACGCTTACAACGCTAAGCACAAAGTGCAGTGCATATGCCGTCAGAGGTGACACCAAAACTAAGCATAATTACAAGTGTAATGAATGTCTGAATGACAGAATGAATGAATGAGTGAGTGTGTGGATGAGTGAATGAGTGAGTGAATGAATGCAATATCGCCCACGCACTCTAACCCTTAAACTGAGCTCTTGCATTTTTATGGGCTTACCGCTGTGTAAGAACTGCAAGTGTTGCGGCCAAAACAGTTGAGACAGAAACGTGGACGTGGTCGTGTGAATGACTAACTGTGAAGTGAACAAAGTACCGTTACTCTGAGTGGCAATAATTGTATGTGTGTGCAATTTGGTTACATAAATGTTAGCAGCTCGAAAAAGAGCTGCTGAAATTCTCGTATTCCCCGGAAAATTGCATAAATTATTTGAACATTTTGTTTGTCCAAACATTTACCAAAACTGTCAGCTGCTATGTCGCTTGGCCCAATTGCAATTAAAGTGCACAAAGTCAGTAGCTAAATTAAACTTATGCAATGCTACTGACTATTGCCTCGGGGAAATGATTTGACTAGTTGGTAATATAGCTTACAGTTGCTGTCCACGTTGACATTAATTAAAAGTGTTATGCTAAAGCCTCCAAACCGGAAACGCGTATTAAGTTGAACTGCCTGCAATGTCAATGCCTATTTGGAGGTTAAGCCATTACGTTGCATTTTCTTTGCCAGGGACACTTGTCAAGGATGCAACCAGTGTTATTTATTCGATTGCCAAGCAATAGTTTGTTTAAATAATCTTCCTAAACTCAGTAGAAATAAAACATTGTTGTTCTTGCATAATAGTTTTAGTGAATTACAAAAAGACAAACAATTTTCATTGAATGAAATTTCACTAGGTTCACCCCTTGTCCAGCACGTGTAAACATGGTTGTGCCTGCGTGTGTGTAACTTAAAACCTGCTTCAATCAGCTGCCTAATTGTAATGACCAATATTTGAACTTCAAGGGGCTGCCCACAAGTCAACAAAAAGGGTTGCAGCAACTCAAACATGTCACAAACTCCACGTAAACTGTTAATTATTGTAATTATGGCAAACATTTTCACTCAAATATTGAATTGAGTGCATTCTCGGTTGAGTGTACCTCGCAAAATAACCATAACAACGGAACCATAATGCCTAATATGTCGGCCTAAGCCAAATTGGCCAAAACAAAACAACCAAAACAGGTGCAAAACAATACGGGGGTGGCTCTCTGGTCTTTCTGGAACAACATTGGGAAGAAAAAAGAAACGCGAAAACCAATAGAACATAATTGCAACGCGACTTGGTTTGTTAACAATTTGTGTGGTGACGTCGCAGTTCTTGTTGCAGTTGCAGTTACAGTTGCAATCGCAAAGCTGCACCCGTTGGCAGGCGCAACGCAAATTGATTGTCTATCCGCAAATAACAAAATACAGAAAATAGAATACAAATAAAAATAACTAAATCGAACTGATGTTTTTTTGTGCTGTGTTGTGTTGTGTTACGTCTGCGTACTTCAGTGGGCAAATATAAAACGACAACCCGAAACGTTTAATTGACCCTAAAATTGCTCAAGCGTTCAGCTTTAGTTTTTGTTATTGCTTTTAGTTTTTGTGCTGGGCTTGGTAGTTGAACTCCAACTCAGAGCAGTACCACATCATATTAAGTCGTGTATGTGATACTCATAAAAATATTCATATCGATTTGAGTGAAATAACATAAAAAATAAATTAATAACAAATAATAACTGTGCGCCATTAACAAACCAATTTTCGAGGAATAGCAGTGCGGGCCTTAATAATATCCACAGAATTTACCTATCGATTTTCTTTTAACTGCTGACACATTTTCTGTGAGCCATATCCAAATGAAATTAAGAAAATATGGAAAACTAAAATATATGCCAGCGCGTATTACTTTGCACTGATAGAACGGAAGAACCAAGAACAGCAGGAAGAGAACTATGCCAAGCCAAAGCTTTGTCTAATTGTGTGTCTGTGAGTGTCTGTGCCGTGTTAGTGTGACAATTTTTAATGCGATTAAAGTGCAACACTCTCCCAAAGAGTCCAAAGGCAAAGTAGAATGCACAATTGAAAGAGAAATACAAAACAATTTACGTAGTTTACAGTTATTTTCATTCTAAAATGTATTTGCAAGTTATTTTTCTGGTTTCAATTTCAACTTCTTTTTTTATAGATTTTACTGTAGAAGTATATTAAAATGCTGTTAATTGTCTGTAAATGTTGAACGCTGTAAAAAATCGACCAATACAAATTTAACGAAAAATTCCCAAAACATTTTTCTTAATTAAAATATATAAAATCGCCATAACAGAGAAGGTCATGAGTGGAATGCCGAGTGGTTGCAAATCGCCATTACAGTTGGGTAAGTATTTAAGTAAACGAAGGGAAAGAGTAGTACTACAAAAAATTGAAAATTTATAAAAAAAAAGGTTTTAAATTTGATCAAATCTAATCTGCAAAATTTGCATGGGTACTTTAATTTTATTCAATTTAAGAATGCAGTTGTAAAATTAAAGCTATGCGACAACTAAGACAATTGTTGTTCTTTAATCAAAGATAATCATAGAGACTGCTTTTATGTATCCAAAAATCCTTGCAGTGTTTGTCATCCTGCTCATCACAGTGCTGTGCATAAATCAATGTCATGGGGCTGGATCTGGAGCGGACGCAATACCCACTAAAAAATCAGCACCAATGCGTATAACGAAGCCACAGCCTGTTAGCACTACAGAAAAAGCAACAACAGCTTCATCAACAACGACCAATGAAGCGAGTAGCCCTGGTGAACAACTGGCACCACTTATTTCCTCCACCACGGAAAGCATAGCCGGCATCAGCGATAGCGATATCAGCACCACCTACGGTACAACTGGAGCGGGTAGTTTGGTGCCAGAGATTTGCATCACTGGACTTCAATTGGCGGTGAACAATGGAGATGGGGAGCAAATTGTTTACAGGCAGCATGAGCTGGTTCAAATTATTGAAGGAGATGTCCTGATCAGTGTATTAACAAGCGATCCTGCATCGGCTCTCTTTGTCATCAATCGCGTGAATCAAGCTAATTTAATTTCAGCCGACTTTGAAGTTGGTAAGTAAATACATATATGCACATCATAGATACCAAGAATTTACTGTATGCTCTCTTAGGTATTCGTGCCATAAATGTGGATAATGCCAGTCTGGCAGAGAATCTTTTGATTCAGGAGGTGCAATACTTGCAACAGTGCACGCAATATTCAATGGGCATATTTCTGGATTATGATCTATATAAACGACTAGAAACGATTATCCGCGATTTGGAGTACAATGTGTGGCCAATACCCACAACGCGTTCCCATCTCTTTCCCAAAGTGGCACATTTGCTACATCAAATGCCATGGGGCGACAAAATTGCCTCTGTGGAAATAGTAACTGAAACTTTGGATATATATAATGAGTTCATGGATGCAGCCCGACAGGAGCACATGTGTCTGATGCACTTTAAGAGTGATGACAATGTCTACATATTGTTTGGCAACAAGATACCCAATAACTTTAAGGAAAATGGCACCGTATTTGCTGTGCCCATGGAACGTACGGATCACGTGTTCCTGGAGGGTAAGTGGGATTTTAAACTTCATCAACATTAATTAAAAACTTTCAAATTTCAGACCTGCCCAACAAGGCGTTCATATTGATGGAAAATGAAATTGAACTGCGGACTACCGACTTGGATTCCATACCCACAACGCTGGACGAAGTCCTTATTAGCAAGACCGTGCTGCCTTCAAGGATTCTGGCCTTGGCAGATCCCATTGTGGATCTTATGAACTGGCTGCGTGGATCACTTGCCAAGCATTGCAAGCGCGATGAGGATCTGCATATTCTGGAAAGTTGTTTCAACTTTCTGAATTTCATTGAGGATTGGCGCACCCCGGAATATCGTCATCCACATGACACTGCAGAGTTGTTGGCGCTACTTCGTATGCGTAAACTATCCACCACTATGACCTTCCAGATGTATCAAAAGAAAATGGAAAGCATGGACGTTATGAGGGGGGAGTCACGCATGGAACTGCGTGAAATTGCCTCCCAAAACTTTGTGACAAATGTAACCACCTATTACCATTACAATCGGGATAACCACACCAGTCTTGAGCTGAAGACCAAGTTCGGGTTAGTCTTCAACTGTCAGTATACGGCGGGAGACAATCGCCGTCATCCGTTTCTCTTCGATGGTGAATCTGTGATGTTCTGGCGAATCAAACTGGACACATGGGTGGCAACAGGCCTGACGGCTGCCATATTAGGCCTGATTGCCACGTTGGCCATTCTTGTGTTCATTGTGGTGCGCATTTCACTGGGCGACGTCTTCGAGGGTAACCCAGTCACCTCCATATTGCTACTGCTATCGCTCGTACTGGGTTTCTGCTCCTTTGTGCCCTTCTCCATGGAATACGTGGGAGAACAGCGTAACTCGCATGTCACCTTCGAGGATGTCAACACTCTCAACACACTTTGTGCCGTGCGTGTCTTCATTATGACACTCGTATATTGTTTTGTTTTCTCCCTGTTGCTCTGCCGTGCTGTTATGCTGGCTTCTATTGGATCCGAAGGTGGATTTCTATCCCATGTCAATGGTTATATTCAGGCAGTCATCTGTGCGTTCAGCGTCTTTGTCCAGGTGGGCATGTCTGTTCAGCTGCTGGTCGTCATGCACATGGCATCGGAGAGCGTCTCCTGCGAGAATATCTATTACGGACGCTGGCTGTGGGGTCTTCTGGCTTATGACTTTATCCTGCTTTGCTGTTTGGTCAGCCTGGTACCGTTCATCTATAGATCGCAGCGTAATTATCGTGAGGGAATATTGATTGTGATTGGAGCTGTGCTGATGCTGATCATCTGGTCGGTGTGGATTACACTCTCCTTGTTTGGTGATGAATGGCGGGATGCCGCCATTCCACTGGGTCTACAGGCCAGCGGCTGGGCGGTTCTTGTAGGCATTCTTATACCACGTACGTTCCTTATTGTACGTGGCATTGAACGCTCGGATATCGCCCAAGCGTTGCCCTCCCTCACTTCTCTCGCCTTTGCCCAGAATAATCAGTACTCATCGGAACAGGTAAGTTTTTTAATATCTAAATTACTCGATAGTCAGTTCATGCTGTCTACTTACAGAGCGTTTATGAGTGTGTAAATCCCGCCATGCGCCATTGCTCACAGGAGGAGATGAATCATCAGTCACCGAGCGAGATACCTACTTTGCCCTTGCGAGGTGGCGGTCCAAGACGACAGCAGTTTTTTGCCAATCTTCGCCAGGCCAATGCAAACATAAATCCTCAACGTCCACCTCCGCGTCCACAGCAAAGTCCTTCGCGGTCATCTGTATGCTCCTTGCCGCCATCACCAGAGAATAGCAAAATAACACGATTCTGAATGGAACCGCGATCTTTTCTGCTCCATTTCTAGTCAAAACTCCAAAAATGTGCATTCAGTAATATTCTGTAACCTCTATTTGTTAACAATTTACCATCTTAATGATTAACGAACCAATAACTAAATAGATGCCATTTAAGACTTTAATATAAATAAATGGGAATCAAAATTACTTAAAAATAATATCGAATACTGTAACAATAATTTTGCAATTCCACGCTCAAACCTGCATAACTTTTTAAAACTCAATTGATTTTAATGTGGAATGCAGTTGTAATCAAGGTTTGGTCTATTTATTGGGTATAAGTTTAAAGAGAATTGTTTTTCAATTTCCAATATACAACATTTTCTAACTGTTACCGCTTTACAAAATAAATCAATGTAATTTAATGCATTATGTTTAAATTTTAGGGCCCTTCTTTGGCGTTTTCCGCTTTTAAAACGACCCTGTACCCGTTCTTTAAAGCTGTGTGCTTGATTAGATGGTTTGTGTATTTGCTAAAAAAAAGCTTTCCTTGTGAAGCTCTGTAACGGAAAATCTAATTGGCTGTGTCAACACGTGATAAGTGAAGGGCTATTAAAGAAAATCGTCTAAGGCTCCTAGAGAGAAAATAAAAGAAAACTCAATATCCTTTTGCGTCACGCGACACTGGCGCTGGCGCCCATTGTTTGGCCTTGAAAGTGGGCGGAGACGTTCAATTGTGTGTGTGGTGCTGACGTCAGGCCTCCAATGTCCACCCCGAACATTGACCGTGGCACATGAGAGAATGCGCAACAAGATATAAACTATATGTAAGAACATGTTGCAAAAGAGGGTCCTGGGTCCGCCAAAAATGTACAGCCAACATCGCAAGGCCGTCAAGAACACGCGACCAAAATGGCGTCGTCTTTAACCGCCGTCGCCACGCGCCAAACATTAGATTCTAAAGTGGGGTTGGGGATTATGGAGGGTGGACAAACCACAGTTAAGTTATGCCGACAAGTTTTATCTAGATAGCGAGTAGTACGTGGAAACCTCGCAAATATTGTGTTGCATACTTTTGAGGCAACAGCTCGAGGTCCAAACGCCACAAGAGGAACAGCAACACCAACAAGAAGATGTGGCAGAAGAAGTAACTGTGTGAAAGCGTCTTGTTTTCCGCGCTTTCCGGCGTAATTTGCACACCATTTGCCGAACACACACCGAAAACACTCTCTAACAAGCAACGCAAGGACATTCGCGGGCTGCTCCTTGGGCTGTTTTATTTGCAGCTTGTAGCTGAGCAGATTTGCTTTTCCTTGAATCAGATAACAAGCAAAATATTTCGTGTTTCGTATTTGCTGTTGCGCATGTTTATGCATAATATTTATCACATTTTTATACCCTGTATAGCCTGTGGAGATGGAAAATGTGTGTAACCGAAGTAGAGAAGAGCTTACTATTGTAAGAATTTCAGTAATATTTTTACATGGTGTTTATTAACGTAAAGAAAATGCAGAATTGCCATTCTTAAAAGAGATTCGCTAAACAAATAATTTAACAAGATAATTCGGTAGATGAACAATTTAAAATAAATAAATAAGTAAAATAACTTATGTAATGTTAAATGTAGTTTAATGTGATATTAAAAATAGCCTTAAAGTAGCAATTGGAATCACTGGTAGACTGACCAAAAATACAGAGTATCAGCTGGTTAACTCCTATTTGTTTAAATAACTTTACTTGCAATTTAATTTGAATTGTTACAAGTGTATGATACTCATAATCCTTATAAATTTTAATAATGATTATGCAATTTAGCTAAAAGTTTATATGACATAAGTGCATTTATTTATTTGCCTTTAAGTTTATGGAGAGCTTATAAAGCGTATTGTGGAAACAACAAAATTCTCTCCAGTTCATGGTTCATGTTTTTTTATCTGCAGTTTATCAATGTATATTTAAAGCTCTGCTAATTGCACTTAAGAGCTGAAGAGTTGTCGGGATTGCTGTCATAATTGCCAGAGTTAAGCTGAATTCTCCTGGTCGGTGCGGGGTCGAGTGAGTGGTCGAATGGAGTGTGCAGCATATGGCTGTCTAAAGCTCTGCTACGTGACATTATTAGTAGTGCAGTCCACATCCTGCATATTCTGGCTAACCCACTTCCACATAAGTATATTGTCTATGATTTATGACTGGAATACAACTAACGATGGCGCATTCGTTAGACACCATCCGTACCAGGGCAAACTGGCCAAAGTACATTCTAATAAATAATATGAATCCAAATAACAAATAGATGCAGATGCTGCCAATGCAGAGATGATACCAGCTCGATTAGCATAGTATCATTAGAGCACACACAAGGGAAAACTTTTATAATTTTAACTGAATATCAAACAGTTGCTAAACTTGTAGATTCGTCTACAACAATAACAATTGAGGCATCTGTTTATTGTACTCTCCTACTTTTCATTTCATTTCTTTTATTTTGTTGAGGAGTAGATGGGAAGGATGAAATAAAGGCAGAGTCGGTGGCTGCCTATCATTTGTCACATGCCAAGAGAGCAATAAAACGTTACGGAAAGCAAACATTGCCGACTGTATGAATCACCATGGCTTTTGTGACGACATCAACACATGCTGTCGTCCTCCACAGTGGGAGGCATAATATTTTGTTTAAGGTTATCTGTCGTCGGGGGCGCTCAACTCGCATTTGCTAAACTCATTGGCATGTCGCCAAAAATGTCGACGCCATATCCAGAGTCGCGTTGCCCATTTGATTATATTAGTCATGCTTACAAAAAAAGCCGTATGACGCTCGGGCAACCAGTTAAGCCACCCAAATAGCCTTAACCAGCCCCAAACAACCCAAGCAAAAAGCTAGAGCTCACACACAGCCTTAGCTTTTACTATTCAACGTCAGTCGACCCTTATTTTATAAAACTACAATGAAAATTTTCCACTTCGTTGGCAAGAACGGGGGTCTAAGGGATCAAAAGTTACCATCCTATGGCGTAGATAGCGGCAGGCCAAACAAAAAGCTTTTCATTCATCAAAAATAATCAGGCGAGAGAGGAGTGGAAGCGAGGCACAGTGTGCGAATGTGTGTGGCAGTCAGTGTAGAGTCTGCGCTGCGCAAAAATATCAAGAACTCTGTGCTATTTTTCGCCTATTTTATCGGAACATGACTATTTTGGATAGCCTCCCCCGTTACAATTTGTCGAAAAGTCAACTTGACGAAACTTTTCTTTATGTTTCTACTGTTGTTTCAGTTTCTATTTCTATTTCTATTTCTGTTCTGCTACTGTTTTTGTTACTCTTTCTGTGACTGTCTTCGATTGCTGCGGGGGATTCATTCATGAAATTTGACAGTCTGACGTAGGGAAACAAACAAAGCCATTAAGCTTTTTATTTTAATTGGCTTGACTTTGGCTATTTTTAGTCACCGACGGCACGAAATAGAATTTGGTACTTTTGAAATTCCATTGTTGTTTTTAGTTTTAAAATATTTTTTAAACAAATTATGGTAAACTCAAAGCAATTTTGAAACAAAGTTTATATTCGTTATATACCTAATTGCAATTTCATTTAATATTTACAGTTTAATGAATTTAATTATTTTATTTTTGAGTTCAGTTATTTTGAAATAATTAAACGTTTTGAGTACTATTTGTAATTTAAAGGATCATCAGATATGTTAATTCATGTTTCTCGCCGTCCCTCTTTGTCTCTCTCCATATTATTGCTCGCTCTCTCTCTCCCTTACTGAAGCACTTTCCCTCTCTGACAACAGCTGTACGTTAAAGCTTTCGTCAAGTTATAGGCGAAAGCTCACTAGAATGCAATCCACATGGTAACAACATCCTTGAACAAAAGGATATGCGCGTGCTTTTGTGGCCAGTACGCGACAGTAACTCATGGCATACACACGCGGCAGCGGCAAACAGGACGCGCATACCCAATACACAGACAGAAACATACACTCTCATACACACACACATACACACACATAGAGAGAAACATTTAACACGTTGTATGCAATAAAAAATTAAAGCGCCAATTGTCGATGGTCTGCAATTTCAAAAAGAATCAAAAGTTTATAAATAATCCACAAAGAAAAACAAATGCGAACAGTTGATGGTGAAAAGTGCAAGTGAAAAGTGCCTATAAGAAGCAGAAAATCACACAAAAACACACATACGCGCACACGCAAACAACACACACACACACACACACATACACAAAGAGAACGTCATATGCCAGAGGCAGGCTGTCGCTTGGCAGGCACATTGACAGCAACAGCAACAAAGGAAGCACAAGGAGCAGGAGCAGCAGCAGGAGTCACAGGAGCAGGAGCGGAAGTGGGAGTGAAAAGCATTTTGTGTATCCTATTTTGTGTGTGAGCGAGCGCGTGTCCATGTCCGTGTCCGTGTCCTTTGACACAGCAGAAGCAAACAGCCACAGCAACAACAGTAACAACAGCAACAGCAATTACGGCGTGTAGTTGCTATAATGATAGATTTCAAAACAAAATTGAGCAAATTATCGTATAAAACGTGCCCCGATTGGAAAATCTAAAAATAACACAACGCCAATTCACAAGGCCCCAGTCAAATAGAGCATTGGAATCGCAAGTCTTAGTTGGATTCGCAATCGGTGTCTGTTTTCCTTGTTGGTGGCAATATCAAAATCCAAGTGCCGCCTGCGTTGGGCTCTGTCTTTAAATTATGCATGCACATTGATTTTCTGACGCGTCGCCGTCATTGTCGTTGTCATTTTCGTTTTCCTCCTCATTGCCGTCAACATCGACATTATCAAAAACAGCAAACAGAACAGCAGCAGCAGCAACAACAACAACAGCAGCAATAACGAGAAAACAGCCTCTGTCTATTGACAATCTCGTAAAGTCATTTCTCGTCCTTCGTCCTGCCCGCGTCGCATGTTATCAGCGGAACTGACGTCGACGGCGTTGTTGAATGCGAGTTATCAGCGCACCAACGGCCTAACAAAAGGTAAGCCCATTTACACACACACTGACACACACATATACATATAGTTATACTCGGTACAACCGCACTTACAAGCCACAAAATATCATCCATACGCACAGTAAGGCGGGTCGTATGTGTAATATTTATAGTCAAATTGCAAATACTATAAAAAGTTAGGTGCGCTACACTATAAATAAATGTTTATTATATAACTCAAAGGACTCAATAAGAAAGAAGGCAGCAAGCATTAAAATTGTGGTAAATTTAAGTTTTTCCATTAGGAAACTTAAACACTTATAGTGAAAAATAATACCCAAACTTGCAACGTCAATATGAAGTAATTGAGTACGAAGTCAACTTTGGCCAAACAACTCCATAACTAATTTCTGTAGTAAATGTTACTTAAATGATTAATTACTGTGTTGTTGTTAGGTTAATTCCATGCACCGTCGAATTCCGACAGGTAATTTGTATAAATCGATTCTTTAATCAATTTGAGCTGACAAATAGAATGATTGAAATGAAATCTATTCAATATATGAATTTAAAGACAGAATTTATATGCTCTCAGTGCTATTATTATCAGTTTTATTGATCATTCGCAGCTCCCGGCTGAGAAAGGTCAGCGTATTTAATTAAAATGTCATAAAATACATTTAAAGCTCATTTGCCACGCTTATTAGCACCCGCACATGCACTCATTAACACCTATTCACACACACACGCACACGTATGCACTTTGTGCTATCCTCCCATTTACTACAGTTGCTGCGTCATTGTTGCCATTATATTTGCTCTTAATCGGATTTCAATTATAATTGCATTTAACAGCGCTAATGCCATTTAGTGTCCGTTCACGCGCAGGCAACTTCAGCTCCTTCTTTCTCCTATCTTTCCCTTACATTGTTCCCTGTCTGAGTCAAGTTCCACGTATTTCTTACGCCTTCTTTAATGCAATTTACTGTGTTGACAAGTTCTTAGAAACTCAGGCAACAAAAACAGTAGCAGCAGCAACTAGAACGGTAACGGTAACGATAACTGGTACCGGAAATACAGTTATAAAATGTCGACAACAATGCAAACTCATGACATGCACTTTTACATTTCCGGTATGCAAGTTGCCCAATGACGGCGTTGACAAGAATTTACAATATGTGTATGTGTGTGAGTGAAGTTGCTGGTGGTTTGCTAACGTTGTTGTAACGATTTTACGACTTGATGTCATGCATTCAGCAACAACAACAACACCACCAACAACAACAACAAAACAAAACCACAACACCCGCACATGCAACGGGGTGTAATTTTTGAGTTTATGGCCCGTATTAGGTCAACCAAATTGCATTAATTATACAAATTGTTGGCACGTTATAAATAACCGTGCAGTTTGCATAAAAGTATTGTTTACCAATGCAAACGCTTTTCGTGGAAATTCTAGTTTATGGACTTTCAATGAAACGTTTTTATATAAGTTGATATTCTTACGTGTAAAGAAATATGTCTGTATAACTAAGTAAAGTTTCATAAGCAAACATAAGATATTCCATGCATATATTGATATTCGTTGTAGGGTTTCTGCTTATATATTTGAAATAACCGTATTTCATATGAATTTTATCGAACGTTATTCCAGGCCATGATTTATATGAATAACTTTGATGAAAGTGGTTGGTTGAAGAGCTTTACTTTGGTTATATGTACAAATATATAATCTGAGTAACGTTATCTAAAGAAGTATAGAAATCTGTCAAGGAAGCAAAGCTTTTACATTTCCTCTGTCTATCCCTTTTTATCTTTTCAGATGAAGCTTGTCTGTCAACGACATTTCAAAAGTGCACAACAACAACAGCAGGAGCAGAGGCAGTCACATCATCAGCAGCAACAACCGCAGCGGCATCAACAGCAGCAGCAATGACCAAACAATTGACAACAACAACTGCAACAAATGCAGCGTCTAGCATAACACAAACGGCAAATTTAGCGCCTACGGTTATATCACCCACAACAACAGGCGCGACAACAACAATAGTTGCAACAACGACAACAACATCAGCAGATGGCGTTGTGACTGCGGCAACAGAGGCAACAAAGATACAGACGCCATGCGCTTTAGCACAGCCAACAACAAAGGCCACAAGTGCCGCATCAGCAGCAGCAGCAACAACGAAAGCAACAGCGACAGCGACAGCAACAACAACAGCTGCATCAAGTGATGCCAGCGGCCGTTCAGCGGCATTGGAACGTGCCTATGTCCATGATGTCTACGAGCATTGTGAGGAAGCCACAAGACCAGTGCGGCCAAGAGTTGCACAATTTCTGGGCAATCTGGAGCCAGGTTCGGTCGTCTGTGATGTGGGCTGTGGCAGTGGGCGTTATCTTACACAGTGTAATCCTGCTATATGCACCATCGGTATAGATCGTTGCTATCGCCTCAGCAAGGAAGCCCATGATAAGGGCGGTGAGGTGAGTGTGAATGGCATGAACGCAATGAAATTGTAATTGATGTTAGCAAATTAATCACACTGGACAGGTATGCCTATGTGTGTGAGTATGTGCCATTTCTTGGCAAGCCAACAATTGTTCATTTTCTCTCCTCTCTCACTTTCTCTCCGTTTCCCGCTTGCTCTGCTCTGACTGCAATGCACAGCCATACAATTGACCCATTTTGCCTCAACGAGCAAACACAGTTGCCGCATTCAAATATTAGCCAGGGTCCACTGCTTGAGTGCCCCTCGATGCTCCTTGTTAGCCCAGTTGCCATTATTGCAACGTATAAATTATGCTTATCATTGAAATTATTTGCACATGTTCGCTGCTATTGCCAGTGTTGAGCTTTAATGCTCACATAATTGCAATGACCAACAATGGAGCCATAAAATGAGCAGCGTTTCAGTCATGAGAGAAAACTGTAATAAACTGCAGCCGCCTCTGCAACAAACTTTTCCACAATAGCATTTAAATTGACGCTGAATCGATACTCAGTCATTCTGGGATTTAGTTAATCTGGTAATTTTCTTTACAATCGTTGAACAATTTTTCAATTAAAGTACTACGTTATGCATTTCTTTTCATCTAGTCTACAAATACATTTGAAGTGTTTCTCAGAATTTTTAATTTAAAATTGAGAGGCTTATAATGATAATAGTAAGCGCTTATTCTAACTAATTCTCTTCTACGTCTTCTAAGAATTAGTTGTACTACATATTTTTCAGAGCTTGGCCACTTACCCATTCCTGCTTGAACTATTTCTCGGAATACATAGATATTTTTGTTAAAAAGTGGAAGTGAACACTCCTTTAATTTGTATACAGTTGCAGTAAGTCGGTGGTTAAGCAACATGCATTGTATTCATTTTATTATTACTGTTGTGGTTAAAGACCACAACGTTTCCTTTTATTTATTGCTACGAACAATAAATTTTGCTCTGCTCCCTCACTTGCTCCTAGAGGTATGCAATACTTTTGCAATAATCTATTACAAACGCTTCGTTTCGCTTTGGTTATTTATGGCGCCATTTCCAGGCAAGAAATGCAATTTTCCAAGAAATGCATAGTATTCCTTAACTCTACCCCCCCCCCCCCTTCTAGGCTCAGTTGCAGGCATTTTTCGCATTTAAATTACATTTACTGGTGGCATTGCGTGGGATTGAACTTCGCATGTAATGATGGCGAGGACGCAACGAGGACACGTCGACTTAGTTGGTTGGCTGGTACAATGGCATTGCAAATGGTTGCCAGGGCTGCCAGGGTTACCAAGCTGATTACATGCTACATACTGCAAAGTGCTTTCATTTATTTAATAACCTGCCCCATTATCATTAACATGGCTGGACAGCAGCGCAATGTGTCTATGATTGTCTGATTGTTACAATTGCCAAGTCCTTGACATTTTAATGGCGTCCATTAATAACAATTAAATGCACTTTATTTGCAATCTAGTTGTTATTATTGACAGCTGATCTGAAATCTTTTATAATCACAAAAATACATACCATAATCTATAGGCTTCACTCAAGAGAGAGTCGTATACTTATTTTATGTAGTGACAACTGTTGAGAATATTAAGTATGCTGCCCGTATGCCAGTCATAGTTTTCAACATTTTTAAATTGAATGCTTTTCAAAGTATGTCAAATTTGACTTTATTTAATCCTGATGACATGCAATATGTGTTCGCTTGCATTAAATAAACTCAAATGCATAATATGCAAACGCACAAGTGAGTCACGTGACTTGGAAGCGAATTCTTTTTCTGTATGGCTGCGGCTGAGGCAAAAATACAACAAAGACAACATAAAAACCCAAAACAACTTTGTGGAAAACCAATTTAAGTTTGCTTCAACTGTATCTGGTGATGGAAACTTTTAGTTGTTGGCTGACAACTTTGATTTCTTAACTCGTGCATGGCCTGATTTACTATAATTTTATATGTACAGCATTAAACTGCCAAGTGGGACAGACTATGCAGCAGGCATTAAGCAGGCCGCAAAATCAAGTAACATACATACACACAGCCTGAAGGCATAAATTGCTTTTTTTTTGCTGATGGCCAAAATGACGCAAAAAAAAGCGAAGCATAAAAAAATGGCATAGGAAATGGAAAGCAAAGCGAGCGCAACGGCATACATTTCTCTTCAAGAGATATCTTTCAGTTGGAGCCACAGCTTTTCGTCAGGTGAATTCTTCGTACCAGTTTTACTGGAAAACTTTTGCCTTGTTTTTCCGTTTGTTTGTGGCTCTTCAAGCGCCATTTAAATAAGCTGCGGACCAAGAAGGCCAACACAAAAGTGCATACATAAGTGCATACTTTACCTATACATAAGGATATTTTCACTGTTTTTTTTTTTGCTTTTCTGCTGCTTTCTTTCTGTGCTTTGGTCTCATTAGTACGCAACGTGGCGTATGCGTAACATATTCCACCTGACACTCGTTGCGACAACGAAGCTTGCATTGAAAATCTGTCAGCATAAATTTCTAAAGAGTAATGTGACCGACCAGTGTGACATTACACACCCACAAAGCATGTGTGTAATGTATAAGGTATAACTCTGTGTAGTTTTGCATATAAAAAATGGCAACTGCTATATATACAATTTGTAAGGGGCATAGAACAATTTGAGCGTGTGCATTCATGCCATAAGAACATGAGTTCAAAAACAAACAAATATACAAAAAATAGACAGCTTGAATGCTGTTTGAATAAAGAACCCAAAGCGAATGCGTTGCATTTTTTATGCTGCGTTTTATATAAATGCAAATGTTGTCTGAGCTTTCCATCTAAGAGGGCAGTAAAGTTTTTTATCACTTGGCTTCTGCACGAAAAAGAATTTCTCTGTAAAGTACCAATCACGAAAATACTTGTTTTAAAGAGTCTATAATTTTTTATATATATATACATATTGAAATTAATTATTAAATAATAATTATAATAAATTTTTTAACCGGACACAATAAAATTAACCATTGAGTAGAGAATTATAATGGTTTAAAATTCAAATTTGTTCAAAAGAAGATGGTCATGGCAAAGGGCAACACTATGTTATATATAAAGGTTAGCTATCTGTCAAATAAATAATGAATATCAAAGTTGAATGTCACGAACGTATATGGAAGCTACATAACGTCGTCTGGCATTTAATTTGTTAATTTTAAAATTCTCACTTATTTAGATCTGAGCTTAAACACTTACCCTAAATGATATTTGATGGTACAAAACAGTCTTGTTGCTGGTTGACCTCTGTTGCATAGGCTCTTTGACTGACACTCCCAAGTACCTGGAGAGCTGTTCTAACAGGACATGCTGAAGGATATGCCAAAAGAAGGACAGAAAAAAAGAATATTCTTTTTTCATTTGACGGGTCAAGGCTGTTATATTTTGCAGTCACAAACACACACACAGAGCTATTAATGTAGTGCAACATTACTTGTACCAAAGAAGTAAAATTTATTTTTAAATTTATTGGATATTGTTAAAGTATAGACTCAAAGAGAAGAACAGCTCCAACCATAGATATGGCTTCCTTGCAACCCAAGAGAATTTTGTAACCTGTCGTGAAATGCAATTGATAGTCTTTTAAGGGATATTTTTAAATGATAATAGAAATGATTCACCAGAGATACGAGAACGTGCTGAAGAAAATGCTAATTGCATTACACTTTATTTTCCACATTCACATATCGTCAAAAGAGTTTTGTTTATTTCCTTTTTGTGTGGCTTAATTGAAACTAATAGCACTGGCCGTGACATGAAAATCTATGTATGTATATAAAAATGACGCACATATAACAGCAAAACAAACAACCACGAACAGACCAACAACTTACACCCACTCATACACACATACACACCGCAGAGTTAGGTAAGGTCAGTTTGCTCGCCCACATTTAAAAAAAAAAAATACTCGTCAACTTTTTCAATAGAAACAAAACAAGAACTCTGCAGTTGAACTTTATGTGTCTATGAATATGTACCTACGTATGCACACACTTCAATGGCAAATTGAGTAAACCAACTGCCAATTTTCATCAGGCGAACGCGTTAACCAAACACGATTTTGTTGCAACCAACAACTGCGAGTCCTTAAGCTAATGGTTGGAAATCTATGCAAACTGTTTCAAAACTCTCTACCCAATATTGCTGCATACACGCCCTCAAATCTGTGCTTTGAAAATTGAATTAATTTTCCATTTAAACAGTTTTTAATATTTGAGTGCTTTCAGAATGAATAAACATACATTATAGTGTGCAAAAGCAATTAAAATTTATTTGATTAAAGAATTTAATTATGTAATTTCCCAATATTAGTTTTTATAAAAAACATTTTGAGTTAACTAATTAAATTTACTCAACGAATAAACTTAAACAAGCATTAACACGATTATACTTACAATAAACTCTATAATTTATAACTGTGAGGAGTGTAACCCGTATAAATGTAGTTACAAATCAATACCAGTTATTGACTGTCCTCTTGTTATAGGTCAATTTAAACCAGTTTTTTCTCTTTCGAATACGGCATTAATTAAATTTATCGAATTGTAAAGAAAGATGGGGACAAAGAAGTTGTTAGACTACCGTCTACAACCAGATAAGTTGTATTTTTAATTTAAGCAGACATGTGCTTTGTATCAACCGCATATCCTATACAATGTATAGCTCAATTTGAAGTTAAAAGTGGTTAAATATATTTACTTATACTTGAATTTAACGTTCCACTCGTTGAACTCTTGCAATGAGTATTAAGAAAATGACTGTATTAAATTGGAAGAGCATCTCTTGAATTTCATTGGTTGGTTACTTAACCATGACTTACCCAACGTTTGCTGCAGCTTGCACAATTTTTATTTCATACTTTGCGGGTTGTTCATGGAGCAGGCTAAGGATAAGGGTAGCGGTAAGGGTAGAGATGAGGAATATGGTTTTACTTAAGGGATCTGCAGCGACAGCAGTGTGAAAATGTGCGTGGGCTCTTAGAGCTTCCCTCTTATGTTTGACGTGGGTTATTTAATTGGCTGGTGGTGGCATTGCAGAGTGCACTTCTTTATAGTGATATTTCCCCAGCTCTTTATTTAATCATAGCCATGTTTTGCTCTTTGGCCCACAGGTGGCAGTGTGCGACAATCTGGAGCTGCCGTTTCGCGACGATAGCTTTGATGCGGTCCTCTCGCTGGCCGTGGTGCATCACTTCGCCACCACCGAAAGACGTGTTCGGGCTCTAAGGGAACTGGCGCGTATCCTGCGCATTGGAGGCCGTGTGGTTATCACTGTGTGGGCGCTGGAGCAGCGGCATCGACGCTTTGAGTCGCAGGATGTGCTTATACCATGGCAACCGCCAAAGAACCGCACCTATTCCTACTCGTATTCCGATGAGGAGGATGACGATGACTTTTTGCCACCGTATCACGCCTACACGGAGGACTCGACCAACTCTAGTCGCTCGGCGGGTGATGGCGACAGTTCAAGCCTGAGCTCATCCTCACCAGGCGAGTCCTGCTATAGTTTTGTACGTCGTGCCATACAAGTGAGTTAGATGTTTTTTGATGTAGTTGCCGCCCATAAATTGCTCATAAAATATTTTATTAATGCAGAAACTTGCTGGCGGTCGTCGACATGCTTGGTTCTTGGATTCATGGACATCAAAGGAGACTAGAAACGATAGTAGTCTGGACTATGAGGACGCCAAGGATCTGCCCATTGAATTGCGTCGCCTCGAAGACTTTGAAGACTTTCCTGATCCGCCGCTATCCGCTGGCCTCAAATCTCGCAGCCTAGGCAGCATTCTGCAGCCGCCTCCAAGACAAATAGTACGTTCTCGCTCCAGTGTGCCAAGCCTGGGTGGTCCTCTGGTGCCTTGCGAGACCAAGGCCAGTGTCACAGCTGCTCTGCTTCTTAATGCTCCCGATGCACAGCTCAATGGACGGCATTCGCCAACGACCACGGCCAGTGCGGGCAACACGCTCAGCCGTCGGCCCAAGCTCATCAAGCAGAAGCAATCCCTCTGCGAAGACGACATCAACTTGGCCGACCCAAGTGTCTCATCAGCAAATGCCACCGCCGCCTTTCACATGATCAGCAGCTATAACAGCTCCAGTGGCGGAGTCAGCAGTAGTCTCTATACGCGAACCGGCTGCTACGCGTCTAACTTTCATCAACACGCCTCCTCGACGGCCTCGCCTCCGACTGGAGCTGAAGCTAATGGGCGAACTGCTGCTCCTGCTAGTCTGCCCAGCTTTCTGCGTAAGCAGAGTTCCTTAAATGAGGAGCTGATGACCGGCAATCGGTTGAGGGATAAGGAGCGCGTACGCAAACGTATTCAGAAGCAGACCTCACTCAATGAGGCCTTCCTCTGCCGTTCGGCATTGTTCTCCAAGCGTCTCCAGGTGATTCGGGAAGGGTTCACCACGAAAATTAAGAGCTCGACGGGTAGTCTGGAGCGTGTGACCAAAACGGGCATCAATAAACTTATGCAAAATATTAAATGCGCCACTCCGCCTTCGGCTCAATCCTCGGGATCAACCAATCAGCAACAACAACAGCAGAATCAGTTGAATAACAATAACAAGCAACAGATACCCTCACCTGCGACACACACACACCTACATCAGCATCATCACCATCACCATCATCTGACGAGTAACACTGGCAACCTGTTTCCGGCCCATCTGCTGCTATCCAGTGCGTCCACTGGTCCAGTGAGCTACTGCAATAACGTAGACTGTAGTGCCGGCAACATCTGTAACTGCAGCTCCTATCAGCAGGAGTGCGCCGCCTGTGCGGACAGTGAACAGGCCAAGGCACGTCGGCACTCGCGGGAATCCGGCTCGGATTCCTCTAAGGACAGCAGCCTGCAATCGGACACGAGCATCGAGTCGGAGGATAGCTTCGCATCGGTTATATTTATTCCCAAGCCGGAGCAGCATCAACAACAGCTTAACTATCAACAACAACATCAGCACTCCAATTCGAGCTCCAGTAACTCGAGTTCCAGCAACGGAAATGCCGCCCAGGCAACACTTGCCATCGGTGCAACCGCAGCCATAACAACCACTACAACAGCTGCCACGCCCAGCAGCCAGACAGCACGTGTACCGCCCCCAAACTCAGTGCCAACCTCTCCGCTCATAATGCCATGTCCCCCGACACCCGCCCACTCCCCAGCCGCCACCCAGGGCACAGTGACATCGCCCCCACAGTCCATGGCAGCTGTGACGGCAGCAATGGCCATTTTAACGCCAGCTGCAAAGCCAGCTCGTTTCAGCTTTGATGAGGCGCACATCAAGGAGCAGCGGGAACAACAGCAACCATCAATAATAACACCAGCAACTCACAAGATCACGCGACAAACGATACGGGAGATGCCTCCCATACCCAAGTTCCGGAAGCAACAGTCGTTGCAGCTGCAACGTCAGAGTTTCCCTATTGTGCGACGTGCATCGGGATCTGGAATGGCGGGCAGCAACTCCAAGCTGCTCTCGCTGGAACTGTTTAACCCGGCCACCGATGATCTGGACAGTGACTCCAGTGAACCATCTTCACCGGACTCTATTGACAGCGTGATCAGTGCTCCACGCTCGGCACAGCTTCTATCAGCGCCTAGCACTGAAACGGGCAAATCCAGTGATGAATCTGACACGGCGCTGGCCCAGCTCATAAGTATCAATCAGCAGCAGTATCACAAGGGCGAGCTACAGATCAACAATGCCACGCCCAATGCCAATGATATTATACTTAATGCAGATAGCGCACCGTTGCTGCCGGAAAAACGCGAGTCTGGCCAGGCACAGGGTCAACAGCCGCAGGATTGCAATGAGTTTGCCGAGCAACTGACCGCACAGCTGCAGCGAGAACTAGATGACAAGTGCAATCGTGCCGAATGCCGAAGTCTGGATGGGATTGGTGACATTGGCGAGTTTCTGAGCGGAGGCAGTAGTTCCAAGAAGCGTTCCAATGGCGATCTGAGTGCACTGCGAGATGAGCTGCGGGAGCGTCGTCTTATGCTGGCCAATCTATCAACTCAGCCCAGTTTGCAGCAGTCGCCCATCTCCTCGTCCACATCATCGTTGTCCTCGCAGACGAGGAGTTTTACCATACACGAGGAGCAGGAGGGCGAGGAGGAAGAGGATGAGGAAAATGAGCGTAGCTACACGCTTGGCATCTACGAGCACTGCAAGTTTTCCAAATTCAACTACAAGCGCAATCGGAACTACAACCTTAACCCGGAGACGGCATATTTGCTGGAAGACGATGGCGACAGCGATGTGCGGGATGATGAAGATCGTAAGTATATAAAAATTCGATTTTGAATAAATCACTTAATTGACGATACTGTTTTGAAAATCCAGCCATACCCGAGGAGGATGAAGATGCTGAGGCACTGGAGGCACGTGGCGGTGATCAACTTGGTGAGGGAATGCATGAGTATGGACAAAGGCGTCGCAACTTTAGTGCCATTAAATCGGTGGCATCCAGTGCGTCCAGCTCTACAGAAACTGCATCGACAACATCACAACAACAGCCACAGCAGACACTGCAACAGCGCACCTCCACCGAGTCCCTGGAGCACTCGAATAGCTCAACCACCTCGCTAGACAGTCCCTCACAAGGTGGAGGCGCAACCACGCACCATCGCTACTATCACGTATTCCGTGAGGGAGAACTGGATGCATTGATTAATCATCATGTGGCAAGTTTGCATATCGTTAGCTCCTACTATGAGCGAGCAAGCTGGTGTGTTGTGGCTGAGAAGGTGCAGGTGTGGACGATCTAAGTTAAGAACCTATGATACACACATTACTCGTAAAAAATTAAAATTGGAAAACCTAATAAGTCTCTGAAGCCCCCAAAGGAATTGTTAAATTTAGTCTTTATTACTAGTTGAGATAACGAGAAACGCAAAATTCTAGCACTATGTACTTAAGTATTCGTAACGACTCTTGCTTAGGGTTGACAGGCCTGCTCAACGGCAGGGCTGCTGCACTGCATTGAAATTCAATTTCAAGGAAACCGTTTAGTTTTTAAGCGCAAATCGACAACGTAAACGAAGCAACGCAAATTATTACAAGTATTGTATAAATCTACATAAATACAACGACTATTTATCATATTTGACTAAAATCTGATTTCATGGTTATTTTCCTTTGGTTTTTTTTTAAACTTCAATACCCATAAAATACGTCCATTTGCAACGTGACATACAAATAAAGAAAATAATAAAGTTAAAAAAAATTAATATTTAAGGAGTTGAAATTAACTTGCTTGAATAAAATCAAATAGAAAACGCAAGAACCATATCTAGACACCTATAATATCCCAAAGCTTTATACACAAAAAACAAAACAAAAATATAAATAAATAAAACAATAAACTCTTGGACAAACAAAATGCCATCTATCTAACTACATGAACGCATATGTATGTATGTATATTGCAATATAAATTCAATATGTAAGTTTTCAAATATCATGAATTGCATTTACAAACGATATTTGCAATATTCAAAATCAAAACGGACAATTGCAAAATATATGTACATTTTGCGTAACTGTATTCAAGCTCACAACAATAAATGTATACACATTTCAAAAATTTTGTAATATTAGTAACTCGATTTTTGATATATTGCACTTATTTATTTCCCTTAAAAAAAAAAACAAAAACTAAAATTAAAATAAAAACTAAACCCTTCCCAAACGGCCAACAAACCTAAACACAAGTAAACATAATATGTTAAAAATATTTTTTTCACCTAATGCGATGTTATTTCAAAAATAACGCAAGTTTTCAATAAATATATTGCGACTGTACATGTGTTTTTAGATAGCTAAACTAAACTTTATACCGTACAATATTAGAAAATGAAATGTTGAGAGACCTAAGTAAACACATCTTCAAAACACTACAAAATCGATTTATAACTACGTACATATATACGCTCGACATGCTGAATATGTATTTACGAAACGATATAAATATTTAGTATTATGTAACTTGAAAATACGTATTATGTATTTGCACAACCCACACAGCGATTGACAGAACAGCTGCAACAAGTAACATACACTACCAGACAAATTCAATAATTACCAAAAGAAAAAACATTTGTTATGCATAAAAAGAAACATTAAATAAACTACAACTACCAATACTTACAACTAATATTTTTATCGTGTTCTTTAATATTAACAGTTCCCTTTATTCAGCTGTCATAGACACGTTTTCCGTTTGCAGTTTTTGAACTTACATGTTGAGACGGCCGCTACATTCAAATTTAATTCACTTTAAATTACGCGCCAAACTTGTATGCTTGGCAGCACTATTTCAGAATAGGTTTATCGATATATCAAAATATCGAAAATAGCTTAGCGACGAATCGAAGTATGTGACGTCAAGTGCGGTTGGACCTTTAACAATGCAACCTTTTATTTTGAAATAATGTTCTATGACATGCCGTTCGCGGCAGATGTTTTGGTATAATTTCCTACGAGATGCCGTTCCTGGTATATTTGATGGTATAATTTCCTTTGAAATTCCGTGGATATTATTATGGAAATATTTCCTACCTCAGCCATCATTTCGACAGCAACATTGCAAAGCTCCGTAATTTTTATTAAAAATGCAGTGAAAAAACGTTCAATATTACTTAAAAAGTTGTACAATGGCTACGCAAAAGCCTGGAGAATGGGCGACTGGTCTGCTGGCAAGATTTGAAGATCAGGTACGTAAATTATACCACTTTCAATATGTTGCGTCGCGCTGCTTTGCGTAAAGTGAAAAAATGTACCTGCTGCTGGTGTTGTTTTGGTGTGGGTGTTGGTGTAAAGGGGGTTTGGTGGCTGTGGGGCCGGCGACAGCTTCATGAATGAACTTAATAGAAATGCGTTTATGACGTATCGAAGCGTGCATACCCTTGTAGTGCCATTTAATCGATATATATATATAAAGTAATTTGATAGGTGGAGTAAAAAATATAAAAAATATGCATTAGTAATTAAGAGATTAATATTAATTATAGTTAGTATACCTAAACTTTGTTAAGCGCGTAACATAGTTGATGTACCATTTGTAAAAGTGAAATCTGAAATAATCAATGAAATGCGTTTTATCTGCAGCTGCCAAACAAAATCGGAGCCTATGGAACTCAGGCACGCATGAGCCAGGACCAATTGGTGGCATGCCTCATCCACATCTCGCGATACCGTTTCTCACTGGTTATTTCCGGTTTGACCAAGATGTTGCAACGGGTCAACGAGGCGGTAAGTAGCTTTAATGACCATTAATTGTTAATTGAAAAATATAATAATATGCATTTAACAGGCACTGCAAAATCGGCATGAACCAGAACGATGTTATTTCGAGTCGCTGGTCATAATATTGACCACTCTAGAGCGTTGTTTGACCAATCAGACCAAGGATACGGCACGCTTTGAAGAAGCCATGAACGTAAAACTTTTGCTTCGGGAAATTTCACAATTTGTGGACGTGCAAAGCGACAACAATCCAAATGCTGCCCAATTGAAAGCGCTTGCCTCAAAAGTGCTCTTTGCTCTGTCCCAGAATCACTTTTCGGCCGTATTTAATCGAATCTCAGCGCGTATACAGGAGCTGACATCGTGCTCAGAAGAAAATCCGGATTATAACGACATTGAATTGATACAGCACATTGATATGGATATGATCAAGCTGACAAAGTTGTTGCAGGGTATGTAACTAAAGGGATCTCATTTATATAAACTCATGTATTTCTTTTGCAGAAACAATTACTAAATTTCGCTCAAAGCGCGCACCGCCGCTAATTTTGCTCTACTCACTGGAAAAAGCTATTTGGAACTGGATTGAATATCATCCCCAGGAGTTTCAAGACCTGCAGCGTGGCACGAATCGCGATATATCAACGTGAGTAGCAAAGAATCCAATTTAGCAAATGTCCTTAATAACTAATACACGAAATCCAATAGTTGTTGGGAACCCCTTTTGGACTTTGTGGAGTACTTTAAAACGGAGAACAAGAAAAGCAAAACTTTGGTGTGGCCACTACAAATGTTATTGCTCATATTGAATCCCTCAAGCTTGGAGGCCACTGTAAACGAGCTGCAGCAATCGGAGAAGGAGAAAGAAAAAGAAAAGGTGCCCTCAAAATCTACACAATCAACTTCACGCGACAAAGACTTCTCGGCCAGACAATTCATTGAGAGCATCAAACGTGGACTGGGTCCACATTCGCCTTCAAAACAAGTGACGGAGTCGTCGGCCATTGCCTGCGTAAAACTGTGCAAAGCATCTACTTACATCAACATCAATGATTCCAATAATGTGGTTTTCAAATTGGTGCAATATTTCATCAATGATCTAAAGGCGCTGCTTTTCAATCCGGTGAAACCTTTCTCGCGTGGACAAGGCTACAATTTTGCGGACATCGAATTAATGATTGACTGCTGGGTATCCTGTTTTCGTATTAATCCGCACAACATTGAGGCCCTGAAGGTTTGTCTCAATCTGTCCTCCCCGCAAGCCTATCACTTCGTAATCGTGTGTTCGCTGTTGCGGTGAGTTCTTACTTTATAAACTCGTTTATTATTCATGTTAACCAACATTCATGTTATTTCAATACTTTAGACTGGCGCATATATACGTAGACTTTCGGTTGCAAAACAAGAATCCTTTTCGCATTGTTAACCAGCCGCGTCTTCCCTGGTGGCCACAGACCGATGTAGTCCATTATCGCTCCGCTGAGCTGCGTGCTCTATTCACGGATACGCTAAATAAGGCTACACAGGGCTATATAGCTCATACGCCGCTCCGTTATATAACTTCACTAACGCTCAAGTCTAAGGACACACAGAAGGGTCTCAATCGCGCCGAGGAAGGACCAGCTCACAAGATGCTGTTGCTGCTACTTGTGCGACTCATTCACGCCGATCCCACACTACTATTAAATGTAAGTTAAAGCTGATTGATGTCAATACAAGATATTTAATTCATAAATTTTACATTTACAGACCCAGGGAAAAGTTGCACACGAAGTGCAAAGCTCTACACTGGAGCTTATAAATGGCTTAGTCAGTCTGGTACATCAAACGACTTTACCTGATGTGGCACAAGAGGCAATGGAGGCATTGCTAGCTTTACATGCTCCCGAAAAAATTGAAGTTTGGAACCCAGAGGCGCCTATTAATACATTCTGGGACGTTAGCTCACAGGTGTTGTTCTCCATTTCGCAGAAGCTAATACAGCATCAGATAGCCAACTACACGGATGTGCTTAAGTGGCTGCGTGAAATACTCATTTGTCGGAATACATTCCTGCAGCGACACAAGGATTATGCGCATGTTGGCAGCCAGATTGCCATATGCAAGCAAGCGCACATCAAAATGGAGGTGGTCTTCTTTATGTACCTATGGAGTGTCGACTTGGATGCTGTGCTGACATCACTCTCCTGCTTTGGCCTGCTGTGCGAGGAGGCTGAGATCTGTTGCAGCTCTGATGAGCTTACCGTGGGCTTTATCATGCCCAATTATCATATCTACCAAGAACTTGCCCAGCTCTCTTCATGTAAGTAACCAAATCTTTATTATTTGTCAAGATTTAAGATTTACAATTGTTATTGCAGCCGCCACGGACACGCGCATCTGCTTCTTTGAGAACAGTCACGGCAATGTGAGTCGGCAAACTTTACAAAAGCGTATCATGACACTGCTGCGTAAGATCGAGCATTGTGTGCACGGTGTTCAGCCCGCCTGGGAGGAAACTTTTCGCAATTGGGAGGTGTCTAGTAAAGTACTACAGACATATCCCAAACTCAAGACAGAGGATGCCCAGGCGGAAATGTTTCATCGCGGCATGGGGAAGCGGCGAGCTAGCCACCAAAGCTCCGAGCATGATCTGGAGGAGCAAATCAACGAGTGGGCCAATATGACCTGGTTCCTTTTGGCACTTGGCGGTGTTTGTCTACAGAAACGCAACAGCAGTCGTCAGATTTTGTTGCAACAATCCCAAAACAACTCATCAGTAGCATCATTGGCCCAGGCTTCGCTCTATTCCAGCTCAACCAGCTCTGGTCATGGCTCTCTGCATCCCAGCACAGTGTCCTTGTCCGCCATACCGCCAGCGCCGCCACAAGACGTCAGCTACTGTGCGGTTACACAGTACGTACTAAATATTATAATATATAATTGTATTGGCAAAAACATTAATGTCGTTTTCCTACAGATTCATTGGACAGCTGTTGCGACTATTGGTATGCAGCAACGAGAAGATCGGCCTCAATATACAGAGTAACGTGAAAACGTTAGTGGGCGAAGAAATGTCCACACAGCTATATCCTATTCTCTTTGATCAGATCAGAGCCATAGTGGAAAAGTTCTTCGATCAACAGGGACAGGTCAATGTAAATGTTACGGATATTAACACACAGTTCATTGAGCATACCATTTATATAATGAAATCCATACTGGATCCCAAGGCTAGTAAGGATCCAAATAATGACCAACCGTCGCCATCGGAACATTTGGGCGTAACAAGTATCGAGGGCATGATGTTGGGAATTGTACGCTATGTGCGTCATTTGGACATGAATGTTTATGCCATCAGAATCAAAACAAAACTGTGCCAACTGGTGGAGGTGATGATGAAACGACGCGATGATTTGGCTTTTCGCCAAGAGATGAAATTTCGTAACAAGCTTGTCGAATATCTAACAGACTGGGTGATGGGAACATCGCACCAAATAGCCCCACCCAGCTCAGCAGATGCCTCAATATTAACAAACACATCGCTGATCTTCCGTGATCTCGATCAGGCGTGCATGGAGGCGGTGGCTGCTCTATTGCGTGGACTCCCACTGCAACCCGAAGAGTCCGATCGTGGCGATCTAATGGATGCCAAGAGCGCATTATTTTTGAAATATTTTACGCTCTTTATGAATCTACTTAACGATTGTATTGATAGCTCCGAGGCGGAAAAAGAGCTCAACAATACACCTTTGTTGCCACCTCGGCCACGCATGGCAGCTGGAAAGCTCACAGCTTTAAGAAATGCTACGATACAAGCCATGTCAAATCTACTCGGCGCCAACATTGACTCTGGTTTGATGCACTCGATTGACCTGGGCTATAATCCAGATTTACAAACACGCGCCGCTTTCATGGAAGTCCTGACTCAAATTCTACAACAGGGCACAGAATTTGATACCTTGGCTGAGACGGTGCTGGCCGATCGCTTCGAACAGCTCGTCCAGCTGGTGACTATGATCAGTGACAAGGGTGAACTGCCCATTGCGATGGCATTGGCAAATGTGGTGACTACTGCACAAATGGATGAGCTGGCACGTGTGCTGGTCACGCTTTTTGATGCAAAACATTTGCTCTCCCCGCTTCTGTGGAACATGTTCTATCGTGAAGTTGAAGTATCGGACTGCATGCAGACGCTCTTTCGCGGTAACTCGCTTGGCAGCAAGATAATGGCATTTTGCTTTAAGATCTACGGCGCCAGCTATCTACAAATGCTGCTGGAGCCGCTCATTCGACCACTACTCGACGATGAGGATGAGACATGCTTCGAGGTGGATCCAGCGAGATTGGAACCTACCGAAGACATTGAAGAGCATCGCAACAATTTGATTGCATTGACGCAAAAAGTGTTCGATGCCATTATTAATTCTTCTGACCGCTTTCCACCGCAGCTACGCTCCATGTGCCATTGCTTATACCAGGTGCTCAGTAAACGCTTCCCAAATCTACTACAGAACAACATTGGTGCCGTCGGTACGGTCATCTTCCTGCGCTTTATCAATCCGGCTATAGGTAAGTTACTGTTGAAATGTTGACTTAACGATTATTAACGTATCCTTTGCTTTCAGTTTCTCCGCAAGAACTTGGAATTGTTGGCAAACAGGTGCCCAGTTCGGCCAAGCGCGGTCTTATGCTTATGTCAAAAATACTGCAGAACATTGCCAATCATGTGGAATTCTCCAAGGAGCAGCACATGCTCTGTTTTAATGACTTTCTGCGCGATCACTTCGAGGCCGGTCGACGCTTCTTCATTCAAATCGCATCCGATTGCGAGACCGTGGATCAAACGTCTCACAGCATGAGCTTCATTTCAGATGCGAATGTGCTGGCTCTACATCGATTACTGTGGACGCATCAGGAGAAGATTGGCGACTATTTGTCAAGCAGTCGGGATCACAAGGCCGTTGGTCGAAGACCCTTTGATAAAATGGCCACACTGTTGGCCTATTTGGGTCCACCAGAGCACAAACCAGTCGACTCACACATGATGTTCAGTTCGTATGCACGGTGGAGCTCCATTGATATGTCGTCGACAAATTTCGAAGAAATTATGGTCAAGCATCAGATGCACGAAAAGGAAGAGTTCAAGACGCTCAAGTCCATGAACATATTCTATCAAGCAGGCACTAGCAAGTCGGGATATCCAGTGTTTTACTACATAGCTAGACGTTACAAGTGAGTTGAATAGTTTTATTATGATAAGAACCTATTAATGTAATATCATCTTCTACAGGATTGGTGAAACCAATGGTGATCTGTTGATTTACCATGTTATACTCACGTTGAAGCCGTTCTGTCACTCGCCCTTCGAAGTTGTCATTGATTTTACACACACCTGCTCCGATAATCGCTTTCGCACCGAGTTTCTTCAAAAGTGGTTTTATGTGCTGCCCACCGTAGCCTATGACAATGTGCATGCAGTTTACATTTACAACTGCAATTCCTGGGTTCGTGAATACACAAAGTTCCATGATCGCATCTTGGCGCCGCTTAAGGGCAACCGTAAGCTGATGTTCCTCGAGTCACCGAATAAGCTAAGCGATTTTATTGATGCCGAGCAACAGAAGTTGCCAGGTGCAACGCTCTCGCTAGATGAGGATCTTAAGGTGTTTAGCAACGCTCTCAAACTCAGTCACAAGGATACCAAAGTGGCCATCAAAGTGGGTCCTACAGCACTGCAGATTACGTCCGCCGAGAAGACCAAAGTATTAGCGCATTCCGTGCTGCTCAACGATGTTTATTATGCCTCGGAAATTGAGGAGGTTTGCCTGGTCGATGATAACCAATTCACCCTATCCATAACTAACGAAAGTGGACAACTAAGCTTTATTCACAACGACTGCGACAACATTGTGCAGGCCATAATACACATACGAAATCGCTGGGAACTTAGCCAACCGGATTCGGTTACAGTGCATCAAAAGATACGACCTAAGGATGTACCAGGCACGCTTCTTAACATGGCGCTACTCAATCTGGGCTCTTGTGATCCCAATTTGCGGACAGCTGCCTACAATTTGCTATGCGCTTTAACTGCTACATTTGACCTGAAGATCGAGGGACAATTACTGGAGACGCAGGGTCTTTGTATACCCTCTAACAACACCATATTCATCAAGTCCGTTAGCGAAAAACTTGCCACCAATGAACCGCATCTGACGCTTGAGTTTCTAGAGGAATCTATTCAGGGCTTCCAACGCAGCACTATTGAGCTAAAGCATTTGTGCTTGGAGTACATGACGCCTTGGCTAAAGAATTTAACCAAATTCTGCAAATCCAATGATGATGCCAAAAAGCTAAAGGTTTCACAGATTTTGGACAAGCTTATCTGTCTGACTATCGATCAAAAGGAAATGTATCCCTCGGTCCAGGCTAAAATCTGGGGATCAATTGGTCAAATACCAGAGCTCATTGATATGGTTTTGGATAACTTCCTGCACAAGTCGATTACTTATGGCTTGGGATCGCCGCAGGTGGAGATTATGGCCGATACAGCTGTTGCTTTGGCCTCCGCCAATGTCCAATTGGTGTCGAAGAAAGTCATTACGCGCATGTGTCGCGTAATGGACAAGTCATGCACAAATCCCACTCAATATTTGGAGCAGCACATGATGTGGGATGACATTGCCATACTGGGACGCTATCTACTCATGTTATCCTTCAATAACTGTTTAGATGTAGCCACTTCGGTGCCCTATCTCTTCCACACCATCACGTTTCTAGTATGCTCTGGCTCGCTCTCCATGCGCGCCTCGACCCACGGTCTGGTTATCAATATTATACACTCACTGTGCACCTGTACTAATCCCTCGTTTGGCGAGGAAGCTCAGCGTGTGCTACGACTTTCACTGGACGAATTCTCGCTGCCCAAGTTTTATCTACTCTTTGGCATTAGCAAGGTCAAGTCGGCGGCGGTGACGGCCTTCCGCTCCAGCTGTCGCCACCCAACAGACAAATGGCTAGGCAATGAACGAGTCACTCAGCCATTGCCTGCGGACCGTGAACGACTCTCACTGCCTTCGCTGGAGGTTATCACAGACGCACTTCTGGAAATCATGGAGGCCTGTATGCGCGATGTACCCGATTGTGAGTGGCTGCACACTTGGACCTCGCTAGCGCGCAGCTTTGCCTTTTGCTACAATCCAGCTCTTCAGCCCCGAGCTCTCATCGTTTATGGCTGCATCAGCAAGAGTGTGACAGATCATGAAGTTAAGCAGCTGCTGCGCATACTGGTGAAGGCACTAGAGTCCTTCAACGATCTGATCTTAATTGAAGCCTTGGTCATGTGTCTAACTCGCATTCAACCTCTCCTGCGTCCAGAGTCTCCTATACACCGAGCACTCTTTTGGGTGGCCATCTCGGTGTTGCAGTTGGATGAGATTACACTCTATGGAGCTGGCCTAGCATTGCTAGAACAGAATCTCCATACGCTCAAGTCACAGGGATGCTTTGACAAAAAGGAAACTATAGCGGAGGTTATGATGAAGACACGAGAGAAGCTCGAGTGGCACTTTAAGCAGCTGGATCATGCTGTGGGCCTGTCTTTTCGCAGCAACTTCCACTTTGCTCTGGTGGGACATCTTATTAAGGTAAATTGTTCATGCACCACATGTGGTCTTAATCTATAGATACCTGGCATTTCAGGGCTTCCGTCATCCCACACCTACTACGGTGTCCCGTACATCCCGTGTACTCACCATGCTGCTGGGCATTATTGCCAAGCCGCTTCATCGTGACAAATTTGAGGTGACGCCAGACAGTGTGGCCTATCTGACAGCTCTTGTGGCAGTCTCCGAGGAGGTCCGCTCCCGCTGTCATGTTAAGCATGCTCTGCCGCGCTGGCCCGCAGATCTCACCTGCAGCAGCTTGGACAACGGCGAACTACCCAATGGCGTGCAGACTGTAAGTACAGAAGTAAATTTAATGAAATAGTACTTATTACATAGAACCTACTTTTCAGATTGGTCAACCATTGTCGCGTCGTCAGAAGAGTTGGGATATTCTGGATCAGTCAGCTCTGCAGTTTGCGCGTCAACATAAAGTACCTACACTTCAGGTAAGATGATTAACTTGAACCTATCTAATTACGTATGTAACTATTAAATTTGATAAAAAAAAAAAAAAAAATATGTTGTACAAAAGTTGTTATAACCATTTGCTATAGTAACTTTTGGCTATCCAGTTGTTATATTGAGACTATATATACATTCCGCCTATGTATTATCAACTCTATCGAAATCAGCCTTTGCATAACTAATTTATTAATCGTTCAATGACATTTTTTCTTATCTCTTTTTATGTTTGTTTTGAAAAAAAAAAAATCAAATATAAACCGTAACATACATTTATCACAATGTAACTCCTATATACTCTATATACTACTATATATGCCTGCTGACTCTTACATCTAATTGGTGCTTGTAACTCTCATCATATGTTCTATTATCTCTATATACTTACATAAACTACTACGCATGAACATGTAATTTGAGTTATGTTTTATTTCACTACAACCAAAAACAAATATAACAAATAAACAATACAACTATAACCACTACAACAACAACAACACATCTGTGAATTACAATCGTAGAATGCGCGAGTTTTATTCAAAACTCAACGCTCATTTTCGGTACCAACCACCAAGGATCCGAATAATGCTAGCGGCATCGAAGAACGTCAGGTATTGCCTAACAAAACTCTCTCTCTCTCTTTAATATACTATTCACTAATACCCAATTTTGTGAGACCCCTAACCCACTAATTAATAATACTTATTGCTAGGCCTAGATTTTCTATTGTACTATACTTTCTTTTGAGGACATTCAAACTGTGCATGGCTCGCTTAAATTCCCATCAAGTCCATCACAAACTAACTAATCAAATTTAACACCTCTAACATAGTATTTTGAATATCTTTAAACTCTCTCAATGTCTCGTATTAGCTGATTTATTTGTTAATTCAATTTGACTATAATGTATTTCAATACGATCCCCAACAGGAACGCGGTTCACGGTCTTCGGTGTCAAATGAATCAAATGTTTTGCTCGATCCTGAGGTTTTGCCGGATCTCTCAATACAGGCACTGGTTCTAACTGTACTGGCGACCCTCGTCAAATACTCTTCCGATGAGGGCGAAACGCGTGTGCTTTATCAGTATTTGGCCGAGGGATCTGTTGTATTTCCCAAAGTCTTTCCAGTTATGTAAGTCATGCGACAAATCTTTTATTACAACACTATACTAGATAATTATCTCTTGCCCTCAGTCACTCATTGCTGGATCAGAAAATCAATAATATTCTGTCAGTGTCACATGACCAAGTTGTACTGAACTCAGTGCAGAGTATCATACAAAACATGTTGGCCAGCGAGGATCCCTCACAGCAACAGCTACACTTCTTGCAGAGCTGCGGATTTGGTGGACTATGGCGTTTCGCTGGACCTTTTACAAAGGTTAGTTTAAAGTATTTTCAGCTGAATAAATATTTAATGAATTGTTTAATTATCCATTGCAGTACAATATGATGGGTGAATCGTCGGAGTTGTTTGTCAACTGCTTGGAAGCCATGGTGGAAACATGTTTGCCTGGCGATGAAACAGCTCCAGTGCCACCCTCACCCCGTCCCTACAACTTAAGCTCCAGTTTGAGCAGCCTAACGCTTGGCTCACCCACTGACAAAGGTGAGCGAGTAATTAATGTAGTTCAATTAAAGTCCAATTTAGCTGCATAAATAATTGAAATTGCTTTTAGCATAGAGCGTTATTTAGCAACAATTTTTGAAATGATAATTTTGATACACTTGAATTTGATAAACGTTATATTCTCTATTTACTCTTTCTTTATGCAAACACCATAACGTTAATATATAGCATTCTCATCGGAATCATTAGACTTTTATGAAAACTGCTCCGGCAGCGTCACATCGCTGCGACGCGCCTCACACAGCAAATCACGCGCCAAACATCGATTGAACGAAAGTCCATCACATTAAATTCTCCACAACTGCAATTAATTTCAAACCAATTAAAAATTGAACAAGCTTAGCAAAATTACAAACACACACACACACACACACACACACACACATAATCACACTCTACATTTGCATTAACAGGAAAATCGTGTGCAACAGAAACTATTTAATTTGCGAATACGATTGGTAGTTATCTAAGCGCCAACGAAACTAAACTAAATTGTCATCACACACGAAACATTCAGACAATTTCTTACTAATAGTATTGAGTATGCAAATTGTTATCAACAAAATAACCATACTAAAAAAGTAAAAAAACAGAAAAAGTAAACACATAAATGCACTTTATTGTATTAGCGAATAGATGTTTGAATACTTGAGAATTGTATTTTATGATATTTATCAGTACCTTGAAGCATTTACAAAAGTTTTTCAATAAATAGCACTTTGTAGCGTAGTGTAGATGTCGTATACGTTTGTTATATTCATTCATAACTGTTAAGCAGAAATCGGCTCATGTTACTAAAAATGAAAACTATATTAACTAGATCGCTAGTTTAGTAACTTGGGTCCCATATTTTATTATACTATGTATACACACATAAATAGGAAAAAGTCTAGCTAATGGAATTACAAAACATATAAACTATAACTACAAATAACGTACCTAAAGTTAATGCATGCGATTAAACCCTCAGTGAAGAACCTGGAAATATAATCGAATTCAACAAAAAAGAAATGCTTAAACAACATTTTCGGTTTAAAAAACAGTTTCAGTTCACAATAGCTTTAAAGTAGTCTTAATAAAGCAAAGCGTTGCAGCAATTTTTTATACGTTTATAGATTGCATAGTATATACACATATATTTTGATTACTTACACAGCATACGAAATCAAATATTTAGAAGTTAAAATTTTTTATATGAAACAGAGTTATATTACCTCCAAAAACAAACTCTTCTTATAATTTGTGGCTTTATATTTACCGATCCCTTTTCGGATGTCCTATTCTACTTATATTATTTTTCGCATAATTTATGTATACGTTTATGCCTTTTCTATCTTATTTTCAGCTGCATGAATAACAACAACAAACCCACGCACTAGACGTACCACACTAATCGCAAAAGTTTTGCGTTTTTTTAATCTGTTTAAAAAATGTTTCTGAACCAAAAACCAAAACCACAAAATGTACAAAACCAAAAACCTAAACGATAAATGTAAAGAAAACATTATAAGTATGTACAAGTGTGTTAATATGTACATGTGTATAAAGCAGAGCGCAACAGCTGGTTAATGCAAGAAGCCCCACGAATATTACAAATAGATAAAGATAATACTATATATACATACACACATTTTGTCAGAGATACGAAAACATGAAAACAGTTTTAAAACGATTATCAATTCGATGTAGTTTTTATTAATACGAGTATATATATATGTAGTTTAATAAATAAGCACGTAAACCTACTCACACTAGTTCCTGAGATGACCACGGCAAATGCTGAGCGTAACGGCGCCCTTTGTACCAGAGTTGATTATACGATAACTATAAAAAAAAAAAAAATATAAACAAACAAACAAACAACCACAACCACAAGCTTTAAGAAATTGGCATGCAAAAGCGGCCTTTTAATTCTTTTGTATTATACGAGAATCTCCCGCTGCAACTAACAAATTTGTAATTAATAGCATTTATTTTATCTTTTTTCTTAAGCTCATCTTCCATATCAAGTTGAATTTTATTTATTTCATGAACATGTATATTTTATTAATTTTTTTTTTCGTAATAAGAAATTGTTAAACACCAAAACTCCTTTACAATTAAGAAACAACACCCAGTCCGCTTTTAATGCAAATTAGTTTTAAGCGTAACAAAATAAAGGAAAACATTTTAGTGATCTTTATTCGAAATAGTCTTAAAGAATCGAACGTTATAAATACTTACATTTGTACCTCTTATTAAACAGTTTAGTAAAATGATAAAGCGCAACAATTAAGTCCGTTATCTTCCCTTTCTTATAAGCCAAACTAGCACAAGAAGTTTACTTAATTATTAACGAACAAAACTATTAAAATTTTAAATCAAACTTAACTAGAACGAAATCCATTTAATATTCGAGTACGTATTACAAACGAATATGAGAAGTGGTACTTTCGCATAGAAGTATGTATATGTGCTATATATGTATGTGTTGCTATATGTGTATGTATTTCAAACCGAAATGTATCTATTGAATTTTACAAAAGTACGGAACAAAAACATTTGCACACGTATGCATCTAACTAATGATATTTATGAAATGTTCATGTTTCAAATCTCTAGTATCAATGTACAATTACTATATCGAACAAATTAATTTACTCTCAATAAAATGTTTAAACAAATGCCAACAAACAGCGAATTTATTTATTTATTGATAAGTAGTAGACTTAGTATAACTTTGAACCACGACATAAAAGTATGCAATGATTAGCATAAGATCGGAATATCTCGAGATCAATCAAAATACAGAATCTTAATCTGTTTTCAAAATCAAAATTCGCTTTCTTTTTAAATGCAAATGCAAGTTTTTCTTGTAAGTGTATCGGATTTGTGAATGATTGAAAACCTCCCCCACGACGACGAGGAATCAGTGCCATCATAAAATACTCTTGTTGTTGTTGATGTCATTGTATTAACTTCTCGATTTCATGCATACGATTAAACGACCCTCACTCGAGCTGAGGACGAGCACACACTCACCCTCAGTGCTCAGGCTTAGACTTAGCCTGAACCCGAACCTGAATCTGAACCGAGCAGGTGAATTTTGTCAATGGGCCCAAATCCCAGTTGCAATCGCAAACGCGCCAAACGAGCAAGTGCCACAGCTGACCGGGCCGAATCTTGAAAACCCAATCCCAATACTTGTGGGAATGCTTGAAGTAAACTTTCTCACGATGCGACGCCAACGGCACACCGGCTGGCAAGTGGCTGGCAACTGGTACGGGTGGTGGTTGCTTGAGCGAGTGCGAGTGCGACCCGTTCCCGTACGTAAATGTAACGCAATGTCGCGCCAAAGAGGAAATGAGGTCTCGGTCTCGGTCTGGGTCTCGATCTGGCTCTGTTGTTGCCTGCGACACAACGACAACGCGTCAAAGGGAAGAGCGCAAAAAGAAACAAAACACACACGCACACTCAGAAGAAGAAACCGACAGAAGAATACCAACAATGCCGCCAAGTGAGGGTAGCAAAAGGGAACGGGAATGGCACGCATGGGGCACGGTTGCAAGAGTGTGCGCAGCACAGACACACAGCCAGGTCGAGGTCATGTCGCTGTCGTTGTCGATAGCTGAGTTAAACGTTGCACGCATCCAGCTCGTGTGTGTATGCGTGTGGTGCGATTCTTCCTCCGGTGGTGGTGGTTGCTCTGCTTCTTAAGGCTTTGTGTCTGTGGCTCATGCTTTTGCTCTTGATTTTCCTCTGTTCCTGTTGCACAGGCGCACGGCAACGGCACGAGAGAAACAGAGAACGACGCGTCGCTCTCGCTAAGGCACCGAGACACTGAGAAAAACTATAAATGACTTTTGATTTGTGATCCATCTTATAAAAATTTTGCATTTTAGGTTTGATTGGTAAAACTTTACAATGTGTATTTAGGGTATATACCAATATATAACATATAACCAATTGAAAGATTTTTTGACGTAAACTGTATCGAAATAAATGTAAAGTTTCTTTTGATCTTAAGTGACCGATATATACTTATATAAAAGATGTTACATAAAACAATATGTATTCCAAAAATGTATTTAAAAATTGTTTTATATTATTTATGATTATTTATATTCAAAATATGAACACTAAAATTTCTGCAAGTGTAACTGAATGGCTTCCGCTCGAAATCTACACAAAAGAATAGCCTCTACCTAACAGAGATTTTAGGATCAGTTGTAGATATTGAATTAGAGTTAAAATAAAAATTAAAATATCAACCTACTATTAGATAAATATTAAATATGTATGTTACAAATGTGGTAAATAATATAAATAAATAAAATCTCTACAATATACCGATCAATAAATCATTTCAAATGCAAATACCAAGGATTTTTACCACTGTTGTTTTAAGATATAGCCATATTCTAACGTCAGTTAACATTTTTCTGCTTAACCAAGAGAAAAATATCTCTGTTTATTTTGTCTAACAGATAGAGGTACTGGGTATCTTAAAGTTTGGCAGCCACATATATTAGCTTGCTTATGTTGCACACGTGCAGCGTCGAGTGAATCTTGCCACAAGCAGAGAGCCAAAGCCATAGCGACACACACGCACAACGACACGATTGATGATCGTCTCGATCCGATACGATGCGATTCTCTCAGCTCGGATCGTTTTGAGCGTTGTGTGGTAGCAGTTAGGGGAGGATTTTGCAAGTGTACAAGCCGCCGACGCTGCTGCAGCTACAAAAAGGATCAGTTTACCTTGCGGCAAGATCATTTCTTAAGCGACTACCGTGCGGTGAACAGCAGCAAGTGCCTGCTACGAAACAGTATTTGGCCAAATTTATAAAACTTCTTGCAACATCTCACAAACAAAACAGACACTTATAACCAGTCTAATTAGTACAATGGCCGTGGAGGGTCAAAGATTTATGACCAAGACTCAGCACTACCGCAAGGTCACCAAGCCGTTGCTGGAGCGAAAGCGACGTGCGCGCATGAATCTGTACTTGGACGAGCTGAAAGATCTCATTGTGGATACCATGGACGCACAGGGTGAACAGGTCAGCAAGTTGGAGAAGGCCGACATACTGGAGCTGACGGTGAACTATCTAAAGACACAACAGCAACAGCGCATGGCTTGTGGCAGTGGTGGCATGACTTCAACCTCGCCCACTCCCACATCTCCACCACCAGCCCCATTGAACTTTGATAAATTTCGCGCAGGCTACACACAGGCTGCCTATGAGGTTTCACACATCTTCTCCACGGTGCCCGGCTTGGATCTAAAATTTGGCACACATCTGATGAAGCAACTGGGACATCAGCTGAAAGATATGAAGGAACAGCTGAACAGTCCCGTACCCAGCGAAGATGCCTCCGAGCCAGTCAACCTGGCAGATTGCAAGCAACAACGTGCCACAACACCTCATGAGGATCTGGAGAAGGGCGAAGATGTCTGGCGTCCTTGGTGAACTATCGTATTTAGCGAATCCTTCAGCTTTATTAACACGACACTTTGAGAGCTTTATATTACTCTGGTTTTAGTTTTATAAGATTGTATCAAGTTTTCCAAGGATTACTCCAAACATTTGCCTCAGTTTTATAAGAAGTTAATAGCCTTAAGATATGATGTGATGTTCCTGTGATAGTTTTTAAGTGAGTTTTTTGTATTTGATCTCCAATAGAAAATAATGCGATAGTCATTTAAGTAATCTAATTTATTTTGATTTTGTAACATTCAGCTTCCCATTGAGCTTCCACTTACACTTAGTATTAAAAATCCAATGCTTTAAAATAAACATTTTGTATACTTGTATATCTTTAAAATATATTGTTCACTTTATCTTAGACTTAACAGCTATTTATTTAGAAGTAATAAAACACCGAAAAAATCCTTTACAAAATAATTTAAATTATTCAACTTCTTATTCTTAAAAAGGCTTCTATATTGGGATCGAAACCGCTCCCTACATATTCCTTGCCAAAATACTCAACAAAAAATTTACTTCCGCATATTAAAAGTTTTTAAGTAGATTGGCAATAAAAGGCAAGGTAACTTGGGGGAAGATGAATGCGAATTGTTTTTAGACCATTGTTTGTTTCCAATATAAATCTACCAAAATTCTCCTTCATTTTTAGAAATATAATACATTCTTAGTCATAAATAATATAAAGCATTTCGGTTTCAAGCAAATAAATCATTACTAACACCATAACGAAAATTGGTTTCAACTTCGGTTCCGGAAAGTTGCAAATCAATTAATTCGATAAGAGGCTCCAATCTGCTTTGTTAAAACATTATGTTATTATGTTATGTTCAAAAATCTGCATTACTTAAATTCAAGTCATTCTTTAGTAAACAAAGTTATAAACATACAGAAAAAAACTTGTAGAAAAAAGTACTGGAAACCATACCGTGGAAACTTTTGATTCCTTAGACTTTGTCTAGATTTATTGCCTCTTTTCTTAATAGTAAATATGTTAATCATATCAAAAAAAACCCTTGCTACCAAATACATACATACACATATTTCAAAATTCACCCAACACCACATCACTCCCAATCTTCATGACCCAATTACAGAAGTCTTCAACGCACACGACTTACAGTCAAAAGTCGGAAGTGTGTCCACCGTGCGACACTCGCGAGTAACGTGCAACAAGGAGCGATAAATGAGGTACGAGGATCGAACAGCATCGCTTGGCCCCTTGCCGACCTCGACTTACTTACAGAAAAGGTCTACATGGGCAGGGAGCAGGGGGCACAGGTCCTAAAAGACAACGGGAACACACACATTAAGCGCACTCGTCGCACACGAGCAATGTTCCCACAGGATCGTAGCTGGCACAAAGCCGGCAAACAAGTGCAGGACGAACAGGGTGAACTGGAATACCAATACACGAAAACAGGAAGTGCTTCATGCCTAAATGAAACGCCCAACGTTCCCACGCCAATGGACACAACTGAGATGGCAAGATGGCATGATGAGTGTGCAGTTCAATATCCTTTCAGTCGCCTATACGAACATTCTTAGTCAAATCATAACACAAATCTAGAAATGGCAGCTGCGCCACAAACTGCAAAAAAATAAAAATAAAAATTCCCATGGCTCGGGCAGCTCTTCGTCGTTGCTCATTGGGCAGGTGAGCACAGAATATTGGTGTGAGAAACCAAGGAGGAAAGTGTTTCCCACGATACTGGGACACACACACATACACAAACACACACAAATGGAAACGATCCTGTGATCCTGCTCCCTGCAATGTTGTTGATAAGGGTGCCACAATAAGAAAGCGAACGAACAATAAGAAAACAGCGGAAGGGTCGAGGCAACGTTCTCAAGCAACCCTCATGCCACCACACTCGATACGAAATGCCAGCACAGTCGAACCCGAACCCAAAACCGAAGAACGAACACATACGAGGATTCATTTGGGGGTTGATTTTTGTCTGAATTCCTATAAAAGGCATCGGCACGTCGAGCAGTCCACACACAACGTCTTACACACTCAGAGCAGCAACAGCTCAGCAAAGCAAATACCAAATAAACTATACAAAAATGTCCTCAATGCAAATATCGGAAATGTCCAAGACGTATCAATACCGCAAGGTGATGAAGCCGCTGCTGGAACGTAAACGACGTGCACGCATCAACAAGTGTTTGGATGAGCTAAAAGATCTGATGGTGGCCACTTTGGAGTCGGAGGGTGAACATGTTACACGCCTGGAGAAGGCCGACATTCTCGAGTTGACCGTCACCCACCTTCAGAAGATGAAGCAGCAGCGCAAGCACAAACGTGCCAATGGTGAAGCAGAGACATTGACACCAGCTGAAGGATTCCGTTCTGGTTACATCCATGCCGTCAATGAGGTCTCCCGCTCGCTTTCCCAATTGCCCGGCATGAATGTCAGCCTGGGCACACAGCTGATGACTCATTTGGGACAACGACTAAATCAACTGCAGCCTGCGGTCAAAGAGGTGCTTCCAGTGACATCGCCACTCTCCGTGCACATTGCCAGCCGTGATGCCTATTCGGTGCCCATATCGCCCATCTCCAGCTACGCAGGCAGTCCGAATTCCAGTGTGGTTAGCGATCACTTGTTGACCACTTGCTCCAGTAGCCTAAGCATCGACGTCACCAAAATGGACGAAGTCGACAGCGAGGATGAGGAGAATGTCTGGCGGCCTTGGTAGAACCACAAATGAAGGAGAGAGATAGAGAGAGAGAAAGTTAAGAGTAGCAAAAGTCTTCCAAGTCAATGGGGCAATATCCGGCTCCGTTGACTACCACTTAGTATTAAGTTTATTTAAGAAAGAGAAAAAAGAAAAGCTTTAACCGAGGCGCAGTTCATGTGATAACTAAGTTTAATAATAAACTAAATTATATAGCTAAAATGGAAATAACAACAATTGTTTTCATTATTCAACTTGAGGGTTTGCTTCTTCCAAGCTTAAGAGTTCTATGACTAAAATTAGCTGGAAAAGCTGCTTATCGAGATACAACAACATTGGACTGTCCAATTGGTCAAACAGTTTCTGGGAATGTGTCCAGGTACAAATACAAATAGGTACGTATAGCGGAAGTCCCTACCGTCCTAACCATGGCCTAAACTGCTGCTACATTTTATCGAACCCTCTGAGTCCATTCGTTGTAATTTGCTGCCTTTTCTTATTGTTACGAATGCTGGCCAGAAAAAAAAATGAAGAAGATGAAATCTCGAAACAAAAGAAAGCGAAAACAATGCCAAGGCCGGAGAAGAAAACCAACAAGAAAAGGAAAATAAAATAAAAATACAACGTTGTCCGTCACGAGACTACCGATCGGTCCACATAGGGCACCCCTTGAACACGTGTGCATACAATAAGAAGGGTCCGAAAGAAATAAAAAATTAGAGTCTTATCTGTTGGCGTGTCTAATCGAGTTACGACAATGTCGCTCAGCCTTAGGCTCAATCTTGTAAAGAAAGCCGAGCTAAACAAAGGGCAGCAAAGAATCGAGTCATTCCATTCTCCAAGCCATCCTTTTTGGCCACTCAACTAGAAAATCGTGTGCACAATGGTCAAGGCAATACACATCCATACACACATAATTTCTTGGGCTGTCTGTCTGACATTCAGGTAAAGGTTCGAGTAGAGTAAATGATTGCCCTGCCCTAGGGCAATCCACAACTTGGGCCCGAACAGGATATCAATTTTTTGGCTGGCCCGCATCATTTGCTTATCTGTTGCTGCTGTCGTTTTTGTTGTTGTTGTTGTTGTTGGTGTTGCCCCAAGACCAGTAGCCTCGACGCCTGAGCTGTTAACAATCAATGAAGTTTAAGACAGCAACATAAAATAGTCGAGGCAACATGAAAAATATGGGGGCAACTCTAGGGATGGTTAACTCTGACCTTGATTAAGATTAACAATCTAGAGTTTTAAATCTCAAGACAATTTAAAGGGTTAATAAATCTTTTAGCTGAGGTTAGGGTTAACTAAGGCGATTTTTAAATACTACATAAATTTGAATATAACATCTTTTAATTAATCCTCGTTCATTCTTTGTTATAATAGGTGTCTCTCTGACTCTGCTTGTTCAAAAATCTAAACTAAATCTTAAATTTAGTGCCAACCAATCTATAAACTTGTTAAATGAACATACATATGTTACCTTGCATTAATTTCAAATTTTAATAGTTTGATATTTATGTACAGTCCTTATTTATTGTTACTTAAAGTCATTAAGTGAATGCATATTTTGAATAGAAAAGAAGAGATAGATCAAACAAAAAAATATTTGCTTTTTGATCAATATGAAAACCGTGAAAAATCACAACTCGATGCTGATCCTCACCCATCCCTAGGCAACATAATTGTAGCACGCCAACAACAACAACAACAACGACGACAACACCCAGAGACGACAATAAGCAGAACATGGCAAAAGGCAATGGCAACAACATTGGCAACGGCAAAAGGAAATTCATGCAGCAACAAAAGATACTTAATCTTAAAGGTAAACCCGATGAATGATGAACGAATGTGTTGCAACGTAACCGAAACCGAATCCCAAAATCCGAAACGCTCAAGATCTGCAACGATCGGGCTCGAACTCAGACTCAAACTCAAACTCGAGCTCTCGAACGCAAGCCCAAGTCATTAAAAATCTACAATACACAAACTGCATACGAATCACTTGAAGGGTCCCAGCACACGCACACACAAATAGGCAGACAGACAGAGGGACGGAGGGACAAAGGGGCTGGAGGGATGGGAGGGCTGAGGAACTGTGGTACAAAGAAATATCAGAAGCGAAGATCGTGAGAAAATGGTTTGGAACGTGGTTCTCACACGATCGACACACCTGCCCTTTTTTTATATGTAAGCGTTTGTGTGTGTTTGTGAAGGTAAGTATGTGTGTGTCCCTGTTGTACGTATTTCTGTATTCAAGATACAAGACCACTTACAGGCAAGATCACGAGTAAAGAGGAACGAGGAGACGAGTTGCTGCTGCAGCGACTTGAAAGAGAAAAGCAGCGTGCGGTAAGTGTGCGGCAACGTCGACGTCAACGTCGCCGTCGCCGTCGACATCGTCGCATTGGCCAACATTGTAATGACTGTGGACACACGATCGTTAAGACCACAACGTAAGCCTAAAATCAAAAAGGGGTAGGGGTACGGGTATGGGTACTGGTAGGGGCAGAGACAGAGGCAGGGGCATCACAAGAGGCGGCCTGTGGCGCGGCGCATGCGCGAAGCAACGACTGCGAAGTCGCAGCGTTTTGTCGAACGAACTCAATTTAGTTTGTTTATGGTCCGAGTGAGAGACTGAATAATGAGAAAGAGAGAGAGAGAGAGGTAGTATGTGTGTGTGAGCCACACTTATATGGTGTGCTATTGACTCTGTAATATCTTTAATATGGGATGTTGTTACACTGCATTGGCACACGCGCACGTTGCCACTGGACAAGCTGCCCCAGAGCTCTTTGTCTCTGGAACAGAGATGCTGGCACGAGTTGTCGTCTTGCATACACACATACACACACACCTTACTCCACACTCCACTCCCCCAGTTCACTGCCCATTCCCCACCCAATCTCAATCTACCAACATTCGCCTGCTCATCTCAATGATGCCTTGGGTTGGCCGGTTTTATTTTTTTCTTCTTTATTATTATTATTATTATTTTTGTTGTTGCTGTCTTCTTATATTTAGTCTTTTTTAGTTTTTTTTTTTTATTAAGTGGTGGTCTTGCGCTTACTTTAATATGGATGCATTAAATTTTGCGGCGTGTGTGTATTATGACTGCAGTAGGTGGCACTGCCTGGCCCCAGGGCAGCATCAACTGCAGTTGCTTGAGTGAATGTGAATGTGAATGTGAATTTGAATGCGAATCTCAATCTGAGTGTAAATGGAATGGAATGGAATGAAATTAGTGTGGGGCCAACACTCAGAGGTCACGTGATGTGCGTACTGTACTTCATTTATTTTTTATAGACTTCTTCTTTTTATTTTTGCCATAAGGCGCTTATAAACCGTTTAAGTCGCTCCAATAAAACCGTTAACGATTGGCCCACATAATACAATATTATTATCATCATTGTCAGTTTATTGTATCACATTGTTGCATTGTCAAGGTAGCGCTTTTTTAAAAAATTAAGAAGATTAATTCGTTTTGCACATAATTGAAGACATATAAAGAAAAAAAAAAACTAAAAAGCTTAGACATTTTCAGTTAAAGAATATTTGCACAAAGTTTGCCAAAATTCTTTTAAAAAATATTTCATATGCTAATCTATTTATTGTATAGTTAAAATTTTTCATTTTAAAAAAATCTGATCTAGTTATTTTATAGTTATAATTACTTTTACTTTTTAATACAAATTCATTTATAATCATTAAAAATGCATCATACAGAAATCCTTAACAATCGACAGATTTACCAAGACAAGTTCCTTAATGATTCTCTTGCAATCTTTGTTTGCTTTAATCTGTAAGCTGTTTTTTTTTGGCCAAAAAACGAAGCTCTAAAAATAAATATAAATTATATGTATGTTTGTGTATAAATAACTTGTGCAGGTCGCTGTGCCAATGTTACGTGACTAATCACATTTGACGAAGATTAGCAGCAATCAGCATCAGTGGAGAGTAGGGTAGATAGTCATCATCATAGTTGTCCACACCAGACACAAAAGCGTTCAATTTGAAGTTCCGTAACCAAACCGCACACTTGCCAACACACACACTCACACGTGCAAACACACACATACTCATTCATTAATATGACCAATACAGATATCACGCATACGACTCATATACCTCGATTACCAATACCGATACATAACGAAGTTTTAAGTGCCTGGTCTGGTCGCGGTCGCGGACCTTAATTTGCGATGTCTGGAGGTCTGACCGTTTGTCTGACAACGGCCCCGGCGCATGTGCCAAACGGTCAAGCGCAGTTAAAGCTGTCAAAGCAACAACAACAACAAAAATAGCAACAACATCAACAACAACAATGCGAGCCATTGACAGGCTAACCGAGCGGTTCTCACACTCAAAAAACTTGTCATAAATGACGTTTCCTAGAATTTAGTTGCTGCTTTTTATATATGAATGTCTATGTATATATTGTATGTATGCTATATAATTTTTTTTCTGTTTTTTTTTTATTTAATTGCCGCTACAGCGCCGGCGCAAAAGGCCCCGCAGTCGAATCAGAGAGAACAGAGAACGAACCGTCATTTAATGAGGCCAACTGGAGAGACCCCGAGAGTGTGGGAAAATATTTAGCGACTTCCGGCTGAGGTTTTTGATTTGGATTTCTGTGGAGCCCATTATTATTATTATTATAATTCTGTCGCCTCCGGAAGGGCTGCATTGATGATTGTGCTTATCGCTTAACTGGATGACGCAGACAGGCGTCTGATGAAATTCAATCTTTGACTGAAACTTGAGCTGGTCAAAAATAAAAGATATGTTTTTTTAAATTTTTTTTTATTGATACATATTTTAATAGCTTTTCTCTTGGTTAATAAAGTTAAGCCGCACTCTTTAGCCAATTTGTAGGCTCTAGCGGAGTGGGAATAGATCTTTCCATAGCCAGCTTGTAGACTTTAGCGAAATGAGCATAGATCTGCTTGCACCGGACTTTCAATCCAGAGCGGATGTCTAAACAGCTGTCCAGATTTCTGAGTAAGTTGTCAATGCCTTGGGCGTCAAGGCTGCCGCCTCCAATGTGTTCACCACGGACGCCACATGGAACCAGAGCTGGTGCTGCCCTCACTTGGAGCTGGACTACAGCTACCGCTGGCACTGCCGCATTCAGAGGGTGGAGGTGTCACCAAGGCTGGACTCGGACTGCTGCTGCTAAGTTCATCGGATGTCTGCATCGGCACGGCGACACCAATTGGCAAAGTGGGCACCACAACTTGCAAGTAGTTCAGACGGTGACCCAAGTGACTCATTAGCTGTGTGCCAAGATCCACACTGACACCGGGCACGGCAGCCAAAGTTTTGGACACCTCATTAGCTGCATGCACGTAGCCGGCACGAAAACTTTCCGCAATGCTCAGTTTGGAGTCGGTGCTGGAATTTGGGCTGCTGCCAAGACGAAGTTGCTTTTGGGCGCGCAGCTTCTTCATGTGCTCCACGGTCAGCTCGAGAATGTCGGCCTTCTCCAATCGTGTGATGTGCTCACCCTCCTGTGTCAGGCACTCCACCATGATGTCTTTAAGTTCATCCAGGCACTTGTTGATGCGTGCCCGACGCTTACGCTCCAACATGGGCTTCATTACCTTACGGTATTGATAGGTCTTGGACATTTCCATTTCCAGTACCATATTTTACTTGAAGATATTCACGCGTAATCCACAGTTAATTTACAGTCTCTCTCTATGTTCTTACTCTCCCTTCTTAATGGCTCTGCGATGTTCACGCTGCAAAGTTGTAGCTTTGAATGATTCAGCTCGCTGTTCGCGTCGTGCTTTTTATAGGCTCGGCCTGGACTGCGCTGCGACTGTGAATGCGCGTGCGAGCGAGATGCGCATTTTGCCTCGTGCGCGAACTAAGTTTTATTTATCCTTCTCACTCTTGCCAACAGCTGCTGTTGTTGTTGGTGGCTTCTGTTTACGTATGCGCTGTGTGTGCTCTCTCGCGCTCTCGCTCTCTCTTCAACTCCCTTGTGTTTGTGTGAAGGCAATAAAATGACTTGAGCTGCGGCTGCGCCTCTATCTTGTTGACTGTGTGTTTGTGTGTATTGCTGTGTGCCAATGTGTGTGGTTGTATGTGTTGTGATTGTTATACCGTGGGAAACTGTTTCGCAGCCGATTTCCACGACGACGGCTGACTGCCTGCCTGGCCTGACTTCTTCTGATTGTGCATGCTTGGGGTCTTTGTCTGTCCGTCCGTCCGTCTGTCCGTCTGCTCGTCTGACGGCCCGCCTTAAGAGCTCTGACTGTGGACTGAGGCAAGCGGCAGCCAAGCGAGCACATGCCTTCCATCCATAACAAGATGTTTGCATTTCAATTCATTTGTATGTGGCCGGGTATTTGGACTCGGACTCCGACTTGGTCCGTCTTGGCTAGGGATGGGAAACGATCTATTAATATTTTTAAATTTTTTCATTATTTAAATATGATTTTAAATAATAAACAATACATTAAATAAAAATAAATTAAAGTTCGTAACGTCTCTTATTAAATATTCTTTTTTAATACCGATATAAAATAAAAATATTAAAAGCTCTACATTATTATATTTAATTTAGTAGCTGGTATAAAATCTTATTTATTAATTAAACTAACATATTTAGTCAACGTTAAATAAAAAAAAATATGAAAGCAAAAGTTAGGTGGCCTGGGCGTCTGGTTGCTTCGCTCGCCAATCTCCTGCTCGCTACGCTCGTATCAAACCATATTAAAATATTGTTACCCATCCCTAGTCTTGGATTCAGTTTGCCATGTGCCTTCGCCTTCGCCTTCACCCTTGCAGTAGCTTATGGCACGCTGATAATTGTGGAATCGTCATCGCACAGCATTTTTGAAGTCTTCTCTCTCTTTCTCTGTTTTTGTTTTTGTTGCATATATTTTTTTTTAACGCTTTATGGATCATTGATTGGGATCGTGGGCTTCGTGGGCCAAGCATTACGCTTTTCGTTTACATGATTATTCTTGATTGCCCATTGCGACCACTCGGCTTTTGGGATCTGTCGGTGGTTTTTTATTTTCAGACTGTGTATGTTGTTTTTTGTGTGTTACTTTTCGTTTCGGCTTTATGTACATGTGTATGTCTCGACTACTACTACTACTACTTCTACCATTTGTAGACAATTACCGGCTTGACTGGGCAAAAGGCAAAGTATTTTTATGCGACGTGTGCGCGAAAGTCAGTTACAAGCCGCTGTTGTTGCTATTGTTGCTGTTGTTGTTAGCACACGCTATAAATGTTGTTGTTATGACTCTATGGCTTGTGAAGTGGTTGAAGCTTTTGTCACGTCACAAATGATTTGGATTTTTAGCACATATTTATATTTAGCATGGCTTTCAATCTGTGATTCATCTATTCCATATCGTAAAGTACCTAAATTGCAACTATTTATAGCAATCTTTTGACACACTCAGCTCAAATTTCACAACACTTAATTAGAAGTGGCAAACCGACGAAATCACATTGAATATGACAACACAAGAGGCGACGCATCATCAGCAACAACAGCAACACCAGCAACAACAGCAGTAACAGCAGCAACAATAAACGGGGCACAAGACAAATTAAGTTGGCGTTTTGTACGCATTTCAAATGAGCTACAGTTAACAAACGTTAACAACCTCATCTTCATTTTTGTCTGTCTTTATTGTTGCTGTCGTTAATGTTGTTGCTGTTGCTGTTTCTGTTAGCATTTGGTCCGTTAAATGAGGCGCGCGCGAGGCCGTCAAAAAGCTGCCTGCTCCGGAAATGGCTAATTGGATTGAAAGTGACGAGTGAAGAGTGAAAAGTGTCTGATTGTTCGTGTTGTAAAACATGAATGGTGAATGGTACTTAAATAATAGGGGTTCGCAAATGGGATCAATTTCATGAGGGTTGCTTTCGCTTGTCCATTGAAATTCATATTGGATCTGGCATGTGCTAAATTAATAATATTTTATGTATGTATGTGAGGGAATTCTTAAGATCATATGATTCTAAGCATATGGGTACAAGCATATAAAATATTTCTTCAAATAGGCTAAAGGAAATTGATTGATATTCAGTTCCATTCTAATTGCAAAAAATCATAAGGGTAGTTCGAATTAGAATTTTTGTTTCAATGTTTTTAAGTCAGTTTCTTGTTCCTACAAATTATTTAGATCTTTTTCAGGAATCCACTTTGTATTTACATATTTCAGTTTCTCTACTAAAATTGAATTCATGAAAACACATTATTTGTTAACCTTATAATATTAAATATTTATTTATTCCAATAAATATTATAAACATAAATTGAATTACTTTTGATTTAAAGAAAAATAATTGATTAATTGTTTATATACCTATAAGTAGTAAGCAAAGGGTGAATATTGAATCATCATGCTTTATATCTTTGTTATTTCCCCTAAGTAAAAAAAAAAACTATTGCTTTCTGAATTAATGGAAAATATTTGTTAAATTCGTTATATGCTCATAAATAGTTACTAAATTTCCACATGAGCCTCTTAGAACTTCGTATCTTACTTATTTCCCATATGTAGCTAAAGGGTCTAATTGAAGTTGGCATGACTCATACGTACTGTGTGTCAATGCATTTTCGCAATATGCGTAGCGCATTCTTTAAAGTCGCTCAAGACCAACTTAAATACACACAAAGTCATACACACACACATTGATTCTCGGCTCAAGCACAACGAAGACCTCATTTCACCCATTTTAGTCGATTTTTCTTCATTTTTTTTCCATTTTTGTAAAACAATTTTTATTTTTTTATCGATGGCATACGCACGCGCGAATTTTAGTGCCCCCGCTGTGCCGGCGACCAACATTGGGCCAGCAGCAACAACAACAACAAAAGCAACAGCAGCAGAAACAGCAACAGCAACAACAGCACGAGAGCGTGCACAGGCACAGGCCCAAGCCCAGAGACCAAGCCGAGCAACAGCAACAGCAACAACTACACTAACAGCAACAACATCAGCAACAACAACTATAGCGTGTTGTTGAATTAATTTATATCCAACAGTGCGCTTTCAACTTTATTGCGCCGCGAAAAGCAACCAGAGACAGGGACAGAAACAGAGCCAGAGTCGTCGGTGTGCGCCTGCCCCCCTGGAGGCCCCAGACCCCCCCGCACTGCCGCTAGCAACCCACACAGAGACAGCGCAACCCATCCATACCGACAAAAGGCATACACACAGATACTCGACATGGCACACACACATGCGCAATGCCAGACCGTGGGAAACAAACTCGTGCCAGTCGTTTCATTGCTGTCAAATAATATCTTGATGGGGATCAACTTGAAAAGATTGGTTGGGGCTGGCTTGTTGCCGCTGCTGTTGCCCCCAACTCGTTGTTGTTGTTGCTGTTGTTGCTGTTTGGCGAGTCGTTGCTGGCCGCTGTTTAGGATGCGGTCGACGCTTTTGTTTTTTTTTTTATTTTTATGTTGGTCTCTTTTTAGTCTTTTTAATACTTTACACATTTGTTCGTCATACCCCAACCGTTGAGTATCTTGCTGCCTGAGATTGTATGTGTGTATGTATATAGTTATAGCCATGGTCGTAGCTTGGCTTCAAGAAACCAGTTTGCCATCCGCCAAAGCCAAAAGCGAGGCTGCGTCTCCGTCTGCTTTGGCTGCTGGATGCCAGCACATACTCGCTAAGATCACATAAAAGACCCGGCACGCCCCACATACCCGCCCCAAGTTTTGTCTCAACTTTCGGTCAGCATATTCGTGAATGGTGGCTCGCTTTTATGATGCACTGTTTGTGTTGTGCACACCACATGCGAGCACTTGGCACGTTGCCCATTATCTTCAAGTCTGAAGTCTGCTGGAGGCTAAAGTTTCTCAAGTGCACATATCATATTACCACCATGGCTGAGACAAGTAAAGGCTTACAGCAACTGCACCCCCAGAGCTGAAGTATAAGCTGTCAATGCCCCCCAACAACAACAACTACAACTACAATAAATGACACATGCAGGCGCTTCAGTTTCTTCTCTTCTGATAAACATTGTCAGTTTGTCTTCAGGGGAGACCATTTCACACACTTTCAAGCACTCCATCCATTAGCTGGAAAGATAACATAAACATACCACAGAGAAGGCAACCCCCTGGCAGGAATATGACATACCATATAAAAAAAATATAATAAAAAAAGTATCTTTAAGAATGCATCTATTGCAACGTTAATCCCACAACAGTCAGCGTGCTTCACACACACGTCCCCAGGCACTCTCAACTTATTGATAGTTCCCCCTCTTCTTAATTAAAATATCTACTATAAGATTTCAGGGCTAAAATAAGGGTGCATTTGAAATGAAATCGAAGACAAGTGGCGGCCACATTTTATTGCTGCAGGGTTTCATGTTGAGGTCGAGGGTCGAGGGTCGAGGGTCGAGATCGAGATCGAGTGCGAGTTCCACCACACAAAAGCCGTGTGGGAAAGTTGGAAATCAAAACAGCATAACAAGTGATTTGAAATGCCCATACAAATACATATAACAGGACCCCAAGGAGCATAAAAACCAACCAACCACCACCACCAGGACGAATGGTTGGCAATGCGTGGGAATGCAGTTGAATCTTTTGGGTATTGCCTTTATGTTGATTGCCCATTAGGACTACAATTTGCACTCCTTTTAACCGTGTGATCCCATCCACAAATATTGTATGTCCTGTCTTCCTTCGAGTCGTGAGAAATTTTACGAAGGAACACCTGCCTTTTGTTTTTTCTCTCTTATTTTTTTTTTGCTGCTTCCCCACTTGAATATATTTCCTTAAAATTTCAGGGCACCGAAAAATTGTTTCCCACACTTCGTATAGCCCGAACAGTTGCACTTTTTGTATAGATCGGGGGTACGTATTATATATTTCCTCGCTCCTACACACACTCACACACACACACACACAGACAGGAGAACAGGCTCTGGGCTACCTGCTGCCCTTACAAGAGCCTCATATTTCAGGTTCTCGCTCACCAGCTAACTATCTTATCTCTCTCTTTCTCTGTGTGTCAATTCTCTCTGCAGCCTTTTTCAATGAGGGTGAGGTGCGTACCACGTACGCGTGTCTGTCGGAGGGTCTTTTTAACGTTTCCTTAACTGTGTGTATCTCTCTCCCTTCTTTCGTTTCTAAATGTGTGTGTGTGTGTTTGCGGCCACAGGAAATGCATTTTGTGTTTAGCTGCGCTGCGCTGCTGAGACGGAGCGTTGTGGCAACTATAAAAGCAAGTCGCCTTTTGGTTGGGAAATCATTCTGACATCGTCAGCGTTTCAAGCAACACACAAGCAACATTTACACACGCTTTTCCATTTCAATCTCAAAAAATGTGCCAACAAGCCGAAATCAACAACAACAACAACAAAATGAAGAACAACTACAGCATTAAGCAGGTCTTGAAGACTTTCTTCAAGAAGCAGCAGAAACAACAACAATTGAAGCAACAAAAACGCCAGAACTCATTGGAATCAATTGAATCTTTTGACAATCTGCGCAATGCCGAAGTCGAAGAGGTCTACTATGCCGAAATCGATGAGAATGCCGCCAACGAGAAACTGGCCCAATTGGTGCAAGAGCAAGAGATGGACACCGAAGAAGACATCTATGTCCCAGTACGATTTGCACGCACTGAAGCCGGCACTTTCTTCTGGACAACCAATCTGCAACCAGTTGCCAGCGTCGATGCTGACCTCCTGCAACCAGCCTACTGCTACTCCAGCCAACAGCATCCGTTCATGCAATATCAGGATCGTTGGGCCCAGGCTTAAGACAATTTCCTAGCCCAAAACAAATCATCCTCAATCATCAACAAGCTTTAAACGCATGCAACATTGTGATAGCAGCAGCAGACGCAGCAGCAGCAGTACTTAATCTTAACTCAAACTCATCTCAGCGATCCGAGCGCTTCCATTAGTTTTTAAGATATTGTGATACAAATTCAGAGCTTTAAAAAAAACTATACTACAAAATACAAAAGAAAAAAAACTCAAATTACATTGACTTCTAATTGGTTGTTTGGGGTTTTCAGTTTTATGATCTTAACAGATCCTTCTTCAAATCATCTCATTCATTCTCGTATTATGACGTCGGGCATTCCAATCTATTGAGTAGCTGGCACAACATGTTTACGATATGAATTCTGTTTATGTTCCCTCTTTCATAAAAATTGTTCTACTCGTCTACGTGACAGATAAGAACAGTGTGTTTATAACTATTTTTGGATGCTACGAGATGTTTCTTGATAAATGTATTCTTTTTTGGGAAAAATACTTGTTACACATGTGACGTCAATGATGTTTTTGGGCATAATGATCTTCGAATTGTCATAGATATTTCGACAAATAAATATGATGTCAGGATGCTGAATTACATTTGCAATGTACAGCGAGTTTGGTATTCATCTGAAATTAGTATATTGGACGTTATTTTATACATATAAGAACGAAATGAATAGATTTTCTGTGAATCTGCGAAGAAATACCTAAGCAATTAAGCATCTGAATTTTAGTTGCATAGAATATTTCTAGAAATTTGAAGTACTTATATGAATAAGTGGAATATCAGAAAAGCTTTCAAATTATAATCAAGTTCAAGGACCTCAAAATAATAATCTTTCTGTAATTCTTTATCATGAGACGACCTTGCCTAGAACTGTTCGCATACCTAATGCTGTTATAATGCTACAACTTACATTCCTTGGTTAAAGTTGCTTTGGAAGCCAGCCAATATGGCTATATTCCCACTCCAAGTTGTCAGCAGTTGCCTTGGCTAAGGCCACCGCCACCTGTGTGCCCAAATATGGAGATGGTGTGCATAACTTCACGGCAATTTCTTGCACAGGCTTGTCGCCGCATGTCGTACAACTTATTTATGTGCTTTTCTAGAAAGAAGAAAACAAACTATGCGATGAGGGAGAAGAAGAAGTTGACGGGGGAGTCAGTAAAGGAAAAACCCATATCAAAAACGACAATTAAAATGCAACATGTAGACGTCAACACCTTCCAATCACGGACCAGTCACAGTCATCCCAGTCACAACTCATACACACACATGCACATTCTCTATAGTAACATGCCAAGGCGTTTCAAGGCGGACGTTGAAATTGGGCATAAAAACAGTACCGCAAAAGATAATCGCTCCCATGTTCCCAACCCATATCATTATCCCTCTCTTTTTTTCTCTCTTTCCTTATTTATCAATCACAAACGCATTTCTCCTTCACTTAAAATGCAAATTTATGTCACAACAAAGAGAATAAAGAAGTAGGAAGAGCTATCGTAAGAAATCCGAATAATAAATGCCCTTACAGAGGATTTGTAAAATATTTACTTTGTTTATTATGAACAAAACATTATTATAATGCAAGTATTCATGTCATTTCTTTAATGCAAGTATTCATGTCATTTCTTGTTAAATAATTATACTGTATTTTTTAGACGGGGTATGGAAAATTAGTCTATGGATATAGTACAATTTATAGGTTTTTATAAATTAAAATACTCTGAGAGAGTCACAACAATCCGATGAGATCCTAAATGCTGGAAGTTTTATATGAACATGAACATCTGTATGATATGTAGTGACAAGTGTTGTCCTACGTTTCATATGTCATAACAATATAAGTAGATTCTCCGGAAGGGTATTAAAAAGTTGAATAATATTCTGGTAGCGCCGTGACGTAAATTAAGTAGCAATATAAGTTTCTGTTAAATTGGCTCCGACAGCGCATAATTAATTTCGTATGCGTAGTGGCAAAGAATTGGAAGAAAGAACCATCTTGGAATGCCGTTGTTGATGTTTGATAATTCCTATGATGATTGCCACCGCTGAGGCCCCTGTACCGATAGGCATCTTCTTCGAACCCGTACCCTCAGCTCATTTGCATTTACAAGCAAGTGCTAGTACCACACTTGCATAGGGCCCTCTGTGCGCCGCAATGTCTCTGAGACTGGTAGTATTACTTGGAGTGGGGGGACTGGAGTTCATATTGGGGTTTAACGTACGACTCTGTGCCCAATTCTCAACATGAGTTAACCACAACGACGACGGCCTTCGCGTGCGTGACCGGCATGCGCTTAGCGGTCATTGATTGGCCAACAGCAACAGCAACAACCACAACAACACTGTTGGACAGTTCTTTGACCATGTCTATGTTAGCTGAGGGCGCCGTGAGCAACAAGTGTGTGAACACATTAAACGGTGATTAGGCCCGACTCTGGGCCTTTCCTGTTCTCTTTCTGTTGTTGTCTAAGCATTTTGACTCGTTTGTGTGTATTTGTAATCTCAAATTAGCCCCTAGAGTTTCAACAGTTGAAGTAATATCATTAGCGACAATGTGGGCGGTCAGACTATATAGGTATTTACCTAATTACCGAGATCCAACCAAAATAAAAAACAACCATCTATCAATGCAAAATGAGTTACATATAATATGGTAAATTTTTAAAAGGCTATACGTAATTGTAGAATTAAATAAAGTTGTATATCATCATTTAGATTTTATTCAAAACAGTGCCCAAAATATAAATCTAGATGTACTGTACATATAACTTACTTTAAACCAAAGTCAAAGCGAAGTCTAATATTCACCACCAATTTGTTTCTTTACCGCAGCATTAAGCTTAAATTCAAAATGAGAACATTGAAAAACTGTTTTGTCATTAAATGTTTATTACCAAGTTCACGTTAAAGTTCATGTTAACCCTAACTTGAAAGCTTGAATACAGCATACTTTTCAGCAAAGTTTGTTATTGTTATTATTTGTATGGGGGCTCGTTCTTCGCATACTGTCTGCAAAATTCTAGAATCTTATCGATCCATCTACTTTAATTAACTAAAAGTGCTTCAGACTTTAACTGCCAGACTTGAAAAACAAGTCATTATTTCTGTTGAAAATATGCATATCTATACGAAATAATATGTGTTTGTTTACATTAGTGTGAAATAGTAAACAAATGTAGAGATGACGATCGCAAATATTTGCCAATGACATTAATTTGTTGTTTATAGCGAATACTTCCCCGAAGCTATCTCCAAAAAAATAATTCCGAAATGCTGTTCCGATGAGATAAACAAGATAACAACTGCTAGCACAACAATAATGATGTTGATTCTTGATTGATGCTTGATGGTTCGTTGATGGCATAAAGACGACAGGCAATGTCAATACTAGCCAATTAGAGCATAACAAAGTGTTACTCACCACGGTTACAGTTTTAGCCAGAAGTTTATAGACCAATATATAAAAAAGTTCCATGTTGCGATTGTGTTATCAGCCGACACAGTCTGATAAGGGAGCCTCAATAGCTGGTGAAGTGGTCGCTTTATATATAAATCAATGAAATTCTAGACAGTCACAGCAATTGTAATCAATAGCTAACAAAGAGCACACGTAGTCCACAGTTCACAAAAAATCAAATAACGCAATTTTCAATTTCCCAAGAAAATCAAATAAGAATTATATATTTAAAATGAGATCACAAGCTTTGTCACTCTGCTGCTGCCTGGCACTGTTGTCTGGCATAGCTGCCACATCGGTGTCCAACAACGAGACGGATTGTCCACAAATGTGTCCATCTATCTATAAGCCAGTTTGTGGTTCCGATGGCTTCAATCTTAAGGAATTCGCCAACCTCTGCAATCTTCAGGCCAATAATTGTCGCCGTGAACGCAATGCTCAAACAGGTAAGTCAAAAAATTGGGTAAACTGATCTACTTTGTTCTATATTAAATGTATCTTCATTTGTTATAGTCTTTGCACAGACGGACATGGCTTGGTGCAGTTCGCAGCAGGTTGAAAATCTACATGAAAAACTAGGCAACATTAAACTGGATGTTGCCGACTGTCTGAAGCCATGTAGTATGATCTATCAGCCCATTTGTGTGACCAATGGCAAGTACCGCGGCCTCCTATCCAATGAATGCATTTTGGAAACCTTCAACTGTGCCCTGCAGGAAACTGGCGCCCAACCCGCTGAGCAATTGCGCATCCTTCGTGCCAATACCTGTTAAATCTAGCCTGAACACTACCTAATAAATCTGAGCATTTTTCTTACACGTAGACAATTGATTTTTATTTGACAAAATTCATAGCCTAAACAATGTGAAAATTGTTTAAGCCGACTGTGAAATAAGGCTACTCTCAGCGGGGAAGAGGACATTGACTTGAAAAGGAAGTTACAGAAGTTCACTATCACTAGGGGTCAATAGACCTTGCCTTGAACTCTACTAACAAGACGAACTACCTAATATTTTTAAATTATCCACTGAAATACAGAAAAGTTTAGCCTCTAAATCTGTATCTAATCTAAATCTAATAATGTAAAAGCTGCGTTATTTGATTTGATAAACGGTTAGAACTTTATCAACTCTAATACAAGTTAAACTTTTTTGCTTCAAAGTATCTTAGGATCTGTAAACAATATTCTTCATAATTTTTTCGTAAAATAAATAATAACAATTTCGATTTAAGTGTAGTACAATAGTTTTTCATTTATTTGCAAATTGATATCACATTGACAAAAGTAAATATTGCGCAAAAAGGAAATAAATAATTGTGTGAACAAATAACTAATAAGAGAATTGGAATGCATCATGCTGATCCTTGGCTGGGTTAGTTAAGTAATTAAGTACCACCATAGGATGCAGTCACGAGCTTACCAAATGAGATCTGTTATCCGGTTAAGGGGGCGACACGTTAAGACTCTTGGCTCTCAGACACTTGGCTAGCAAAGTGTGCCGGGCAATTGGCTAAAACTTTGACAGAGCCAGGCGTGCAGCAGATCATCGTCCACACGTTCCTGTGTGTTGGCCCAGAAGAAGGTGCCGTTGTCGGTGCTAATGTATTGCAGCGGGAGTTGCAGATCCCACAGCGTAGGCGTAGATGTCGACTGAGGCATAGAGGGTATTGCAAGAGTGTTATTGCTGTTGCTGTTGTTGTTGTGATGTCTGTGCTGACAGTTGCGTCCATGTTGGCAGGCATTGCAGCTCTGTGTGCTGGCCTTCTCCACATAGACGCTGCTGATAAGTGTGGGCGTATTGGGCGGTGGTGGTGTCTGTGTCAACTCCTCCTGTTGCACCTGTAGCTGAACTCTCTCCGCAAACTTTGTGATAGACTCATCGGGCGTTGATTTGCTTTCATTGTTGTCATCACTGACAGCACTGTGCAGCAATTCCAATGGTGGCAGCAGTGTCAGTTGTGTATTATTGAGATCCACATTGTTGGGATGGGGCTGGGGCGCGGGTCTGCTTTTGCCACCCACTGTCAATAGTCTTCGTAGTGGCAGCCAAACCTTACGCATACGCCGCGTTGCCTTAGGCTCCACTGTACCCATTGGTGTTGTTATGTTGTTGCTGCTAGCTGTCAAGTTTTTCGTATCCAGATACATGGCGATAGCTTTTGTTGTATTTATGTTGTTGATGCTTTTGTTGCTGTTGTTTATTTTGGTCAGCGAGCGTTGCGTGTGCGCACCTCGCGAGAGTCGTTCGGTTTCTGATGCTGCTGCGCCAACCGGCGCTCATATTTATATATGAGGCGCTGCCGCAGCGCTGCCAATGGCCAGTCAAGAGTGAAATCGTATTCCGGCTGATCTCACGAGGCCTGAACACCGTACGAAATTTGAGTGCACTCTCATGCACACACACACATAAAGCAGACACACGCACACACATTGGTGTACACTCCTCATCGATGTTGAGGGAGAGGGAACAGTGTGCGCGTATTTCCCAAATAAATTCCAACAGGAATCCACAAGCTTGTGTGTACTTTTCCCATGCACGTACAATCGACAAGGGCCGCTTGATGAGTTTTGGTTGCAGGTAGATGAAGACGATGCCGGTTGCACAGTGGTGCAAGTGCTGATTGGATTTCAATTGTAAACTATGATGAAACGAACATATTCAATAATATTTATGCCTCTTTTACTTCTATTATTGTACTTAAAGGTTCTAAAACATATTGTCTGTCTAAACAAACTATAAAACTGGTTACTATGAATATAATCCATTGAGCAGTTTGGCTACCACATTTATGCGACAACACTTTATTATATTAATCGTCTTATAGTCATAAAAAAATAAAACATCACTTCAAAAGGTTATTGTTAGTTAAACTGATTATCATATAAAAAAAAACATACAATAAGACACCAAAGTAGCTATTAAGTGTGGTAGCAAAGTGGATAAACTTTACAATAAATAAAGGGAATTCATAAATAAATTGCCACAAAAAATGACAATATTTGCTGTATTTGTTGATTTCTATTAAGAAACAGGTATTGTAATATTTACTGAGCTTTGCAATAGATAAAGAGAATTCATTAATGTACTATTATAAAAAGCCATAATGTTAAGAATTGCTCAATTTGTTGACTTCAATAAAGAAATGAATTAATTGACTTGTCCAAAACTCACTTATCTGCTGTTGTTGTAGGAAGTGCACTTTGTTTAACCTAATAACAAATTGGTTTGCAACCACTGTGCATTGCCTGTTCCGTCATTTATGCACGACTGACTTTGTTTTCACATTCACACGGTACCCGAAGCCGGAGCCAGAGCCCAGTAGTTGTTGTTGGTTGCTGGCTTGTCCAGCTCAAAGCCGGTTGGGCGCAGTGACGTAGCCTTTTTGGTCTCACTATTGGTTCTGGGGGCAACAGCTGCACCTGTTCCATTGTTGCCCCTTGAAGACTAAGACACTGTGCATTTCCGTCCTGGCGCAGGCGGCGCACCGTTGCGAGTGTGGGAAAGGGCTTATAAGAATTTCACTTGGGTTATTCGGTTTTGGGTTTTCGGGCATTGTTGTTGTTGCTGTTGTTGTATATTTTTGTTTCCTTTCTTGTGATTTTTGGTGTTTTGTTGTTGTTGTTGCTGTTTTATTTTTTTTGTGGAGAGCAGCTGTTATTGCTACTTGTTCGCCTGTTTGTTGTCATTTATAATCAAGGCTCTGAGCCCTGGCGCTGATAAGTTCATTTTACATTTTACGTTTCTCGATCCTAGCCGAAGGGGATTATGACATGTTGTTCACACGCTCAGCACAAAGGCAGATCTAATGAGGCCGTGACCTGATTCCACACCAGTCCTTTTGCTCTTTCCCACACGGAAAAAAAACCAAGCTGGGTCTAGTCTTCAAAACTAGTCAGCACAATCAACCTGGCCATGGAACAAACACCAATCACTGAGACTGAGACTGAGAGTTAGCCTGGCCTGTTTGCCTGAGCCCGGGGGCCAAATGCAACAAACTCGTGCCAATCGCGTGTACACCGCACGCCTTTAGCTTGTGAGCCACCGTCTCCATCGCTTTGGCCGCCATTAATCTTGAACTCTCCGCTGCACGTCGTCGTTGTTGTTGCCCCGCACATTTGCCCCCAATCAGCGCCTAGCTTTGAACTGCACGTTTGCTAAATTGAAAGCGACTTTGACTCCATCTCTGACTATGCCAGCAACTAAGACGCTGCAACTTCAGCCTCAACTCCAACATCAACGCCAACTTCGACTTCGACTCTGACTCTGACTCCGACTCTAAGCTGCGCATGCGCCTGCCTTAACGCCTTATTGGTAGACAACGGGACAGACTAACGCTCAGTTGGTGTCTTTGCCATTTTATACTCTTTCTATATGCTGCACATGCAATTTAACATGTCACTCAGCTGCACCTTCAAATATTATAAGCAAGGTACTCTCTCTATATTTAAATATGTTGCAGAATTAAAATCTTTTTAATTTACAAAATGATTTCGAATTTAGTAAGCTTATTTTCTTATTTCATTCTTGTATATTAAAGCTTTCAATGAGTTGCTATATATTTATATTAGATTACTTGTGGTTTCATTATGTCATAGTGGGTAGTATCTATATTAAAAATGTAAGAAAGGGTTCTTTGTTTCAGCACTTAAAAGTTGATTAAAGTTTCAGCGTTCAGTGACCCTTATCACTTAATTTCCTTATATGCGATATTAAAACTTTCAGAGACTTACTCGTTAAAGTTCCTTTTGTTCATCTTGAGTATGGGTATCTGTAGTAATTTAAACCAATAAAATAAATAAAGGTAGAGTGATTGAGATTCATGCTAGAGCTTTGCATAATTTTAGCTTTTTTTAGCCACAAGCATCCAGTTGGCTTTTGGCTTTTGGTTCACACGGCAGGCGACCAAAGAGGCAACATGGCAACAAGGGGCAGCGAGGCAAAGCGGAACACAAGGCAAGAAGGCAGCAAGGCAACAAGTTTTTTGCGCAAAGTTAGCGCAAAGCTTAAAAATATATATGACAAGCAATTAGTGTGCATTGGGGTTAGTTGAAAATGGTTTTTTGGTTGCGGTTAACAGGGTGAGTATGCATTAGTGTGTGTAAGTATTTTTGCATGTACTTTGTGATTGGATGCAACTGCGTTACTCATACGACACGTGTGACGACAATGTTGAAAGTTAAGGCAGCTTGAAAGCTGAATCACAGCATAGATGTTGTTGTTGTTGCCACTGCTCGATGTCAGCAGAAAAAAAGGCCAAGCTAGCAGCTAACAAACCACAAACAACAAGCTAACGGAAGTCATGGGCAAAGACAAACAAACAAGAGATTCTGCAGCATCATGGGAACTGCTTGTGCCGGCAAAAAAAAACGTCGCGCCAAGCACAAGTGTCATATTGCTGGGATGGCGATAAATAAAAAAAAATTACAAAAAGTATATAAAAAGACAACATTTTATACACATAGTTGTCTGTGTGTTTGTGCCAGCTGTCCAGTAGCTCGAGCCGAGATCAGCGAAAGAAAAAAATAACGAAAACAAATCTCAGAACGACAACCGGATGTTGAAGTTTATTGCTATGGGGATGAAGGCGACAATTTTGCTATGCAAAAGATTTGTTTCTTGATTCGCTTGGATTTCTTCTTTTTTTTTTGGAAACCCCTAAGCTAAATTCAATACAAACATATGTATATATGAATAAGGAAAGCTCTAAGCTGAAGCTGCTACACTTAATCGATATGCTTCAACGAAATGTTGGCCACTTAATGTTGTTCTTGTTATTGTCGTAGTTGTCGCAGTCATCATCATCAGCCAAGCATGCGACATAATTGCGCGAGTTAAAGCCCCCCCAAACAAGCGGCAGCCACAACAGCAACAACAACGGCAATCAACAACGGCAGCAGCAACAACAACAAACAGCAACAACAATAACAACAAGCAGCAAAACATTTCAGCAATCCATCGGATCGCATCACAATCCAGCCATCCGTCCAACGTGTGGGAAACACACGACAAATCTGTTTCCCACGGTCTCGTAAAGTAGGCACAACACTACACACAACACACACTCTCAGTCGTAGTCGCAGTCACAGTAGTCTCCCATTTGTGCATAAGCATATGTATGGGTATGTGTGTGTGTGAGAGAGCAGAGCACCAAAGAGCCGACGAATAGGAGCAGCCGTTGAAGCAGCAGCGCAACTGTCATCATTGACAATAAGTATGACATGGACGACGGCAACATCGACGGCGACGGCAACAGCGGTGGCAGAGAAGCAACATCAACAGCAACATCGACGGCACACTGAGAGCCACGCGCAGACCCGTTCTCATACTAAATCCAAAGATCCAAGAGCCTCGACTTCGGCTCCCTCTGCAATCAATTTTGAAGACGAGCGCGCGCCAGAGCGCAACCAAGGCACGCTCTCTCGCTCACGCTCATTCATCGAACAGGCAGCAGTGTTGTAGAGCACAGTGGGATCAACTCTGATATTAAAAGAAATGGAAGTAGGTTATGTTACGTTTATACTTATATATACAGATTTAGGCAATCCTTCATGTTCCTTGATATTTCCATAAAATATATGTATTTGCAAAACCTTGACTAATAATTAAGAGAGCTTTAGACAAAGTCCAAAACATAGAAAAAGAAAGAAATATTACAATGCTACAATTAAAAAGTTTAAGCTTATTCTTAGAAAGACCAAGCTATTGTTTATAGTAACTGACATTTTATCCGGATGAAAGTGAGGTTGAATTTAAATAATTTAATGTTAGACTATGCAATACTGGGCACTGAAATATAAACATACTTATATTTAATTTTAGTTGCAGAAGTGTATTAACATAATAATTAGTCATTCCATTTAGGTATTTAAAAATATTCAGTTATATTTGCAACAACATTTTCAAATTTAACGGTCAGAATTTTTAATTGCATACCCTAGGGATTTTTAGCACATTACGTTTTTTAAGTAACATACAAACGCATATAATTTAATTAAAAATTTAGGTTTAAGAATACTAAAACGTGGAATTTAATGATTTTAAGTTCCTAAGAATTAAGTTTACGCAAATTTTAAAGCAGTTTGAGCAATCGTATCCTTTTTCTTTGTTCACAGAAGTATGCAACAAAAATTTCAATATTCCCGCTAAAAGAAAATACTCAGAGCAAGTTAAAATTTTCAAATCCATGAGAAAATAAAATATGGTTAGCACATTTAAAAGTATACAATTAAAGTGAAAAGGCAAAAATAAATACGAATACTTAACATAATTTAAATGCAAATGTAATTATTTCTGAGACAACATTTCAAAGTTTAAATGTTATTAACTTCGACCCACTGTGCAAAGTATTGCCTGGCAACTTGGCAACCCCAACCCCCAAACCTGTGCATGCAATGGACTTCACAGTAGCCTCTCTTTGTGCTGCCGAGTGCCGCTACCGAGCCGAGACCGAAGCCACGAATGCCACCACATCGTATGTGTGCTTGTGTGTGTGTGAGCGATCATGCGGGAGCTCAGTGGCTCAGTTGGCTATAGGGAGAGCGTCGTATAAAAGTAACGTTGGGAACTTGTTTGCCACTCATTTCACAAACGTGCCGCTTGTTGAACGCAACGCTAAACGCGACGCACGCGCAATTGCCCCAAAGAATAAAATACAAAACGTTATCGTAATGTGCGCCTAACGAACAAACTGAAAATCAAAACTGTAATACTGAAAATTGTGAACGTGGTTCGAATCACAACATGGTAATGGAGATGTCCAAGACGTATCAGTACCGCAAGGTGATGAAGCCGCTCCTGGAGCGCAAGCGACGGGCACGCATTAACAAGTGCCTGGATGATCTCAAGGATTTGATGGTGGAGTGCCTGCAGCAGGAGGGCGAGCATGTCACGCGCTTGGAGAAGGCCGACATCCTCGAGCTAACTGTGGATCACATGCGAAAACTCAAACAACGCGGTGGCCTCTCATTGCAGGCCGTCAGCAGTAGCGGTGGCAGCAATGTTGCCGCCTCCAGCACTAGTGCCGCCCACGTCGAGTCCTTTCGCTCTGGGTATGTGCATGCAGCCGATCAGATTACACAAGTGCTGCTGCAGACACAGCAAACCGATGAGATTGGCCGCAAGATTATGAAGTTCCTATCGACGCGTCTAATTGAACTGCAAAGCCAATTGCTGCAACAACAACAGCAGCAGCAACAGCAACAGCAACAACAATCTCTGCCCGCCGTCGGCTACGCATCAGGACGCTTAGCCTTTCCGTTGCTGGGCGGGTACGGTGCTGCCGCCGCAGCCAGCTACAGCGCCTTTCTGGCGGGCAAGGACGAACTGATCGATGTGACATCCGTGGATGGGACGGCGATATCCGAAACGGCGTCGGTTAGTTCGCAAGAGTCAGGCGCCTCAGAGCCCGTCTGGCGGCCCTGGTAATCGACTTGGCTAATCGACGATGTCTATATCCCTGTCTGCCTGGCGACATCAACTAATTTCTAGATCTTATCTTTAGTATTCCAAATGGCTATTAACCGATTGCTGCAACCGCAGCAACAACAACAGCAAAATCCGTTGTCTTCCAAAGCAAATTCAAGCATCAAATCGATCTGTTGATCTGATTCGTTGCACTGTGCATTGTTTTTAAATACTTTTAAGATATTTTTGATAATTTTGTATATTTTGTATTTCAACTGTGATATAACTAAAGTACGTTGCGATTCAAATTATATTGAACTTCGCCAACTTCCTAATAATTTTGATAAAGTTTCCTACAGTTTAAAGTGTGTGTCGTTTATAAGTAAGCCCTAAGTAACTAAAATAAGCTTTAAATAATTTTTAATTGTTAATTTATGAATAAATAACCAATAAACAGCAATTCTCACATTTTAATTAAACTATTACATACATCATATCTATTTCATACCCCCAAAAGGATTTAAAGTTCTCATAAGCATTGGAAAATTTCAGCTGAAAATCAAACTGTGTTATTATATTGAAGCTATTTATAAACAACAAGTGGAAGATCTTCTTATTTGAATGGCGATATTTATTCTGTAAATTTTTTTGAATAATTTAAAAATTCATTCATTGAAAGGGAAACCTTATGAATATGCAATAATGTACGATAAGATTCGAGTTGGATTAGGTCAGTTTAGTCTCACACACAACAAACATTTGAATTCAAAGGGAAAATAATTCTTTGTGAATTATTATCGTGGAAACAATATGAGATTAATATCTGTGATAAGTAATTTTGAACATATAAAAAAATTCATAATAATTATCAAAATCGATTCGAGGAAAATATGAATTTTAGATTATAAGAAGAGTAAGTTCATACTTATTTCAATATTAAGCAATAAAATATATGTATATGTAGTGAACATATTAAATTAATATATGCGGACTCGAGTTCATTTACATAATGATCCATATATACATTCAAATTCTTTTCGAAATGTTTTAAAGATAGATAGTTGAGTTATGGGACCTATCTTCCAATAGAACTTCATTGAGAGTCCATTTACATACACATGTATGTATATGTGTGCGTCTCAGATTCAATCAAAGCATAGTGTCTTGAGTTCCATATAGATGATATGAACGGATACTTATCTATGAACACAAAATATGTGCTGAGTGTGCGTTCAATAAGTTTTCAAGCATATCTTCAACATAAGTGCTCTTATTTCCAAAGTGATCTGTTGCCACACACAAGCCAAAGCACACAGATACACACACACACACTATAATGTGTTGACTTTTACTTTTATCAGTCTGTGATCTTCACATTATAGGCAACAAGTACAACAGCATATCAGAAGTTGCCGTCAGACAAGCAATTAAGAACTTGTAGCTACTGTAAATAGATGTTAATGTATATGTAGATATGTATATATTCAACATGTCCGATTGATCATATACAGAATCAATTCGGATTTCAGCTCAGCAATCACAAAATTACCCAGTCTAATTGGATATCCGTCGATTAATTTCTGATTAGGCTGAAACTGGTTGGAAAACAACCCCTAAAAATTGAGTTGGAAGCTGTTGCTTTCACTTTGATTTCTACCTGCGAGCAGGTAAACAATCAACAGTTAAACCTTAAGGGACGCCAACAATAGGGTCTCAGCTTAGGGTTCAGGTAGTCCACAAACGATCGTTATAAATAATGACCAGTGGATTAGCCCGTCACGCTGATTAACAAAAGATTGCAAGAATATTATTTTTGGATTGCTGAAAATTGAATGTCATTCAATAATGAGAACAAAATTGTTTTTTTTTTGTAAATTGTATATATATTTATGTAAAAATATGAGTAAAATTTATCACAATTTTTGTAAAGCTCAGTTGAGTGTTGCGACTTGCAGTTAATTTTGTTTTTGTGTGTTTTGTTCAAAAATTAACAGAAGACGCTTTAAAGCAGGAAGCTGGAACCGCTGGTCCCAAATGGAAGACAATGTTGCGTTGGTTTTGAGGTTGAAGATGCTTTTTAGGCTTGCACCCAACGATCCTGGAACTGAGCGACGGCAATTTCGTTGGCGGTGCTGCAGTACAGTGGCTCCACGAGATCGTTGTCGGCGGGCATATCGGAGGCGGCGGTCCAGAAGAAGGTGCCGTGAGCGGTGCGGACAAAGTGAACGGGAACTGTTGGCAATTGCTCGATTTCGTAGTCCTCAATCTCGCAGGAGGCGGAGAGACGCTCATTGGCTTCGTTCTCGTAGGACTCCAGGGAATCGGCGCAGCAAGATTTGTTGGCGATGGACTCAAGATCAGCATTGCGGCTGTTCTCAATGGATTCCAGAGACTCCAAAGAGTTGGCCTTGTGTGTGTTTTGCATGTTCTGTTGCTCCTCGACCTGTTGCTGTTGCTGCTTGAAGATCTTTTGTAGCAGCTTCTTCACGCTGTATGATTTCTTGTTGGCTTTGATGTTCATGTTGTTGTTGTTGATGATGATATTCTTGTTCTGGCACATCTTGAATTGTGGTTGTAGATTGTAGCTGTAGCTGTTTACTGTACGAAGCGTAGTGCTCGAATGATGTCTGATCCTCTGGATCGACGGCCTTTTATACCCGCACAGGACCAAAAACGAAACCCAAGCCGACAGCAGGTCGGGAATGAGAGACACAGGGGTCGGGGGCAGAGGCAGGCAGAGAGATACACCAGATATTGTGCGAGTGTGGGAAAGTACAAGGATACGTGCACGAACAAAACAAGTAAACGAGAAAATCCTGCACACACACGCACACACACACTGACAAAAAAACGGCAGGTGTGTTTTGAAACGGACAACTGGGACGGACCTGCTTGCCATTAACCTGAATGCGTTGGAGTGTATCGGCATGTGGTGCTGCACTGCTCACACCTGCACTGTGTGCATAGCAATTTTATCCTGAGCCAGGATCGTGAGAAGCGAGACTTTCTACCAGTTCCCACAGTTTTTCGAAGGATCCTTTTTCGAGCCTATTGAAAGAAAAAAAGAATCTTTTTGCTGATCACTTTTGGTTTTTATATGCTCCTCAGTTGTTATCGTTTTTGTTGTTGCTGTTGTTATCCTTCATTGCTGTTGTTGTTGTTGGCTGGCAGCTCTTTATGCACTTATCTCGTTTTGGTTGGCATAGAAATCCCTTTTTCGGGTCTTGAACACGTGTGCAACGTTGCCCCCGAAATCGTGGGAGAATATTTTCAATTTTCAACGCTCCGAAACGACCCAAACAATTAATGGTCTGACAGTAGAGGCCCAGATCAACTAGTTGAATAGGCACTGGGATCATTTAATGCGCTGTAATTTGAAATTTATAAAAATTTGTGTGTCTGTCTGTCTCGAGGCGTTGCCCAAACGAGCGAGAAAATAAAAAAGAAGGATCATAAAAAGAAAAAAAAAGTAAAAGGAGAATAAAATAACCAAAAACGTGTCAGGCATTTTGAAAGCCGAAGGAGTTGCTTTTAATTTTATTTCGATGGCACACAATTAGCAGGCGACTCGAAATGGTTGCCCCTACCCCCTGTCTGTGCCTTATTAAGGGGCACTTTGTGTGCTTCCCGGAGGAGCTAACACACACGCACAGCGGTGCGCCAGTGTTGTCCTTTTTGGAACAGACTTGGGATCAGAACGAAGCGGATCGGTCGCAAGTTGGACACGTGATGGCGCGTGATGCGTAGATCCATGGGAACTAGATTTAAGGTACGATCCTTTACTTAATGGATTGCCATTGACTGAGCCATAAATAATTGTAACGTATGTGCGTCCTTATTTTTTTTGGAGCTACAATTTCTATGGGAGACAAATTAAGATTCAAGAAGCGTCTTTTCTGGTGAGAAGTTGTAGGCTGGCGTTAACAGTTCGTTACAAAATTGTGTGTATCAACAGATTGTGCTGTATCTTAGATACATCCCATGATTGTAAGGTTCGCTTTGGACTTATTATTGTTGTGGGTTGGTCGAGCTGATTGTGTGTGTTTTCTTCTGAGATGAGCTCAGCTCAGGTATTGAGGTTTAATTAGAAGACAGGGCAACAATCTAGTGATTTGTTGAGACAGTCAAACAATAATTAGTAGAGCAGATAATGCAGAAGGATGTTTGAAGTCCTGTGTTTTGGGCTGCACTTTTTAAAAGGAAGTATTATGTCTTGAACTTATATATGTATTTGGCATAAGGAAAGCCTTCATTTACAATATTCAATAAAGATCTATTTAAATGAACAAAGTGCTATGAAGAACGCAATTTTCTATTAAATAAATAAATGAAATAACTAATCAATTACACCTATAAATAATATTAAAATGTTTATTGATTAGAAACTAAGAAACTAAGTATAATATTATATAAACTTAGTATAATTTGATATAAATATTCGTCCAATCAGATTGACATGTATACTTTATTTATTTATGTGTTTATTAAGCTACCCAGCACTACAAGTATAAACTTATTATGAAATGTGTTGCTTCCAATACGGCTGACAACATGAGAAGTCAATACTGGATTCTTACTGCAAAATTGGTTATATTTACGATGTATTTATTTAGTGCCCTTTTTTTTAAACTCACTACAATATTTAGTAAATGGATTGCTCAATTTGTTCAACAATACGAGTACACCAATCTATAGTCATGCCTTTTGATGACTTGATCATCTATTTGGGAAAATTGCCATTTTTATTTATAAAAGATCTGTGCATAAAAGAGTCCTTTAATACCAAGAATTTATTTTATAAAAAGATAACAACATAGTTGACCAATTCAGTCAACTTGTTGAATTTGTTGTGGATCCGTTTCATGGAATTAGGAATTACAGCCTTGAATGTTTTGGTCGAGTCATGCTACCATATCATTATTATGCACGATTGTGTGTTCTAATTGTGTTTCGTCCTTGGCCCTATTTATGTTGACTCATTCCCCTACTTTTCATTTCATGGCCCACGTGCATGCCCAGATCCAATAGAATAGCCACCAAATTTCTATGGCAAACCAAAAACCCAAAAAATAAAGTAATGTTCGAAAAGCCCCGCTGGGGGTCTATAGAAACAGGGACAAACTGAAAGATATACAGATAGCTGAGCTGCTACCACTGTAGCGGTTTTTGGGCTACCGTGGTGCCTTTTAGACCAAAAATCGTTTCCAGAGAAATCTTTGACCTGCTCAGTCGATGAACACGTGCACTGATTTCTTATCGTTGCCGATCATTAAAGGTTCAGAAAATTGTAGATTAGCTCGAAACAAAAACCTGGGACACAAAAAAAAACAACAAAAACAAAAAAGAAAAGTACAAATAAGAAAAAATATATATCAACATTAACCTGACCCCTCACCGATTGCTATTGTTAGCAAGTGTTTAGGTTCCTGGCCCAAGTGTGCGTACACACATGCACTGTCGGGGACAGGGACGGGGACGTGGTTTGGGAATGAGAACGTGAATCGTCTTGTTTGAACACGTGACGACCTCGTTTTCGATCGCTGCGGGGTGTTGGTGTTACGAGGCCGTCTCGAAATTGCTCCGCCGCCAACTGACACGTCTGCTTGATGCATGTACTATCCATACCATATTCAGCAAGTGCGAAGCCTGTCCAAAACCCAAGGGACAGACCCGATAGTTCCATACGCTACGTGCGTAACTTGTAAGCGGCGAATTTTCACACATGTGGCCAGCACAGAGGGGCCGGGAAATGCCCGCAATCATTGGTTCGCGTCAGTCAGGTCCAGTTACAGGACATGGACTTTCCACCAAAACCTTGTTGGTGTTAACTGTCTCGATGTTACGGTATTTCCGTTTGCTGGTCAGCGTGAACTTCAAACGAGGCGTGCGAAAAATTCAACGGAATGTAACCCTAGAGACAGCGACACCAATCACTTAAGTTGGTCTAGTCTATCTCTACAATACACTTAGCGAAAAGCGACATGTTTAATTGTAAAATAAACATTTATGTTTAAATTACGATATTTATAATTACTTTTCTGTTGGTCTTATTTAATGAATCTCAGCAGTTTTGCCATTACTGTTCAGAGTTTTTAAAGTTTTATAAAATTTATTGGACAGATTGAAAACCTATTAAAATAATCCCTAACAGTACTTATATTATAGAAGATATTTCAACAATTATGCCAATACAATGAAACTTTTTTCCAATGGAAGTTTTTTTTGTTGTTAAGGAATGTTTTGCTCAGTGTACCCACATAGACAAGCGATAAACTCATATGCATTGCAGTTAAAATAACAACAAATACAAATCGCAGATACATTTGAATAACGACCCACGCGACGGCAACGGCGGTTTTTGTAATGATAAAATAACATACCATAACACACACTACACACACAAAGCGAAGCACTATAAAAATAAAAAGAATTTATGCTATTGAAACTGGCAAACACATGTGGGGTCCTTTTTTGTCATCATATTACATGCGAGACATAATGTACCGCACTTGACACGAGACAGCGCGACATGTTGAATTATCTTTTAGTTTACAAATTAGTATGTGAGATACATGCGGGAGGCAGTATTCTTAGAAGACAGACATTGTTAGTTTAGGACAATCACCATGCACCATGCAGGATCAATACCCAATAACCCAAGTGAACACCAATTACCAGTTAGTCGCCTTGGCCGCCCATCACTCAGCGCACGTGCAAGGCACAAAAGGGGTTGTAATTACAGTTTAACTCTGTGTTGCCGCCCTCCCTAAAAACGAGCCTTAACAACACCACACAGACACTATACAGACACACACACCGCAGTAACCACACCAAGGGGTCCGAGTCCGGTTTTATGCAGATTCGAACCCAACAGCAACACGTGCAACCTGATGAACTGATGAGCATGTAAGGCGTGGACAGGTCTCAGACTCGTTTTTGTGTATTGCCACTCAGGGGCGTCATTGATTGTTGCAGCTAAGGTTTCATACCACATAGCTTACAGGGCAGGACCTCCTACTTAAGACCCAAGAGAGTTCGATTTCGAGTTGCCTGAACAACGCTCAGTTCTATAGATCACAGCTGGGGTGTTTGGTTCCATTGACACGTATCGGGGGAGCACAAACACGCACCTACAAAACAGAATCCCCTAAAGCATTAAATTGAACACTCATAAAAAGATATCTATATTCCATTCCAGTTCTGACATTTTACACACACATAAAACAAAAACGAAACCATATAATTTTACGTTTGCATGTCTATAGTAGTTCCACTTAATCCTTTTCAAACTAATTAAAAAACTACAGACCCTGAAATCCTTTTAACAACTAATGATTTTAGAGCTGTCTCTGTAAGATAGCATATCTTACTTTCATATTAGGTTTCAACTCAGACATTGTTCTTAATCTTGAGATCATAGAGAATGAACTGCATTAACAGATCCACAAAGATTGATCTTGATAACTGGAGTCCTCAAGGAATTGTGTTAATGTTTTGAGGCAACATTAACAAGTCTAGACAGATTTGTGTACATAATGGGTACAGTTGACTCACATACAACTTTGGTTTAGCAATCCTTATGAAAATGATCTTGCTTTGAGGTAAACTATCAACATTTGGCTAGATCTAGGATTGGTACAGTTGACTCAAATTTATTTATTCAGGTTTCTCTGAGCTGTTTTCAAAAAACAAAACTAATTTCCATTTAAAATGGTATAATTATGCTATAGTTAGCTAAAGAGCAGTAAAATCTGAATGCAGAGATATGTATGTCATAATAACTGGGGAACACATTTTATGGAGTCAAAAAATTTAATCAATTATACCTATAATAATAATTATTAGCGAAAGGTATATAGAAACAATAAAATATATACACCTGATTTTCAAAAAAATATTCCCAAATGATTAAGAGATCTGAGAATTCAAAGATTTAACAGTAATAAAACCAACAAGTAAAATCTCAATAAGAAATATTTTGGTAGAATCCAACAATGGATGAATGAAAAAAAAAAACGTTGTTAATGTTGAATTTTGTTAAAAAGAAAAAAAGCATATAAGAAATTTTATGATCGATAATTTTTGTGTCTCGTGTTTCCTTTACTACAAGTGTTTTAAATAAAAAGTCAAATTAGAATTTGGTTGTTTTTATGTTCAAGTTTTAGTTTTATTACTATTAAAGCTGTCATTGTTTTTGTAATATCTAAAGTTAGTAGAATCTCTATAATTTGTATATCTTATTACTATTAAAGCTTGAGAATAGTTAATAATTAGTTATGATTTGCTAAAATCTAAGTAAAGCTCTTGTTATCACAGTTTTACATCGAGTCAATTGGAAGACATGATTCGTTGTTGTTATGGTTGTAGTTGCAGTTGTAGTTGTTGTTGCTGCTGATTACCAGGGGCGCCACATTGGATTGTTGCTGGCTGGCTGGGGACTGGTTGCTGCCTCCGATTCCTCAGCATCACTGTGATAACCCGAAGATGCTGGGCTCACAGGACGGCTGACTGTAGAGGATTTCAGTTCGCGTTGTTGTTGCTGTTGTTGAGGTTGCTGATCTGCTTGCAACATGCGTTGGAACTCAATGCCCAGATGCGTCATCACCGTTTTGCCCACATCAACGCTCATGGCCGGAGTGCAGGCCATCACACGAGAGATTTCACTGACGGCATTCATGTAGCCATTTTTGAAACTATCCATGGGTACAGGTGAGACCGGCGCCTGTTGCTTGATGAGCTGTTTACGCATGAAGACAAGTGCTGCCTCGAGCATTTCAGCTTTGTCCAGTCGCAGTATGGCATCGTCGCCTTGGAACTCGGCAACAAGTGTCTTCAGTGTGTCCAGGCACTTGTTCATTCGTGCCCGACGCTGACGTTCAAGCAAAGGCTTCTTCACCTTCAGATAATGTTGCGTCTTCGAGACGTAAGCGGATTCAGTTTGTGGTGCCATTTCTTAAATTTGAGATAGAGAGTATTGCCTGAGATGTGCACGGCTTGCAGGATGCTGTGTGAATGATGCTCTTGTCTACTGCAACATCGTCTTTTATAGGCAGCAGTGCAGTTCGGCTTCGGGTCCTGCAGCCAGGACCTGCTGCAGGTAGACCCGAGCTGAAGAAATCTAGAAAACTCTCTCACTCTCGGATCTTTGCTCTGTGCGTGGGAAAGGAAATCGTTAATAGACCCTAAAACTGCGACTCATACAACAACAATAAGAATAAATACTATAAGACGATTGTCTAGTTGCGTGTCTGACGCATTGTAACTGCAATTAAACCGTAAAATTCTGGCCAAGAATAGAGAATAGACTGTCCAGACAATTGACCCAATCGTTGTGATTTGTCTTCCTGGGGACTGAAAGTAAATTTCTGAATGTTGTATATGTGCTGCGGGTTATGTGGTTTTATATGGTCTGTCCTTCCAAAAGCAGTTACTTATACACAGAAAAAAATTTCATCTTAAAGTCAAGCTTAAAAAGACTTGATTTCAGATTGTATTTCTTAGGTAAGTAGTTAGGATACAATTTTTAAATTAAGACTATATACGGATTAAATGGTAATAACCAAACCCCAATATCGGCAAATAAGCCAAAGATATTCGGTTCAACTGCAACTTTATTTTAGGAGTCTCTGTAAACAAAATATTTGCTAAAAACTTGAATCAAGTATTTCTGAACTTGGTTTAAGAAAATCCGAGGTTACTAAACTTCCGACATGGGTTCGGATTGATTTCAGGCTAAATAACCCGGATTTTTTTTCCTTGTACTATTACGGGCATAATAAGTCAAATACGAATTTTGTATACAGTTTCTGGTTCACTGCTTACGCATTCAATCTTAGGCTCCAGTTAGCATTCATGCTGCATGCTGATAGCCCCATTGCGGATAGTGGCACCCGCAGTTCAGCACTCGACAGACGGCACTCGGCAGTCGTCACTCTTGAGTCGTCAGTCGTAAGTCGTTCGTCTGCTCGATTTTCGTATCGTGAGAACCGCTCGAGAAACGTCGTGTGTTTCCCACGCGATGTGCACACCTGCCATTTAAGTCGCTTATATGGTTACGATTACAAACACAGCAGCAACAACAACAATAATAATAATAATAATAACAACAACAGTAACAACAGCAGCAGCAGCAACAACAACAACAACATGAGGGCCTCGACTGACGACGACACACATTTATTGCGCCGGCGCGACGCGCATTATCAACGTCGTGTGTCTGACGGACTGACTCACTGACTCACTAACTGACTAACTGTCTGTCTGTCTGTCCAAATGTCTGACTGATTACTGACTGCTTTACTTTAGTTTTTCACTCTTGTCGTCATCAAGTTGCTGTTGTTGCTGGCGTCGTCATTGTCGATTGTTTAATTTAAATCGCCGTCGCAATGTCGGCGCTACTTGGCTTCAGCTTAATGGATATACCTCAGACCTAAGCAGCTCCGAGGTTTCTGCGGAATTGTACGCAATAGTTATTTGTACTTTACGACATGCGCTAATTGAACCACAGAAGACTTTATGAGCCACAACATCTACAGCTTCAACTACAGCTTTAGCTACCGCTTCACCTGTTGATTGGCCAAAGCCGAAGGTGAAAAGTTGGCGCTACCATTGACGTGATTGGAATTGGAATTGACTTTTTTATAGGTGCTGCTGTCGGGCAACATCAATAGAACTCAATAGTGGATTTCATTTGATGAGCATTGGGTCATATGGCAGCGTTCTTTGATCAACAGGTGCTTAATTCAAACATTTATAATCTATCAAGTAGACTTAAGCTTGTGATGTAAGATTGTTCGAGTGGGAAGAAAAGAATATTCAAAAACTTTAACTAAGGAATAAAAATGATGCCAAGGAAGTAAAATCTTACAAATATACAACCTCAAGAAGAATCTTAAAGTATACATATATTTGCTAAATAAACAGCAGACTTCAAACTTGCATAACTTCGTCAAAACTAATTCGATTTAAAAAATTTTGGGAAATATTAAAAAAAGGTCTCCCGTTGTGATTTACAAAAAAAAATTAATACTTTAAATCTTAACTTTTTAACTTTTTACAGTTAATCTACTCCTGGTTTTAGGAGTTTAGTTTTGTTGAGCACAATCATGAAAATATGCTCCTTAAAGTAAACTTAAACTTACTTTAAATAAATATAGTTAAGAGAATTTCGTAAGTTTCAGAAGCAGTTCCCAGGCTGTGTCAAACTAGTTGCCCTTGAGTTCTAACTAGAATGGAAAATTAGCTGGACGATAAGTGGGCAATTGTTATGGTCATCATTGTTAAAATACCTGTTGATGTTGTGGGATCAGAATCGAAGTAGTTTTCCCAACTTTTACTACTAATTACTTAAGTCTATTTAAATTTAAACTAACCCAATATTGACTGAAAAGCCATCAAAAGCACTTAATAAAATAACTGTGGACTCTACAATTATATCTTATCAATCGCATTTAATTAAATATCAATTTGCTAGACACCACTCCTAAGGTGACGCGTGCCACACAGTCCTTGAGTTTGATTAAAAGTAACTGAAAAAGCACTCAAATTATAATCCAGAGAAATTCAATCAAGTGGCGATCAAATACTGCACCTTGTGCAATTGCAAATCAAATTCATATGTGCCACGTGACCGCCCAACGCCTGCCCAGCACGAGACAAGTGCGTCTGCCACGCGGCGGCAAACAGGCAGCAGCAGGCGGTGTAAGCTTTCCACAAGTGGTAAGACCCAAATAAATATCAATCAGGTGTAAATTGGGGCAGGAGGTTGATTCGGGTAGCGCTTTCGGATTTGATAAATGAACGCGTGGCAATTAAGCAACGTGAAATGCACAGGCAAACACTTGTTTGAGGCTTTAGAGGTCGCTGTGGCAGTGGCAACGAGACTTTCGCCTGGCAGCAAGTGCAATATGTGTCAGGCAGTCAATATCCACCACCAAAACAACAACAACAACAAAAACAGGAGAGCATCAGCAACATGAAACGGGCTGTGGCCTAAATTGCAAGCAGCTGCCACTCGAACCGTGGGATATTTTTCCCCTAACCAACCGAGGGCCATCGAACCTTATCCATGGGAACCACAACTGCTCGACGCTCTCAATATTTATTTTGTGCGTTCGTTATATTGAATAAGTAAAAAAAAAAAAAAAACGACAACAACAGTAACCCAAAGGAAACCTCGACAATGAAGGGTGAGGACGGACAACTGACAAGATTATCCTGCACGTGTTGAGCTTGTTCTCTGTTTCTTTCCATTGGCATCATGATGAGCCTGCGCTGAAAGCGTGGCAGGCAAGCGTTGGGCGGCTGTTGCTGTTGCTGCTGCTTTTGGTGTTGCTCCTCTGAAAGTTGCAACATCAGTCAGCCGCGTGCTGGGCACATGTGTTGCCCATGTGGCACTTGTCGCTGTTGGGTGGTGCTTCGTTTTTCGTGCTTTGGGTGGTGGTTTTTTGTGATTCTGGGCGCTATAAAAGCGCGACACTTGCCATGCCAGTATCACAGTTGAAATTTGCAACGCGACACGCAAAGAGCAGATTAAAAAAGAAACGAAAATCATGTCTAAAGTGAAGAATCTAATTGCCAAAATGTTGCAACGACGAGGCAAGTGCAACAGCAGCGGCAGCATCAGCAACAATAACAACAACTATTGCCCACACTACGAGAGTCTCGAGGAGATAGCACAGAATCTGGCTAATGAGCGAATGTTGCAAGAGACAGCAATGGCCACACAACAAATGCTTTTCTGTCTGGAAACCGCAGACGGTTGTTTTTATTGGCATGCACAGTAGCAACATCGGCTTCAACAGCAGCAGCAACAATAACAACCGGTAGTTAGAAGCGGTCAAATGAATGAATGAAAACAGTTCTTCAATGGAGCCATCCAGTCAGCTAACCACAACATGTGAATCGAGTTGCATGCAACAAACGAGAAAATGAGGAACTAGTTGCCAATGCAACCAACAATCAACAGCAGCAATGCCAATGACAACGTCTTCTACGGCAAGGTGTTAATTAAATATTTAATTCCAACTTATGCCAAGCTTAAATACCTTGTGATATATCAGTATGCTCAGAATCAACTTAATTTTAGTTTATAGTGCCATTAGCATAAATGTTGTTAGTTTATAAGGTAATAAAAATAATTATGCGTTGCAAATTAAAAATATGTAATCTTTTTTATGGTGGATTTTAAAACTTAAGCCTTAAATATCGTGTCTTATATAGCTGCATGCGCTATATTTCTATCTTTTCAAGTGACAGTTGAACATGACGGCTTAAATTAGTTGACATTTCAATCGCCCACAGCTTACAACTGCCTCTGCTTTAGCCAATTATGTGGTTTTGAGCCACTTCAGTGCATTTCTTAAAGAATATCTTATTATCTTATCTCTAAACATGTTCATAAATCAAAAATGTGAAGCTTAAACATCTTTAAAGAACTGTAAAGCCATTGTTCTCTAGGAATTATTTTCTTGTAAAAAATGACAAATATTTTTCTTAAAAAGTAACTGGCGTTACCATACTGGAATTTTGTTTTATGACTAGTTAAAAAACAATGTGAATTTGACTGGTCTGCTGACGGACTAGATTTATATTTATTTTTTAAACTAACATACTAAATACTTTATTACTCACGTAATGCAGTTTTTTAGTACTACACTAAAAAAATAGTTTAGTTAAAGAAATTTAATTTTTGCAAACAATTTAAGATATATTTTATTCCTCCTTTTACGAATTGCATTTAAAACTTCCTTTCCACAACTCTGATAATTGCATCCTGTCTTAAGAAATTTCGCATTTTACTTACTGGCATTCCTTATACACACTTTAAAAGAGCTTTGTATAAGTTGCATCCTTTCCAGATGAACCCTATCGCTTAACGCATGCGCCCCCTTTTTGCCTTCATGTTGCATGTGTCTGTCGTGCGGTATTACGCGGTCCAAGCATGCGCACATATTCAATTACATTGCCACAGCAACAACAACCACAGCACCAATAGCAACAACAACGATGACAAGAGCATTGAATTGACAATAACCGAATAACCAACCCCCAACCCCGTTGCATGCCCAAATGAGCCCCTGGGTTGGGATCGTCCGTCCGATCTCGGTTCGCCATGTGCAGTTGAAAAAATGTTCTCACACTCGAAAAAATTGTAACGGCTTGCTGTTGAGCACACTCTCAGCACGCCATGCTCATCATCCCCCTTCCCTGGTTATGTTTCGGCTCTGTCTCGCTCTGTCGGTCGATCGCCTGCTCGCACTTCCTGCCCGTGGCCAAACTGGCCACGTATATTGTTTATATAGTTAACGAATGCGATACATTTAATCTTTAGTGTGTGTCAATTTGCCGTACAGTCATTTAGTTTGCATGCCCCGCACAGCGTCCCTACATTCTCGTTACACAGTGCCCGGTTCCTGATCCCTCGTATCTGGTCTCGGGTCTCGGGTCCCACGACGTGCCCAGGCATGCCACTTAGCGTGGCCCAAGTGTTCAACAGAAGCTACAATTCAGCATTCATAATTGACAACAGCAAGAACAACAACAACAGCGACAACAACAACAGCTACAGCAAAAAGCAACCTATAGGCCACGTCTTCTGACAAGAAGAAAAAATAAAATAAAGGGCAGGTGGTAGTTTTTTCGGTAGTACTGTCCTCACCACTCGCAATGACTCGGTCTTGAGCTCGGTCAGATTTACAGTGGGACAAGTGCATAAATATTGTGAACTAAAGTTCTTATTGAAAACAATTAATATAAATACAATCAATTTTTCCCAAATAACATCCCAAACTTTTAAACACTGCCAAGTAGCTCAAATGCCGAACCGAAGCCATAACAATCACCAGTTCAACCTGCGGGTGAGCTCAAATTCAAGTTCCCGCCTAATTTGTGTGAAAATCCCTAGGAGGTGTCCATTTTAAAAACATCTATATCAAGATTTTCACTTCTCCTTACACTACCTTGCTTCTTGCCACATTTCCAAAACTTCTTTCCCACGTACAGATTCCTTTAAAATAACCATATCAAGTACAAATCATGCCACGTAAAATCCAAAACAGATTTTTACAACAACCCACATCACCTTACACTAGCTCACAACGGGAAGTAATTTCAATATATGCACAGAACTTCGAAAACTTTATTCCCACGCACAGGCATCTCTGGAATCTTTAAAACTAACCATATCAAGTAGAAGGTATGCCACATAAAATCCAAAACAGATAGTACGTTTATATTCCTCACCTTGCACTACCTTTGTGCTGGTAATATTTCCAATATATCCATCGGCAAGGTTTCAAAAATTTCATTCCCACGCACAGGCATCTCTAGAATCTCGGAATCTGTCCGCATCAAGTAAAAGACATGCCACGTAAAATCCACAAGAGACTTTTACCTATCCAGAATTTTTACATCAAGTTCAACGAACACGTAGTGGAAAATCCAAAAATCCATCGAGCTCATTCAGTAGAACTGACTACAAAATTTCCGCATGTGTTATGCCCACTGTGCAATGTGCATAAGGGCTCGGCTAAGAGACTCGGTCTCTCTCTTTCTCGCCCTACACGGCCGACCGATTATAACTTATAACACCAACGAGCGAGAAAAATCTTGTGGGAAACTTGAGGGCAAAGTGTTTCCCACGATTCGAACGTCAATGTAAAAGAAAACAGAGAAGAGCTAAAAGCAGCAATAACAACAACAAGATGAACATGTGCAACAAACAACCACCACCACCACCAGCACTACCACCGACACCACCAACACAGAGACACACCATCAACTTCATCCCCTGCCAAGACAGAACTTGTTTGCCGAGCCAACAAGAGAAAAACCAACCACCACCATCACCAGCAAACGAGGATCGTTGCAAGGCGCAGGCGCAGCTAGAGCCGAGAGAACCAAAACGAACTTACCCGATGACTGAGTAATTTGCTCGGCAGGTGGTGTTGTTGTTATTGTTGCTGTTGGTCTTACTATTGCGCTTCGCTCTCTGCTCTCTGCATGCGTGCGCTGAGCACGAGACGTGACGCAGTCGACGCAGGCACGTGCAGCTATAAAAGCAGCGGTAACTGGAGACGACAGCAACATTCTCAACGCAAACGTCGTGAAGTACACAACGAGTTCAAGCAACGAGCAAACATTTCTTACGTCACAAAAATAAACAAAATCATGGCCACCAAATACGAACTATCGAAAACTTATCAGTACCGCAAGGTGATGAAGCCACTGCTGGAGCGCAAGCGCCGCGCACGCATCAACAAGTGTCTGGATGATCTTAAGGATCTGATGGCTGAGTGCGTGGCACAGACAGGCGATGCCAAATTTGAGAAGGCCGACATCTTGGAGGTTACCGTTCAATACTTGCGTAATCTGAAACAATCCAAGGCTGCCAATACAACCTCATCCGCTCCTGAGCACAGTTTCCGTGCTGGCTACATTCGTGCCGCCAATGAAGTCTCCCGTGCCTTGGCTGGTCTTCCCAAAGTTGATGTCGCCTTTGGCACAACACTGATGACACATCTGGGCATGCGACTCAATCAGTTGGAGCAGCCCGTCGAACAGCCAATGTCAATGACGCTGCATACACCACTTAGCATCAACTGCGGCTCCGCTTACTCCACCACAAGCAGCAGCAGTAGCCGCGATGTCTACAGTCCCGTCTCCAGTGGCTACGCCAGCGACAGTGATTGCTCTTCCAGCTCATCTACACCTGTTGCAGCTCAATCCCTGCTTCAGATTAGCAACACTGGCAGCGTCTGGCGTCCCTGGTAAAGAGCAGGCATGGAACAGCCATCGGGGCAAGCGCGCAATTCAAATGTAGCTTTACAATGCTTTACAATGATCCTCATTTTGACTTTAATTAAGTGTTACGCAGTTTTATAAGTTAGTTCTGTGATAGGGCACTTTTATTGACTCCATTATAACAATTATCCAGAAGTCTGTTAGCCAATATTAATGTTTATATTTTAAGTAAGACACTCGAAAACATAAATACAAACAATCAACATGAAAACAAAAACACCAAAATTGCTTTTGCCTTTTATTTGAAATTTCTCTTGGTAGCTATTTATTTTCACAGGCTTCCAAATCCTAATAGGAATCATACTGATTGTCTACAGTATTTGATGATAATGTAATAGCTGTTGCTCATTAGCAGCTTGTTTCCAATCGGAAGGGTCGTTAATATGTTATTTACAAATTATTTATTTTGGGCCAACTTCTAATCAAGCTAAGATCTGCATTCAAACTATATTCTTATTTGAATTCTAAGAAGATATATGTAGTTTTGCTGTTTTACTTTATTGCTAATTACTAATTTTATAAGTATACAACTATTGCTCTCATATTTAATCGCAGTTTAAACCACACACCCTAAATTTTAGTTTATAAATAATATATTCATTGATTTTACAAAAGATTTATCCTCGTAACATAATCGTACTACTACCACAAAATCAATTCTTAAATTATGTACAAATGTATGTGAATTAACTATTGTTTGTTACATTATATTAGAACTAGGTCCATTTTATATCTATTTATTAAATTAAACTCTTTATTGAATCGCACTTTGTTTAATTATATTCGAAACCACCCATCCACATAAATGGCAACTTTCCTACAAGTGTTACATATTAATTTATTTGAAACGAGCTTCAAATTAGTTAATATACTTAGGTTACACAATAAGCAGAACATGTTATTAACGTTTTTATCGAACCTAATAAATAATTTACTCAATTATTATCTAATGTATAACGTCTTGGTAAGCCTAACACAATACCCAATTATTGAACAATTTGTCAAATTGCCGTCATAGCAATCAACACAGAAAAATTGATAAATTATTAATGATACTTGGACACAGGTTCAATATTATAGGGACAAGGGGGTTGACAGTATTACCTCAGCTCACCCAATTTCACCCAACGATCACCTCAGTTAGCCCACGCGCCGAGTCCACGCTTCCAGCGTCTGCCTGACCTGGCGACCCAAAACCAACCCAGAGGCCAAAGCCAAAGCCAAACGAAGCCAATATGCCACACTAATTGTGTCCAATAAACACTCATCAGGCAATGGGAATAAGATAGGTACCGGGACAGAGACCGCATTATGCCATCATCATCTGCATACATTGATGAAACAATAAGCGAGAGATGGCACGGCAGGATAACAATGAGAATGAGAACGTCCCACGCACACGCACAGGATGAAGCAGTGAAGTATGCATTAAGGATAATAACACCGGGCTAAAGAGCAACTACAGCAACAACATCAAGAGCAAGAGCAACAACAACAACTGCATGTCGATGCCCAAAACAGCGACAGCTGCAAAATTTGTGCTCTGATCCTTTAAAAAAGCGAAGCATGTGGCCAAAAGGAAAACAAACGAGAAAAAATTGTGTGAGAAACTTACTTTCAGGTCGGTTCCCACGCCACGAGCCACAAGGATTGCCGATTGTCCTCCATGCCAGCCGCACATTGCAGCTGTTCCTCTGTTCATCGCCTGCATGTTAGAGGGAGAGCTCTTCGATAACAGCCCTGGGCATGCGCGTGCGAGCGAGAAGGTATGCGCTCATGCGTGCCCGTTGCCGAGGGTGGATTCTGAACTTGGACCCAGCTATAAAAGCGACGCACTGACAACCGAAGAGCATCATTCACGATACAGCCAGCAACAAGGCAACAACGTATCAAACGACCAACATTTCAGCAATTCCTACAAATTAAATTTACGTTAAAATGGAATACACCAGCAAGACACAGATCTACCAGAAGGTGAAGAAGCCGCTGCTCGAGCGTCAGCGTCGTGCGCGCATCAACAAGTGCCTGGACACGCTAAAGACACTTGTCGCCGAACTGCGCGGAGATGATGGCATCCTTCGCATGGACAAGGCTGAGATGCTTGAATCAGCTGTGGTATTCATGCGCCAGCAAAAGATGAGCAAATCAGTAGCAGCACCAACACCAGCGTCACCAGCAATGCCATTTGAGAGCTACCGCAATGGGTATATGAATGCCGTCAATGAGGTGTCACGTGTTATGGCATCCACACCTGGAATGAGCGTTGACCTGGGTAAATCGGTGATGACTCATCTGGGACGCATCTACAAGAACCTTCAACAGTTTAATGAGGCACAAACAATGCCAGAGTCAGATACAGCAATTGAGTTGAGCATCAACTGCAACTCGGCGCCGCTTAGTCCCGCCTCGTCTGGTTATCACAGTGATTACGAGAGTCCTGCACCATCACCGTTGCCAGTAGAAGAGAAACTGTGGCGCCCCTGGTAAAGCAACAGACATTAGGCAGAGACTTAGAAGAAGATAAATGTAACGCAACTGTGATAACCAACTGTGATGGCAACAAAACAAATAGCAAAACAATTAAATAAATGCAATAAGAAACATACAATTATTTGATCTTTAATTACTAAAGGGTGGGTAACGAAATGGGTGTTTTACTTTTAGCACTAGGTACTCTGTTTTACTTTTAGCACTAGGTACTCTCTAGAAGGCAATTATAATGCATGATAACTCTTAGCAAAAGAGAACATCTTAACTTATTAAAATTATGGCAATTACTCTATTAATTATCAAATTGTTTGAGAGACAATTAAATTAAATGTTGCTTTATACATTAAATGAATCCATTAATATTATAATAAAATATTACGAACAACACTTACACTGACTCATTTTTAATTTATTAGGGCTTTTTATTTTGAAATCAAAATACATAATTCTTTATTATAAAATAAAAAAATATTTTAAATACGTTTGTTTAAAAATTTCATTGCGCGCCAAATCAATCGTTGACTTTAATTTACAGCGTTGCTATGAGAGTAATCGACGATAACATCGATTGCGCTGTCAAAAAATGTTTGATAGCTTACCGGTCGATTTATTGTGGAGGCAAGACGATAAATCCAAATAATAAAGTGATGAGATATATGTTACGATATATCGTCGGCGTTTTACTTTTTCCACGCTTCAAAATCATATACGCGATTTAATAACAAATCGGCAGTGTAATTTATTCGCTTCTATAAGTAATAGTGCAATTCGTACTACATAAAACAATGTCAAATATCTATTAAATGTAGCCGAAAATCAAAGTGCAAAATAGACGGCTAAAGCAGATGCGAAAAAATAGAGACGAGAACGAGAACGCCACACAACACATACACGACGCTCAGGCTGGCGCTGTCAGACGTAGCGAGTCGGTCGGTCGGTCGGTTGAAGAGGCCAGTTTTTACGGGCGAAATTCGAGTAAAAAATTACGTTTTTTTGCACTGAAAAAATCGGCTTGTGCAAATATCAGTGCTGTGTATATGTGTGCGCACACAAAGTGGCAATAAAATGTGCAATTGTGCGGCCCGCTGAACGCCTTAAAGTAAAATTGGTATTGCCAACAACTCCAATTTTTAATTGCTTTTGTTTATTTTTTGTAGGGCCAATTTTTCTTTTGCGCTGTGCTCGTGTATGCTTCTGTGTGTGTGTGAGTTTTGCCACTCGTCCGTTTGGGGTGCGCGCGCGTGTATATGTATGTCTGTCTGTCTGGTGTGTAGTTGTGTATGTAAGCGAGCAACTCGCTGCCGCAGCAAACAGTGTTGTCACAAAATTACAATTTATGTGTTGGGTTTTCTTTTATTTTTGTTTTCGCAAAAATTCAGTTCTTTAATGATTGAATAAACTTAAAGTGCTTCAAGACTACATGTCCCAGATGAAGAATTATTAAAAAGTCAATGGCTGCTAAGGTCCAATAATTTTGACACGGTCAGAGGTGGCAACCCTGCGTAATTGCAGTCTGTCTGTATATGTATGTATTACACGGGGTACATTTGTTTGTGCAGAGCGTGCAGCCAGCGTGCGTTGCTTTTGCAAAAATTACATGCCGCAATTATGTTGAAATTGTTGAACATAAGCTTTAAAAGCTGACAAGAAAGTGAACGATTGTTTTCTACATTAATATGCTGCATGCCTGTTTTTTGCGTAACATTTCTCCCAGGCACATGCAACTGTGCGTTTGATTTTTTCGGCGGTAAACACTCACACTCATACCCTCTCTCGTATGTGCTTCGTGTGTATGTGTTCACTCGTTGTTGCTGGCATGGCTGCCATTGCTGAGATGCTCACAAAATACGTGAGCGCGCGAGAGTGTGTTAGTGAATATGTGTGTGTGTTTGTGTGCGTGAGATTCTACGTATCGAAAAAATGGTGCAAAATAACGACCAATAACTAAGAAACGTTGTAAAATTCCATTTGCAGGATATCCGCAAACCGCTAGACAACATGGAAACGCTGGAGTTGAATTAAATATAAAACCACAACATAAGCAATTAAACGCTTGCTAAGTTATATACATGCTCCTCCGGTGCTAGTGCTGCTAATTTAGGCAGAGAGGAGAGTTAAAATCTCAGGGTGCCAGCAGCAGCGGGCAGGAAGAGGAAGCATAATTCACTAACTTATCCGCAGGCCACAAATAAAAATACAACGGTACAACAAACTACAACTGTTATTTGTTGCTGTCCGTCTTCTCGTAAAATAAATAAATCAGCAATAGCAACAATACTGTAACAACAACAAAAACAACAACAATGTACCCCCAACCGGTGCGTCACCCCGCCGCCGGGGTAAGTATAAAAAAAAAATTGCAATGGGACCCAATCAAGTGTTTTACTAATTGTGTTTCGCCCCCATGTCCATGTCCATCTTCAATCTGTACAGGGACCACCACCTCAGGGCCCAATCAAATTTACCATTGCCGATACATTGGAGCGCATCAAGGAGGAGTTCAATTTTCTGCAGGCACAATATCACAGGCAAGTATCTACGACCCACGATAGAAAACCCAACAGAACTTTTTAAAAGAAAACGCTATTATGTACAGATATATCTGATATAGTAGAAATTGCATTATAGATTATATCATTTTGAAAAAGACTGTCGATACTTTAGCGATATGATAAATAATAAATGTAAATAATTTTCCAATGTACCTAAATAACATGAAGATCCATTAACCATCAAGAATGTCAGCTATTGCAATCAACAATTATCTTTCGTGACAAATTATTACTAAAAGTAATATACTGACCTGTTTTCACTTTCACTCAAGTATTTCTGACTATGATTCAGAAATTTAGTAGGGCTTGCCTTGCTTGTGCAGAAGTGAATTAATAAACTGTGGTTTTGTTTTAAACCTTAAACTTCTTAATGCCATATTTAATAATTTACTCAGACGGTTTGCCTAGCACTAAAGGTAGAAGGGAAATTCAACAAGAAGTTTGGTCAAAACTTTTGAATTGATATTCGCATAATGTTAGTGAAAACCTGAACAGTATTGATGATTGATATTTGAATATGTGTTATATATATATATTGATTAAACATTTATAAATTAACATAGAACAAAACATATAATTAACTCAACAAAATAGTAATGTAATGAAAATATTCCTTCTGATTTCCAAAGCAGCCACATATTTCTGTCAAACTATTTGTATTTCTTAAATACTCTTTGTGAGATTGTAAAGAAAAACCACATTAACAATGCCGGATTTTATATTCACTACACAAAAAATAGGATGAAAAAAATGTACATTTCTGTAGGTTTTTTCAAGCTATCTTGTTTTACTGGGCTGTTTCGGCCTCCAGCCTGCCTTGCCTCAGTGTCTTTTGCTGTATAAACCGGTTTACCAGGCAGCTCGCCATATGCGCTGGTCATAGGATTTTTTAGCCGGCACGACGACGGAAACGTTGCCCGAGATTTCTTTCTTTAAACTAAACTAATTTGCTCTTTTGATTATTTTTCCTGTGAATTTCAGCATCAAATTGGAGTGCGAGAAGCTGGCAACCGAAAAGACCGAAATGCAGCGCCATTATGTTATGGTAACAATATAAAAAAAAAAACAAAAAATAAGTAACTTTCAATTTAAGTATGTTTTTTCAATCTTTACTCCCACACATGCTATACAGTACTATGAAATGTCCTACGGCCTTAATGTGGAAATGCACAAGCAAACGGAAATCGCCAAGCGTCTTAACACACTGATCAATCAGCTAATTCCATTCCTACAGGCCGATCATCAGCAGCAAGTGCTACAGGCGGTAGAACGCGCGAAGCAGGTCACAATGCAGGAGCTGAATCTGATCATTGGGGTAAGTTTATAAATTTTTGATTGAGATTTAGATATAATATGTGAACCAAAATATAAGTATATTAGTTACGAAAATTCATGAAATTTAGGGTCTGGTCTGAGTTTATTTAAGTTACTCAGACCACTTTCTGAACACTCCCTGAAGTACCTAGCAGATATAGATAAAATTTACAGCACTGACTTTGTCTAATGCTATAATTTTCTAAGTTTATATTCGACACGAATCTATTCTAAGAACGACTTTGTAGCAATATTCCTTTTTTCGAAAGTTTGGTGTAGATCTTAAAAAAATATAGTTTTCAAGTGAAACTAGTTTAATATGTTTTTATTTATTTTTTATTTAAAATATTCAATAACAAACTATCTGCCAATCCAAATAAAAAAACGAATTTAAATTGGTTATAAAACGATGTGCGTGTGTATGTGGCAGCATCAGCAGCAACATGGAATACAACAACTTTTAGTAAGTTATTTATTAATTTTTTTTTGTTGCAATTTGCGTTCATTTGTTTGTTTGCTCGTTGCGCTAATTTCTTGCCCGCTCGCTCTCCACAACGTGTTTATCATTTAAGTTGAAGTCGCCGCTTGTTGTTCTACTTGTTGTCAATGTTGTTGGTGTTGTCTTCACACACACGCACCTACATCAAAACAGCTTTTGTGATGTCCCAGAGCAAAATAACAGAAAGGCCTGCGCCAAAATAAAAGTACCAGCATATCTGTTAACAACTAATCAAATTGCTCGTTTCCAAATTGCAGCAACAAATACACGCACAACAGGTGCCTGGAGGGCCGCCGCAACCAATGGGTGCACTGAATCCATTTGGAGCTTTGGGCGCCACAATGGGCTTGCCACATGGGCCACAAGGTTTGCTCAAAGCGCCGCCAGATCATCACAGGCCGGACATAAAGCCAACTGGCTTGGAGGGACCAGCGGGCGCTGAGGAGCGTTTGGTAAGTAACAATTACATTTTAAGGACAATCCAGCAATAACTAAAATCCTTTACTATTATAGCGCAATTCTGTTTCACCAGCGGATCGGGAGAAATATCGTACGCGCTCCCCACTGGACATTGAGAATGACTCGAAGCGTCGAAAAGATGAAAAACTGCAAGTAAGTATAGAAATATATTACAACATCATTCATAGTATATACTCGTATCATTGTGTCGTCAGCTGTTGCTGCCTCTCAACTCACCAAAACGTAGCTAATATCATATGTAGTTGTTGTCGTTGTTACTACTGCCTATACCTAATTCCTAATCTATCACTTCATGAGCTTCATAAAAATCGAAATCTATAACTAATCCACTAGTTATAGTTCTAATTATATTTGTAGTCTAGTGAAATAAACATTTAAATTGCCGTTTGTGTTAAATTGTTGTACGCATTTTGTTTTATTGTGTTTGTTTGTTTTTTTCAAAATTATTTGCAGGACGATGAAGGCGAGAAAAGCGATCAAGATTTAGTCGTAGATGTTGCAAATGAAATGGTGAGTTGAGTGTCGGCCCTGATTCTCATGCTGCAACAAACCAATGCACACACACACACACGCCACAGACACACAAAACACACAATTATAAACACAAAAACAACGCAAAGTATAACCATCGTTTCAATGACCCTTGCAGGAATCCCACTCACCACGTCCCAATGGCGAGCACGTATCCATGGAAGTGCGCGATCGAGAGAGCTTAAACGGCGAGCGTCTGGACAAACCCGGAAGCAGCGGCATCAAACAAGAGCGCCCGCCCTCTCGATCTGGCTCCAGTTCATCGCGTTCCACACCCAGCCTCAAGACAAAAGATGTAAGAGTTAGCTTAGTATATTAAAGGGGGAATATTGAAATTTTTTATTTATTTTTATTTAAAAGAATCTCTAGAGACATGTAAGAGATTTAAAACACCATGTGATGTGATAGGGCTGTAGTTGTACATGGGTTTCTAACCCTCTCTTGTTTAGTTTCTCCTCTGGAATGTTCTAAACAAACCTGTTGGAAATAATGAACATTTGTTTAATTATATTAAGTGGTTCGTGTTTTTAAGTGTTAAATGATTTAACCAATTATTTATGACTGGGGAAAACATTATGACTAAGTTTGTTGACAAATTGAAAATAATCGCTGTTTTAATTACAAATATTTAATAGATGGACAAGCCGGGTACACCGGGAGCAAAGGCACGCACACCGACTCCAAACGCTGCTGCACCATCTCAGGGCGCAAATCCTAAACAAATGATGCAACAGGGTGGCCCACCGCCGGCTGGGTATCCAGCGTCGCCGTATCAGCGACCGGCAGATCCCTATCAGCGTCCGCCTTCGGATCCCGCCTATGGACGACCACCGCCTATGCCGTATGATCCGCATGCGCATGTACGAACAAACGGCATTCCACATCCCTCGGCGCTAACTGGTGGAAAGCCGTAAGTACAGGCAATCTGTCTAATTATAATTCATATAATTAATTTTTCATGTCAATATTTTATTTTTTTGGCGAACAGTGCTTACTCTTTCCATATGAACGGCGAGGGCAGTTTGCAGCCGGTGCCATTCCCGCCGGATGCGCTGATCGGAGTGGGCATACCAAGACATGCGCGACAAATTAATACGTTATCACATGGCGAAGTCGTCTGTGCGGTGACTATTTCAAATCCTACAAAATACGTTTATACGGGCGGCAAGGGCTGCGTTAAAGTGTGGGACATCTCACAGCCGGGCAATAAGAATCCCGTTAGCCAGCTAGATTGCCTGCAGCGCGATAATTACATACGCTCGGTGAAGCTGCTGCCGGATGGACGCACACTTATTGTCGGAGGCGAGGCATCGAATCTATCTATATGGGATTTGGCCAGTCCAACGCCACGCATTAAAGCCGAGCTAACCTCAGCGGCGCCTGCCTGCTATGCGCTCGCCATCAGTCCCGATTCAAAGGTGTGCTTCTCATGTTGCAGCGATGGCAACATTGCTGTTTGGGATTTGCACAATGAGATACTGGTGCGTCAGTTCCAGGGACACACAGACGGTGCCTCGTGCATTGACATCAGCCCGGATGGGTCACGATTATGGACAGGCGGCCTGGATAATACGGTGCGATCTTGGGATCTACGCGAGGGTCGCCAACTGCAGCAGCACGATTTCAGTTCTCAAATATTCTCGCTTGGCTATTGCCCAACAGGTGATTTTCACAACTCAATCAATGCTCTCAACAAATGCTAAAAGTATGTCATTTACAATTTTAAGGTGACTGGCTGGCCGTTGGCATGGAGAATTCACATGTGGAAGTATTGCATGCATCAAAACCGGACAAGTATCAGCTGCATTTGCACGAGAGCTGCGTTCTGTCGCTGCGATTTGCCACCTGCGGCAAATGGTTCGTTTCCACCGGCAAAGACAACCTGCTTAACGCATGGAGAACACCATACGGTGCCAGTATATTCCAGGTGAGTTAAATCTTTGAACAATCAATTAATGTTATCGCTGATTCAATAATTCAAAATAAGTAAACTATAATACATAACTATACATATGAATTTATACTGCATTGAAATCTTAGTTTATATACGTATTAACTTAATAAGTTTATGACTAATTATGTTGTTGTTTTTTTTTATCGCTTACAGTCAAAGGAAACATCATCCGTACTTAGCTGCGACATATCAACTGACGACAAATATATTGTGACGGGTTCGGGCGATAAGAAGGCTACTGTCTATGAAGTTATTTATTAAATGAAAACACACACAACATCAGAGGGAAATCCACACTTTTCATTTTGTAATAAGCGCATATAGATTTTTATTACAACTTCAAAAACAAAATCAAGATAAACACACAATGTTCGATAGCATGCTAACAACAACACGGACATAAGCAAACAACAACAGCATCAACAAAAGGCAGCGGCAGCAGCGCAATGCATAATAAGAGCGAAGCAAAAAAATTCTATAATATAAATATATTAAAACAAAAAAAAGAAAGGAGAACTAAAAATTTAAGCGTACATTTAGCTACTAAGCTTAAGCTAAGTCCAATAAAAGTTGAACACAAATTGCAAAGTAAAACAAAACCTAAACTTAAAACAAAATAATATTGTAATAATGATGCAAAGCAAGTGCAACAGAAATGAAAAACTAAGAAAACAATTAAAAAAAACAAACAAAACAAAAAGAGTAATAACAGTCGGCGTTACCTAATACGCTCATCAAAAGAATTAAGTGCAGGGTCCACCCAGCATGGATTAGTCATTGCAGGAGCGTTGAGATTATGATTACCAGATGAGTTACGAGATGTCAGATATGTGAGTGCTTTTAGTTTATCTATGTGTTTATAAGTCGGCAGTGAAATTTTTTGTAAACAAAAAAAAAAGTAGAAGGTACAGATCGTAAATCAATAATACAAATGCAAAACAAACTTATAAGTTTTAATTTGTCAATTTATTTAAATTAGTGACTGCCACCCTCCCACCACTGTCCAATAGTGTCCCTCCCTTCCTTCCTCTTCGCACACAAAACACATTAGCATGCAAAAAAAAAACGTATAAATATACATATATATATTTATGAGTGTATATATATATATACATATAAATATAAATGAATATAACTAGTAAGCAGTTTAGTTAAGAATTTTACATTATAAATAAATACAACAACATCCGAAGCAGGGCGCCTCCAATAACACATAAGCCTACACTCACAAACTCCCATGCACCCATCAATAACGGGAGGCGCCAAAGCAGCCAGCTTTTGCTTGTATGTAATTTGGAGATAAATAATTGAAACCTTTTGTCATAAACCAACAACTGTAAAATCCTATGTTTTGTGCAGCTAAAATAACAACAGGAACAACAAAACAAAATGATAAAGCAAAAAGGAAAAGAAAACTTGTTTACACATTAGTTTATATAGAAATGAATCGTATATATATATATATATATATATATATTTAAATATATATTATATAGAATGTGGGCACATCTCGCGCCCAGCGAAAAAATTGTAATAAGCAAACAGAGAATAGAGTGCAGCACACGCTTCGATTTTTAATTTTACAAATATTATTATTATCATTGTGGTTATATATGTATATAATTATATTATAAATAATTGAAGCAAAACGAAAAAGAAAAATAAAAAATTATATATGTAATCAAAGTAAATTCTAGTTCTCTAAAACACATCTGTTGTATAGACACTGCGCTGTCGAGGCACTGGAGCACCCTGCTGGCGGGATAGCTTTGTATGCAGTTCTCGAAGAGTTTCGCACTGACGACCCGAAATCTGACGGAACTTTTCTATAGCAATGGGCAGCAGGTTGTCCACCAGAAAGATTTTGTTCTTCATCACAAAATTGGGCTAGGAGTAGAAAGGTTTGTCAATGCATACAAAGTATAAAAGCCAGTGCTCAACTTACATCTACGGCCATGTCATTGGGTGGCTTTAACGCATGCTGTTCCAAAAAGAGGTCCCGCAAGAGCTGCTCTAGGCTCTGCATCAACGCTTCACCTTTGGCCAGACAGCCGCAGTAATCGGTCAGCTGAAGAAATTGTCTTACGAAGACCAGCGTGGATTGTGTTAGATTTAGCCAAGTATCACCCGTAGTCTGGGAGCGCATATCAATACCCAATGCATCCAGCTCATGCAGCAGTCGCTTTAAGTTGGATTTGGTTTGCAGATTGTAGGGTTGCCAGCTCTCCTCTGTACGTCCGACTGCATCTAACAGACGCTGCTTGGACTCTTCAATTAATGACTCTAGTGTTGTACGCAACAGACCCTCTAAATGGTAACTTATATCCAGACCAATCTCTGTTAGCTTTGTGGCGGGTTTGCGCACGCGCTCTACACACTTGGCCACTGCCTCCAGAGAGGTGCCTTTGGTCAGATAGTGTTTTATCAGTTGGCTAGCAAAGTACTGCAGCTCCGCATTGCACCACACGACGAGGGCTATAAAATAGTTCAGAAGACAGTTAAGTTGACAGAGCTCGCTAAGATGATGCAGTTAAACTCACCACTGACACAGGCCGGTTGTTGTTCAAATGCACTGAGAAACACGCAAGCCACCTGGGCAAGATCGCAAAAGAAAAGCTCTGAGATTTCAGCGTTGTTGCGGCGCGCCTCGCGTTGCGCCACTCGCAGGCTATGCGTGCACACCTTAAGCAATGTGGCACTCGCCTGTCGGGAACGACCCATTTCCACAAGGATTTTAAGGGGTCGTTGTGCGGCACGTAGTGCAATTTGTAAGTTGCGGTTGTGACTGTTAGAAAGTTCTTGGATAAGCACATTGGTAAGCTTTTGTTCCTGCTGCTTTACTTTGTTCTCAATGGTATCTGCCTGGGGCAACTTCTTTTTGTTTTCTGCAAGGCGTAGAAATTCGTGCGTACGCATGATCAACGATTGGGCCTCCTCAAAGTGACGTTGGGCCACCAACGTTTGAAGTTCCTCGCTTGCAGTGCTAAGCCACTCGGGTGTTTCATCCTCCAGCGATTTAGGCTGTGTGTCACTTGGACTCTCTGCTGGCACTTTTTCCGGCGTAGCACTTTTCGATGGAGTCTGTTGTTGCTGTTTGGCTCGGCCAGGTGGTTGCGGAGCTTGACCTTTCTTTGATTTCTTTTGTTGATCAAAGCGAAAGGCTTCCTCCAACTTTTCAATCCATTCACTTTTACCGGCCGCTGTTATGCTCTGATATATCTTGGAACCGTCAGGAGTTATGATGTTAATCGCATTCTTGACGCCATCCAAATCCTTAATATTTATCACGGCTATCTTCTTGGGATCGTATTCCGTGAGAAACTCCAGGCGTCTATCAAAATGGGATTATATTATTATGATTCTAAATAAAGCTTTATAAGCCGATTCATACTTATCATGCTTGACTTTGCACACAATGAGTACATCGTTGAAGAGAAAGAAGAAGACTCTCTGTATGGGTCGGTAATCATTGCCATCTAGCTCAATAAGAGCACCCTCGTTTAGGAAAGTTTTGCCCTCAAGATTCCCATTGAATCCCTGCACCATTTCTTTAACAGCTCTTGTCGCATGACTGTTCTCCACATCCTCAGTGGCAGCACTTGTCTCCGCCTCAATGCTGTCCGCCTTTAAATGAGAACTCGTCTTGCCATCGGTCATCGTAGCCAAAATATTACGCTGCTCGATGAGTATATGCGACAGCTGATACATTTCCGACTCCAGATCTGTAAAATTGATTACGTTGAGGTATGCTAGGTTCACATAGCGACACAGAGCGTCAAGGGTGCATCCGGTGCACCCCTCGGCCTCTGTGCCAAGCTCTGTGGGGCACTGTTAGCCTAGCATTAAGCACTAAATTGTGGGTGAATATCGTTGGTCACTTACGTGAAATCTCCTTAGCTGTTTGAATGAACTGCATATAGTTCTTTTTGCAGGTTTGCTTAAGCGTTGCCGACGTCGTTTCATTGTACGCCTCGATATCTTTCTTGCGTTGCTGCAAATCACTCCCACCTACACATTCCCGTGTCAGGTCTTTGGTATCTGTGCGAGAGTTGAGAGCTAGTAAAATTAAATTCATCCACATATAAAGTAGAGCTTACATTTGTCTACGCTAAAGTTTATATCGTCGAATTCCTTCATTTTTAGGAAGGAAATTAAGCAAAAGCCTGCGGTGGTTCGGCCACTAGAGTTGTGTCGCTCCGTTCGGACTAAGTTTGATTGAACGATTCACCCCACAGTTTAGTAGTTCAGCTATGAACTATATGACCGATTCCATTGTTCGATTGAACAAAACTCTTCAGTTGAACTAAAACAAACAGCTCTAGTATCGATAGATATCTTACCGCGATAATATATTTCTGCTCGATACTTTTATCTGACGATATTATCCTTATCGGTGTGTGATTTTATTATTTTGGTGCAATTTTCAGTCAAGTGGCAACGCCTCGTCTTCGTTTGTTGTTTTGATGAGTAATTTTTCAAGAATTCATTCCTATACATTTCTCAGGTCGCAATTAGTAATTAATAAACAATGGATTGGCTTTTCGGAAAGAAGATCTCACCAGATGAGATGCTTCGTAAGAATCAGCGCGCCCTAAACAAGGCAATGCGCGATTTGGACCGTGAGCGTATGAAAATGGACCAACAAGAGAAGAAAATCATTGCAGACATCAAGAAAATGGCCAAGGAAGGTCAAATGGATGCGGTCAAGATCATGGCCAAAGATCTGGTGCGCACTCGTCGCTATTCCAAGAAGTTTATGCTTATGAAGGCAAACATTCAAGCAGTTTCGCTTAAAATACAGACGCTCAAATCTCAAAACACAATGGCACAAGCCATGAAAGGTGTGTGCGTGTGAGGTGGTGTTTGTGACTCACATTTGCTTAATCCATGTCTAATCTTTTAGGTGTCACCAAGGCCATGCAAAACATGAACCGTCAGTTGAATCTCCCGCAAATACAGAAGATACTGCAAGATTTCGAAAAGCAATCAGAAATGATGGACATGAAGGAGGAGATGATTAACGACGCCATAGATGATGCCATGGAGGATGAGGGTGATGAGGAGGAAACTGATGCTGTTGTCTCCCAAGTGCTGGACGAACTTGGTCTACAGCTGGGCGAGCAACTGGGTGATCTACCCTCTGCCTCTGGTTCCCTATCTGTTGCAGGCGGTGCTGGAGCACAGAAAGCACCCACAGCTGTAGCCGCTGGCGGTGCAGGCGTTGGACCAGCCCCGAGTAGCGCTGGCGCGGGCGGTGGTGCGGCTGGTGGCAGCGGTGGCTCCACGCCTATGTCCGATGCAGACGCAGACTTACAGGCGCGTCTGGATAAACTGCGAAAGGATTAGATATCCGTCACCTGCCGTTTTATATGCTAGCCCACTGTTGATTTTAAGTAACAAACGATGTTATTCACTTTGATATTTCTATATTCCCGGACAAAAAATAAACGCTTTAAAAATGTGTAAATTTTCCATTACTATAACAGGCATGTATATGTATGTATTGTTTGCTTATACATATATATGAACATATGCCGGGAAAACCAAAATGGTATAGCTGAGGTGATGGAATACTTTTGAAAGTAGGTGGACAAAAGTAGTTACACAAAATGCACTACTCAGCCATGAACTTTGCTTAAATACTTTTGCCCTCCTCTGTCTTTAGCAGTTAACACTGTAATCTCGGAAAAATTCTTTGGTGAAATTGGAAATTAGGATTTAATTAAGTTTGTAAGAAAAACAATCAGCTTTAATTTAAGAAGTTAATAGATTTTTTAGCCAAGAGCAGCTTGTAAAATCAAAATAAGGAAATTATATGCATTTTAGCAAGGTATTACAACTCGTATCTGTTACAAGTTATAAACAAATATTGAATTTAATGACCACTAATTAAATCAATATTATCTTGTTGTAACCTAAGTTAAAATAAAACTATAATCATTATGTACATTTTCAATTACTATAACAAGCGTAAATATATTTCATTGAGGGGGATACAATTAGAATTACACACACAGAGGGGAATACAATATATTTCAATCTACGACAAATCAACTAATTAAGTAAGAATTTCACTGAAAACCATTGGCTAGAAATACCCGCTCCACATCTTGGAACACCTTGCCGGCATCGGGGCTAGCATCGATGGTTTTAACCTGGCCGGCATTTTCAAAATATTTGATGATGGGCAACGAATCGTTGTTGTATGTCTGGATGCGTTTTTTAAGGCTGTCCATGTTGTCATCGGTCCGACCAGAACCGCCTTGTCCTCGGCCCAAACATCGAAGCACACACACATCTTCAGCACAGTCGAAGAAGAGCACAAATTGCATGTCCGTCTTATCGGACATTTGGCGATTCCAGCCATCTAAATTATCTTGGTTGCGTGGAAAGCCATCGATAAGAAATCGGGATTTGCCCGAATTCTTCATTGCATTTTCTAGCAGCGAACACGTCACCTCGACGGGCACAATTTTGCCATTACGTATATATTCTTCGATAAGCTGACCAAATTCAGAGCCCTCGCGCGCACGCTCCTCTCTCAGAAGATCTCCAGCTGATAAGTGGGTAAACTGAAAGCGTTCCACAATCTTTGAACATTGCGTGCCCTTGCCAGCCCCAGGGCCACCCAATACAAAAACAACCTTTGGCTTTTCACTGGACATGCTGTGTATTAGTTTTACGACCGGCGCTTGGTTGTGCAAGCTGAGGTAATTACTTTTGCAGACGTTGTATTGATGGGAATGTTGGAATTGCTGAGTCAGCAGTGCTCCTCCTTGGCCAACAGACTCAAGCGTTTTTGTTATACGCGTAAAAGCGCGCCACATTGACAACTGAGGTAGAATATCGCGGTGTGTAATCGTGTGTACCTAATAATTTCCAGTGGAAACGGAAGTTGTGACGTCATAGTCATGCGCAATGTTGCCAGAATGTCTCGGGTTATAAATAGCTAATCTTATTATAAAAAGTAGCTAGAAATATGTTTAAGAAAAATGTGTTATTTCTTTGCAAAATTTCGATTGCTAATAGTTTCCGAATTCGTAATATGACACGGTGTTATCTGCTAAATATTCCCTTTTATAGTACTCCAAAGCCTTAATTGCTGTTATTGTATATATGTATATAACCCAATATGAAACGAGTGGAATAATTATTGCTGTTCAACAAATTCTCTAAGTATAGCCTTTTAATAGTTAAAATGGCAGCACTGGTCATGCGCCAGCTGTTATAGAAGACTGGTATTAAATTGGCGCCGTTTTAAATGGGTCTTTAACTTGTATTTAAAATATTTATTAGATATATGTAAGTCTTTCAAATGAGCTGCGCGTGATTTTTCTGTATTAAATCGGCCACCAACTGATAGGGAATTATATGCTGAGACCCAGGAGTCAAATCCACTTCCTCGTCATCAACGCCTACTATAACGCCAGAAACTAAGAAAAGATGGACAAATAATATATGAATTATATATGTAAGGAGTGATAAGTGCAATAATGAACACACCAGCAATATTCGCTTTAAGGAAAACATGGCTCATTAGATTCGGAGTGACAATGCGTTGCTCTGCCTCACCACGCTGCTGGTTGGGCATATACTGCGTGGCCACCTTATTGAAGTACTCATCCACATGGGTAGCAAAGTCCTGGGCATATTTTGCCTCCTCGGGCGACAGTCGCTTGTCGGTAGAATCTCGTGCCATTTCCTGATTGAGAATGTGTTGGGTGTAAGTTTCGATCTTTTGCAGGCGACAGCGTAAGTAACTGGCCATAATGTATCGTATGCGCTCCAGCTCCATTTGATGCACCACAAACCGAAAGTCATTCTTGTCGAGATCTTTCATTTGCTCCTCCATGTGCGCCACTTGTGAAAGCATCAATTCAAGCATGTCCGTCTGATGTTGCAGTAGTTCTGGTGCACAAATTTCATTTGTCCAAGCTGTCTCCAGTATTTCCAAAACCTGTGTAAATGCAACAAGTTGCAGTTGACTTTTCTAAACAATTAGGAGTTTACCTTTTGTGCGGTAATTGGCTCCACATCTTCATCATCATCATCTTCTTCATAGGCATTAGTTAAGGCACCCCCTGTACTCAAGTCTTGCTCATTTAATGCATCTTGTAAATTTTCGTTTTCCGACATAATTCCGGAATTAATGGCGCGCTTTGGGAAAAAGTAAACAACAGAACAGCTGTCGGCTGTGCTTATATGACTTTCATTTCTCAACACTTCACTAGGGCTGTTGATACTTTTTAAAGTATCAATATCGATAATATTTCTTTTGTGATATTTTTGTCAAAATAATGTAAATTTGATCTATATTAAAAATATCTAGGTGAGCCATTAATTAACTTTTTTCCACCTATTATTAATTGTGCAACACGTACTAAAATTCAGCTCAAAATACCGATATTGATCTTATCGAGAAAAATGTATCAAGAGACAACATATATCGGTGTATCAGTTTGTCAACACTGGTATTTCCCACGCGATGGCAGCGACGACACAACAAACAGACTTCAAAAAGAATTTCCGTTTAATTGTTGAAAGAATCTTCAACAATTGGCAAAACTTACGGCTTGCTGTTGAACATGGCATGGGAGGACGCGATGGCCAACAGGTGAGAGATTGTTGCGTTCACATCATTTACAATTTCTAACCTAACATCATGCTTGGGGGCAGGTGGCCATTCAAATCATGGAGTACACATATGAGTATTGCGTGGGTAACGAGAATATAACACAGGGCGAGTTGCAGGAGGTAATTGAAGAACTAATGGATCAGGAATTCAATACGCTATGCGACGATCACTCCATACCCGAAATATGCCGCAATCTGTTGCGTTATAAGCAAATGGCACTTGCGTCTCAGTATCCACAGATTGAAACAGAACTAAGCAAACTGCCGCAGGGCAAGGATTGGTTACGTCCTGATGTTAAGATCACATACACACCTGTTGAAGGCGACTCGTCTTCCGACGAAGATATGGATGAGGATGATGATGACGATGCCATGAATGGTGATGAGAGCGAAGAGGAACAGGCAGCAACAACCAGTAGTGGAAGGGTAACTCGCTCCCAGACAAGAAAACAACAAGCGGAACAGTTTGTGGAGCCAGAGGATGGCTGGACGACTGTGCGTAGAAAGTAAAATAAATATCAAAATCATTTTGTTAGTTATAAAAAGTGGCGTTTACTTCTTGCAAGTCTAAAAATCTAAGTGGAGGTATAGGTGCACGAGTTTTTGGCCTGTGAGTAATCTTACACAGATTACATTGAATTGGTGGTGCTTCTGGTGTTTTTCGATTAGACTCGGGACGTTGACAGTTGACCTGGGACCAGGATGTGAACTGGGTTCCCTTTGGCAACACCAATTTGAGATCAACAACTGATGCAATGGAATCAATATTGGGCGTCAATGCCAGATTAATAGCTGGATAGATGATAAAGGCAAAGAAGGCACCCACTAGAACTAGAACCGGCACGAACGCAGCAAAATATTTGTCCGGCAAATGTGAATGCAACCCCAGCTCCACAGGCAGATAAGCCCACGCCACGTATATGAAAAACAGCACAGTGAACAGGATGTAAAATGCGAATCCATAGATCGCTCTATGTGGTGTCGGTGCTGGGCTGTGCTCCGGCATCTTTGACTTCTTCGGACTGTTCTCCTCCTCCAAACAGCTTAATGGTGTCCTGACAAAGCAGCAGGCTCTCAAAGAACGAGGTTATTGCAGTGCGTAAACTCTTCACTTGGTCAGCACTAAAGTGCACCACAAGCACGTCGTCCTCCAAGCTCAGAGTTTTCCTTACAAAGTTGCGCCGGGGCTCCTGATCTACACTTAGCACGCGATAAGCAATTTCAGCGTGCTTTGGTGTATCAAAGGGCAATCTTAGCGTGCTGTAAATTGAGACTTAGTAACACTTACAAACAGTTGAATTAATTATACTTACGATTCATTTGCTTTACTGGCGACGACCGGCTGTGGCATTATAATTTTTTGTAATTACAAAAAACTAATTGACAAATCTTGATATATCGATAAATGTGTTTGGCGATGATATATATTTATGCACGATATTTTTGTTGGACGACAATATCGCTATCGATATTTGTGCGGATTACTTTGAAAAATCAAGGTTCACCCCCACTCCCACTACCACAAAGCCAATAAAATAATTGATAACGTTTCCAACTTGTATTTTCTTTATTACAAAATGCTTCCACGTCCAATTCTTAATTCAATCAATATCCTTAGCATATTTACTTCTTGGACTTGTTAACACCGCCCTTGGGTGCGGGCTTCTTGGATGCAGTTTTGACAGCGGATTTGCCACCGGTCTTGCCAGCGGGCTTCTTGGTAGCCGCCGCTTTGGTTGGCTTCTTCTCCACCTTCTTGACGGGCTTAACGAGAGCATCGCGCTGGCTCTTCAGCGCCTTGACAATCTTCTGCTCCTCGATGAGGAAAGCGCGAACAATACGCTCACGCAGGCAACCATGGCACAAGACACCACCGTATGTGCGGGAGACGGTCTTGTGGCGCTTGGACAGACGTGGGCGCTCGCTGGGGCGGGATGGGGTGATGCCCTTAAGCTTCTCCTTGCATTGACCGCAGCGTGGCACGGTCTTGTTCTTCTTCACGTACTGGTATACCAGACGTCCGCCGGGAGTACGCACACTGTAAACAAACGTCCAATTAGAATACAATTACAAAACCTGAGTTCACTTTTAACTTACATGCGCCTCTTGTTGGATCTGGTGTTGTATGACAGACGTCTCCTCAAAGTCAAGCGCTGGACCATGTTGCAGCTGCTGTTGTTTCCATTTTAGATGTTAGTCAAGTTGTTATTCAAAAGTCCAGGTAACCAGTTCCGATAAGAGAAGCACAAAATAGGTAGAAAAAACAATACGATTTACATAAGTAAGGTTCGATAATATGGGGCAAATAATTCTTAATCATTGTGTATTGAAATTGGCAATAATTCGATAGCCGTTTTACGGATGTTCTCAGATTATTTGGCAAATTCACAAAAAGCAAGCTTTACATACTTGTAGTAAAAAACCAAAAGAGGGAAAGAAGAAGCAAATCAACGTGAAGTTGGCTGCTATCAAAAGAGTGCTGGAAAGCGCATTTAGAAATAATCTGGTATTTTCTTCGTGGTATTCTTTGGCATTTCTTTTGCCTTAAATATTTTTTTAATAAAAATAAAGAAAAACAATTGCTTAATAAAATCAAGCATTTACATTGTAAATTAAAGCGGATTCTTTTAATACATGATTTGTTTTGGTAGTTACTACTACTTCCTTTAAACGTTATCTGGAAAATTCACACAAAAAATTCATGCAAAATTTCAGCCAAATCGAATCTTTAGCACCAGTTTCGAGTGAAAAGATTTGAAAGTGGGGCCATGTGGCTGCCAGATTTCATCACGTCGGTGGCCCCACCGTTGTTTGCTAGCGCCGCCGCTACTTTATGTCTACTTTATGAACTAGGATTTTAATTGATGGGTCTGGCCATCTTGTCACTGTCTTCAATTTTTCAGCAAATCTTATATGTTATAGCTATTTAAGGTTCAAAATAGCTACGTCTAGCTATAAAATAGCTAAAATGGCAACACTGGCTCCAATCCACGCGCTCTGTTTTCACCCATCGAATCCAAAAACCGGCGTCCTGGACTTAAACAAAAGTCGGCAATGAGTTTCCTGAAGCCTAAAACTCACATAGAGCAAGGTGATGTGGTCATCCTCTATTTGAGTGTCAATTCCATGCACGCAATTGAAGCAGTGCCAACAATAGTAAACAAGAAAGGAGAAACGATAGCGCACATCTTTCAAACACCTTACGGATCACTTAAAGTTCAAAGTAGGCTCTTGAGTTTTATTGCCATTGTAAATTGTGCTTACTGATTTCTATTCTTGTTGCCGGCAGGTATTATTGGCGTGGAGTATGGAAGTAAGGTGGAGTTGTCCAAAGGCTGGGCGCACGTGCTGCAGCCAAATCCGGAATTGTGGACGCAGACCTTGCCGCATCGTACACAGATAATATACACGCCGGATATTAGCATGATACTGCATCAGCTGGAAGTGCGTCCCGGCGCTGTGGTTGTGGAATCCGGCACCGGATCCGGTTCATTGTCTCACTACTTTCTGCGGGCACTGAAACCGACCGGACGGTTGCACACATTCGACTTTCACGAGGCTCGTGCGGATCAGGCGCGCGACGAATTTAAGCGACATGGACTCTCAGACTTTGTAACGGTCTATCACAGAGATGTGTGCAATTTAGGTTTTACCAGCGAACTCGATGGTGTGGCCGATGCAGTGTTTTTGGATCTACCCTCACCGGATTTGGCAGTGCCACATGCATTCAAGGCGTTGAAGTTGTCGGGTAAGTGAAACGCGACTGCCCAGTCACTGTTTGACAACAAGTTGTCAGCGCCCTTTGGCGCGTCGCCGACTGCGGCAGGCAGGAAGGCACAGCTATCAAGACTTGCTTGGCTGCTTGGTCACTCAGTTGTCTTTCTGTCTTGGCCATCTCATTGTGTTTGACATTGAATGCGCCTGCTTTTGGCAGCTGACGTGGTCAGGCAGAGCTCTGCCCAGCTTTGTCACTCATTAGTGGAATCAACTGCACTCTCGGTACCATTGCAGAATTCGATTGCTGTGAAAATGATTGCATCGATATTGATAATCAAAGCCCCTTTCCACGAAGCCAAAGCTATTTTTTGTTTTAATATTTCAAAATTTGCATCTTTTGTTTATTTTTTATTCCCGAAGAATGTACTTTTTAACAGAATATAGATAAATGTATTGGAATTGAAATATTTTGGCAAGTATCAGAGATTTTTGCTCGAAGCTGGTTTTTAATCGAAAATGTTTTTGGAGTCAACAAAATATAGTGACATGAGTTTAGTTTTTATGAAAAAAAGAAGATAATTTTTAGAACTGGAAATTAAAATAACACTACCGTATAAAATATGTTATATTATCTACATATATAAATATATTTAACCTGTGTTGCAGGAGGTCGATTTTGCTCATTTTCGCCTTGCATTGAGCAATCGCAGCGGTGTATTAATGTTTTAACCAAGTTGGGCTTTAACGAGATCTGTTCCATGGAAGTGCTGCAGCAGGAGAGCGTGATAAAAACCCGCACTTTACCTGTCATCGATCTGGAGTTTCTTAAAGCGCCCAAAGAAAATGAAACAAACACAAACGAAGAGAATAAAACAAAGGAACCAAAGGAGCTAAAGAAGTATTTAACATCAAGTAATCCTCAAGTGCTGCCTGGACACACGGGTTTTCTCACATTTGCTACACTGCCGCCCAACATACCCAAAGCATAAGTGTGTGATTTGTTTAATAAATTTGTAGTTTTTTATTTGCCTGTTGTACTGTTATTCGTAGTCAAAGGAATAGTCATCGAAAAGTTTTCGTTCCAGGCTCTTGACGCCGCCACAGTGGTAGCAACGCTGTTGCAGCTCTAGCTGCTGGTTCTTGCGGCTCGAGGATTTTCGTGGTAATGCCCATGGCATGCGTTGCTCTGGTATGGCAACCTGAGTGCGTTCCGGATTGCCACTGCACGTCGGACATCGCCCCATAACGTTGGGTTTGGGTAACATGCCGTAAATTAATGGTCCAGGCGGGGGGACGCCATAAATGGTCACAATCTGAGGTAGGCTGGAGTATGGACGTGTAGGAAAGAGCTTCTCTCGATTTAGGAAACTATGGAGAGTTTTAAAAAGAGTTAGAGTTGTTGTTGCTGCTTGATTGATTGTCATACTTGGGTCTGGGTTCCAGCCACAGGTTATTCATGCGCTTGCTGCTCATGATGTCACCCAGTTTCTGCAGCAGACGAAGATTTTCACGTTCGATTTGCTGCTGGCGTTCCCGTTCGTTCTGCTGCTTCTTCCACTTGCGCTGGACATGATCGTGCTGACGTGGCGACTTTGTATCAATCGCCGGACGGGCAGACATCACTTTCTCGCGATGCTGTGCATAGCGCAATTCCTCCCAGGGCTGCTGCAGCAATTTGTCGCGTCTCGAGATCATTGTCTAATGTTTGAAAACTTGCAGCCGAAATGGAACTGATGATGAAGTTTTTGGGGGTTGGGTGTGCGGTTCCCGGTGCATGTTTACCACCACAAACAAACATTGGTGCGTCCATAACAACAACCTTGCCAGGACAACGAGAGCACACACCGGGGGCCACTCAACAAATATTGCACAATCATGCTCACAGATTAAGTTCAACGGCGGCGGCGGCGGCTTTGCTCAGCTGTCCCGACTGTCTATCCAAACAGTGACATCCCTTGGACTTGACTTGCAAATTTGCAGTCGAAGGCAACACTGTTACATAATTCTCATTGCTTTCGGTTCTGTTTCTGTTTCTGCTTCTAGTTCTCGTTTTGGTTTTGGTTTCGGTTCTATATCTGTTTCTGTTTCTGGTTCCTACTCCAGCTGCTTGTTAGGGAGCCGGCGGCCCGTTTCCCTGGTTCTTGTGTAGTAGCCGCTCTGTTCTTGTGGCTTCACTTGGTGTGGCGGCAAATTCTTTCTTCTTTCAGCTTCTTCAACATTTGCTCCGCTGCTGCTGCTGCTGCTGTTGCTGCTCATATGTCAACCAGCAACTCAGTTGCTGCCGTTCTAAACTCTTGTTTAGTGTTTGATTGATGCTAAGTGCTTCTGCCTAGCTCATATGCAAGTGCACACTTAATGCGAATACCAAGCTTTCAATAATTTCCAACTAAACTTTATTTGGTAAGCATCTGAAAGCTGTTTATTTCCCAATATAGCAGCTTGTTTTTACAGGCACCTCATCATTAAACTATCTAACTGCTACATAATGGCTTACTTAGGATTGTAACACAAAACTAATCTTCCAATTCAATTTTAAGAAACAAGTTTAATACCATTAATGGGAAATGGTTATGAATAATTGTTTTTAAATTCCTCAGTTAATAAAATCCGTTTATCATATGAAAACAATCTGAAAAGCTTATAAACTATTTTAAGTAAATAAAAAATAAAGTACATAAATAATTCACCACTGCATATAGTTTTATTTAATTTTAATTTAATTAATTCAAAATGAATAGCAAGAAAATTTTCTAAAGCTTATTAAATATGAATTGAAAATTATCTTATTGTAATTAATCTTATAAGTAAAGTTATTTATTTTATATAAATTATTCTATTTATTTTTCTGAATTAAGAAGATAACTTATACTTATGTACTTGTTAGTTATCTTAGTCGTAATTGTTGTCTAACAAAAAGTATGAAAATTTCTGGGTAAAATGATATGCCATTTATTGTTGTGTAACACTTCAAGGGTGTTATTGTCTGTGAATTCTATGTGTAAGTATATTCCTGTCAAAAAAGCCCAGCAATTGTTCTGCTTTTGAGTTTATTAGCCCCCCGTTGGGGCGTCTTACAAATGCGTCTATTGTTTTTGCCTGCGTTCGTGTTGCAAGCAGCATTGCGTGTTGTTGTTGCTGCCGTTGTTGCCAACAAGTTGCTGGGCCAAGTGGCCAACTGTGGCTGTGTTGCTGCCATTGGGCGTGAGTTTGCACTATTATCAAATTAAAAGCAACGCCGCTTATTGGTCAGTTAATTGGAAGATCTGTAATTTGATACTGGTAACGTGTTGCTTATCACAGCTCTTGTTGTTGTACTGTTTGCTGTTGTTGTCTTATGTTTCATTGTTGTATTTGTACAATTATCTTGTTAGCTGATCGACAACTGTAACGGATTGCCATTCAGTTATGCCTATATTCCATCAACCATAACCCATATCCCATCATAACCTACAAACTCCTAGCCATGACCAAAAAGACTCGTCGTCTCTTGGCCCCTATCTTAACAATTTGTTGTTGCTGGCAGCGTTTGGCTCGTCACAACTAAACACCTGCTTATTTGTGCATAAATTTCATATAGAAATGCTCATATTTATTGAAAAGACTCGTATTTATAAAATGGCATATAATTGCGCTCTAAGTGTGCCCGAGTGTGTGTGTGTTTCTATGTGTGTATGTGTGTTAGGGGGGTGCAGCGTTGCCCGCCAGCAATATGGCCAGTTTCTCACCTTTAGAAGCCGACCAGCAGTCGCAGATGGCAAGGCAACAGCAACAACAGCAACAACAACAACAACAACACTAACAAAAGCTACATCAAACGCAACAACAAAATGATGCCAGAGGTTGCCTTGTTGGTTCTCTTGTGTTGGTTATGATGAAACATTAAATGAACTACAAACTAAATTGAATTAAAAAAAAGCATAACAATTAAATATATTAATAAATTATATTACTATAATAAGCAAGACTGAAAGTTACAATCAAAGTACTATTTATTATAATAAGCATATAGTTTTCTAGGATATGAATGTTCTGAGTCATAACTCTGCCTCAAAAACTTTAATGAATAAGTTTTTCTAAATGATTTTTAAAGAAACCTTAAGCTGTTTGTGCCAACGGCTAATTTATTTTGAGACCACAGCATCCGGATCTAAACAAAAGATAGGCACATATTTGTTAATGTGTTTTCATATTAGTTTTCAAATCATTTAAGATAATATTATTTATCTTTTAACCGATTTTAAATTCCCATGTTTACATATAATGCATACCGAGTATTTAAGCCCTCTTCAAGTCATAACTTTTACCATACTTTAATTTTCAAAGCGCTTAAAAGATATGTTAATTTACTTTTTAAATTTCTTTTTGAAATGCATTGATCTGGGACTTCAATTTTGAAGCTTGTTGCAGATCCAACAGGCAATGGGTTATGCTCGGTTATTGTAGTGTGAAATAAGTTTTGGGTTAGTACTCGCATATCATATCAAAGTGCATACAATAACTGGCCTGTCCATTTATTACAATATGCGCCGGCAACGCCAGGCAACAACAGCAACAGTCGAAAAACTGCGATTTGCTGTCAGCTAATAATAATAATTTCGATATTGAAAATACGTTTTCTTAGTTAGGTACGACACTAAACGATTTCGCCCATTCGGAGTGTTCAAGCATCGACAGTGCTAAAAGTCAGGCAAGCACTGAAGCAACAGCAACAGCAACATCAACGGCAACGGCAACAGCAACACTTGCAACAGGCGACTTGCAACGGGCGATACCAACAGGCAAACTGGCAACTGGCAAACAGGCAACAGGCAGCGTGCAACTCACAAACGGGCTCAAAGTTGACCGTTGGTGGGGGCGGTGCTGTTTGCTGCTGCTTCTTCTTCAAGCGTTTTGCAGACAGGTGGTGTGTTGGTGTCGATGTTGCTGGGTCGCCGCTCGCTTGGTGTTCAATATGAGCCACAATTGAGGCATTTAATCGAGCATCTCTTAACACGCCTTGGAATGTTGACTTATTATTGGCCATGCAGCCAATGCAGTTGCCACAGTTGCTGTTGCATTGCTGTTGCCCGTTGCCAGTTGCCAGTTGCTCGCTCTCTCTACGGTTACGGAGTCCAAGACATTGGTATGGCCATCGCTTGTGTGTCTTCGTCTGTGTCGGTGTCAGAAGTCTGTAGTTACCTCACAGTAAAAGCGTTTATCATCATTAGACTCAATCTAAAGACGTTTTGGCTGGGGTTATCATGTTGATTATGTTGTGTGAAAACAAATTACATTTCTGCTCAGGCTTTAACACCATTTGTATGCGCCTATGTTGTCGTTGCCATTGTTGTTCTTGTTCTTGTTGTTGTTCTTGTTGTTTTTGTCAGTATGTTGCTGCTGCTGCTGTTGATGTTGTTGCCAAGCTGCTGCTGGCTAATTGTGAATCTGCTCGAAAGATTCAATTGTGCCATTGACAAACTAATTGGTTGTTCAATTTTTGTGAAAGCCTTTTATCTGCTCTCTCTCTCTGTCTCTCTCTCTTTCTTTCTCTTTCTCTGTCGCTGGGCCGTGAGAAAATTGCAAATCAAAAATATTTCTGCTATTGCCAATAATTGCTCGATAAAATTGTGCTGGCTAGAAGCAGACTCAGCAACAATATGGGAAAGAACTTGGTAATAATTTTGCTTTTGGGCCTTGTCTAAGACACAGCTGTGTTCTATATTGTTGCTGTTGTTGCTATTGTTGCTGCAGCTGCTAACATGCCACTTGCAACAGCAATAGCAACAACAACAATAATAAAGTTTTGCTGTGTTTGGCCCTGACCGTCTAAAAACACTGTGCAACACAAAAAAGCATAGTTTCAATTGTAAAACATTATTAATTTTATTTTAATTTTATTTCTTGACTGTAAACTCAATAAAAAGTTTAAAAGTAAAATTAATTGATTAATTGATATTGTAATATTTGTGAATCAAGGCAGAAAATAATTTAATAATATTGTATTCTTAAAGATAAGTTTGTTTTTAAATTTAACATCTGGCTGTTTAGTGTTTTTTCATAGTACTATTGGCTGGAAAAACAAAAAGCGAACTTGATTTTGCCCAGCCAATAAACATTTTTATGCACTTTTAAATGTAATGCTTGTTGTTGTTGTTGTTTTAGCTGCTGTTACGATAACATTTCTGATTTGTGCCACACACAAATACAAATACAAATAGAAACATAGGCCAGGCCGTTAGCTATTTATCGAGGGTCAATGTCACGCCTTGACGCCTTCGCCAATATATTTAAGCTGACTTTTTGTCACAATTTATTGCATTTGGCTATATTTTGTCTATGTATTTGTGTGTGTATGTGTGTGTGTGCGCCTCTGTGTGTGGTATGTGTGCAGTTTTCTTGACTTGAGCTTGCCGTTTTATCTTGTCAACGCAATCGTCTATTAGTTTTTCTTTTTTAATTAATTAACAATGTTCGCATGGGTGTCAATGGCGAAAATGGTGTGGCATGGTTGGTTGTCCCAGGTTTATTTATTTATTTTATATATTTCTATTTTGTTTTATTATATTGCATTTTTTTCATTTGTTTGTTAAAGCTTGTCGTTTGCGGTGAGCAGAAAAAATGTACATGACTTTTAAAAGAGGCCAATTAAATGTGAAAATAATAAAATTAAATGAATATAAAAGAAAGTAAAATGCAGCTTAGCTTGTAACTCAAATGGCTAAATGCATTTCTATTTAGTCAAATTGTAAGTTTTTTGTATATTTAAATGGAAAGTAAATATCTTTTGTGAATGCAGACAACAATTGTTTGGGTTGAGTTCAATTATTAAGCTGACATTTGAAGACGCCATGGGGAACTTTGTTCTAAGTAACCTTTTTGATACTCCTTGCGGAGATTTGCTTATTCAACTTGCACATTCAACAGTCAATTTTCAACTGGGAATTCAAGACTCACATAACAAAAATACTTGTACTTGAGTAAAAACTATGTAAGACCTATGAATAAACTTTTTCAAGACGCCGCCATCAGACGTAACGTCAATAGTGGACGATGAGAACTAATTGAGTCATTTTGAAGTCTATGATAATCGCTTGTGAGTACCTGGCATGGGTATTCAAAATGGACAAACCCACACCCATTTGGGAACGCCTTCATAGTCCAACAATGTTTACTGATCCTCTGACTGCTGACTGTGTCAACTCGAATGTGCAATAAAATTAAAGTTTTGTTTATGAATGGAATTACACGGCGATCTGTAGACCAACTGCAACGGCAACGGCAAAGGCAACAGCAAAGACAACGATAAAGACAAAGTCGACATTTAGCAAGATCAAAACGCAGCAGGAGCTCTGGCTTAAGAGAGAGATAGAAAGAGAGAGAGAGAGACCCAGCTCAGATTCACAGACACTTCATCTAAATGTCAGGCCATATCTAGCGACACTCGCACAACCTACCAACCAGTCCGCCGGTGTTAGCCCTCAATTTCAACACTAGCATTCGCACTCAGCGCTCAGAGCTCAGAGCTCAGCTTGGACAACGTCGTCGGCGGCTCTTTGGCGGCTGCTTTGGCCAAATCAATTGAGCCGCCTGCAAACGAGCCAAAACAAATGACTTGAGAGTTGCTAAGGCAAGCTGGCCCCGAGGAGCGCTCAAGATCATTAGTATAATTTAAGTAAATTAAACGCAGCGATTAGGCCAGGATGCAAACGGCAACGTCGTCCACATTCACATCCACAACCACAACCACAGCCACAGCCACATCTACAGTTGAAGTCAAGTCGGCAAAACGCTTGTGTTTATTTAAATTTATTGTAACATTGGATCTGGACGCGGCGTGGATGGCGATTTCAATTTGTAAAACAAGCGAGCAAACAAGCTGTTAAAATATAATGATTGGCACCAAAAGATGCAACGCGTCTTGCTGCAAGCAGAGATATCGAGTACTCGTACTTTGTTCATTTGTATCTAGGTTAAACTTTCCGCATATGCATATCGCTCTCCTAACTGGCCATTCGTAAATTTATGTGGCGTTTGCTCATTGTCCAAAATGCTTATGTTCATGCCTTATGCTTATGATTGGTAATATCCCGATGCATAAACCATTTGGCATTGAAAACTTCGGACTGTGGATAAGCGGATACTACATTGTTCGCCAGAAGTTTTTACAAGCCAAGCGCGCCAGTTTCCCACACAGACAATGGGCACTCAAAAAAAAAGAAAAACAAACTGTGGCGGCGACAACCACAGCTACAGCCACTGCAACAACAACAACAACAACAACAACAACTGACAACTGGCAACTGCCAACGACTGCCGGCTCTGGTCTCTAGCTACAGATACTCCAGCACAGAGAACACAGAGCACAAAGGCTGCCCCAGACAGAATTACAAGCGCAATGGAACAATGAATGCAGTCAGCACCATTCGAACAGTGGTGAAAGTGCCAAACTAGCTAAATGAATATTTGATAATGGAAAGCGAATTGTCATCGGGTTAGTAAGCCTCTTCAAATACATACACTGAGCCTAATTGGCCTATTAGAAACGGTTTGTAAGAAGTATGAGAAGATTGATACGCAGGTCTTTGTAGAAACTACTGAAATGAAAAGGATTGGAGACTTAGGAACATACTCTACCACTATCTTTTGGAAGGTCAGCCTATACAACCAATTGTGTACAATTATATTCATTACTAGGAATTATTCAACAAACAAGTATCCTTTAAGTAATTCCTAGTTGCATTTGCTTTTTAATGGCTTTCTTGTTGTCTCTTTTCACTAAAACCTTAAAATATTTTAAACTGAAAAGATCACTAGAGTCTATTAGTTTATTTAAATATTAGTTTTTTGATTGTTAAGTGAACCGAGTTGTCCCACTGTGCTTGGTCCGAGTCTTTGGCAATTGACAAAAGCCAACGTAATGCAGCATCAAAACAAATAAACAGTCAGCACTGAGAACAGCAGACAAAACAGCAATTCATATTTGCTCTGATTTATATGGCGTCTAGAAGTTTTCCATTTTTATTATCATTATTATGATTATGATACTTTTTTCCCAGGCACAAAAGATGCTGCGGAGTGCACAGCACACAGACTCTGTTGTAATCAATCAGTCAGAGAAGACGCTTCAGAAATGTGCTTGTGAGTTTCATCTTTCTGTTCTGTAAAATTAATGTGCTTTAATTTGCAAGTTTGTGTCCTAAGTCTTTCATTTTACTGCCAAGTTTGTGTCCTAAGTCTTTCATTTGGCCTGCCACACACAAAGCGCAGGGCGTTTTTTGTTGTGTGTTGTTGTTCCACAGAAATGTCATTAAAGCACCACACACAGGCAAACACACACACACAAACGCAAACTCACACACATACACACAGATAAGAGAAGAGGGTGTGCGAGCTGTGTTCTGTGATCTGGGCAATGTCAATTGCTGCAACACCAAAGATCTGAATTGCTTGATATTCTAATTGCTGAAATTGTTTGTGGCAGACAAGTGTGTGTGATTATAGTATGCGCCATGCCCAATGAATAATCATTGAAATCCGTTCGTTCGTTCGTTGTTGTTGTTTTTGTTTATGTTGTTGGTTTTTGTTGTTGTGCCTGCTGTTGACAAGAGCAAACACCCGCATCATGAAGCCTGAGTCTGCGGCCCAGCCTGATGGTGGTCCTCATTGTGTCGCACTGATCAAAATCGCTGCGCCAAAGCAAAGCATCAAATTTTTGCAACGCTCGTTTTCTTTTGTTGCTGTTGTTTTTGTTTGTTTGTTGTTGTTTTTGTTTTTGTTGTTGCTGTTGTCGCTGCTCTTGCTTTTCCATCAGATATGAAAGCTGGAGCGTCGTCGTTGTTGGCGTCGCTCGTCTGCTCCTCGCCCAACGCAGTTTTCGGCTTGATTTTCTTAATTAAATTTTTGCTACGCCGCTGCCAAGGCTATTCTCCAGCTACAGAGCCAAGCTACAGCTTCTCCTGTCCTGCTTGTTTCAGCCCGATTGCCTGTTGATGATGCTGCCGTCGCTGCTGCTGCAGCTGCTGCTGCTGATGATGATGATGATGTGTGCTTTATAAGTCTGTTGCAGCGCTACGACGCAGTCGCTGATTTGAAGTTGTCGATAGGGTTTTTGGTGCTTGTTGCTCTTGTTGTTGTTGTTAACACACTCCCACATTTTCAGAGGTTTTTTTTGGATAACATAGTTTTTTTTAAGGAGGACCTGCAAAGTACTTGAACCTACTTAAAAAGTTTTATTCATGGTTAAGTCGAGTAGCGTATTATAGTTAAATATCTATTGATTCTTTTTAACTGTTTTAATTTTAACTAAAGCGCTCTAAAATTAAATGAATACTAAAAAAATTAAGTTAATTAAGGGTATTGACAAAATAGTGACTATCTTGTCATTCATAAGCTGGCCACTTATTTAAGTTTTTGACGTGTTATCTGCCAATAATTACTGCACTTGCCTTGCTAGTATAATAGCCACAGATAGTTCAGCCCATAATTTAATAGTCTTTGAAGGAGGCTTCTCTCATTAACCCATCACCCATCTTGTCGCCCAAAACTTGACCCGCGCTCAACTCGACCCACAGCTCGACCCGAGTCTCTCATTGTGCACAACGAATAAAGTAACAACAGCAACAGCGCCTACCAACATCATTTACATCATCATTCACAATAAAATAAAAGTGCACACGCCCACTTAAAGGGCCTCATAAATTGTGTCGAATAATCAGTTTCAACATAATTTATTGTAATTTACGAGTGCCGGCAACGTGGCAGAAGCAGCATCACAGTAGAGTCGAGTAGGGTATATCAGAGTAGAGTGGGGTAAAGCTGAGGCTAACAGATCTATAGTAACTAAGTAACAACATACAGTCCAGTCGCTAGATTCCAGACACAACCTGAATCAGTATCCGAATTCACATTGCGCCCACAAGTTGAGTTGGTTAAGTTTTTATTTTTATTATTCTTTTTTATTTATTTTTTTTTTATAGAGCGTCTCGCAACTAAATGCTACAAATGAAAATCCCAAACGGCACATTGAAAGCATCTTGATAAGAATATTGAAGGCAGCATTATTGCTGCCCATGTTGAAGCTAGAGTTCGGCTTATACCTTGTAGAGATGGCGTGCGAACACCTTCGAAACACAATATTTCAATGCCTAATAATATTTTTAGCGCTGCTTTCAATATGGTTTCATAGCCGACAGTCAAAAAGCCTCTAAAGATTTCTTAACCATAGTATTCCCTCCAGTTAGTTGATGCTATTGTAATTGAAACTATTGTTTCCTTTTGTATGCTCACTTGAAGCTCTGCAATTGCTGCCAAACAGCATTTATATCAATCACTCAATAAAAATACAACGATCAATCAATTTCAACAATCATTCCGAGAGAAGATAGAGATACAGAGAGAGAGAGAGAGAGAAATCCGAAATGCAGAGATTGATTTGAGCGAGTTGACTTTGTGATCCAGCCAGACTTTGCCTGATCTGGTTGGATCTGCAGCAGGTATTGTTAGCTCTGTACCGGGCCGGAATCATCCCAATCAGAAGAATTGAAATGTCACTGTAATAAACTTCAAGCGTCAGTGCGATAAAGCCTCGTTCATTTCCACTTGACGTACTGACAGCACACTGTCCTGGCCTATTATCGCCACTTGCAATCATTCAAAGCATCATCCAAGCGACAGTAGCCTTATTAAATACTCTTTCTCTCTCTGTCTAACACTTATCTTGGTCAACCTTGTCTCTGATTTGACCAAAGATATCTCTCGAAGCTCGTTATAATATTTTATAGCCATAAAAGAAAAGGCGGCATTACAAAGTTTAAAGTGTTTTGACTGTACATTTCAACTTTTGTCGTATTCAAATGGTTCGAGAGGCGCGTAGGGGGCCCAGCTATTTAGGAGTTACCAAGAAATAAACCACACTTCAGTTAATATTTTCCTTGTTTTGAATTTTCTTCCTTTCCTTTTGTTTTGACTTTAATTTTGATACCCTTGCAGAAGGTTTTCTATTTTTTTTTTTTCACGAAATGTGTAACGATTCGGTCCAAATATAATGAACATTTTTTGAGGTATGTTAGCCAAACTCACAAGTAGTTTACTTTCTTCTCTCTAATATATTCTGAACAACATTGGCTTAAATTTAGCCCGTATTTTAAAGAGCTGTCATATGTCGATTGTTGGATACATGTCTGTGCAAGGGTATTTCATTAAATTCATTCTAAATTTAGAAATATGTAGTTCGTTTTCAAAAACAATTTTTCTGAACATTAAAAAAAAATTAATCTTGAAGTTTTTGTTTTTTAAAATTTTAAACCTTGAGTTCTTACTTGTAATTAACTCTTGGTGGCCAAATTAATATGTATCAATCCTTAAATAAATGCTGAGAGTGAAATGAAAAACCGTTCTTATATTTACTATTTTGAACACGGATGAAGAAAATTCGAGATGACCTAAGTTTTGACACCGTTATTATTTTTTGTATATCCGAAATCCCGTATTTTTTATGCAGGACGCAAACCAGAGACAAGCTCACCAGAGGAAGGTTTGTTCGGAAGACTCGAATGGCGTTTACAAAGCTAATTTCAATATGAATTAAATTCGGATTAGGATAAGGAAATTGTGATGAACCGAACTGGGAGTTTAAGCAGAATTGTTTCGAGTCAAATAACAGCAGTTCCATTATTTAAATAGTTGACACTTTGTCTAATACTCAATTTAAGCAACTAGGCTAACTTAATACTTTGCTCATATTGGGGTGTTTGTGATGTTGGTAATACAAATATTTGTTTACAATATGTAATGGAAAATCTGTTGTTTGCGGTTTTGTGGCTTGGCAATTACTCAGCTTGATAGGCGTGTGCAGAACACAAGAGAGCAAGCAAGTTTGCTGGGGTTCAAAGTGCTTAGTCTGAGCTCTGATTGCCCAACTGACTCGGAAGACGGTCAAAACCTGAACGACTTGTTGACCAGGCCGTTGCGCATCTTCCCAACGTAATTTAAACTAAATCGGTGCGCTCGCCAAACTGCGTACAACAACGTAGCAGAAGTTGCCCCCAACAAACATACACACACACACACACACAGACACAGTCACACTACAACTATACTCACAGTATGAACTGGGGGCTTGTTGGATCTTGAGTGCGCCTGTGCTCTGTCTTCGGTCGCTGTGTCTACTCGTAATAATCAATTATTTCTGTGTAATTTATGGTAATGTTCAGTCATGATGGATTGACTGCTCTAATGTCGCTCTAAATCTTTGTACTTGGCTTGGGGTATGCTGCTTGTAGCGGCATCGCACATGGCCACAGTTCAAAACAGAGCAGACTCAGGCTCAGGCTCAGACTATGTTATGGTTCAGGCTAACACTGAGATTGAGACTGAGACTGGGACGGCGACTGCGACTGAGGCTGAAGCTGAGGCTCAGGCAGGTGCAATTGCTCAGTACAAAGATAGAGCCTAAGCTCTCCCACTAAAAGCAGGCCGAGTCAGCCAAACAGCTATGTTCTACAGTGGAAGCAGCTCCTAAAAAATATTTAGAAAAAATTAAGTGTGGGTTTTATGAAAAATATGAAGAACAAAAAAATATTTTAATAATGTTAAGTCTAATTTTTCTTTTATGAAAATTAAATAAATATCAAGAAAGTTTTAAGGAAAGATTAAATCCTATTTGTATTTAATTATTAGAAATGCCAGCTTGTTAACAGAACTCAATACAACTATATAAATAAAACTAAATAAAATATAATTTTTAAAATATAAAGAGTCTAGCAAAAGTATTACATAATATGTTTATATGTTATAATAAAAAGTTTTATTTTAATTAAAAATCATCTTCAACATTTTAAAATGTATACTTTCTTGTATTTATACTAAAATAAACTCACTGAATCCACTGTGCACCTGCTTCTTTACTTCCGTCACTGTGCGAAGCGAATCGTCGGTTGCCTACGCTTTGCTCCGCCTCCGTTGTCATCCTCGTCTCGGTTCAGTTGGGATCGGCTGTAATATGTAGCATATGTTTTCGTAAGTTTTTCTTGTATTTTGTTTAATGGCAGCTTAGATTACAAGAGCTACGCGAATTGGGAATCAAAGGGGGATCGAACAGACAGAGGCGGACGTGTCTTGGGCACATTTTCGCATGTTGCAGTGGCTTCCAATGGGGTTGGCTGTTCAGGTCTCTCGCTGACTCGCTCTGCGCCATGTAACTGATGTTTAAAATTGCTGTGTGATTTTCGTGGCGAAATTAATGTTAAATAAGCTTTTAGTTTATGTCCCGCCACAGCGTTGATCAATTTCTCAGTCACCCGGTCTGGCCCCATCTTCTGCTTGGCCGCTCTGCATTCTAATCGCAGCACCGTTGCCTTCTGCACATCTTCTTTTCCCCATCCCTACTCCCTGGTCATAGGCACTGAGCAGCATCCTCGTGTGATGATTGTGCAGGTTTGTTTTCATTCTTTTTTCCTCTTTTTTTGTGGCGCGTCGTCTTGTTTATGTGTAAATTATGCTTGTACACATTTTATTTACAATTGTGTATAAATTAAAGACGAATTATTATGTTTTCTTACCCTGAAACAACTCTTCTACTCTCTTACATATTAATATAGCGCCAATGCCGATTCTGACTTGGCATTTTCTCTACAATCTGGGGTTATTTGAAATTCAAACGATGCATTGTGGGCTAGTAAATCTAAGGTTTGCTTTGTATTTTACCATCAACTTACTGGGAGTATTGGTTCTTTTGCTTACACTTTGTTATAAATATTTAAAAGTTAAATTAAAAGTATTTCTGGAATCCAAATTGCTGTCTTTAAAGTTCGTATAGAGAAATTAGGAAAAAAATTTAACTTTGTATCTGTCCAAAACGTCTCAGAAGGAGATTTAAAGATTCTTATTCTTATATTAATATTAATGTTTATATCTATTGATCTGACTGGGTTTTTTCTGGGGTTTCCCCAATCCTTGAAACAAATATTGGATCTTTTAAACAAATTTTCCACCGCGACACTTTTATAATTTTATTCACATAATTCGATTTAGTTTTTAAATGAACTTGATATTGAAACTTGATTTTCTTTAAATATTTATAACCTTTACTTATTGATGATTTCGATTTTGTTTAATTTGTGGTTTGATCTATTCTATCGCTGTATTAAATTAAGTTAGTTGTAGCATGTGGCTCTGGGTGAGGGCGTAGCGGAATGTATTGTTCATAAAGTTGAGTTTATTTTATAGTCTTGGATTATGAGTACATTAGTTCCGTGGCAAGTTCATTGCTGCCGCTTAGTTCGGGCCCATTGCAAGCTAAGCAATTGCTGTGAACTGCAGAAAAAGGATTTGGCATGCAGTGGCAAAGCTTTAGTCAGTGATTTTCCATGCCTACAGCGCTCATCTGGGTAGTCAATGAGAAGAGAGACGGAGCGGGAGGGGAAGGGGTGGTAATGGGGTTAGATAGGAAGTGTACTAACAGTTTGAGCTGGCTGGCAGCCTGGGAAACATCCTGTGTTGCATTTTTGGCTTGTTTTCAACTGTTTGCTTTGCTTTGCTTTGGTGTTATGCAAATGCCTTAGAACAGGAACAACACCACACCACAAGCACAAGCACCAGGCAGCATCAGCACCACCACCCTGTGTGCAGCACAATAGCTACCGTGCGCGTGCAACGACAACAGCAACAACAACAACAACAACCATAGCAATAGCATCAACAAGAGGAGAACACGTACAAAACAGCAGCTGTTTAACATTTATTTGCCTATTTATTAATTTCATGTAACATTTTTTCCAAGGAAATGGCCACAATGCAACGAAATCAAAGCCAAGGAACAAGCGCAACGCATTCTCTTGACGCCAGGCAGTCGCTGTGGCTGCAGCAGCAGCAGCAGCAACTGCAACTGTTGCTGTTGCATTCGTATTCGCCATTGCCATCGGTCAGACCCTGGCCAAAATGTCCAACCGCGCCAACTGTTGCCCAAACAATAAGGCACAGGGGCAACAGTAACGTCAACGGCAACAGTCAGAGACGCAGTTGCAGTTGCAGCCTTAGGCCTTGTTGCCTTTTGCCATACTTCTCCCACTATTTGACTGCGCTGACTTGGCTGCCATCGTCCGTGGTTGCCACAAAAAGTGTCGTGACCCCGGCTGGGCCGCGCCAGGTATTGCATATGGTTAGCTCTCTGACTCTTGAGTTGGACTTTTTTTGGGGGCATCGGGCGGAATGTCTGGCCAGGAGACTGAGACTGTGGCTGAAGCAGCTCAAAAATTACATGTTGTTCCTGTTGAAATGTTTTGTGTTTTGTGAGTGCAGCATTTCCATTGTCGTTGACTTTTATTTCTAAAAATTTTTTACTTTTATTTGAGGGCTTTGTTTTTTTTTGTGTGTTGAATACCCTTGCAGCGCTTTCAAGAATTGTTGCCATATATTTCGTAAAGGATCTATGATGAATTTAAATACATATATCAATTTATTCATATCGTTTTTCTATTTGTTTTTTATATATTATAATAAATAAAGTTTATACTGAGACTTTGGTTTTTATATATGTATGTAAATTCAAAATAAATATAGAATTATATTTTCAACAAAAACTAAAAGCGCATCCTAAAGAAAATATGCGGCACCTAATAACCAATTTAAAATTCATAGATTAATTTTAAACAAACAGAGCTGAATTTTTTTAAAATCTAAATTCATCTTCAGTAAAGTAACTGAAATAGGAAAATAACAAAATTAAATTTATGTACATCTTAGGCTAAAGGTAAAATTATGTTTGTCAATTTAATTGTAAATTATTTTATAACGACAAATAAAACCTGACCAATTAAATAAAATAAATCACTTATTTTTTTTATATTATAGATATTATAATACTCAGGGTATATGCGCTTCGTATTGATAAATAACCCATTTGGTTTTTATTGCTTTTTGTGTGTAGCTATAGCTAATAACACACACATTGATGTCTGAGGCAAATATGTAACAATCCTCGTGCTCCTTGCGGTCAAAGGAGTCGTCGTTGGGCTAGGACAAAGAAAATGCAAAAATGCCAAAAATCGCACAACTCAAAACCCAATGCGAATGCAAAGGCGATGGTGAATGTGAATTCGACTATGGCTACGACAACGAATACGAGTAAGAGAGTATGAGTATGAGTATGAGTAAGAATACGAGTACTCGGACTCGTACTCGCACACAAAACGATTCTGGCACCCATGAGCAGGAGGATCATCAGCATCAGTATGGACTGGGCGGGTGGTGGCTCGTCGTTCGTCGCTCGTCGCTGATCGTGGCACATTTGCATACAATGAGGCCAGAACTAAGACCCAATCCAGTCAGCCAGCCAAAATACACACAACTCACACACAAATACACACACGCTGGCGCAGCATGTTATCTCTGGCTGTGACCTACACCAATATTTCTGAGAATGCTGCTGTGGCCCGTCGTCGCCTGTAAGTGTGTCGTTGTTGTCGTCGTCGTCGTCGTCGTCCAAGTCCAGTCCAAGTCTATAGCCAGTCAGTATCTCAGACGGCCGACGACGAGGAGTCATTCAATCGCGCCAGCTGCGGCGTCTGGGTCTCCAGTTTTGTGTTTGGGTTTTGTTTGCTTTTGGGCTCCCCATTCTACTTACAATATTTGTGGGGATATCACCAAAGATCTCTGCAACTGCATCCGAAATCCCAAATAAAAACAAAATAAAGGAGCCTCATCGCATGGCCAGTGACTGCTGTGTGTGAATTTCGACTCTGTCTGGCGTCTGTTCTGCGTCAGCCTCAAAGTTCCAGCGTCGTCGTCACCCATGAAGTGGTATGAATACGAGTACGAGTATGAGTACAACTACGAGTACTCGTAGTTTCAAACTGAAAATGTCTATGACTACTATGTCCCAAAGTAGACACTGTTACTGTGGCTTGGGGAGTGGTTTTTGCCTATGGTCTTTGATTTTTTTTTTCAGTTTTTTTTTTTTTTTTTCGGCGAAAGCGTTTTTAGCAGATTGGCCAACAGTCAAAAAAGCTGCGGCTTCGGTGGCTGGTTCAGAGTGCAATGCATTAATGGAAACTTAAAATCATGACATTTACCATAACGTTTTTTTTTCCTTCTTTTTCTTCGGACTGATCATAAATTTCAGAGTCGCCTTGAGAACACATAAACGGCAGACAATGAGAGATATTTGTACATATGATTTGACAACATGAAGAACATTTGACTATATCGGTAAGTTTCGATTATCACGAACACTTAAATATATTTACTCATAAAAAAATTTGATTTGTGATTAGATCTGTTATGGCAAATTAAGCACTGAGTGGGATACTTGCTTTATAATGAAATTAACTTGAGAAATAATATATATTTAAATATGTAAAAAATAGCTTGACGTATTCTAAATACCAAATTAAATAAATATATCCTAGAGAACTATAATAATGTTCAAAAATATTCCGATGTAAGTTGTCTCTAAATTATCCTGGTTTCATTGGTAATACTGTAAAAATAGTAAAACATTTTAAAATAAAAATCAATTTTATTGCATCTTCCACTTTTCAACTTGATATACTTTTGTTTGTTTATTGTATAAGCAAATGCAAAATGCGTAATGTAAATAAATATTGTGTGTATAAATAGCTTTTCATAAATAAAATAATTAACCTAATTCATCTAAAAGATTATGGTACTATTAAATTACACACTATATATGTATAAACAAATGTGAAAATACTCATAAAAATACGCCATAAAAACGCTACTAAAAATGTTTTACAACTAATAGAGCTCTTCTGCTTTTCCAGTTTCTTATCGTAAAACTAATTTTCAAGTAAAGTCTATATACTATATTTATAGCATACTGTAATTGTATTTTTTTAATGTTTAAACTTTAAACAAAATTGCACAGAAATGTTGTTGTTATATGAACATTACTTAAACAAATTAGTTGGTTAGTAGATAGCTAAAACTGTGCTTATAATGATATCTATACTATTACTATTACTATTTATTGTTACTATTGTTATTGTTGTTTTTGCCCGTGTGTGTATACGTTCTTTCTTTATCTCTTTCTGTTTTGTTTAGAGTTAGATAAAAATAATTTAAACGCTAAGATGACAAGTGGCAATTAATTTAAGTATGATTATCACCTGCCCGTTGCACGTCGAGTCGCGCTGGGAATTTCCGAGCTTTTCATAATGCGCAGGTCACTAATTTTTGGGATCTGAAATAATTGAAAAGAAGAGAAAAGAGAAAAATGAATTTGAGAGCGGGAGCATAAGCGTGTCACACAACTGGCGGAAGCGCCAATTGCCCCTCGAGACTTCTTTTTAGATTTAATCAAATACTTTTTCAAATCTTTTTTTTTTGTCTTGAACTGTTTTGTTTTTGAAGCTTAATTAATTAGCAATAGGATGTGAATTAAACGCAGATTGAAACGTGCCAATCTAAATGTACTAACCTCTATCATCGACCGGTTCTGTGGCATCAGCACGGCCTGTGGACACCAACGATTCAGTGGCAAGTTCCACACGCGCCACGTGAACACCATGCAGCGTTAGTTGTGCATGTTGTGGATGTTGTTGTGGATGCTGTTGTGGATGCTGGTGATGTTGCTGATGCTGCTGCTGTGCAGCTGCCAGATGCTGGGACAGATGCTGGTGATGATCGCCTGTCGCCGGTGGCCATTGCTGATAGGCAACAGGCACCAACGGATCCGACATCCATTCAAAACTAAACGCTGGTCCAATTGTCTGAGCGCCCAGTCCGCCATGTTGGGGCGTGGCACTTGTGGGCGTAGGTGGCGTTGTGGTAATGCAGGGACTCAGTTCGTGTGAGGAGCCAAAGCTATCAAGAGAAGCCTTCTGCGCCGACTCCGACCACGGTGGACTGGGATTCCATTGTTCAATAAAATCCGCCGGATCCGGCGGTAGCGTTTTGTTAAGCAGTCGCGGACGTGTTGGCACAATTGTGGCATAAATAACCGAGGCGGATACATCACTGCTGCTGCCCGTTGCTCCCCCACCAGCTGCTGTGGCATAAGCACTACTCGGATGCAGGGCATAGCAGTCGGGTTCCGGAGTTATGGCCGCTGCAGGAGATCGCTCGGCATGTAAATAAAGGGGCTCCAATTTGTTTCGGGCTCGTTTCTTGGGTGGTGGTGGAGTCGCTGACTGCGTGGACTTTTGACTACCGCCCGTGGCACCGCCATTTACTTGACTATAGTCTACAGGCTCCAGACCGCTACTGCTGGTGCCCAGTGAGCCCGACTGAAAGCCATATAGCTGCTGATCTTCCTTGAGCTCGAGTGTGCCCTCGGCATGGTAGACCCCACCATAGGTGGCGCCCATATGTGGATGATGGTGATGATAAGATGCCGCTGCCGTTGTGTGATGGTGATGATGATGCGCATGATGGCTGCCAAAGACGCTGGACATGCTGGCCGCCCCACTGGACATGCCCAGGCCCACACTGACAGCACCACCCCCACCACCAAGTGGTTGCTGATGTGAACTGTAATAGCTGCTGGAACTGCTGCCCGGTGGCACACGCATTGCACTGTCCAGTGGCATGCCAAACTGTATCTTGGACTGCACCGTGTAATAATGATAGAGCCAGGAGTTGGCCAGCATTATTGATGCTTCACGATCACTAAGAGGATTGATCCCCGTTAGCCAAAGGTTAATCAATAAACTGAAAGGGTTTACTTACTTTAACACTTGGTTGGTGCACACGATGACAGGCTGTTGTGTGGAATCGGGACTATCTCGAACCTGGAGAACGACATGTACCCAGGTGTAATCTCCACTAGAGCGCTGCATGCGCACGAGCAATATGCAACTACGATCCTGTTCCGATTGTGTAACTGCAGAAATATAAGAAGCGTTAAGGCAATGATAAGATGATGGCACATATTGAGCATTTAAAAGAAAAATAAGACGTATATTCTAGCAACCCAGAAGCAAACAAAAACAACATATGTATTTGTTGAATTTTTTTCTTAATTTCAATTTTAAGGGCCTTGCCGACAACTTTACAGTCTATACAATTTTGACGATAGACTGTAATGATTTCAGTAAGATGAGAAAACGTTCGAAAGTAAATTTATTTATTCTATATTTATTCTATTAATAATATGGTTGAAATTTTAAAAAATGTTCGAAAAACGTATAGACTTGAAATTCTAGCTGTGATTTGTTAAACAAGATCTGTTGCTGACGTCCCCTAATTACCAGGAGAATTTAAAGGAAAATCATGTATATCATGTGAATCTATACTTACTTAGCCTATGTTTGCTTTGTGCTTCACGGAGATTCTCGCTATGTATCAGATTATACCAGGATGAGCCCTGTAGAGTCGCCTTTTCATAACCCAAATGGAACTCGCCACTGCAATGGAAATAATCAGTAAGTACGTAAGATAAGAAAGAGCTGTTATATTTAATTTTGTATTTCTTAAGTTGTTAACGCTTTACTTATTTTCATTATTTAAATTAAATTTAAGCTTCCAGCTTGTACTATGCTTTGTATTTACATATGTTGCGAATTTAAATGTTCTTAAGAGTGAAGATAGTTATACAATTTGTATTCAATATTTACAAATATGTATTTATTTTTTATGTATTTTTTTTTTTGATTATTTTAGAAATTTTTCTATACTGTGTATATTTTACTACTGAGCGTTCTACTTTACTTACTTTTTGTCAATATGTGCGATTTTCATATCCATGGAGTGTATGGTGGTAAAGACATTGGTGGCGCCCTGAACCACACACTCACGCGTCTCGGGCATGGCGATGGGTGTGCAGGTGGCTAGAAAGACGGGCTCATTGCGACTGCAAAGCGGCAGGAATGACAAATAGTGACCCTGTACCAGAACGACCTGTAAAAGAACAGACAAACAGAGAGAACGATGTAGTATCCGATATTTGGGATCCCATTCAGACAACAACGGCTCCCACGAAAATTGGCGCGCACGTTGTCGCCGCTGGTTGTGGCCATTTTTGGGCTGGCATGCCCCGGCTCATAGACATTTTACTCTGATTCCATAATTTAAAAAAGGCAATCACTGAAATGTTTTTTTTTTTTTTTTGTTGCCAGCATACGCAGAATGGAGTCACAGCCTCCACACAAACAGACAAACAAATACAAAACCAAGCATACACACCAGGCAGTCTCAGTCTGTGTCTCAGCCATTGTCTCCCAATTAAAACGTGCCTGCATTTAGTTTTCCATTGCAATTGCATTTCGTAGCTTATGGCCCGTTCATCTGCTTAAATGCAAATTCAGCCCCGACTCCAACTCCAATTCCAACTTCAACTTCGATTCCGATTCCGAACCCGATCCCAACCCATCGATGACGCAGACACTGTCGTTGTTGTCGTTGAAGTTTTTTGTTTTTTATCTTTGGTAAATGAGACGACCTTAGACTGGGGAGCAGGCGCCACTGCCACAGCGCTGTCGCCATCTCCGTCTCCTGTTATCGTTGTTGTTGTTGCTGCATTTATTGTTGTTGCTGTTGTTGCTGGGGGTTTTCATTTTGGTCTCTTGTATATGCTCTTTGCTCTGGGTACTAGCTCTGAACTATGCTGACCTCATTCATAATTATTTATTGGTCCATTTTTATTGCATATTAACGAGTGCCGGGTGAATGTGCCGCATTTTAGTTGTTGCTCTATGGGTTATCGCAGTCAGTTCACTTGGGTCCAAGTCCCCTAACAACATTGTATACATTTCTTAAGGTTGTTTGGTAAATGTTAAGTTACCCATTCATTTACCACTTAAATATCAATTTATATATATCATAATAATCTAAGAATTCCTTTCAAATAAGTCAAAACTCGGCACTTTTATTAATTGTCCAAAAAATTAGTGTTACCTAGAAACTTTCGCCTTATAAATTTATTGTGACTCCCACAAGTCAAAAAAATTTAAATTATTTGTAATTTAATCTTTCTTAGCTTTCTAATTAGATAATTTAAAGCAAAACTTTTTGCCATTTTAAGTTAGTTTCTTTGGGAAATAGTCAGAGACCTAAATTACTAGCGGCTATCATTATAAAGATCTAACATCTTAAGAGCTTAAGAATGTACACATGTGTGGGTACATGTGGTGTCATAACGCTGGGAAAACCTAAACCAAGTGGCAACACTTCCTGCACCTCATTAAAGTGCCAACTTGCAACTTAATTAAAAACGTTTGCAGCAACTGTCAACGCCTCGCTTTATCTCCATAACTCTCAGCGCACATCTGCGCACTTCAAGCCAAACAAGCCAAAAAAAAAAAATGTTAAAAGAGGGGCAAAAATAAAAAACAGAATGAATAAAAAGTAAGATATGCTTGCATATAAAAGACCAGCGACCGCCCACAAGATTGTGACAGCACTCTGGCAACACGGTAGCATCCACATGATGATGAATTTTCAACGCGTCTTCGGGCTCAACACGTTGACAGATTTGGTGTTGTCTGGTCTAAACCTGCCCCTCTTAGCAAGTATTCGTATTCGTATTCGTATTCGTACTTGTACTTGGCTGACTGGATGGATGGATGACTCGTTGACTAGTTGACTGACTGACTGACAACTTCATATTGTGCTCGCATTCATTTATATATTGCTTGTAGTCTTCTTTTTTACTCACAACATCATTATTTTGATGATGATGATGATGATGATCAGAGGAGGCGGCCAATCAGAGCAGGCACCCACCCGTTCCACATCAACTGTCATCGTTTGTCAGCTTATAGTAAAGCGTCTCACTGGCTGACTGGTTGTCTGTCTGATTGTCTGGCTAGCTGGTAAGATGTATGACCAAACCAAGACAGCCCAGTCGGACCAACCGGCCGGCTGGCAGACGACGCATGCGCCCGGCTCATGCATAATTCATTGCGTGGCGGTTTATTCTGACTTGTGACTGTGTGTTGCAAGCTCGCTGGTTTCCAAGTGTTACACGCAACACGCTCCCAGGTGATTCATTCATCAATTTCTGTCAGAGACTACACGCGCTTACTCATACACTTTAACAAGCACACACACACACACACAGACACAGATACTCACCTTCTGATCACCGAAACGCATTTGCCGTCGCGCATTGCGGCTAACATTCATGCGACAGAGAAACATGCGATGCTCCCCCTCCAGACTTGAGACGCCTCCGTTACCATTGCTGGCTGTCGAATCTCCAACGCCAACGCCAACATTGCTGCTGCTGTTGCTGCCACCTGGTTGCGGTGGCACGTTCCGATTTAGCTCGGCCTGTATGGTTGCATGATCCTGTTTGTCAATGATATCGTAAACGGAATCCCCATGTATAAGTAAATCCTCCTGTTAACAAGACAGAGAGAGAGGTAAGAGAAAATGGTAAAAAAAAAGAGTTATAAGACACAATTTACTTAATAGAATGTTATTTACAGTAGATGTTATTCACTAAGATCTTTTAATTTGCTATTTTTAATATTTATTTTGTGAATTCCTTGACTTTTTTTTATTTTGTGAATTCCTTGACTTTTTTTTTTAAATATAGGCAAATTGTCGAATGTTCTGAAGCTTCTTGGGTAGTGTTCAAAAATAGCTAAAAAGCTAATATGTTTCCTTATCTACCAAAATCAATTGGTTGATTTATTAAATCGATACATTTTACTAAATGTTTTGCAATTATAAATAAAAATAGGTGATTTAGTGAATTTGATGAAATACTTTTATCGGAAAACTGATGAGTTTTGCTTAAGTATATCTATCAGGATGTCATATTTAATTTGTTAATGATATGTCAGATGATAGTTTCGCACGGTCATCAGGTTCCTCGACTAATGTCATTCGCTTGTGCTATTTTTTTGTATTATTATTGTTGACAATTATGGACAACACTGACGGACTGAGAGATAGCTGGAGCCAGGCGATCGGCCAATTTACAATGCCATGTTGTTGCATATGTAATTTATTTATGGCCGCTGTCGGTACATGACACATGACAGTGGCAACTTGTTATGGCAATATGCAAAAATCTAATTGGAATTATGATGCCCAAATAACAGCAACAACAATAAGAACAACGATGGCTATTGCTATTGCAATTGGCAACAACAAGCTCTATTGACATTTTTGGCAGTTTGTTAATTAACTTTACTTGTTGTTGTTGCTGCCACAGCGACCGTTTTCGCCGTTAACTAACAGTAAGCTTGAAGCCTGTAAGCTTGCCACAAATTAAAAGGTTGGGCAATCCACTTTTGGGCCTGTTCATGTGCACAGTTATTGTGCCGTAATTATGCCAACACATGGCGTTCGGTAAATTTATGAACCCGCTGACCATCCAGTTCCTATTGTTGTGGGTGTCCCCTGATAAGGCCTGGCCCAAAGGCCAAAGGCTGTCAAGTGTCTTAAGCTCTGTGGGGCCCAACAGCTCTTGTGTTACACTCGCCTCTGACAGGTCTTAAGTGTGCAGTCACAATATTGTTCGCCAAGCATATTGGATATGAAATTTAGCACAAGTCATAGATAACTGACATTGGGTTCGAAACAAGTTGCCGGAAGCCCTGTGCTTTGAAAATCGGCTAGTGATGATGAAAATATGTACATATCGCTCCTTTGCTTAAATACTGTCATAGCTCAAATTTTTAAGTTAATGATCCAGAAAGATTCGTTATATGTTGTGTAAAAATTTCTTTTTTACAAACTTTTCATGTGTGAGTCGAAAGTATTCTTCTTTTAACTGCAGGGTGACGTTTACTGAGTTATGAGTCACAACATATGAAATTCTTCAAATTACTCTGTTCCTTTTTTTACCAGAATATTTGCTGAAACGAAGTCAAGGATGCTTTCTTTCTTATTTTCGAATTAAATGTGTATTCAATACGCAAATTGCTGAAAACTCAAACTTATGGTACCGGCATACATATTAGAGTGTAAAATACGAAGAATTAAAACTGTGAAAGTTTATATTTAAAAAGAAATATTTATATTAAAAAGCATGTGTATACATATTTCTACAGATTTATGCCGAAAGTGATTTGTAGAAATACCACTGATTGTCTTATCAATTTGGAAATGTCCGTTAATTTCCCTATGTACTGATAAGTCATACAGGTCAAACACTGATAGAATAAGAATTTGGAATTCCCTGTCGTTGAGGGTATAAAAGAGAGCTACTACAGCTTTAGGTTGACGGAAGCATTTCTTAAAATATTTACAATATGAAACTCTTCCCCGTTATCTCTGCTTTCTTACTCGGTTTTCTGGCTCTGGGTGGTGGTAAGTAGTAATAACCATTAAAATGTTCCTAGTTTCCAATTCTTAAATAAGCTCTTATACTTAACAGCTGTTCCAATGACAGGTGATACGGTGATTCATGGAAACTGCGTGAATTGTATTGTGAGAGTAGGATAATTGTTATCTACGTCTGTAAATTTGAGAAACAACAAATTAAAGCTTGTAAAGTATGATTTGCGGATCAATGCTTTACGACTAGATTCTTACAGAATTCTCACCAATTTCAAATAAATAATCCAAGCATATATTTTAAAATATTTTGCTAAGCAATAATTCATAGTTTTCTTTATTTCTTGATTGTGAATAAACAATCTGAACAACGAACAATATTTTCCGTAATTCTATTGAATACAACTAGGACAGTCTAAAATTTGATTTATTGGCCAAATGCTTCGATTTCTCACGGGTTTTTGACAGTTGTGCTACAGTTGCAGTCAGATAACTCATACGCCCCCTTTGCCGGTTGGTCGGTCGCGTTGAAGCTGGAGAGTTGCAGTAAGCGGCGAAGCACATCAACAGACTTGCAACAATCTCTCGGCACATACGACTAACAGTACCTTTGTCAATGTCTGGCTGTTTGTTTTAGATGAATAAGTAACTGCACTCGCACTCGTAAACGTATTCGTATTCGTATTCGTATTTATATTTGTATCTGAACGTTATGTAGAACGGAGATACATATGTCACATGTGCTGCATGCGAGTGCATTTATATGCAGCTCAGACATATTTATTTAGCTTTAGTACTTCAAATGCAAAGTGAAAGGCCACGATGTATAACCTTGCTATTTAAGCAGCGTAAACGTGCGATAAACCAAACTTGAAACAGCCGCAACTACAACTGCAACTGCAACAGCAGCAACAACAGTAACTGCAACTGAAACAACATAAGCAGCAGCAGCAGCAGCAACAAAGTTGAGCTGTTTGCAACAGTTTTAAGGAACTTTTATGTAGTACAAGCCACAGATTTATGTAAGCTCAATGAATCGAGTCTCTGGCAGTCAGTTGTTGTTGACTTGTCAACGGGAGCAGCAGCCAGTATAAGAAAGAAAAAAAAAACAAAAACTGCAACAAATATTTGCTGTCGTTGTTGCTGCTGGGTTGATGTCGATGTTGTTTGCTGCTGTTGTTGTCTTCGTTGTTGCCTGTTGTCGCTTGTCAGAGATTTGTATCAACGGCTGTAACAATTTTGGCCAAAACTTTCGACGACTTTGCTTTTCTAATTATTTGCGCAAATCGCTTTTACCAACTCAAGAAAAAACAAAAATCAACTCAATTGAAAAAGAAAAATCTAATGAGACTTACCATGGAATGTCCCAGGTACTCGGCAGCATTATCAGATATATAGAGCAATTTGCCATTTTGTGTAAGCATCATCAGAAATCCTGAAAGCGCCTGTAGGACAAATAAATCGATTGAATTAGTGTTAATAACTTGATGATTAATATTAATATATATTCTTTATAGATATCTAATATGTTTAAAATGTAATTATATAGGAATATTATATATTTATATAAATAATAAATGTTATTTTATATTAAAATGAATTAATTTGTATTAGTAAGAAGTGACTATGTTTTAGAAACTGAACTTAAGAGTCTTAGAGGAAGTTCAACTGTTTGCAATTTGCCCAAAGGATTAATTTAATTGATAGCTGATCGGGAAAGCAAATTAAAGCATTTGTTAAAGAAACACCCTCTATTAAGCCGACTCTCAACAGTGTTCAAAATGCAAATTCAATTTCGCGTCTGCGCACTAATAAATTGTTAGTCCAAAGAAGTTGCCTGGGTTGACAACTAAAAATTGAATATCGACTTTTGAATACATACATATAGTATGTATGTATGTATGTGTATATATGTATAAATATATTTGTATTTAATTCAGTCACGAGTGCGCACAGGTATGTAGATCAATCTGCCGACCATCGCAGAGTTGCCGCAGTCAGTGGCAGGCAGTTTGACTGACTACTGACTACTGTCTGCTCTTTAAAGTTGTTGTTGCTGTGGTTGTTATTGTTGTTGCTTAAGAGCAGCATTTATAGTTTCCTTTTTTTGTGCTTTTTTTTCTTTTTTTTTGGCGCAGCAAGTGGCGGTAGCTAAATGATTTCTGGCTTATGATATCCCACAGTTGTGCCATTAATAGAGTTGTTTTCCCTGGAAATTTCGGCTCACTAGTTGACTTGTCAACGCGTCTCACTTAAATTGAGTTGTTTCCCCAGCTGGCATAGTGGCCACAATATAGTGGTAATTGGGTTGGCATCGCATCGATTATAATCTCAAAATTATTAGATTAAACTGCCTTACACCATAAGCATTTATAATATAAAGAGTAAAATTAGTATATCAAATAATGCTTTTGATTTATTATAGATTTGTGTAAGTTTTGTAACTAGACCATGAATAATTGTTATTAAAATCTACTAATTTGTTTTAATTTGAATATACTCATGAAAATAAATTTTAAATAGAAAAAAAACCTTATATGCAATATGCAATTTATGTTGTTTTGGAATTGTATATTTGTTACAATTCTCTAAATTTAAGGGGACCTTCATTCATAAATATATGTGCTTTTAATACTTATATTTTTAAAGATTAGTGCCTAATATTGCTTTTGGAAATACATTTGAAAGTCTTATCAATTTAGAATGACCTATCAATTTTTCCCTAGTATCAATGGCTCTTAGAGGCCACTTACTGATTAAATATTAGTTTGAAATTCCCAGTTGTATTATAGAAGGGGATATAAAAGAGATTCCAAACCTAAAACAGCATCAGTTCAACAGAAACCTTCGTAAAAATATCAACAATATGCAATTTTCCATACTTATTGACAAAATTTAAGATTTTGACTTATAAAGCTAATACAAAATTACATGAATTAAAAATGTATTAATATTTTCGGTAGAAAATTGTTAAAACAACTATTTTAATTTAATTTTAGCTTGTTTTATTTATTGAGTATAAACAACCTCAACAATAATCAACTTTTTTTTTGTAGTTCTGTTGAAAATAGTTGAATAAGCTGCTAGTCAAACTTATATATACTTTGTGCTTATAGTTATACCTTCTTCTGTTTGTAAAATATAAGTATTTGTATAATGCTATAGTACTCGTATTCTCTTTTGCCATTTTAGATGGTAAACCCTTTACATCTAGTCAAAATTTACTGTTAAGTTTTCTTGCTCACCTTTGAGAAGCCAATATTTGGTGTTGCTGTCTGATGATGTTGATGTAGCGCATTGTGACGCTTGAAAACTGCAAAAAAGAAATGCATTGGGAAATGTAATTAATATAATGTAGCTTGAACTATCGACCTTTTGCGTCTTTTCACAGCCGCGCCCAGAAAACAACCGGGCTTTAAGCATCCGTTATAAGTTAGAAGGAAAATCTATTTGAGTGTTTTGAGTTTTTCCCATGGCTTTGTTTGTGATTTGTATGCATAAAACTAAGCGGAGCTAATTAAAAAAGTATCTGTTAATAATACACTTGGTCTCTGACGGCAATTGTTAGATTGTAATTGATTGCAAATTCATTGATTATATTCTACATACAATAAGCGATGATCTTGCCATACAAAAACAAGTGAATCACAAAAAGAAAATGTGTCATTGTCACTGAGACGGCAGTAGCAGCAGCAATAGCATCAGCAACTGCAACAGCAACAATAAACAACAACACCAGCAACTAGAAAATCAACAGTGATCACTGAGTGCAATTGCAGTTAGCAGTTTGCAGCTGCGCCGCAGCCAGCAACCAGCATCAAGATCAATTATTTTTAAAACACTACGAGATACTCCCGCACCTGGCAAAAAAGCAACATAAACAGTCACAGCAACAGCCACAGCAGCAACAGCCACAGCAGCAGCAGCAACAGCAACAGCAACAGCAACAATCACTACGGCAGCAACCGCAACTGGTAATTTCATTGAACTTGAACGGAAAGGCCATGAATGCACTCAGATTTTTGCAGTGTTTTAATATTACAACAATACCAAGAAATCGGTTGCACAAACAAATCTTATTGCTTGCCCAGGTAAGCAGTCAAATAAAAAGGGCGTGTCTGCATTCCCAGTCAGTCTGGGAAACTGTTTGGAAAGTCATTTAAGTTGTTGCTGATGGAAAGCTTGCCAAAGGATGTTCCCCCAAAAATGCTAAATTTTTTCACAGTGGTGGTTCAGTACTTTATTTAATTTATTTGTTGCCTGTTTTTTATAACTGAAAGAATATCCTTATAAATTAAGGCACTAGTCAAAAACATAAACCATTTCATTAAATACATTTTTTTAACTTTAGTTTTAAAGCTAAATTTTATTTTATATTTAACTTTTTTATCAACTAATATTAGTTGACGTTAAATAAATAAATTAATAATTGATTAACCTTCCTAACCAAATTCATAAAATGTTGACATATTTAACTATGTTAACATCCTCAAATAACAGCTCATAAAATTAAACGGAACAAAATCTCACTTTAAATAAAGTTTTTCTGTTTTTTTCTGTCATTTTTCAAGTAGAGTCTTTTAAATCTATTTCCACATGTTTTTCCGGATGCATTTGCAAATAAACTACATTGTTTTTTGTATTGACTGTTTGAGAAAATATGATCTAAAAGTTAAAAAAGTTTTGTCAAAATGAAATTTCACATGCTAAGTATTCTGATTTAAATTTAAATTAATCCTGGGATATATTGTTTGAAAGAAAAAGAGCCAACAGATAAAAAGAAATAAAGTTTCAAATAGAATTAAACTAAAAATTAAACTTTCAACTAATTGTAATAGGTCTCTTACGCAATAAATAACTCCCAAACAAGCATCAACTAGTTTTACAGCTTTCCGGATAGCGTTATTCTATTGGCCAATATGATAATTTGGATGTAATATATTTCTGGGATGCAATTCAAGCCGTCGGCTAATCTAATGCATTAATAATTGTTTGTGAAAACTCAATTTGGTTTTATAAATATTTCATTAATCGCATAAGTCAATGCGCCGCTGTAGTCAGAACCACACCCACCACTGAGACCCAACGAGCCTTACCGAAACCCACACCCACAACCACAACAACCACAACAACCACAAAAACAACAAAAATATAATGCCATGAACTTGAAGATAAAGCCGCGTGTGTTCAGAGGCTCCAGAGACTCGATAGCGTGCCAATATTAACACAATTTGTGATTATAAATGCTTTTAAACGGTGCAATGACAATGAACAATAACAAAACACACACACACACACACCCAATCGACAAGCTAACAAACGCCGACAATTTCTCACACTTAGTGCTCCAAGAAGAAAAAGAGAGAAAAAATATGTAGAAGGAAGGAGGAAAAAAAAACAGTACTTAAGTTTAATTTTTTGCAATTTGTAGAACACATAAATCGCACATTTTGATTTATCGCAATATTTATAGCAATGCCAGGCAGACGTTGCTGTGTTTGTTGTTGTTGTTGCTGCTGTTGTTGTTACCATTGCAATTGTGAAATTGCCTCGACTGAGGGGGATCCCAGCTGTAGCGAAGTCATAGCTGGGCTCGGGTTCACATGGCCCGGCTAAAGATGCTGGCCAAGTTAAGAGCTCAGTCCTCATAGGTAAGTACTATGTGTATTTCTCTCTTCCTTGCTCTCTTTCTGTGTGTGTATGTGTGTGTTATCTATGTACCGCACAACGCTAATTTGAAAAACAATTTTCGTAATTATCCACAAAAAAAAAAAACGAGGAAAGAAAATAAAATGGAAAGAAGTAGAGTCGGAGTTGATCTCGTTCAGTTGCGCCTGCGCATTGACCTGTGCGCATGCGCATTAAAGGAGGATGAAACGCAAACCAAGCTGCAGATAGAGAGAGAGAGAGAGAGAGAGGGAGAGAGGGAGAGAGAGAAAGAGATCGCAACAACTGGGTGCGTGCCTAGACGCTTAGGCAATTACTTGGCCGAAAACAATTTCAGGAGACGGAGACATAGACATATGAATGATGCGATGGTACTACTCGTAATCGTACTCGAGTACTCAAAACTATGCGCCTAGCGGTTATTTGGCGTATGCTGTTTTTCTTCCCCCTTCTTTTTTTTTTTTTTTGGTTTGTATTTTTTCATTTTTGGCGGCGTGGGGTCCATGCCAAAACGCCATGACTCATGCATATTCAATCAACGTGCAGCCAATTATCAACATGCATATGCATCAAGGAAACTCTCCACCCCGTCCATGCCGCTCCGCATCGTTCCGCCCCCAACAAACAAACTGCACACTCACCTTGTTGAAAGTAGTTGGCTTTGCGCACATAGACACAGACCAGGGCCATCAGTTGCAGCTGCGACAGTCTCTGCCTCGTCGATTGTGGCAACGGCAGCAAATCCCGCAGATTGGCTATCTCCGCATTTATAAGATCGCGTCGCATTTTCGAGGCGCCCTTTGTCGATTTGTTGGCATCGAATCTGCAAAAAGAGAGGTAAAAATGGCAACATAAAGTAAGAACAAAAAATATCAAAAGATAGTTAAAAAAAAAAACAATTAGAATATATATGAGCACGTTCACAGCTACAGCTTAATAATGGACAGTGCCGACACTGGCCACAGGCGCATATGTTTTCACAGCCTCCAACTCGTTATTTGTCTGTGGGCTTAACCCACTAGGAGTCACTGAGGCACAAAATGTATGCAATACAAATTTATATATAATTCTTATCAATTTAGATATGATCTCTGACTAAAACAAAAAAGTTATTTATTGTTTCCAAATTTCTCACACAATAAATATTAATTAAGCGATTAAGTATAAAAAAATCTATTGAATAAATTTTAATCTTTTATAAAGTCTACTTTGAGATGCATTTTTTATTTTATTTTTATAATATTTACAACATTTTATGAATGTTAATACTAATATACTTATTAAGAGAAATTCATATAAAATTCACATTGAACCTTGATTTTATTAAGTCAATTTCTATTTAAATCTGAATAGTAAATTGGCTAGAGTTAGTTTTAGTTTTTCGAAGAAGTCTAAATTAATATTTATATCACTTTTTTTCGATATACCTATTAAGCAGAGTTCATATAAAATTCATATCTGAAAATTGGCATGAACTAGTTTTGATTTTTTGATGAAGTCTACTTCGAGATTATATTTTAATTTTATTCTTATAATCATTTAATTAAAATTTGTAATATATTAATTTTATGTACTTATTAAGAGGAATTCATTTTAAATTAAAATTTGAATTCGAATTTTGCAGGAATTAGGGAGATTTGTAAGTTCCAATAAATTCTGAGATGACTTTTTTACATGTTAAAGTTACTCTCTCCCTCTCTTTCTCTACTGCTCTAATTTGTTGGGTCGTCGGTAGGTTAAGATGCTCGCACATACCAAAAGCGCATGCGAGATGCATAAATAACTCATCGCGCATTTAAAAATCATACAACAAGCAGCTAGTTGTTCTTGATGCTGTTGTTGTTGCTGTTGTTGTTGTTGCTGTTGTTGTTGTTGATGTTGTTGTTGTTGCTGGTGCTGCAATTGTAGTTGTTGCAATGCTGGTCGATGTGGGGCACACTTGCCACATGCCTTGTGCGGAAAATTGTGCAAGTAGGTTGGTCAGTTTGGTTGGTAGGTTGTCTGGTTGTTTGCTGGGTTGGTTGTTTGGCCAAGCAGCTGAGTGAGTGGGGGAAGCGGGAAGGTAGCGAGCGGTACAAGCGTTTAGCGAACTGTCCGTGTGTACTTTTCTGAGCATATTATTTACAAGGTTGAATTCATAAATCATAAATTTGTCTTTTTATGCAGCGTCGGCGACGGCGTACGCGGCGTATAAACATTGTTGTTGTTGTTTTTGTTCTTGTTGTTGTTTTATTTGTATTTTTATATTTATGCTGACGTTACTGCCATTGTTGGGCAGACTGGGGGGATTTGCAAGCGCTTGATAAATATTGGTAATATTGTTGTAATAACAGCAAGTGCCCGCGCCTTTCTGGCTTTCTCGGCTGGCTCTTGTTGGACTGCCATTTTGCCGCTGTTATTGCCTCTAAATGGCCATGTTAACATTTAAAACAATCACACACATGTATCTATCAGATACTCATACGCCTGTGTGTGCAGCCGCTCGTTGCATGCAACAAAATGTTTGCCGCATGCAATGCAAACGAGCGCCACGGCCACGGACCGTCTGTCGTTTTTGTTTTTTTTTTTGCTTTCTTGGCCTGCATCCGTTCGCCTTTGCGGTCAGGCGGCGGCATATTCCAACTGCCCATAATAGAACAGAGATTTAAGCCGAATTGAGCGGTCCGCTCACAGGGGGGGACTCACACACACACACACACACACACACACACACACACACACACACAGACACATAGAATGCTCACAGTCACAATTAAGTCAAGGTGATTTGTACAATTAAAACGAATATTGATTTAAATGCTACGATAGTCGGTCGTAACATATGAATCGATTGCTTTCAACTGCCATTGCCACTGGGACTGGGCAGCGAGTGGGCGTGGTCGTGGCTGTTATGAGTTGGTGAAGGGTCCATACTTGTTGATTGGTTGACTGATTTTTGTCTACGCTTTGCATTTGAGGCTATTTGCATGTGCCTGACACTTGCCTAAGAGTGGTTTACTCCAACCAATCTAACAAATATCTGATAAATCTTATAAATTTATACACTCGTTTTAATAAACTGCACATTCAATAAATTAAAATAATAGTTAGTAATAAATTATTTAAATAAACTTGGTTTACTTAAGTGCCTAAATATTTTGATGAATTTCTAAACATTTCAATTTGTCTGGTAAGGTAAATTCAATATCAGTTTATGTATATCATTTATATACACTTTATTAAAAAATATACACTTAATAAATTGATGTATTAATTACCTCTAAATTATTTTAGTAATATTTATTTATTAAAGTGCTTAAATATTTTGATCAATATCTTATTATTTGAATTTATCTATTAAAAATGATGAATAAATATGCATGAGCATGAATTGTATTTTATTAAAGTATTTTTATATAAAACCAATATCAGTATGGTTATATCTTCACATGGCTATTGTTGTAGGCTTTGTAGGCGAATCACAATCCTCCCACACTCGATGGCGAATCGCATGCCAAGGTAACCTGAGCATCTGCCAATTAGCTGAGTAAAATGCCAGACAGTTAAGCCCGAACTGGCCAAGTGGCAACGTCACTGCCTATTTGTGGCATAATTAATAAGTTTTTTAAATATTTATCATAAACAAGATGCCTGGTCAGGCGATAATATGATAATGTTCATCCTTCCTAAAGGCCCAAAAACGTGTTAATGGCTATAACAACAGCAACACAAGAAAAGCCTGTTGTACCAAGAGATATTTATAAGAATAATGGTAGTAGATGGTCACATCATTGCTGGAGAAAACTCCCGCGCATCTTTGGCTTGTAATCTACATCAAAATTTATCTTTGGCCCAAACGATGAGGTGGAGTGAGCGAGACATGTCATGTCATTTCTTAATATATCTATCGGTACCTTGAAATCTGCACCAAGTAGCACCAACTGGTTGTTGCTGTTGTTGTTGTTGTTGTTGTTGTTGGTGCAAGCAGATGCTGCTGCTACCGATGTTGCTGTTGCTGCTGCTGCAACTACTTACTGTACAAGTTGTTGTTGCTAATTAAAAGCATAAACACGATTCTTAGCGAGGCGTCAGCAACCAACCTGTGGCAAGTTGGAGGCGGCGTAGGAGGAGCAACCACTAAGTCGCCTCAGTCATCGTCGGAGTTGAACTTGCAGTTGGAGTTGGAGTTGGAGCCTCCCTCGGCGCACTGGCACATGTTTAATCTCAGTGTGGCAGTCAAGATCTTAATCAAGCCTACTTGGCCTGCAGTTTGTTTTACGCTTCACTAGAGAGATATCCAACAAAGTTTACGTGCTCCACAGAAATTAGGCTCAAATCTTGTTTTTGTCATCATCATCCTTCCAAAAAAAGGGGGGGGAAGTTCGAACACAGCCCACAAATATTCGAAATGGGGGTTCAAATTAAAGCTGCCCCATGGGCCCACTAATTAGCACATAAAGCTTAAGCATTATGCGAAACTATTAACTAAAATGCATTTTAAATACCACTCAATGGGCACCATTTTTATGGCGTCCCTCAGCGCCATCGTAAAATTCTCGGCAGCAAATAAATCACAGGCGCCCAAGGGCTGTATCTGTATCTGTAACTTTAGCTTTAGTTTTAGTTTTAGCTGCAGATGCATCTGTATCTGTAACTCATCTGCAATACACGTATCAATCTAAGGCAAGACTTTAATATGCATGGGGCGTCAGTCTGGCAAGTCTCAGACTCTAGGATAGCGAGTCCATCAATAGCAATTGCGGGCCAACAGAAACACGAAATTTGCGCAAATTTTTATTGCACTTTTCCTGAAGCGACTGCAAGCTGTGGTTTTTCGAATTGTCTAGCCACTCGCACCTCTCTCTCCCTCCCTTTCTCTACTTCTCTCTCTCTTTCCCTTTCTGCTTGTGTGTGTGTGTATGTGTGCTTAATTTGGGCGAGTTTATTTGCCATATTCCCACGATACAGTTTGGTCCAGCTCAACGCTGCGGGCAGCTCTAATGATTTTCTTTGTGGAAAATAGTGCAAAACGGCGAATAATGAACGCTGCGTTCAACATTCAAAGTTAACTGACTGACTGCCATACTGGTAGACTGGCAGACTGACAAACTAACTGGCCTGGTTGGTAACCCTATACTCTGCCCAGACGGCCAGACTAAACGAACTGCGTTGAACCCACGCCCGACGACCACCACCACGTCAAGTTGGCTCACAATTAATTGCCAGGCGCCGCACAATGCTTTTCTGGTACGGCCCCAAAATTTCTTGGAATTCCTGGGAAACACTTGTCGGCCTGGTCCCTCAATCCTTTGTGATTTCTGTTTGCCAAAACAGAATGCAACGCGTCTGCGTAAGCCGGTGGCAGTAATCGATACCTTGCTGTGCCAGTTCAGACGCTTTTAGCTCCACAGATTAACATCGGCGACGTTTAGCATACAAAAAATCAGAAAAAACAAAAAAAAACAAAACGATCTTTGCCACGGTTATGTTGGCCATCTAATAACCATGGGGTGCTGTTTTTGTTGTGCTGATGCTGCCAATGCTTCAGTCTCGGCCTTTAACCAAATTATATGGCCAGGCCAGAAGGAGCAGAAGCTTGAGGTATTTACTATATGAGCAAAGGTGGTAACTCTTTGGGCTTCTGTTTGGCCTTTTCAAGTATGAGTTTTATGGTTTTGTGATTTCATTCGAATAGGCAACCTGTCTGCTCTATCAGGCATTTCAACTTAAAGGACTGCACATCCAGCTTACGTCAGTCATTAATTGATGATAACGATGACTGTTTATATAAAAGTGTAATAAAGTTGAGTGGTATAAATTCTTTGAAAATATAATAAAAGGAGTAATGATACGAAGCCCCTTAATTTATACATTTTTTAAATTTTATGTTCAAGTTTGATTGATAAACTTCTAAACATAAATCTTTCATAGTGTTTTGATCTCTAATTATAATTAAATAGTCAAGTAAGCTTTTATTTTTTAATTTGCCTGTTTAATTACTTCCCTTCACTGTGACACCCCGTATTATAACTTAGAACTATATAAACTTTACTTCAATCAATTAAAAAACTTAAGTGCTGCAAATTCGAATGGCGTCAACCTATATAATTTAGTGTGCATTAAACAACTACAGCGATTTTCTGTTTAATGTGCTAGCTACTGTTTTTTATATGTGTATATATATTTTACTAAACAGCAGACAGCAGAACTCAGAACTTCAACAGAACATCACTAGAATTTCATAAAAAAAACGAAAAAAGCAAAAGAAAGAAATCAATTCGATGATGTTGCTGTTGTTGTTGCTGCTGCTGCTGTTGTTGTTGCTGCTCTCATTGTGCTCTCCAGTGTGTTGAATGTCCGATTGGAATCTTAGCCACAATTTAATGATGGACTGCCAAAAGCACACTTCGACGTCATCATCAACATCGACAACGACGCTGTTGTTGTTGCCACCACCGCCGATGTCGATGTTGCCGCATAATTTTTCATATTTTTCTGATTTGTTGCTACCGGGTAGTAAACCCGTTTGCAGAGCGTTAACCATGGAGCTGCTACCGTTGCTGCATTTGCTTTCGATTATCTTAATTTGCGTGCGAAACTGACTTTTTTGTGCCGTAGTCGAGTCGAAGTTGAGGCAGAGGCAGAGACTGAAGTTGCTACTGAGCTGCGCGGCTGAGGCGTAAGCCAAACCCCAAATTGTGTGTGTACGGAAATTTTCCCATGACTTGAGTTCTGGCTCTGTGGCCTTTATATATTTTGCCCGGCGGTGGCTTGGCCAGAAATTACCCAACTTAGCCAGAGCTCAGAGTCCCAGACGCTGGAAAGCTAAAATCTTTGAAACTCTCGGGATTGATGGTTGTTACTGTTGCTGCTGCTGCACTTTACCGGCAGAAGCAACGGCAACGGCATCGGCATCGGCAGGCAATTAGCACAAGGATGCCGCAGCTAAATAATTTGACGCGCCTTGGGGCAAGTATTTTTTTTTTTTTTTTGATATTAAGCTACAGTTGCCCCGACTGTCTACCTCACTACCTCCTCCAATATCTACTCCACCCCTGCGGTGGAAGCACATGGCGCACTTACATATTTGCTCTGAATTTTTTTTTTGAGGAAAACTGGAGGCACATTAATTAGCTTGAACGCGCGTCATCAAATATTGGTTCGAACAATTAGATGTGTTGCTGCTGGCAGTCAAATCAATACACAATATACAATATTTTCAGATAGTAACTGGTGCAACTGCAGTTGAAATGGAGCTACAAAATTGTGGTTGTTGTTGTTGTTACTGTAAGGTAAATAACTTGCGCCGATACCGATTCGAAATGTGTTAATGAAATTAGCAGCATAAAATGCAGCTTGCAACGTTACAGATACAAATGTATCTGCGTATGTTAATTGACAAAATTAACACCCAATGGTCAGTTGGACGGTGAGTATCTTCTGCCGGTTCATGGTTAGACCCACCGGTTGGCCCCATAATACGCAACGGTTTTGGTTAGTTTCACTCAGGAAGCAGCACTTGGGCAGAGGGGTTTCTATGGGGTCTATGGGGTCTGTTTTCCTTGGCTTTGGCTTCCTTTTGGAAGTAGTTCGTTTTGTTGTTGATGTGGCATGTGTTAAAAATTTCTTGGTTTTAATTAGTGTTATTTATTATTTAGAGCATATTGATATAGTTTTCGTTGTTTAACGGTTGTTTGTTTCGGTTTCACGGCATTTGTTGTTTACCTGCTGTTAAGCGCGCACTCTACATACATATATCGTAAAGAGATATTTATAGAAATCCATCAGATTTTTTTTTCTCTCACATATTTACACATTATCAGTCTTCTACTGTTATAGTACGTATGTGTTGCCTCGTGCGAAAGAGTCGCGCGCCAGGTTATATACACAATGAACTCTGTGCAGGTGAAAATCTTTTCTCGAATTATTGATGGATTTCGATATGGGAATTTAAAAAATTTCACGTGCTAAGTGAAGGCTCTGAATGAAAGTTAATTTACAAAGTCAAAAGATACGACTATGAATGAATGCTTGTGACTTTTCCAGCACCCACATCTATTACTTAACATATATCAATTGTCTTTGGCTATATATGAACTTGTATATTATGAATCATTTGTTTCTACTTTTAGATATTGTAAGTGAGATATTCTGTAATTGAAATTGTGACAATTATGGTTGATTCTTAGTGATAATTTTTTAATCTTTAGAATCAACAAATACTATAATAAATGTAATCATATATATAAATGTAATTCATCGCTTTTGGTAAGTAATATCTTACATGTATATCTGATTTTATATTATTTACTGATCGGAAAGAAATTTTGTTATTGTATAGAAAAACATCATTGATTTTCTACTGCAAAATTTTGCTTTTGTATTTTTATATGAGTGTTGCTCTTATTTGGTGTGATTTCCCAATGGCTTCCGCTTACCAATTGGTCGCCTATCAAACAAATACACAACAACAACAACAACAGCAGTAACAAAGAAACACCCACAAGCAACACCCACACAACAGCCAAAGGAAAGGAAGAGGAACCAAGGTTTCTTGAGATATTGGCAGCAGAAGTGGGGCGGAGACGGGGTTTGGAATAGATGGAAGAATCATCAACAGCATCACACGTGAGTTTTACACATTTCAGAAGCAAACGGCCCAGAAGTGGATGCGCCATCTCGTTCCTGGGGTTATCCTCATCCTTGTGTGTTGTCGTTGTCGTTGTTGTTGTTGTTGCTGTCGTCGTCGTCTTGGTTTTGGTCTTCGTCCGATTGCCAACGTGGTAATGTCAATCGCACTGTGCGGGTTTAACTTATGGCAAAACATTTGAAGCACTAATTAATTGGAGCTAAATAAAATGGCACAGCAGCCGCTAAGGAGGCGAAGTTTCCTTCTGTTGTTGCTGTTGTTTCTGTATTTTTTGTAAAGTTTTTTTTGCAAGAGTTGGCTGAACGGCGTTGGCGCTGGGTGCTGTTGATGTTGATGTTGCTGGGTACGCACGGTACACTGCCATGTGAGACCCGGCGACTGTTAGCGACTGAGAAGATTACGAGTGCCAGATAAATGTGAACTACAAGTTGCCAATACAAGAGGCCATTAAAACTGGCAGCACTGGCCACAGAAATAAAAATACAAATACAAAAGCGAAAAATACAAAAAAGATAAAAAAAAACAAAACTAAAGGCAAAGAAATTGAAAGCAGCGCGAGAAGAAAAGCAACCTTTTTGCAGCTTCTAGAACACTTAATACACATACACTCGTACCTCAAATCGTAATGACAAATATCGAAGCGTGCGAAACAAATTGAAATTAAAAGTTTGCATGTTGCATGTTGCACATTTTTGATGCGTTGCTGCCGCTGATTTGTTGGCTGCTGAAAGCTAACGAGATGTTGCACGATAAATGCCAAATTGGATCTGTATGTGCTTAGGTTCTTCTGTTGGGCTAAAATTGGCGCTAACTCTTACCTTGTAAACATGCCGGCTGTCTGTTGCTGTTGTTGCTGCTGCTGTTGTTGCTGTTGCTGTTGCTGCTGGCTGGTCTGTTGCTGCTGTTGTGCGGCTTGTTGTTGTTGTTGTTGCTGCTGCTGCTGTTGCAAGTGCTGTTGCTGTGACAATGTGGCTGGCTCATGCTGTTGAAAATTATGATGTGTGTGCATATGCTGCTGCATATGGTGCTGTTGGTGTTGCAAGTGTTGCTGCTGCTGTTGTTGTTGTTGCTGCTGTTGGTGTTGCAATTGCAGTGCATGATGATGTTGCTGCTGCTGTAGGGCATGCACATGCGTGGGCGTGGCCAAATGCGTGACTGCAACTGCTGCCGCTGCTGCTGCTGCTGCCGCCGCCGACAAACCCGAGCCGGGCTTCTCTAGGCCACGTTTATCCGCATACATTTCGTGGCTGGCACGTTTGCTAATACTTGTGCAGATGGTACTAAAATTATAGAATGACATGGTCAATTTATTATTAAGTTAATAAACTCGATTCATATTTTGGCTAAATTCTTAAGCCAATATTAATATTTCAATCATAATATCAATCAATATCGGAGTCTTAATAAAAGTCTGCAGATTTTTTGCTCTGATAATGAAATGAAACAACAATTGTTGATTAGTATACAACTTCACAAACTACACACTTATATCGATACACTGAAATTGGTTCAGTTTTTGTTGGCATTGTTTGAATTGTGGTCGAACAAAAAAGCATATTTTGAGGGCGAGCCATTTAAAGAATTGATTTGCATTGTTGTTGCTTGGTCAACAATTGAGCCGTTGAAATCACTCAGTGGCATTGGGCCGATTGAAGATATTTATAGTTGTCTAGGTTTGTATCTGTGTGTGTTTCTGAGCACTCTCCTAACTCTCATATCATGTGTTGCGTTTTGATGAGTTGGCAGTTTACCAGCTCTTTGCTGGATTGCATAAGGAAAATGATTTATGGCATGTGATTCGACATGGTGTTGGAGAAGTTGACGCCGAGGTTAATAAGAGAGCGTTACAAGAGCTATACTACAGCAGTGCTAGTGAGGGGATATCCCAGCTCCTTGTTAGATCATTTTGCATTGGTTTAATACATGGCAAATGAGTCAACTTAAATGTCTAAAAACCAGAAAAAAAAGTATGTAGCTTTTAGGCCTGGTCTTAAATCAATTTGCCGTTCCAGACTTGTTATGTTAAAAGCCTATACAAAACTGGCCATAAATAACAAATAATATAGATTTGATGACGCATTTAAATTTAAATAAGTGTTTGTCTAAAAAAAACTAATGGAAAATTTGTCACTTTGTAAACGTGTTTAAGTGAATGTATCTCAGAATGTTATTTATTGTGAGTGTAGTCTAATAAAATTTAATATTTTTAACAGCCTCTTATAATGAAACGAAAATTTTTCAAAGGCTTGAAAACAGTTTCAAATCATAACTTATTCATGCATAAATAAATGAGTAGTTACATGGATTAGGGCTGGCGCTTTAAAGTTTAAACAAAGGATGAGATTTATGCACAACATATATGCAATGCTTACTTATTGGAATAGACAACACAATTTATATAATCTTTTACAAAAGTAACCGCTAAATAAATAAATAATTTTAATACGTATTTTACAAAATCTTTTGGTCATAATATATTTGTATTAATCAATTACATTGGAAGATTCAATTCAGGACTTTTTATTATTAATTGAGACAATATGATATTAATGAATTAAAGAACTTAAATTGCTCTAGAATAACCAAATAAGAATGTATTTAAAAAGTATCTACTATAAAACAACATTTCAAAGATTTTCACACACCTGCAATTCCCTTTCTTCCAACAAATATCCATTCAACTTTTCCTAACCCACACATAATTCTCACTTTCCATATTGTTACGATATGCAGTTGGAAAATTTGGATGGCACTTTAGGTGGCGCCAAGAAATATCTCGATATAGTACTCAAACTTGTATTCATACTCATACTCATACACATGCTCATACTCAGACTTATACAAATTCTTGAAAATGCAACAATTGAAATTAGTTTCGTAAATGAATTTCAATTTTGTACTTGAATATTCACTACCGGCTACGGCCATCTTCTGTTTGGGGCCTGGCTTTGGATGTCTGTCTCTCTATTTGTCTATCTGACTGTCTCTGACTTTGGCTTTGGCTTTGGCTGGTTGGCTTGGCTTAGTTGCAACTCATTGTCAAGTGAACTTATCAGAGTACAAAAAAAATTTGTTCGAGTTGACGTTTGGAGTGCCATTGAGTTGGTGCTTGATTTGTTTGGAGTTGTTTGAATAGGGACCACCAAAAAGTCATTGAATGAAATGAAGAACGCCGTATGTTAGATTCATTTATCTATATTTGTACGTGTGTGTGTTGATTTTGTTGTGGCTACATTTGCTCTGTTGGTTGGCTTTTTAAGTATTTTGTTATTTGATTTCTATCAAAGTTAATAATGAAATTGGTAAATCGCGCTTTCAGTCTTTTTGGGGTTTATTTTGCGTGTGTGTGCGTGTGTACGGGTGCGGGTGCGAGCTTTAACTGGGGCCTTGAGGTCTTACCTTTATTCAAAAGATTTAATTTGCGATATCCATTGGGTACAGCAGGTACAGACGAGTATAGAGTATTTGGAAATGTATTTGCATAAATAATAATTTATCAATTTTAATTTTTATATTTCTTTTTTCACAATGTTTGGCACTTGTATCGAACTTTTATTCAAACAATTAATATTTCAATTACTATTGAAATATTTTGCATATAGATCTCAACTCTCGAATGGTTTTTGTTTTGCACAATAAATATATTTATTTATTTTATTTTATTATAATTTTTAGCATTGCATATTCATGGGATCTCACAATATTTCGATTATATCTGATGCTCGACAAGATTTATGGGGTTTTATAGCGAGGAACCTTACAGAATCATTTGCAAATCTAATGACTCGTATATGTATTTGTCTCACATAATAATAGCCCCTCACACAGCACTTGGCACATATGTATGTATGCTTTGGGATAACAGAAGAGAACTAAACGTAACGAAACGATAAAACGATTGTACCGACTGCGATTCCGATTCCCAATACCGATGACGATGACGATAACAGAGTGCAGTTCCGACGGCTTTAAGTCGTCGTTATTATTGTGCCTTACTGGCTTATTGAAAATCCGTTCAGCTCGTTCAACAATACGCTCTGTGTACCCAACCGTGTAGAATGCGCGCGTGCACCTTTCTGTGCGGATCACCGAAGCGACACAGAAGCACCAAACTTGATTTCGAAACAGGTAAGGTAGCTTTCGTTCAGTTTCAACTCAAGAGCTCCCACACAGGCTCAAGTTGAGAGTGTATGTGTATGAGTGCGGATCACCCAATGCGGTTGGCGATCGTGCACTGACAAAATAAATTAAAAATCATTCATCAATTTAAAACTGAGTTAAAAATAGAGTAACTGAGCTGTTTTAAAAATGAGTCAGAGAGAAATAAGAGACTATGAATTAAATTTTATAGAAATAAAATATATTTACTATGCATATAATATAGAAAAATTGATTAAAATGCCTAATATTTCAAAATATTAATAACAGCTTTCCTGAAAACTTCTTTCAGCTGAAAAGCCTGTTATAATAATATCTTGATTATGTATGTTTTTATATATATATTATTTTAATTCACTTTTTATATCCAACTGATATAAAAACGTATCATTTTATACTTTATCCTTCAACTTTGGTTATATAAAATTTAAATATAACTTTTTCTTGCAGTGTAAGCGTCTGATCTTGCCCAGGTACTCAGGCACACACACACAGCCAGCTGACCAATACAAAGAGAGTAGCGAGTCAATTGTTGACGCCCATTTTTCACCTATGTAAGCCAGGTAGGTAACGTGCTGACTGTTGTTGCCGGCTCTCGTAATTCTCATTAGCTGTTAATCTATTCAAATTAGCCATAAATCAATTAAGTTTGCATTCGTTATGCCGATGACTACCGTAAGCCAAAAATATCCACATGAAGTATTTACTCAGTGAATTATCTGATATAATCGAAAATTAGTTATAGAATGCAGATTTCCCGGTATAAGACCCATATTATCAAGCTAACCAGCACTTAAAAAGCATTTTTGCGATGAGTTGGCAACTCTACCGAGCTGACGGTGTGTGTGAGTGAGTATGTATGACTGTGTATCTTTGTATTGCTTTAATGCGGCTCTCTGATTGGTCAACATTCGTTAAGCTCCGTTAAGAAAATATTTACAGATATTGGCTTTGTTTTTTTTTCTTTTCTGTTTTGCTTTTGCGTTGTTTTCGCTTTTCACAGCAAACAACAGCGAATTTGTGTGTGAACCAATGAGACTACGAATTCGCCTAATGCGTGTGTAAATGTGTGTGAGTGTGCGCGCATGCTTGTGTCTGTGATGATTTATTTTTATGTTGAGTAGGCTTTAAATTGCGGTTAATTAGTCAATTAAAATGGCGCAGTAAATGTAAATGGTTGCTAATATAAATTAAGTAATAAACAATAAGTAAGTTATAAATAATTGTTTTCAAAATTAATAATTAACAAGGTAATAATGTAGGTTTGGTAACCGAAACCATTTGATTGTTACCTTGGGTAATCACATTAAAACAGTTTCTTAAAGTATAAAATTGTTTAAAGACAATTTTAAATTTTACCTTTCAGTACTTTAGGATACTACAAAGACCTAACTATTCCTGACAAAGGCTATGCCGGTAGCCTTGTTTTTTGCCGTTTGACCAATAGGCTATTGGCAGTAGCATACAAATAATATTAAATTATTGCAATTTAAATTCTGTCCCTAATGACTAGTGCAATATTAATACGCTCAGCATGTCGTACTAGGATACAAACACATATAATAAATAAATGAAAAATCTTTTTATAATTTTTTTCGTTTCTTAAAGCATGTTTCTCAATCGATTTTTGTTTACTTTTCGTATTACTATTAGCATACTTAGTAGTAAATCGATAAGTTTGTGGTACGTAGTGATTTTGTATGATTTGAGAGGTTAATTAATTATATCGGTAAATTGGCTTTATTGAGAATAATTTATAGATTTGACCCATTGGTAGAAGCACGACATCAACTTTTCTGCGTACTGAACATTGTAAATAACATAAAACCAATGTCAATGACTGGTAAACAGGACTCGTGTCTTTTATTTGATGGCTTAGAATTTCAACTATCAGTATGTTTCATGTATAATGTTGGACTTTCATGAAATGTCTGACCGAGAATTAGCATATTTTGAATGGAAAATTAACAAATCGTGCTTATGTGCATTGAATATTCAATAACCCAAATCGTCGACCAGATCGAACGCCTTTGTGCAAGACAGCAAGTAGCAATCGATTGAATACAAATTACGCCTTTAATTGATTTCAAATAGCGGTTCATTGTGATTGAATATAGAACGAATGAAATATAAAAAGACGGGTATGGATTAGAAAGGAAGTTGGAATAAATTTGAGAGTCCTTTGCTCTTTTTTGTTAGGAAAACTAATAGAAAACTAAAATTGAATCCATCAGGCCACAGTATAGCATGCTCGACTGTGGACAACTCTGTACTTACTTGCTTTGTAAAGACAGATGTTGATGTAAATCAAATATATATATATTTTATGGGGTATAGACCCTTTGTACTTTTAAAAAGGCACAGGGTCTGAATATAAAGAAACGTAGTGTAACATAATAGAAATGAGTTAGGAAAGTCAAGAAACTATTAAAATATGTAAAATAAATAAGATGGTTAAGCAGACAATCTTAAGTAGCTAGTTTTGGGCATTTCTAGACATCAATGATGAGTCATTTAGCTAAACAAATCACATACAAATCTATCGGGCGCCCTTTGAACTGGTCGCGTGGCTAAGCGACACACTGGGGAGACACTGGAACGTGGTGAGTCAAACACGTCGGTTTAGCTATCAGTTGACAGTATGCATATTAACTAGGGATACACGTAAGTGTGGAAGGTGGGGATGAAGCCCACATTGTCGCCGTCTGCCGTCTGTCTTAGCGGAACAGTTTTGGGTCAGTCATGGAGCGGAAGTCAGGCAGCACGCGCCATTCCCTGTAGTGTGTGCCTGTTAAGGTGTTTGATGGCACCGATGAGTGTCCACAACAACTGAACCAAATTGGGCTTGTTTGGCTATAATTTTAAGGCCTGCGGGCAAAATGGTGCATCGTAAAACTGGGAAGATATCAACGCCTCTCTCACACGCATTCCAATGCTCCAGTTGGTAACAATTTGGCCAAGAGCAATCCCACGCCTATAAATACGGCCGCACGAGTCAAATGTCGTATTTCATTAGCCCATGTTAACGTTGACTCAGCGGTGGGCCAGCGGTGGGTCTCAACTCCTAACACTAACACTCAATGCCAATAGAATTGTAAAATGGCCAGTTCAATGTGCCTACAAAGCCAAAGTAATCCCAAACCCAAACCTTAAACCAAAACTGAAACCAAGCCCGAATTGAATTACATGAAAATGCGCATTGCGTTGCGGAAATCGTACAAACTGGTCATGAAAAATGCATCACCCGGCTCTCGGACAGCCGAGACAGACAGACCGACGAACCGCCAGACGACCAGGCCATAAAAGTTAAGTCAGACAATGACGACAGCCTCTTCATGGGCTTGCACTTGGTCTTAGGATCTGTGTCTGGTTCTCTTCCTAGCCGAGTGATGAAAATGTACGACTTTTGCTTGCGGCGCTAAGTGAGTACACAAAAAATTGTAACTCGAGATACCAATGGAGAGGGTAACACTGCTTTATAGATCAATATGCAATATCCTTTGAACAGATCGATTCAAGATGTTTACTCCAAGTATCGAAAACATATAAACAAAAGTCTTTTTCAATGTTGAATGCTGTCAATTAATTGAAACTTTAGTTACGTTAAATTACATTACATATAAAGGAAAACATATATCGGAAAGATATTGAACATTAGACCTAGACCAACTTTTTTCTATAATAACTTTAGTTCTTTTACAATAATATAGAAAAAAATAACTTACCGGAATGTCAACTTACCAAAGTTTACTGTGAGCTTATAAAGGAATTCATTTGTACATATATCGGAAAGGAATAAATGGCTTGGACCCACACTTATCATATAACCTTTTTAGCTGCATTACACTTATATTAGAATAGAATTTTTCAGAATGCCAACCTAGAAAAATTAGCTGTGAAATAAAAATATATTTAGCTACGCGGCTTAATTATATTACATAACAAATTAGTTTATAAGGGAATCCCCATTTCGGTGAACAAGTTTGAACCTCTTAACTTTCGTATTTAGTTACAGTTTCACACACAAACACAGACACACGCACTAAAATCGAGAATGAGAAAAAGAGAGAGCTGCTTGTTGTTGAGTGGTGACTGTCTGCTCTGTGGTCCAGAGGCCCCCGGGGGCAGGCAAACTTGACCAAGTCAATTCGATCCAAACGGAGGACGACCAGCCGTCTAGGTGGTGCTAGCTGGCTGGCTGGTGGTGCTTGGAGTGGGGCTAGGCTGGACGAGACTTGCTGAAATCAATCGATTCGACATTATTATTAATTTTTCATAACTTCTGCTGGCGGCCGGCGGCTGGCGGGTCCAGTGTGCAATATGGCGCCCTAAAACCCCGACTCTATGCCATGTGAAACTAATCTATTTGTGCGGGCAAAAAAGGGCCGCCGCCGCTTCCACTGCTGAGATGCAGTTCGTCGTTGGCCTCTTCATCGATTGCAGGCGGCTAGTAGTTTCGTTTTTAAGCGTGTTATCTGCTATCGCTGCGCTTTGATCTTTTACCGCTTCTGCTTTGCATAATAAATTCGCTATCGATGAAAACTAACTTGCAACTTGGTCGGTCTTGGTTGGCCCTGTGTCTTTGGGGTCTTTTTGAGGGAATTGGGATTTCCCGGCAATTTGTTTGGCAGCGCTTTACTAGCGCCTTCGGCCACTGCCTGTTTAATTCGATTGCCTGTGCGATTTCGGCTTCGGCTTAACCATTTTATTACAATAGCATAATTTTTTACTATGCTTAATGAGTTCTGCTTTGATTAGTTTTTTAGATATTTTTTTTCCTTTCCGTTTTAGATGTTGTTTTTATTTTTATTTTTTTAGTATTGCTGCAGCTTTAGCTTTGGCTTTGGGCATTATTTGTTGTTTGTTGGGTGTCGTTGGCAAAGGCTCAATTTGCTGAGGTGAAGTCTTTGGCGGAACTGAAACGGGGACGCAAGTAGTTAGCATTTGCTTATTGAAATGTTGCAAATTGATTTTTCTTTGACGTTTAGGAAACACAATTATATTACCAAAATGTTTTAATAAACGAATTTGATTTATTTAACATCGATTGGAGCAATAATATACAAAGTAATTGTGAGTTTTGAAGTTTGACTTTAATCAGATCTGTCTAATGTTCTTTGTTTGAGCAACCAAAAATTGATTAAGACAAAACTTAATTTAAAATGGCATTATATTTAATTTAATTTTTAAATTTCAGTTTTTTAGTGTTTCCAAACGATTTTCAAATTGTGCCATTTGATTTTAATTTACGTAAAGCGGTGCACACTGCTTTGCTTAGCTCTACTGCTTGAATGGCAAACTGCTTTGTTGCACTGCTTACGTTGAGTCTTACAGCAAGCAGACTTAAAAGTAAGCTTGACAGACGCTTAAAAGCTACATGCTTTGTCATCTTAACCGTTTAAATCAAAATTGGCAAGTATTTTAAATTTCAACTTTTCTTTGCGCATTTTAAAGAACTTTCAAATAGAAAAAAAGTTTGTTAAACATTCGGATTGTTAAATATATTTAAATAAACTGAGGAGTGCTCATTTTTGTATAATATTGCGCATTGTGAAATGGCCATTATCAGTATAAATATATGTGCGTTTATTTATATATTCCCGTTTTCTTCTACGGGGGGCCATGATTTATATGAATAAACACAGACCTAATCATTTATATTTTTATACATGATACGAGACCAATATTTCGCGCGTGTCTCTCGTTTTGATTCGCCACCTGTGTACTTTATTTTTTAGTTCTCTAGAGAGGTCTTCACATTGCGCGTGCATAAGTGCCTGCAATACGAAAAAAATTACCAAAAATAAAGATAAACATGTACAAAAACCCGACAATTAATTTCAGAGTTTGCAGGCAAAACCGGTACTCAAATCTAAGCGTTCGACATATTGTTATTTATATTGTTATTGTTACATGCGCGAGTCGCTGACATGTCTAAAAATATCGGCCGGTCATCTATTGATAACCGAATGTAGCTGACATTATTTTGGCAAGCGAAAAAATAAAAGCGGTTCATATTTACACACTCTCTACACTCACTTCTATCGGGTATCTACGAATTGGTTTGACTCTTACAATATTAAATTATTATGTATACGCAGTGTAGTATTATGTCTAAAGATGGATGTGGTTTAACTTCTTATTTTATTGTACTTGTAGAGTATTGAACTGTCGTTATTATAGTAAGTTCTTATTAAACACTTTCCTGTTTTTGTTCGCTTTAGCGCAAAGACCATTGACCGTTTGCTGGGGAGAGGGGCCAAGTGTGGGTGGCTTAGGGGCTGGCGCGTGTTTGATTTGCTTGCAAAAAAATATTGCCGTCGCCTGATTACGCACTTTTTATGGTCATCATATCTGTTATGCTTATAACGCGTTTTGCATTGACGCAAATGGGGGGCAAACAACTGCCACGCCCATTCCCTTAATCGTACTCCAGCCATCTGTTACAATGCAAGTTAATTTTTCATTTCGCTGGCGAAACTTTTACAGCGATTCTGATGCCATTTGAGGAAGTACCCCTCTTCATCACCTACATACTTATAATAACTGCTCCATTTGCTTCTTCTACCTATTGCCTCTTTCTTTTGTTTTGCTTCACACGTGTTGGCAATTGAATCTGAAAAGTGTTTGCCACCAAGAAAAGAAAAAATAACACCCACGAGGCCATTAAAATAATACATAGACATAAGGAGAGGTGAGTGAGAAAGAAGAAATCAGAGAGAAAGAGAGAGAGAAGAGAGAGAGGGAGGAAGAAAGAGTGGAGGACAGCAGCTGATGATTGTCGACGGACGACTCATGTGTTATGCTAATTTCTTTTTTTTGTTTTTATTGTTTTCGCAATGCTTTTTGCATTGTGTTTTTTATTTTATTTCATTTCATTTCGTTTGCAGCGTTCGGCCAGACAAAGCATCGAAAACCGGAAATGAGACTAGCTGCCGTGTTTACCGTTAGTCGGCGAACTGCTTCAGCTATCCACCTAATGCCCGTGGCCTAGGACATTGAATTACCTTTTCATTAGCACGCGCAAAGCACATCAACTGAGAGAATCTAACAAAATATTCACACCCACAAACACAAGCAGCAAAAGCCACACACCGACACAACCACACACACACATACGCACACACACTTATCAAGGGAAAAAGCAATCGGCCGTAACAAAATTTCCGACACGTGCGACAAAATTGCCTAAGAGAACAGACAGAATGTGAGTGAGAGAGCGAGATAGAAGAAAGAGACATAGAAAGCGAGGCAAGAGATGGTGCCAATCAGAAAGTTTACATGTCGAGTTTAGTTCGTTAATGTTGCTAGTAACATTTGTGATTGGCAACATAAGTTGCTGGCAACATTTTCTGTTTGACAACCAGCAAAAGAATGCGTGGGCGTTTTAGCTAAAATGTATGTCAATAAATGACCAAGATTAGATTTAATTTGTTTAAAAATAGTTGCACGCAATCTTCATTGATTGTTTGTTTTTCTCATATGCCCGATGGTTCACTGTTTAATAAGTAGATTCGATAATTCGATGAAAACTTAGCTAGGCTGATAAAGCTAAAGTATTAAATGAACACCTCAATATGGTAGATAGGTTTATTAAATAATTAGTTATTTTATTAAGATATTTAAATGACTTTAAATATTTATTTCACATCGAATAATAGCAGTTAACAATAAGATTTTCATATAAACATTTAATTTGGAAATAAGTTCTAATTGTGAAACTAAAGAAACAAATATATAATTAACACGTAATAGTATTTTATGTTTAAGACTCTTAATATTTGGTTTATAAAGGTAAAAAAATCAAATTTTTTAGTCCACTATAAAAAAAATCACCCCTTTTTTAGTTCTTTGCTATTTATGTATTTATAAAATTTGAACTGCTTCGACAAAGCATTTTTGACAATTTCGTGGGGTGTACACTGTACAGCAGCTGACGGTGTGGACGCCTATTTAAACGGCGCGCAGCTGGCAGCGCGGCTTCATTCGGCTTTGCGCTGTCGTTCCGTGCGCTTCGCTATCATAACGGTATTGTTAAGTTTTTAAAGCTTTAAAGCTGCAAACATCAAGCATTTACGTACTTCTTGTTTGTGTGTGTGTGTGTATGGCTGTGTTGGTGTGTTTGTGCATCTGTGTCTGTGTGAGTGCTCGTGTCTAAAGCGTAACGAAAGCGAAAGTTTTGTTGCGCGCGTGTTGCCAGCAAGCAGCGTTGGTGTCATTGGCGTCGTCTGCCTCCTCCTATGATTGCACACACGTCGTCGCCGCAATCGTTGTCGCATTCGTCATTGTTGTTGTTGTTGTCTACCTACCTAGAATTGATTAAAGGCGTGTGAAAACAACAAAAATGCTCATTAGTTTCAATGAGCGCGCAGTAAATTAAATAAAAACGTGTTTATGCTGCCATCGGCCTCTGCCCCTCTCTCCATCACCTTCTTTATCTGTGATTTTCGAGTGTGTGTCTTCTGCTCAGCAACAAAGAAGCCAACAGCTGTTAATCGACAACAACACTAATCGCCATCATTCCAACAACATATACTGTTAAACATTCGCAAACAACTCAACGGGTAAGTCTTGCATATGAAATAAATTGGGCCATAAATCTTCTAGCATTAAGCCCGCCACCAAAAACAATCAAAAAAAAAAAAGGCTACACGTGTCGCCTGTAAAAATTGCATGTCACTAGCGACGTTCAATTTTGCAGAGAGCTTTTAGAGTGTGGCCTCTTTCTCTCTCTCCTTTTCACACACACTTTTGTCGATTATCACTACTGTGTATGTGAGTTTGTGTATGAGTATGCATTAAAATTTGCGCCTCTGATGCCTTATTACCCACACCCCTCTGCCCTCTGACTTCTGCCCTTTGTGAGCCATGCAGCATAGCCTAAATCAAGTTTTCTTCACTTTGCCTTCTCAAGGACGGATGTGTTTGTGGGTGTATCAGTTTGTGTGACCCTTAATGCTGACGCATCGTCTTTGGCCTTTGGCCTTTGCTCGCTGCACACAGCGGTGACTGCACTTGCCCATCTGGGCGCACATGGCGTATGCGCAATATTGATTTCTCAAGACACTTAGAATAAAAAACCAGCTACATTTGCAAACTAAACAAACAATAACATAAATTTCAAGAAATTTGACGACAATTTTACGAAATTAAAATCATTTTCTGTTTGTTTTGTAATTGAAGATTTCTTTTTAATTGGTTCTTTTTAAAGTTACAAAAGTAGATTTACCCTTTACCAACTTGTGTGCTAGAAATGGAACAGCTTTATTTTTTTAATGCTTCCTAGAACTACTCGTATGCCAATGCCCCGTCACTCGTCGACAAATCTTTTGGCTTTGAAAGGGCGGACGTTCCCAATAGCAGACATACTTAAAAGAGTTCTCAATGAAAATTTGCCGCTCGTAAAGCGGAGCGTGTGAAGCGGCTCATATAAAAAAACCTTCGGCATTACCCCCAAAAACCTAAGCAAAACAAAACATGACATAAAAAAAAAATAAAACCAAATTGTTGCTGCGGGTAAGCGAGGTTTTGGTTTTAGCTTCGTTTCAGCAGAAAACAAAATCAAGCTCTGACTTTGACAACGACAAATTCAATCCGTCGAGTGACAACGGTTTGTTTACTTATGTGAATCAATTCCTTTGTTTCGAGTCGACTTTGTGTCTCACAAGCACTGCAGTTGCTTCAACAACAATCGTATGCTACCTAATGCAAAGTAAACAAATTTATAAATAAACCATACGAAATGAAATATTGCTTAAGAGTTATAGACTTGCAGATACTATTTACAAAAAAATCTAAAGTCTCTGTTTCCATTAGAGTGAGATTTTCTTGATAACATATTCATTTATTTAGTGATTGTAATTAATATTTTAGCGCATTTGGATGTAATCTGGAATATCTCTAGCTTAGCACTTCTAATAGCTTTTGTCAGATTATATAATAAGCTGGTTCAATATTTTCGTGGAATTCCCGAAAATTCATTAAACCGGAAGTTCCAAAAATACTCATGCTATCCTCCACAAACTGTTAGCATAACGCACGCTTCTTTGAATTATTAATTTGGCATATTAATAGAGTATGGCCGACGACCTATACATTACACCCTATATTATGGCGTCTATAATAATAGATTTTTAATTTTGGCTTCAACGCGTTGCGCATTAAAACTTCAAGATTAACGAAAATTATAAAAAAAAGCCTCCATTAATATAAACAAACATCAACAACAATAACAATTGACGCTCTGTTCCAATTTGTGTGGAAAAAGGAGAGAGGTGAGCTGTTAGTTCGGTTACCCCAACAGCAACACGTGCGTCGTTAATTTAATAAAAAAAAAACAAAAAACAAAAAAACAACAAGAGCAAATCACACACACAATGTCTCTCTCTCTCTCTCTCTCACATACACAGATTGTTAACAGCATAAAAATTCATTAACACATGTGAGCGCATTTTTGTATCAGTGCCTGTGTCTTTGTCTGTGAATGTCTGTGTCTGTGTGAATGGCTTTGAGTTTGTGTGCTATCCCAGCAGATATTTTGCGAAAAACTTAGCCAAACGCACATTATTTTCTCTGTGTTTTTGTAAGGCAGCTTTTCAGGTATTTTTATGTGATTTTTTAATTTAAATGTAATATAAAATATAAAATATAATAATAAAGCACGAAAGTAGCTGGCCAAAAATCCGGGATATTCTATATCTTGATTATCAGTTGTACTCAGTCTCAGGAGATTTATGGCTCAAGCTGGTTTCCAAATCTCTCGAACCGAACCGTAGGTAACACAAAACTTTGAGAGATTTAGATTGATTTAGATTGATAATGCCGTTAATTTAATTCAAAGTTCAGATAAATTACACAAAAGTGGTATATTTTATACAAAATCTGATTAGATAAAAATGTACTTTATAACTCTTTAAACATTTTTCAAAATTTATTTAAAATTATTTAGTTAGCTTAGAGTTTTACTTAATCTTTCAAGTGTATTGAAACTAGTTGCTTTGTTCTATTGGTTGAATTTAGGGTGATTGCTTTTTAGTTGAACTCTCGTATAGAACGGTTATACTTCGCTCTCAACAGATATTTCAATTAAATATTTCGAAACTATTTACTACACATACATATTTTTAAATATTAACAATTGATCCGCATATAGTCTTAACTAAACAATTATGTATATTCCGAATGAATAGTTAAAATATTCAAGACTGATTTTGTTTTCTACCCACCTAACTCAAAATGCTGAAAATAGAATTTGTATCTAAAATATCGTTTTTTTATTTCTTTAATTTAACTGAAATTTTAATGTAAAACTCATTGAATAAGTGTTTGCATGAAAATTTTTTCTTATTATCTCGAGCATTTCTAATCTAGTCAATTCAGCTTCTACTGGGTAATTAAATTGTGTCGCTGCTGCTCAATGCTCGCTCCTCGTCGCCCCTACAGACCTACAAACACACACACATACTCGCACACCAACTTAGAGTCCGTCCGTCTATGCCAAGCTCGTGGCAACGAAATTATCGCCATTTCGTTGTATCCGTCGCAGTCTCGACGCCGACGCTGACGCTGACTCCGACGTCGCTGTCGACAGAGTGAGCGTTCGCGTCACTGACTGCGATTGAATGACAAAGTCTTTGTAATTTATGCAGGCAACTACAAATTAATTCGCTTTTTCGTTTTAGCTTTTGATTTTATTTTTTACCGGCTCGGCTCCCACACGTGCCTGTCATAGCTTTATCTGTCTGTGTGTGAGTGTGCATGAGCCCATATTAAAATGTAACAAACAGCTGCTGTAAAGGCCCCATAAAAGTTAAATACGATACACGCGTTTGTAGTCTCTGACAAACAGTAGCAATTATAATAAAAAATTGGTTAATTTCCAATGACACAATTAATTTTTTAACTGTTTTTGTTTTATTTAGTTTTTATCGTATATTATGGAGCTTAGTCGGACGAAATTGGGTGCGCTTAAGTTCGCTTTATGATAATGTGATATTACGAAAATAAGTATATATTTAAATATATTGTATTTAATAAGAGTATTATAATGAAGGAGCTAGAACCCATATTTGAATGCTCTATTTGAAAGAGTATTATAGTGAAGGAGCTAGAACCGATATTTGAATGCTCTATTTGAAATGCAAACCAACCGAAAACGAACCAAAAACCAAATTGATATGTTTAATTTATTAAATTAACAACCAAAATTAATTTTTTTTAAAGAATAAAATCATTTGTACTTTCTCTCAAAACTTATATTAAATTATATAAATTGAAAATTTAACCCGAAATATCTTTAGAGATTTCTGTGGTACCCAGTAAATATTTGTTCTTGAAATTACTTATGAGATTGCAAATATTTGGCAAAATATTGCCATGTTGAGCACTCTTGTCTACGTGTCTCTTTGCCCAAGTTGTTATCAAAGGGTTTCAAAATAATTATAAAAATAAACAGTGAACAATGAACGTAAAAACCCAAGTTTGTCGGAAAAAACCCCCAACATCTTCTGTGCCAAATGCCTTTTGTATGAGCAATAATTTGCTACGCTAAAATAAAGTATTTTTGAGCCCGCATTGCATGTGTAACTATAAATTCAAGGTTCACACGATGCGATTTGCATACGAATATATGTATATACTACTTACACAAATATATGCTTACATTTGTATATCAGACATTAATCTAAAATATAAACAACAAAAGCAGCGACAACTGCAACGATAACCATTAAGGCTAATTGCTGACCCAATAATGCGAGTCACACGCGGGACTGTTTGCAACTATAAATTGCCACACGCGTGTGGTCTTTGCCACAGTGTATGTTATGTGTGTGTGTGTGTGGTTTTGTTTGTGTGTAGATGTGAGTGAGAGTCGCTGGAGCAGCAAGTTCAAAGTGTCATCCAACCTGACTCTATAGACTTGTTCCGCCTCTTACCGGTTGCACTTGTCAGACATATACAAACCGTTAAACATACAGACATACATGCATACACACGTTGCCATAAAATGTCACACGTGCCGCACTTTTGTCATGATAATATAGGTTGAGGCACAGCCCAGACGCTAAATGGTCTTTGAGTTTGTCAATGCCCTACAATTGCTCGCTTGGGCATTTTAGTTTTGCAATAAAACTTATTGTTGGTACTCATAAAGTAAAATAATTATGAAGAATGTTTAGCAACCATTGGTGATTTAATTATAAGACTGCGAATGTTAATGATCCTTCATATGGATAGATTTTACTTCTGAAGGGTATTTAATTGAAGAATTTTGTTATTTCGAAATAACAAAGAATAAAGCCCTTTTACAAACCTAACACGATATAAAGGAGTATCTTGTATAATATAAAACCTCAATATAGACTTTTGTTTATTGCAAACAACAACGGGTCTAGGGTCTTCTGTATTCGAGTCAACTCATTGTCTTCATTGTTATTGTTGTTATTTTGGTTAATTTTATGGTTACATTAGCGAATTATTTTTGCTGTTATTCGCAGCAGAGTTAAGGCAAACATAAATTAAATAAGCGAATTCGCAGCCCCAGTTTCACAATGATGGCGATGGCGATGATGATAATGATAATGATAATGATGATGATGAGCAAACAATAATAAAAGCAAACACACGCGCCGTTCGTGGTTGGCTTTTGTTTTCATTTCACAAATATGCGGTATGTCTGTGTCTGTGCCTCTCTTTTGCTGTGGCTTCTAATAGCTGCAGCTCTTTCAGTGCCACGAGTATTTTGGCCAAATGGCCTGACCAGGCTCTAAATGTAATTTGAGTAAGAGACCCATCCGGCGACCTTGGTGTCTGAGTGTATAAGACTTTGACGAATGAATACCCGACTCATCAAGCCACGCGCAAGTCAGCTGATGCTTTAAGTAATACTCATGCTTATAAGATTTTTGCATTTGATACGAGTATCTAGAAATAGTATCAAACAAGCCTTTAGAAACTGTTTCCATACTCAAATGAATAAACAATATTACTTTTAAGTGCCGCACGTGTTGCATATTCAATGAGTTTTGCCAAGTTTTACAACTGTGTTTTGTACAGAACATTTTAACAATTTTAGTTCTGTGTTAGGCATTTTTATCAACTGATCATTCTTAGAATACGAAGTTCATGATATGACTCTATTATTAACAACAATCTATTCTGTGTAATTATCGACTTTGTCAATTTGTTAATGATTCATGATTTTTTTTTTTTGTCAATTTATTGGTTATAAGCTTATAGACTTTTAAATTTAATATTTTGGGTAGTATACGTAATAAAATTTAAATTAATTGGCAACTTAAAGTTGACATTAAATAAATTGTAAATTGTATATCTAGTGCTCAGTCACAAATCACTATTTCAGTCACTTATTATAAGCAAAAACAAGTGCACCGATTTAAATTACTTGTTTTTTAATTTTTAGTGTACTTTCCGATACAAATATTATTGTTTGTCGTTTATTAAACACATTTTATTTGAAAATAATATATAAACAATAAAAAAAGGCATGCATGGTTGCTTCCATTATAGTAAAACGATGTATCGATTAATCTAATTAATTGGAATGTCTCTCGCAGACTCGATTTATAACTTATGGCAAACATTCGAAAGATACACAATAAAAGTTAGTTTGTTATGCTCAACTTTAAGTTATTGTCAGACATGGTTTGTTGTTTCAAACTGTGGTCAGAGAACAGAAATACTTGTTATAGAGCAAATCTAAGGTGCGCCACAGGCGGAAGTAATGTGACATCAAGTATACGCCCGACTGCACACTATTCACTACACGTGCCAGCTAAATTTGTCTGATCCGTATGGATGTGTGTGTGCTTGTGAATGTGTAAAAAAAACCTAACATATGCTAAACTAATTAATTACGTTAAATGTTTCGTATTTTATGATGTGCCAATTAAACGAGCGAAATAAAATTCCGGTGTCAACACAATAACTAAACGAACGATATTCGAATTCACCATCACATTTTGATTTACATTAATAGTGATTAGCGTAATACATGGGCCATTAAATGCGTTTATTCATTCATTAAGATGGTATTAAATTAGCGAAACCTCCAATTAGTTAACAAAACATATATACTTTCTCATTTAAAGGTAAACATAACATATAAAATTAAGTCATTTCAAAAACCTATGTAGAAGCTGAAAGTGTATGCTTCTTTTAACGGTTGATGGTTCGGAGTGTATACCTTCCATTGAGTTGATTTTATATGCAACATTCATGAATAACAATCGAATGGATTTTAACCAATTTGAATCGAACTTTGTGTCATGTTTCACATTTGCATTTTATGAGTTTCTAGAACTTGTTTGGCATAAGTTAATTTTTATTACACTTTAAAGACACAAAAGTGTTTAGCTAATTTAATTGTTTATTGCTTACTGTATTTGTTATGTGCCATCTACAAAAGGCTGAAAATAATTGTTCCATTGTCTACCAATGTAGCCTCAAAAACAATTAAGCCCTCTGTTTCAACGTTTGTGCATTTTCTCATATTTCATTCACATTTTCCTTCAAATGCTTGACATTTGTAATTACTGTAGCCTTTCCGCAATTTTTCAACTTGGCTGCCAAACAAAGAGAAAATTCCCGATCATTGGATGCACAAATTTAAAATTTTGACACGTGTATTTCGATCAATGTATAAGTAAAGCTTTTATAGAGCAGCAGTTGTTCTAAACAGAGAATAAGAAAAGTTTATGACCTAAGTGACCATTAAATTAAATTAAACGAACTTGAGCAGATAGGGAAAAAAAATTGCTAAAAATATCTTCTAAATCTTAATTTTGGTATTATAGATATGACTAGACTAGTCTTGACTAAATTTAATAGCTTATAATAAATCTGATGCAATGCAATATGAATTGAATTTCAACAAATTTCTGATTACATTATTTTTATCTGGCACGTGGAATAGTATTGTTACAATGTTGATCATGCTTAGAACACCTGATTTCAGAGCACTAATTTTATTAGTGTCTAGAGCATTTTGTCTGTGATATGGCACATTTACCATATAATACCAGCGTTAATTCTGATAAATACGTGATAAACCGTCTACACGTGGCATAATCAAAAACATACTTATAAGTTCATAAGTTTACTTTTATGGTTAAACGTACATTTTGTCCAAGTTTGACGTGCTCGTTGGGTTCGGTAAGTAAATAAGACTCACGCCTAATTAATAGCATTGCTGCTGTCACATTTTTTTTTGTTTTTGTTTTTTTTTGGGTTCTGTGTTGTTCCTCTTTAACGAACTGCTGTCAGTGGAACCTTTTGTGACGGGTTTGGAGCTATGGGGGTCTTGGGGTTTCGGGGTTGAGTGGAAATTGCGCGTGGCTGGCTTTTGTTTGCCATTGGCAATTGGGTCATCGTTTGGCACACGTGTGGCTCGTTTAATGTTTCGCTTTTCGTTTTTATTTGCTTTGCTTGTAACCATCATAAATTTTTATCGCCTAGCTGGCAATTCAATTGCCAATAATGCACACTTTCCAAAACCCACAACGCTCCCCTCTAACTACGGTATCGTACAAATTCACATTCTGGCCTCTGTTTGTCTTCTGATTCTATCATGACATTTAGACAATTTTTAGCACGTTTTTTTTACTTATCTAATATTGCACAAAGTTTTGGCACGTCAAGACGAATCTAAATTTTATTTCGACGCATTTTTATTGCCTTAGCTCGAATATGACAATTTCCGTTTGTTATTTTTTATAGTTATTTGAAATTTTTGCGTTGCTCCATGAGTTTGTCCATGCCTCTATTTAATTTATTTTTTTTCTTATACCTTTCACGCGCATGTATTCAGATAGCAAAAAAGTTAGCACTTTATTTTTGTTACAATTGCTTTTAGATACTTTGGTTGGCAAAAAAAATTCCACACTACGGCTAATTTACAGATATAAAATAATATATATAAAAGTGACTCTGTATATAAATTTAAGTATACACATGCAGTTATTTAATGTTGTTATATGTATGTCCAATCTAGTTTTAATAAATAAAATGAAATTTGGAATTCTGAAATTGATCTATATTTAAATTTTAAATTCAAACGTGGTTTCTGATACGCAAAACTTGTTCTAGAAGAAACGGTGATATATTTTTTAATATTTGTATTGGTTCAAAAATTAATAAAAATGTTAAATTGTACTCAAATTATCTTATATATAATTTGTAGAAATTTTATTTGAATATAAATCAAATCGTAATCAAATCATTGCCCACTGTTTCACCTACGAACTTGACCACAGACCCAAAATAAATAGAATTAAAGTAAACAACTTAGACCTGGAATGGAATTATTTTATTATTTTTTTATTTTATTTTCTTTAACCTGATTTGCTAAGCATTTTTGTCGTCAACGGCGTCTACGTTGTTGCTGTTGTCATTGTTCATGATACGCGGCACGTGTAAAGGTGTTAGATAAAACTAAGATGACAGAGCGAGGCATAAATGGGCCGCTGATTAAACTGACGCGTCACATATCACGGCGTGTGCATATCACGTATTCGCAATGTTGGGCAAACAGCGCACGAGGCAAAAACCTGTGAAACGATTGCAACTGCTAAATATTCTAAAATTTGAAGTACATAAGTAATTATTAAGTGCTAAAATGTTATTCAAACAACTTCGGTTTTCTTAGAAAAATATCACATTGCGTATGCTTGATACGCTTCTAACGATACTTAAGTGACAGGCATTGTATTATTTGGACCATTTAACGCCCACAAGGTTGTCTTAAATATGCATAAATTTGTAATTAATACCACTTGTGGAAAGCTTTCAAGCTCACGTGCAAAACTGATGTTTCAGCTAATGAATGACCAGTTAACACATACGAATAAGAGTGTAAGTGTATAAGAATTTAAAGGCTAATGTGAGTCGGGAATTGCCGGCGACATTTAAGCAAATGAAGCCCAAGTGCAATATAAAACGTTTTTCATGACTTACGTGCAAAACATAAACAAGAAAGGCAGACAACTCGGCTGTTTTATATAAGTATCTCTCGTGTGTGTGTGTGTGTGTGTGTGTGTGTGTGTGTGTGTGTGTGTGTGTATGTGTGTGCGCAGTGTAGACGTCACAAAAAACATATCATATGCATGACAATGGCCTTTTGTTGTTGTGGCTTTTGCCGTATTATACGATATTCTCATATGTTAGCCCCCGCAGCGTAACATGTACACCAAATAAACTTCAAAATGACAACGCCTTCAACAGCAACTGCAAACCCGAGAGTTTCTTGAACTTAAACTTTTTTTGTTGTTGTTGTTATTGCTGCTGTTTTTGTTGTGCTGCGTTGACAATAACAATTTAATTTGGGGTCGACTGGAGTCTGAGCGTCTGAGCTGCCTTTGTTTGGGCTCAAGAAAAGTAATTGCCCTGAAAACGCCCCAACGCCCTAACAATTTAAGCCTGGCAATAATGCTCCCAATTTTCCGATTTGTGTCTTAGAAGTCAATGAGCTCTTCTCTAATTCCATTGTTTCCTTGTTGAGCCTAACTTTAACATCAATTCGGCAGCTGGCGTGTCGTGACGTGCTTTGTCGTGTCCAACAATTATTTGGCTAATTTATGCGCACGCAGTGGCAGTTCTCATTATAGCCATTGATTGACATGACCTCCAGCAACGGCAGCAGGTAGCTGGTAGCAGGTAAAAGGCAGCTACAGGTGATGGCCTAAGCGTGTTTCAAATTATTTTGAGAACACTTTATTCATGTAGCACAACAGTCACAGTCACACAGACAGTCTCATGCTACTATTCCTTTAGTTGAGTCTACATGTGTATCTAAGATATTACGAGTGAGTCAAGTTACTTTATTTATATACATATATATTTTTTATTTTTATGTGGTTTTTATTTTGCCCGTAGCGGCACGTGTTACTCGTTTTCTGTCCAGTTCGAGGCAAGTTAGACTCATCAGACCACTTTTAGGTGAAATACTGAAAAGGCTCTTATATCATAAGTATATTTATTTATACAAATATCAGAAAAAAGAAACTTTTGAATATGATATGCCAATGCATTGGTGTGATATAAGGAACAAACAGAACTATCAAAGACAGTACAATATATCGTGAGTATATATAAACTTAGAGTGACCTCATATCCGATATATATTTATCCATTTCAAGTTAAAAACGATTAATATTTTGCCAGAGTATTAAATATTCGGCTCTGTTTCACATTGCTGTATTATTTGCTTGTGACTCAGTTCAGCTCAGCTCAAAAATTGTTTGCCACTTTCCCACTGTCCCACCGACCCACTCGTCTCACCCAACCTTACAATGTCCAGAGCTGAGGGGATATAAAAACAGCGCGTGTACGTCAAAAATGCCATTGGGGCCATTCGTTAGGCTTGGCATACGTTACGCTTCTTGGTTTTTGTTACATTTTAATACTAGGGATGTGGCCAAGATGATGATGGCTTAGCCATGATTCTAAGATTCTAGAGGTTAGAGAAATGTGTCTTGTATACGAATATTTCCGGATGTTAAATGAAGGCAGAAGGCATAAATAATAAAATGTAATTTCAAGCTATGCATATTGGCACATCAACAACAGTTCTGTTGGCATTGTGAAATCCGCTTAGCTGACACGCCCACACACAAGTACTTAAAATGAAAATGCCTCTAAGAGGCCGCGATGCCGCACACTTTCCAAATGTAATTATACTCAAGAGATACACGTGCCGTCAACAACCTCGTTGTTGTTGCTGTTGCTGCTGCTGTTGTTGTTGTTGTTGTTGTTGTTGTTGTTATTGGTGTTGATGCTTTTGGGCTTTTCAATTTGAATTTGACTGCCTGGCAGCCAGAGCTGCGTCTGCCTCTGTTGCTGTCTCTGGCAGCAACTCATCTGGCTGACAACACAACAACAATAAGAAAACAACTGAGACGAGCACTTGAGCAATTTGCATGCACGTCAAAATGTTGACTATCGATATATAGACTCGTATATATGTAAGTATATAAATATTCTTGGGGGATCTGCCACGTAATACTTACTTGCCACAACGATTGCTGTTTTAAGTTTGTTTACCTCTTGCGAAATTGCCCCTTGAGCAACTCGCGCTAATATAAACATAGTCTTGGCAATGGTCTTTGCTAAGCTTAGATTTGGGGCATGGTTAATGAGCTTCAGCTGTGTTGGGACTGCGAAAATAATCTTGTTGCTGTTGCTGCTGCTGCTGTTGTTGCTGCTTTTTGGCATCAAATGACAGCTCAGTTGGTTTCGTCAACGGTTTGGGAATTCAGGGCACCGTTACTCAAGGGCAATACCTTGTTTATCTTTCTGAATGACTAATGCACTGCAAATTTCAAGAGATTAAATGAAATGATAAAATATAAATGCTTAATAATAAAGATGTTTTGCACAGCTTAGTAACTAATACTCAAGTGTGTCATTTGCTTATAAAAGGCTGCTGGCACAACCTTCGAATGATGATTACATATTATGTATATACATATATTACATAGGACCCCAAAAGCGGTTAAGATAATAATTTTACGTTCCGCCGATTAAATTGTTAGTAAAAAGATTATAAGTGGACAATCATTGTTATTGATTTTTAAAATGTACAATTATTTAAAATAATTGGCTGAGATTCATAGCAAATATAATGCAAAGTTGTAGACTAGATTTCATATCTATACTTGTATCTTTTTATAAGCTTGAGTAATTTATGGCACGTGCATATTTAATAATCATTTGTATCGCTTTCTTTTGATGATGATTGAGCATTGAGCGAGCTTTCGCAAAGCGTTAAAAACAGTTTAGAGAAGTTGATTGAACTCGCTACAATATTGTTATTGAATTATTTTCGTTGCTTCCAAGCGGGCTCGACATTTCGACATTTTGACATCAAGTCAATCAATCAATTAATTAATTTTGCATTTCTTTTCTTTTTGCTTGCAGTTCCAATGGCACCCACTGTCTGTTCAGAGAAGAAAGTACGCGTGGCAGGGCTAAAGGAGTCGCGACGCCCTGGCAGCATGGGCGTGGCCCAGTCAAGCACTAACATAGCAGCGATGACAGCAGCTGGAGCCACACAGAACAGCACCGTGTTGAGCTATGGTGAGTAAAGCAATTGACAGTGCCCCCAATGTTACGTATACGTAACATAAGCCACATGTGTTCTCGTTGTCGTTGTCGTTGTCGATGTGGCTGTTGTTTTTATTATTTTAAGCCATTTGCAACTACAGCTCACGTTACTCAGACATGTTTAATTAATTTATGTAAACTTGGTCGAGCAACGTTATTGGCCAACTCAGCTCTGCGCCAATGCAACGTGCCCCTCAAATACAGTGCAATGTACACGTGTTGCCGGCATCATATTGCCGCATGTTGCTTCTGTTTACTTTGGCACGCGACTTTGTTACGGAAACAATTTGCGTCAGCAAAACAAAGACTCATAACGACAAATCCATCTGTTCTTGCTCTTCCTGACAGTAGACAGTTTCCCTGGAAGTTTGTTGTAAGACACATTTATATAAGCATGCTGTGAGTTAAAATAGACTTTGGAAAAATGGCAAAAGGCTTAGATACTATCGGGTTGCTTGTGTGTTTTATTAAGTTGATTTCGTTTTTGCTATAAATATATTTGTTTCTACAATGAGAGATCTAAATTGGGATACTGTGTTGCTTAAAATAACCTTTTGTTTATGTTATTATATTTAACTCTACATATAAAAAACATTATATTCTTGAATTTTGATAATTTAGCATCTGTTATCACATTGTTATCTTTCCTTGTTCATTAATTTGAGCATTCGCAATTGCCAGTTTCTACGTATTTCAATCATTTCTCATAACATGACACTAATTGAGTTTCTAGGAAAACTTAAGTGTGTTAAAGAGCAATAAAGACAAACATTGTATATAGCTGAAATTGTCGTCTTTTGAATGGGTAAATCTTCGGTATAAATAATGGCATAAATATTGTATAAGCATTTATTTTCACTAAATATATTTTGCACACATTGCGAGTTGTAACGTTTACTTTGTTGCCATTTGGCTTGGCCCTATTTGTTATTGTTTTTACTGTTGCTGTTGTTGTTAATGTTGCTATGAATGTGCTATTTGCCATGACTTATTTACAATTTTCCCACATTTGTTCGGTTGCTTTTGACTTTTGCCGACTTTGCTTTTTTGCCCTGTTTGATGTTTATTCTGCTGTTTTTGTTTTTGTTGTTGTTGTCGCAACTTTTATTGGGGCCATAGTCAACGCAATTCATTCGAAATGCTTTTCATTTTGTATTTTGTTTATTTTCCTACTAATTTCCAGCAACACGTTAAAATGTTGAATGCTAAATGGGTGTGACGAAGCCACGTGCAAAAGCCAAAGAAATTTGTACTTCTCCGTTTTTCCCCTCAGGCGATCAAAATGTAACAACCTTAGGTGTTTCACAGTGGGAAAAATAGGAAAGTAATCAGACATAGCGTTTAATTTATAAAACCATCTTAATAAGTACATTAATTACTAAATCAGCGGTAGAAGTAAGTTATGGTAAATAAATATATTAAAAGGAGTTGAACTAGATACAGCGTATCTTAAATTCGGGCACTCTTTGATCAGCTAATTAGAAATATGATTTGACAGTACGGACCAGATAACCTTTGTCTGTTGTTCCTTTTGAATTTGCTTACATTTATATGAATGTGTTCTTCTGTGTATATAATGTAGGTTCAGCGCTTGACCTGCTGGTTTTCTGTATTTATAGATGACACACATTTAGAAAGCAATTGTAGGTGACTTTCGTGGGCATTGCTAATGCCACGATGCCCACGACATTTCCTTTAATTAAGCATAAATATTAAACAAATTTGATGTGAGTGGACGGCACGTGTGTGCTCGTCGTTGTGATGCTAACGAGGCCAAAGACGCCCCCAAACACACCCCTTCAGACGTGATGCAAGACATATGTATAAGTACATATTTATGTACACGACATCAGAATAACAACAACAACAACAAATAGATAGTTACACGTTCATTGAGGTTGCTGAGTCGAGTGTAAGTGCCTCGTGGGGGACCTCGACACTTGCATAAGATGATGACGAACACTGGCATTCGAGGAAGTAAACAGACAAAGGTATACATAAACAGGTGACAACAACAGCAAGTCAACTGAACATTTCCGCATTAAATAGCTGGTGCGGCTCATACGTTTTCTTACGTCGCATTGATTTGCACATGTTTGAAACACGCACCGGGAATTGCTTACGTATTATGGGCAGCAAAAGGTATGAGTTGACCTACATACACACATTTTCCCGGACTCTGCCTGTTATGTGATTATGCTTCGGAATACATAGGGTTGCTGACGGCTTGGCTTTGCTGAGGATTGATTGTAATTTAAAAACATTATAAGTAAATTACTTAAAGTAATACTACTCTTAATCCGATAGTTATTTGGCCTTTAATATGTGTTAATGACTACATGTTGCCATAATCTTATTTGTTTTAATTATAATTCTTAACAACGATTCATTGTTTAAGAATGCTCAGCTTATTAGTCCGTTGATTGGTTGGATCTTATAATAATAATAATGAGTGCTCGAACCTACTCTGATTTGTTAACTGTAGAAGCTGGGAAGCTGGTAGAGATATTGTCAAACAGAAATGTAAATAAAATTATTTAGTTAAATTCTTTTTTTAGAATTGCTCGCATTGTTCAATTAAATGCATCATATGCTGAACTATTTATACATACGATAGATTACAGTACTTAGTTCCTATTACAAACAACACCCCATGCGTCACCTTAAACAAACACAGACATTAACAAATCGCTGGAACCTCATTCATCCCCCCTCTAGCATGCCCTTAGGCCAATGTCCATGCTCACGTTTCGTTACACTGGTGCAGTGTATCTAAATACTGAGTTATTTGCACAACACAAACAAAACGCCGTATTCCACAACGGGGCACTGGCACTTGCACTGGAACCTGCGAGACTTGGCCATGTGCTTCAAGTGTTGTGATGTGTTAACGCAGTAGCGCTGCCAACTGACCCTGACCATAGACACTATGCCGGAAGCTCTAATTGTAAAATACTTTTCTGCGGAGGGTGTCAAAGTCTATGTCTGTTGTTGTTTACTATTTGCTGTTGGTGCCTAAATTTGTATGTGTGTATCAGTCTGTATTTAATCCATGATTTGACAAGTAAAGAGTTTTTATTGTACATGTGCCCAGCGACAAGCATTGCAAATGCAATGCGAGACGCGTTGCAATCGCTGATGTTGGCCCTGAGCTGTGGTCACGTTTTCCAACACACGCGATGAACATACAAGCAATCTTGTAAATCAGCCACATCGTCATAGATAGGTGACAATAAGGTCCGATGACTGATTGGGAAAGTAGTAGAACCGTGTGCCAAATATAGTCGTTCTTAAACTACTCTTTAAAAAAGTGATTAAACATGTTATTATACTTAATTAATACTTAATTTGTTTTTTAATAAAGATAAACACTCTAATATAACCCTGTATGCATTTTTATACTTATTGTTCCCTTCATTTTATTTGCAGTTGCTAAAGGGTCAATGAACTCAGCGAGGCTTCATCACCGGCGTCGCATTGCTCGAATGTCCTCCAGAATGCAACAAAACTCAAAGAAAATGGTATCAACATCGTCAGAGATCGAGATAAAACAGGGGGAGGAGATGGAAGTCGACGAGGACGCCACTGAGACCAACAAACAGTTATCGCGCACACATTCCAGTAGCAGTACCAACTTTAAAACAGTATTACAACCCACAACTGTCAACAGCAATAGCAACAGCAGCAACAGCTATAACGTTAGTAACAACGACAACAGCAAGACATCCACAACAGCCAAACTCTGTGATCAATCATCGAGTACAGATGATGATCATGATGAGGACGATGAGGAAGAGGATCAGGGTGATGGTGATAGTGGATATGAGTTTGCACTAGAGCCAATCAGGCAGACGCACAGTCAGCAACAATATCCCACAAACAACGAGGGACTCCTTAATATTGCCCTCAAAACTATTAAGCTCGTGCAGCGCAACAAAATGTTGCAGAAGCGTTTGGCACAGCTGCAGCTGGAGACATCCGAATTCGTTGCCTCAGTGCTGGCCAATCCCGAGAATCGGCATATTCGTGACAAAGCCACTGTTAATTCAGACGCGCTTGCAAAAGTATATTAATTAAAGCATTACCAAAAGTCTGCCGTTGTAACGGGCAAATTTGAATTTTGTTTTTGCAAATTTTTACACACAAAACAAAAACAAAATTTTACTTCTAAAAAAGCGGCGCTAGCAAACAATAGATGGCGACAACATTTTTGCAATTTTTTTTTACTGGCCTTAGGTGCCCTAGATTCAGATGCACACTCATCGGGATTCGTTCTAATCTGAGACAGCAGCAAACAAATTTGAAACTTTGCATGTAGATTTTTCAGAATTTTATAAGTTTTTCAGATTTTTTAGAATTTGTTTAAAGGAACTAGGTTTCCAGAAAGCCTACCAAAACGAAAGATATTTTTTTTAAAAATCCGCTTGAATTTATGTAATTTCGAATTTCATTGAATTGTTAAAAAAAAAATCGTTTCAATACTTAAAATATTTTTATTTATATTTTGTTTAAACGCGGCTCTAAACTTTTTTAAAACTTTTTTGGTGCATACTTTTAGGCTTAGGGCATAAATGGCCGATTTCACTCCAAACTGAGACAAAACCAGAGATGTTTCCAGGCCATCTATTTGCTGCCGCTTTATTAGAACTACATTTTTACCGTTGCGGCCCGGGCTCGTCGTTTTGTTGTTTTTTTGTGAGAGTAAAAAAGTTTAAAAGTGCTGCGTCACTAAAGATTTTGAGTTCTGAGCAATTCGTACTGATTATATTTATAATTATAAAACAAAGAAAGCAAAATGCCACTTTAACATTTTGAGTATACAAAGTCACTACATAAACATATACACTAAAATCTATTTATAAAAATCAGATAAAGTCAAGAAATAAATAATTTTATATAAGTAGATGCTAAGTATGTTTATGTTCAACATTTTTTACATCAAAAATATTAATTTATAAATATTTAAAAATTCTATTAGTAATACCTAGTGTTTTAGGCTTAAACAACAAAAAACCTGGCATAATCATTTTAGAACTGCGACGCTTTTGGCTTTATTCAGCAAATAGTTGAATTAAGTTAACGTTTATTCAAACGCTAAGCAATTTGTTCATTAAACTAAGCAAACCTAGCGAAACCACTATACGTAATTAACTGATCGTCAGAAATATAGCCTACTGGTTATATCTACACACAAATATACTAAATCGATATACTAAAACATTGTAACAGAGCATAACCAAAACAATTTGAAAGTAATTTATTCGAATTCTGAGTACTAAACGCAAACACATGTATTTTTAAAATTATTACATTTAGTTTACAATTTTGACTATTACTATAATAGATTAGTAAATAGACAACAATCTATAATAATCATCTTACAAAATTTAAATAAATTTCATATAATTGAAGTGACAAAATAAATAAATTAATGCTTTTTTATTTTTGCTGGTGATCGGAAATTGCTTATTGGCAATTTCAACAGAATAGAAGAATATGTATAAGTATAATAAAAGCCCTGGTAAGGCCAATACTTAGTGGTCGTGTCAATAACACCAATCAAAGTGTTCAAATACCGTCTCAAAACATGATGTTCAGTCTGTCAACTTAATCAAGACAATGATGATTGTAGGGGTGTTCCAAGAAACGTAAGCCAGTAAGCAAATAGAAGACTACTAGAAACAAAAAGTGGAATATAGATGGAATATAGCGAAGAATTCAGTACATTGATATATATTGTGTTCGACATTTAGTTGTTAAGTTTTAAAATTTTACCTCTATCTCGGAACACTATCTATTAAATGCCAAGATATTGTCAGTCAATATGAAATTACACTTGAGTTGTTTCAAGTTCATTTAATTGAACCGCTCCCCTTCGAGTCGTCAAAAGCATTTCGAGTACCATTCAGCGGGTTTTGGCTTTACGATTATGAGTCTTCTAACATATCTTGTGTCTGTCTCATTTGTATTTTTTGCTGCACTCTCGAAGCTTTGTTTCAGGCTTTCATTCATCTATCAACTTTGTAATCATAAATATATACATACATGTGGCATTTATTATTTTACCAAACGATTTGACATTTGCTTTTGTTAAGAATACCCTGTAGGTATAAAATGTATGAGAAGGGTATAACAAAGTTTTGCAAAGTCTTTCCATAGTTATAGCAGAAGTTTTTAAGTCGATTAAGTAAGTACGCAGATACTATATGGGTGATCTTGATTAACTGAAGATATTCAGTGCCAAAAGAGAGTATCTCCTAATCAGTTTTGCTTGGTTTTATTTTGTGAGTGTTGTTGCAACTATTGTTATTAGTTTTAAAAACTTTGTTGTTCGCTGTTTCTACTTTTTGTGTGCTCTGCTCACGTCTTCATATTTTAACGGCATTTCGTGTTAGACATGTGATTTACGGACATCAGACAAATTATAGTGACCAGACCAGACTCAGACACCGACTTTGACTCAAAAACCACTTGACACTGAGTGGGCGTTTGTGTTGAACAACTCTGAAAATCGCTGCCACCTTTTGAAATTTAGTTGAAGTTGAACTTGATCATGTCTTTTATACCCTGTGCGGGTATAACACGTATTAAGGGATCTCAGATATGATATGATCTAAACTTGTACATTTACAACCGAAGAAAAGAACAATTGACAAGCTAAATTATCAAGCTAGATTCACTGTGAAAATTTATAACTGTCGGAATAGAAACACGGAAGATATTCAAGAAACTATTATTTAAGGAAGTATAAGAGCTTTCCGTATGTTTGTGCATGTGTATGTATTTTAATGTGCTAATATTTATGTACATATTGGGCTGAGCTCTGTGTTAGGGTGAGTAAGTAATATGGAATCTGATACCCAGATTTTTATAGATAATGGCATAGGGTATTTTAATGCCGCGCCCGCTCGACTGTTACTATATATATTTACTTTTATGTTGGTTTTGCCATTGTGTTTGTGGTGATTATTTTTAATGGAATCAGTTTGCAGCGTGCGATTGTTGTTTACTCTCATAGCGCCGTGGTAACCTGACTTAAATTGTTAACATCAAGATATGGGGCGATCTTTTGGACTGACCTTGGCAAGGTCGTTGGCAAGCCGCTTATGTGGATGTCCGATTCGAGTACAGCAATTAATTGTTATTTATTTTCACACTTCTTCTTGAAATAAACTTTTATGCACTATAAATAACATTTGCAACAACATTCACGGACAATGCATTTTCAATTTACATTTTCAACATATATTTATGTGCAATGAATATCTGACTAATTAGTGTAAATGATATTTACAAGCAATGCATTTGTTAAACCATACTTAAAACATACTTTAGTTACATGTGCAATTAGCATGTGCAAAAAGAATGCAAATATTTAATAGTGCTTTTAAGATAGTATAATCAAAAGGACCCTGGTACGAGGTTGTTCTACAAATTTTAGAAAATTTATTGTTTGTATTTGGTCTTCGCAAATACCACCAGTTTAGCCAATGTCAATGATGTCATTTATCTTAAAGTATTAGAGAACTTCGGACTTTTAATAAAAGTCATACATTTTTAAATTTGTAAATAGGGAAACGATATTCAGTTTTATATTCACACATTACATAATCAATGTTAATTTAATCTAAGGTATAATAAGTGAGTTAATTAAATATAGTCAGACAATTAAATCTATGTGTTTTTTGTCAATATTTGTATATATCAGCAAATGTTTTCTAATCAATCTTTCTTGATCATCTTTAAAAACAATGATATTTCTTAAATTATTTATTTTACTTAAAATACACTTCAGTTAGTTATATAATTTATCAACCGCGAAAGATTTTGCGATAAAATAACAAAAATTTGTCACATTTATCATTTAAATTAATTTATTACTTGTGAAACCCAAACCCTTTTTTGTATTTTTAAAAATATATACAGTTGCTATTTTTGTCTCGTTTGTGAGTCGCATATCCAAAATGCTTAGTCATTGGGTGTTATAGGTTTATTATCGAGTAGACTATCACTTTTTTGTGACACTATCAATGATCAAAAACATTCGTTTTTAATTGTTTAGCGCTTTGAAATTAAATTAGCAGCGTTTTGTTTTAGCTTTTGATCTTTTTGCCAATTAGGACTATGAGCTACGATCAGTTTAGCGTGAACATGAGTGCGAGTGTGAGTGTGTGCACTCGATTCAATTCAAACACTAGCCAATTTGACAGTTGCCAAGTCATGCAAAATGAATATGCATAAAATCTGTGCAAATATCAACTATGGAAGTTTAAACAAAGGCAACGCAAAATGCAACTTGTTTGATTTTTCAGCAATAAATCCCTTGGGAGAAGAGAAGAAGCTGAATAAAAAAAATATAAATATGTTGCTGCGTCTGTACTGAAGGTCAAATGCGCCAAAAGTTGATTATGAAAGTGGCAACAAAAGCAGCTCAAAATTGAAATTCAAACGAAGAGTATACTTGTTGTTTTTGCTATTTATGTGGTCATTAATGAACCGAACTTTAATGTTGTTCGTATGCAAATGTAACGTTAGAGCTTTAAAATTTGTAATCGTTGTAATATGAAGTCATCAGCATTTAAGCGCATAGATACAAGCGAAAAGATACAAGATACACAAAGATATCCATCAGATACACGTAAAACGCAGCGTTGCATGACATTGAACTTGAACAGTCAACAAGATGGTTAAATACTTATTCAATGCATAGCGGAAGCACCCATAGATCATAGTTATATTTGTTCACATATATTTGTTAATCGATCACCACTAAATTTTGGATTAACACATGCTTGATACGGGCAATATTATGGGCATAAAATAGGTGCTAATCAAATTTTCAACAAAAATATGCAAAAAATTATCGAATGTGACTAACCCAAAATACACACAACATACTATGCCGCCTGGCGAAACGGGGCAAAGTCAAGATGCCGAAAATAGTTTCAAAAGGTATCATGAAAAAATGTAAATAAACTTGCATGAAATTTGCAAGTTCAGATGATGAACTTGAAAAAGCAACGCGCCAAAGTCTGCCCAACTGTTTATCTGAATCTTTGTAACTGTGGACAGTGGTTCGGCGGGTTGCGTGTTGTCCCAAACGTAGCGCCAATCTGACCGACCGAGCTACCTGTCTTGACTCGTCCGGCATAGGCTTCAACGTTGCATGCGTCGCCAGCCGCGGTTCATTCATCTAGTGGACAGCAACGCGCGCGCATGCGCAGTAGCAATCGAATTTGAACTGCCCAATACAAAAACAGAAACAAAAACTAAAATTATCTCAAAGCTCTGGTGTGTCTAACTAAGGAGAGACACAAGTCAATTGCGTAAGTGCATTCTAAATGCAAGCGATAACGGGAAAACGTGTTTAGAATTTCACAACTAAAAATTAAATTAAAGCTGTTCCACATATATTTTTTGGAAACTTTGAGCCGGATCTGTGAATTTGTGTGTGATTCGTTTTTGCCCAGTGTTGACGCAAATTGTTATAACGTGATAAATATATGTGATGTGTAATTGCTTAAGAATGTATTCTGGAAAATGTGAAAAAAGAATTAATTAACAAATATGAATTGATAAATAAATTTGTTAATTGTTATATGTAGGGTAGACGTTAATAAACATATGTATATAACTTAAATTAGATAACAAAAGTTAAATGGAAGGGCCTCAACAATGTTCATTCTTTAACTTTCCTTTAAGGAAAATAAGAAATACTTTTTTCTTTTTAACTTAAAACATTTTAAAGTGTGATGCAACAAATTTAAACAAACAACTGACAACAAATTTACACAGTCTAAAATTGTTAACATAATTTGATAATAATTCTTGTAATATCTGACAACAATTTGAAAAGTATTTCAATCTTTGATAACTTGAAGCCCTTTAGACATTCGTCTCGCCAGCTATAAAAACGTTGCTAATTGGACACAGTTAATAAACTTAACTGTATGGAGGGGCACAAACTCAATTAAGGCAATAGGCATGAGGCAAACGTGCGCTGCTATCGCTGATTGAAAAAAAGAGTTTGTTATAAATAAGTAATAATCAGTTTTGATGAAATTATTGTAAACCTGTTTTTGAAATGTCTAGACACTTGCTACAAATTACAAACTGGTGTAGGCCAAACAAGAAGAACCTTAACGAGCTCATTGCCCTTCGTTCGTTAATAGCTCTTGAAACCCTTGAGATAGGTCAGTTCTGTGCGGGAGACGGTTGACCGGTTATCGATCGACTTCTCTTAAAGCTAGCACAACAAATTGTTGTGACAAAAGAAGTTAACCATCCCAAGACAAAAATTATATATATTACAGTGCTTGATAGTGTGTGTCGAAAGCATATTGAAGGCTGAGCACGTAGAAGAACTTAAGAGGAGACAATGGCATATGTATCTGTATCTGGCTATTGTTACTTGTATCTGTAACTCGAAACCTTGTTGCCTGGTTGTCTACCAACAATTCATAGCCTCATTTTTGGCAACGTATTGGGGTTAATTGATAAACCTTCTTTTTCCGCTATTTATTATTCGTGCAATTTTTGACTCTAATGGACTTAAAATGCTGAAATCCCCAAACCAAAAATTGACCATTTAATTTACATATAAAGCAATTTTTTTGAAAAAGCAGCACACCCACGACTTTGAGTAATTTAAAAAAGTTTACAATACTAAAAAAAAGGGAGTATACCCATTTGATAATGAAATTTGTTGTTAATTAAATATTTAATAACGAACAAACAACAATTAATAGCAACTAAAAATTGGGTGTCGCATGGGTTAATAATTTTCAATATATTTGAATTGATTTTATTATTTAGTTATAGTAAAGTAAAATCTAATAAAAAATGCAAGGGTATGGATTAGTCGTCTCACTGGAAAACTCGTCATTTTATCGGCATTCATACATTTTGTTTATATTTGTTATTGATTTTGATTGTGTTTGTGAGTCTGCTATGGACATCCGCGTGCGCTTTATGGGTCAACGTCAACGGGTAAATATTTTTGCTTGGATTGCGCTCGAATTATTTTGTGAATTTTGCTTTGGTTACTTCTTCAGTTTTTCTGTTTTGATCGCGAACCGGTTAGCGATCATTTGTCTACGCATGTGTTTTTGTTATTGCTTTTCTTTCTTTTTTTTGCAAATACATTATAACTTTTATTGGGTGTATCGATGTAATCTGAAACTTGTTGAACTTGAGCTAAAAAAGAAATTCAATAGCTTGTTATCATAGAGAGAGAAAGAGATACGGAGAGAATCCTCATCGCCGGCGGAGTGTGAAATGCGTTTTGGTTAGAATTCATTAAAAAAACAGGTAGAATCAAAGGTCGCCGCAATTTGCAGCTGATTGTTAATATGCATCTAGAACGATTTACTTATTAGCATTTGTATTCTTAATGTGTGTGTTAACTTACAGATACAGATACTATAGCTGAGAAAGATGCGATTAGCGTACCTACTGATACTCTGGACGTGCTTCGAGTGCCTCCACTGCCAGCTGCTGGTCGATTTGGTACGCGATTTTGAGACTTCATTGCTAAACACTCGAATACCGGACACTATGGCCTTTCTGCCGGAGTATGATTTCATCATCGTGGGAGCAGGCTCGGCGGGATGTGTGTTGGCCAATCGATTGAGTGAGATTAGCACAGCTCGCGTGCTACTTCTAGAGGCGGGGGATCAGGAGACATTCATCAGTGATGTTCCTCTAACGGCGGCTCTGACTCAAACTACACGTTACAATTGGGGCTATAAAGCGGATCCTACCCCGAATGCCTGCCAGGGATTGCGAAATGGCGTCTGCAATTGGCCTAAAGGACGAGGCATTGGCGGCACCAGTCTGATTAACTTTATGTTATACACACGTGGCCATCGTCGAGATTATGATGGATGGGCAGCTGCCAACAACACTGGCTGGTCATATGACGAGGTGCTGCCGTATTTCAAGAAATCGGAACGGATTGGCATTCCTGACTTGTACAAGTCACCGTATCATGGTCGCAATGGGCCATTAGATGTGCAGTACACGGACTACAAGTCACGGCAACTGAAGGCGTTTCTCAAGTCCAGTCGGGAGCTGGGCTATGAGATAACTGATACCAATGGGGAGCATATGATGGGATTCTCCCGAGCACAGGCCACCATACGTCAGGGCAGACGTTGCAGCACCGGCAAGGCTTTCATACAGCCCGTTTTGAAGCGTCGTAATCTTCACATTTCCATGAAGAGTTGGGTCACCAAGCTGCTTATTGATCCCAACACCAAGGTTGCTATTGGTGTGGAGTTTATCAAGCAGCGTCAACGATTTGTGGTGCGTGCCAGCAAAGAGGTTATTCTGTCTGCTGGTGCCATTGCCAGTCCACAGTTGCTAATGTTGTCCGGCGTGGGTCCAAGTGCCCATCTCCAAGAACACAATATACCGGTGATTCAGGATCTGACAGTTGGATACAATCTACAGGATCACATCACACTAAATGGCTTAGTTTTTATGGTCAACGATTCCACAGTGAACGATGCACGTCTGCTCAATCCCCAGGATATCATTCGTTATTTATTTGCCGGCCAGGGACCGTATACTATTCCCGGAGGAGCTGAAGCATTTGCCTTTGTACGCACTCCCAGTTCTACTTTTGGTAAGGCAGATAACACTGTTCAACAAAGTATATATCTAATCAGTTTATCTTATGAACTATAGCTAAGGATTATGCGGACATGGAGTTAGTTTTGGGCGCTGGCTCCCTGAGCGGTGATCGTTTTGGCTCTCTACGGGACTTGCTGGGCATCACGGATCACTTCTACGAGAAAATGTTTGGAGATTTACAGCACAAGGAAACTTTTGGCATGGTGCCGGTGCTGCTGAGACCCAAAAGTACTGGACGAATCTCTCTGCGCAGTCGCAATCCGTTCCATTGGCCACGCATGGAGCCTAACTTTATGGAACATCCGGATGATGTGCGCGCCATGATCGAGGGCATTGAAATGGTAGGTGGACATTCTGTATGTTGCCTGCAATTGTACCTAAAATTTTTTATTTTTCAGATCCTGCAGCTGTCACGCACGAAGTCAATGCAGAAGATGGGCACCCGGTTCCATGACCGTCACTTTCCGGGCTGCGAGCATCTGAGCTTTGCCACCCACGACTATTGGAGGTGTTGCCTGCGACTGTACGGCTCCAGTCTGCAGCATCAGTCAGGCACTTGCAAGATGGGCCCCTCCACGGATCCTGCGGCTGTCGTCGATCCACAGCTTAGGGTCCATGGCATTCAACATCTGCGTGTGGCTGACGCTTCAATTATGCCTCATGTCCCAGCGGGTCACACAAATGCAATTGTCATTATGATTGCCGAAAAAGCTGCGGACATGATCAAGAATGCGTGGCGCATGAAAATATCTCCAATAGACAAATAGGCCTGGTCAATTATACCTTAATAATTTATATGTATTGTTAGTATGTGGTCGAGTTGTTAGTTTAAGCGGATCAAAGTTTTCATATTGTGATAGGCCTTTAATACCATAACTGGTATTCTTCAGTCAGCCAATTTACATGGCAAAACATTGGCTTGTTGTGAAATAAGTAAATTGAATTTCCACATATTTTTAATTTTCTTTTGTAAGCTTGCCCAAAAAGTATTTTGTTATCCAAATTGTCCAACTTTTAAATTTCACTTATAATAAATATATCTTCTTATGCAGATTTTTCTTATACTTGACGCAATTCAAATTTATATGGCTGCCCGCCAAATTAAAATAGTTATTAACATCGGCCCTGGAAATATCCCGGGGACGGCATATCCTAGGAAATTCTACCAAAAATATTCCTGAGGCGGCATCTGAAAAACAAAACAATAGGTGGCGCATTTCTGTGCAACCTTGGGAACCGGCAAAGATTTAAACCCAAAAAAAGTACCAAAGCGAAAAAGTATTTTTCTTGGGCTTCCTATAGCATTTAGCTTTGAGCTGTGTACATTCAATAGTACGCAGTGCACCCGATGGCGCTACTTTAATCTCTGCATGGCGCGCTATTTAAATAACATAGAAACACATTTCTGGTTTAAAAAAAGTATTAAAGTTAACAACACAAATTTACTTATAAATTATATTGTGCCATAAGCCAAAACATACTGTTAATACCGTGGTTGTTTCAATTTGATCTTAACTCGTCAATCCTTCTTTCACGAATTCCTAAAAAGTTCTAAAAGAATAAATGAAAATAATAGAATTGGGAAACTTATATTAGAATATTTACTTTAATAATTCGTTTTTTTTTATTGGTTACCAGCCAAGTGTTAAGATTGTTTTGATTTTACGGCACGTTTCTTTGCGCAGACGTCGCAACTGTCAGTTTAAACTGACGTTGCGTCGCTGCCGCTGTCTCTGCCAACACCGACGCTGCTTGCAGAAAATGTACCGTTAGTTGAATTCAGTATTTTGGCGGCTTTCAAGTGCGGTGCAGTGTTACGCTAGAAATAAGGTAAAAACGGAACGTAAGCAGCTGAAAAGTGACGTAAATTACGTGAAAGTTAATAAAATAAAAAGAATAAGTAATCAAGAGGAATTAAAGTCTGTGAATTATAGCTGAAATTAAGGAAAATCGACGTAAATGTGGGTTAAAGTGGAGTTGAATTCGAATGAATAATAAATAATATAATAACATAAGTACATGCACAGCTAAGGCCGACACGTGGCTTTAGCGTGTATGTGTGTGTGTGTGTGTGAGTTTGTGAGTTGTGTGCGTGTGTCAAGAAATAGAACAACACAAAAAACTTTATTACATTTGGCCCCACTGCAGTGGGCGTTAGAGCCAAGTAAAAGTAAAAGCAATTTAGTTTCAGTCTGTACCGTTATTGTTTTTGTTTTAGTGAAATTAACTATTTTTATGAACCCATACACACACACACATACACACACAAACGCAGCCCTATAACCACAGGGTACATATCCAGACGGCTTTGCGTGCTCTGTTGAGGATTTTTTATGCCTTTTGCTTGGTTGTAATTGCCGCCCAGGAAATGGCCAGCAAAGGCCTTGTCTGGCAGCAGTCGCGCTTTTACAGGTTCTTAACCCAGAAAAACGTATGAATAAATGTAACCTACTTTGACGGTCGACCACATGGCGTATGAGCAATATTTTAATTAAATGTTTAAAGAACTGACATAGAAACAGCCGCAGTTTGCCACAACTTATAATTATGCTGAGCGCAAATAACTGAAGTACTCGTACTCGCATTTGCTTTTGGATGGAAACTCTTGAGCTTTTTTCGCATCGTCTGTAAAAATACATAGAAACTTGTATCTGATCCGCTAAGTGCTCTTCGTACGCACCAGAAAGCGACGTCAAGTGGCTAAGATTAAAACGTGGCACATCAATTATATGATTTCATCGCCATTAACAAATATACAAGTGAGTATTCCCTTCTTTTGTGTACTTAACAAATACTTATCCTGCAATGTATATATGTATACTATATGTCAACAGAGACCTCTGAATAATGAGGTAATTAATGTACTCTGAGTTGTGTGTGAGTGGGTAAAACTCGTTAAGTATAGTCAAACTAATGAGATTATCATAAAAAGCTTATTATCGAATTTACGAAGGAAAATGCATTTGATTCTATACGCAGGTTAATTGTATGAAAATTTGGATTAGCGCGTCATTTAATTTGTCGGCTTTTATGGTATTTATAAACTAATAGCTGCAGAATATTGCAATCCTTTATCAACATCCTCTATAAGTTTTTCCCATTATATGGTTAGTTTTAAGGAACACAAAGAGTTTCCTTCGCCTTTATAATTTTAAGATGGTCAAGCTTGGCAAATTTTCATCGAAATCAATTAATTTGCAAGCAATTGACGTTTAAATCTAAATGCTAATTTCACATTCGCTTATTTCAGCTCCATTTTAGGCTGCATGTTAGGCTGTCATTCTGTCAACCTGTCCTCCTCTTTCACTTTTTTTTTTTTGCTGTCCTTCAAGCAGCCACAGAGCCACGTTCATTTGGCATATTTAATTATCTGGCAATTCATCAGCGAGTTTTGTGTGTGTGTGTGTTTTGTCTTTAATTTGCAGCCCCAGAGCAAAAATAATGGCACCCGCATAAAGGCAGGAAAAACAAACAAAAACGCACAGTTGCGATAATAATAAAAGAGTAATAAACAATAAAAAAGAGAGAAACGCAACAACAGGCTGAAAGGCACGAGGCATTACCAAGTGAGGCAGTCGCATAAATGGAATGACAATGAAAGCAGCCACATTTGTTGCCTTTCCACACACATGTGAGCAAGGTGAGAAACACGCACACATACACATATACTGAAACAGCCTGCGGCAGTGGCGCCCAAAAAAAAAGAATAAAAAAAAGGCCAAGGCAACCGAGGCGGTCACAAATGTTGGCACAAATGTCATGTGCTTGCATTGCAACTAAGCTAAGTAGTGGATGAGTTTTGAAGCACGTCACATTACGTATACGCCCCATATTATGTTAACCCCATGCTACACACATTGCGTATACGCAAAGTTGCCACAAGAATATTACCAACAGTCACGTAGCAAAGCAAATTCTGCCTCGCTGTTTTAGTGTGTGTGCGTGACTTGCCGTGTGTTTTCTGTCCCCTCTCTCTTACTCTCTCTCTCTCTCTCTCTCTCTCTCTCTCTGTTCGAGTCCCTTATCAGCCATCATAATAATTGTTGGGGCAATTCTCTGCCACTAAACTCACGCTATCCGCATGTAACATAAAAGTACGCACATACAAACAAATATATGTGAGCATGTAGATATGTATGTACATGTACCACTAAACACGCAACCATTTGGTCAGCCAGTCACATTTATTGTGGCCAGTTGGAATGTTGCCCAAGGCGCTCGGCTCGAGGCATAATTACACACGCATTTGGTGGTCATAAAAAGAACATTTGTGCAGATGTTTAATGCATAGCTGTGAACAGTGCAAAAAATAAAACAGAAAAACAAAAGAAAGGCAACATGAAACAAAAACAAAACGATATGCGGGCTAATGAAAGTTCAACTGTTATACAATCATGAAAAGAATTTAACAATCGCTCTGTATCTTTAAATAATATTATTGGACTTGTCATCCCGGGCTGTCCATTCTATCTGTTTCATTTCATAATAAAATGTTTTTAAAATGTATTTTTAACCCAGAAACGTTTGTTCCCAACACACAATTTTTAGCCAACCTCTGAGATCTTAAACAGGAATTCTTAAATGAATGTTAAGAAAGCCGTTTTTGTTGGTTATTTGTTATAATAAATGATTGATACTTATGGGAGAGCTAAGCTAAGCCTACTTAATACTGAGCTCGTTGTTTTCAAAGCTCAGGCATACTTTTATGAGAATTTGAGCCCATTCTTAGTCATGTGGTAATCAATAATGATTTATGCTTAAAAACATTTTTGTTAGTCATTTTGAATTTTACGCATAGCTCAGCTTTAAAATCAAATTATGTGCATGCTTTTCGGTAAATTCCAATGCTAGGCGAAAGAAGAAAGGAGGACAAACGCAACCGTCCACAGAAAATTCTAAGTCCCTTTGGTGAAATGTCGCCATTGCGTTATTTGCTTTCCCTTTTTATTTAACCAAGGAATGGCAACATCCTTTTATAGTCAGTTAACTGCTCAAAGCTTTTTGGCTATTTGAACAGGCAACAAGCCCCCAGCGCCCAAACAATATTAGAATGAAATCGGCGCCAACTGAAAGTTGCAGTTTAAATGTCGACAGGCCTAAAGGCTTGGGTGGAGAGCGGCATCGGATATGGTGGCTGATTTAAAGTGCAGTAATATCTCAAATTAAAAATCTTAAGGTACATAAAAATAGCAAATAAAGACAGAAAAAGGAAAATAACTTTGAAAGGTCCTGAAAAATGAATATTACTTTTCATCCTGGCAATAAACAATTCCATTAAACGAGAACGCTTGACTGTCAGAGCACACGCATTGCTTGCAAGCTTGCCAATCAAATTGCAACGCCTGCCATGATATATAACAAGTAAACACGATCCATGTCACTATGATATGATGGAAGGAAGGAGATTATGGATGGCAAAGGGCCACACACTGTTCATGAGGCTATGAAAACAAACGACACAGTAGGAACAACAACATTTGCAAAGGCCAAAATCAAATATGTATAAAGCAAATACGCTGCAGGGCAATGCTGACCATGTGGGAGGTAGTATCCAATCCATATAGATAAAGTCAATGGTCACTCACTCTGTTCACTCATAAATATATTTTCATGTTGGAATACCATAACTGTCATGAATTTAATACGTCAACTGGCTTCAATTTTACAGTTAATCATCAAAAGCGAGTATGACTTTTATTACTCTTTATCTATCTATAACTGGGGTCTGTTATAGTCGCACTGTATTTATATAAATTATTCATTGACGAACTTAATGATGAATGCAATTTGAAACATGCAAATAATTGCGGAATGTGAGATGTATACTTTATAATTTGCATTAATTATACGATGTGTGATTTTAAGCAAATGGCTTGGTTGTGGTAATGTATGTCTAAGTGTTTGTAGTGCAGCAGTAATACACTTCAATGAACTCAATGTGTCTGTTAGCCACATGACATTGTGTCAGCAGTAATATAATTAGGGTAGAAGTTACTCTCAGGTAATTTCACGCAGTTCTCATTACGTAGATCGAGTGTTCTTTTATTGTTTTCACCTTTGCTAAGAAGGAAGGCAACAAACTGTAATTAAATTGCAAAGGTGTTCTCCGCCTCTTCTGACCTCCCTCTTAATACTATTTGCAAATTAGCCGCTGACTGTCGTTCTGCATGGAAATAGAAGTCAAAGACAGTGTTGACGGAAACGGAAGTCAGCCACCATTCTTTCTTTTGTCCTACGTCATGATTCTTCTGTTCTTTGACCAAATGAAGTTTACCCTTAGTGCATTGTATTGTTGTATTCCTGTCTGTGGTTCATAAATATATAAAACTTTGTGGCTGTCTCTCGCATCCTGGCAACAGTCAACTGGGTAGACATTCATTGTCATTGTCCTCTTTTAACGACTGTCAATGTGCTTGTTAGTTGCAGCTTTCTTGGAAGCTTCTTTGTGTATGTGGTAAGACTTATTTAATAACGTAGCCACCTTTATGGCCAGGCATCCGCTAAATGTGTCTAGTCAACGCTTATGACTAGGTAAAATGAGAGTTTGCCTCATTTCCTGGCCAATCTTGCAGACGAAGGCCACTCAATTAGATGCTTTCTTCATCTCATAGATTCTACTCTTGCTCCACTTAACATCTATAAAAAATTTTCTTTTGTTTAGGTGTGGCTAATCTTGTTTATGTGGGAGGCTACTTGGACAGCCCCGTGGCGCACATTAAAAATGAAAAATGACAAAGTGCTCGAAACCAAAAGTCAGCAAAACAAACCTCACCCGTTTCCTACCACAAAACTGCCTTAACAAAGAAGCCTCCTCAATGGTAGGCCATTAATTTCTTAATCTGCTTGTAAATGGCAACGGGAATAGCAGAAGAGGGAGCTAGATTAGATTCTGGATTTAATGCCAGGCACGAACGTATAAAATTTATACGGATTCTAATTGCGGGTGCTCATTAGGTTCAGGGTCACCTTAAGTAAGTGCCTTCTTAAGAAAAGATGTGGTGTGATATTAAGTTACGCAAAGGAAACATAATTTAATCGAATTGAAAGTTGGGAAATAAGGATCACAAGGTTTTAAACATATGCTTCTTAAAGAGTCTTGAATGAAGTTAGGCAATTTTTTTTTGTCTGTTGCTGAAACCGAATGATTTATTACAATAGATTTGACAACGATAATCTGCACATAAGAAGGCTTTGGCTTGAATTTGTTTTGGATGTCCTGTACAGTAAGCGAAGGCTGCCCTCTGTTCGAGTCTCATGATTAAGCACATTGAAAATTTGATATTATCGGCCAAGTCATCACTCCCTTTCCACCTTGGATGAGCTGACAAGGGTTCAAAGTGTCACAGGCGACAAAAAAGCCAATCCAAGGGCATAAGAGCAAATTCAGGCCCAAAGTTTAGACAAAGGTCTTCTTTCCCCTCAATGTTCTGTCCTCTCATTCTCTTTCTTTTAACAACCGCGTGTGTCATTGTGCCTTAATGGCCTGGAAGTAAATGCCACAGAGCGTCCGTTAGTCAGCTGAGCTTTGAATTTCAATCAAAGTTAACAAAGTTTCCCGCTCTTCTTTATTACATACACTTTATGTACTCTGATTGGCCATTTCACTGTCTGAATTTCAATTTCTGTCAAATTAACTATAAATAAATTAAAGTCAAACAAAAAAAAAATGCTATTCATCGCGTAATGGAAACTTTTTGTGAAAATTGCCGATTATTAAATTAACTTTTCCCTTTGTTTTTGAAAAAATCAATGACAGTCTCATCGGCAACTTTCCTTTATAGTTAGAAACCATCAGGTAGGTCGAATTGGCAAATAACTTTGTTAGTTAATTTTCATTAGATTTCGTTTGACAATTTTCATAGTATACTTTTTAGGGTCCATCTTTTGTTTCCACGTATATTACCTTATGATAACGAGTGGAAAATGCACTTCAAGCATGACCACACACACACACTTACACAAATTGCTGCGAAAATTGCATTTGCATAATTGCAAAAGTTGGGGAAACTTTTTTGTCAATGAAAAGTGAGGAAAGCTGCATTCACAATGTGCAGTTGGACTATGTATGTTTGTGTAACTGTTGTGATCACGTATAGATGAAAATGAAAATTGCGCTAAAACGAATACACATGAGCTATAA